>OX031010.1:34917666-35548166 GCA_943735925.1 Pollenia amentaria | reverse complement strand
GTATTTAGTAATGCTATTATACTTTTATTTTCATTAAATAAGACTGTACAAATAAGACTCAAAAAATCAATCTGTATTTAAGTACGACTTAAGTTTCTATGAAAATTAACTTAATATAGATATAAATACTATCCCACTCGTAAAACTGAGTGGGGAAGCAGCTTGCGCTCGTTGCCATTATTTTTTAAGGACAATCAGATCGTTCTTGTTTGTCTACACTTCGTGCGTTTTGCGTTGTCACCTCTCATTGGTTAATGGCTTGGCGTCGTATAACTGTACCGAGTTACAGTTTTTGCGGTTGTCAGCATTGACTTGATGCAATCGTTTTTAACCTTAATAGTTTTAAACCAAAAATACTCTGGAGTGGATTCTGGAAGCTCTCGCCTTCCTATACGAAGGTTTAGGTCGAACGAGGACTTGAGGCTCCAAAATCTCGTGGGATACCCTGACAATATGACTAAAATAGTCAGCCAAAATCTTTAGTTTTAAGAAAATAAAAAAAAAAAAACAAATACTATCCCGAAAATTGGACATTAGTCTAGTTTTACACCCCAATAAGAAATTTTCTTATTTTGCGAGGCACTTATGGTACATTTTAAAAAGTAAGCACATATTTATGCGCTACGCAATAAGACATACAGAGATGCAGCAAGGTAAGTGAACGAATTCTTAATTAAATAAAAAAAAGTATATAACATTTGAAGAGCCACGATATTCTCTTACTACGAAACAGGTTTGTCAGGGAGCATAATAAAAAATAACGATAACATAAAATTTAGTGTGCAAAGCTCATCGTTACATTCACCAATTTGTATCTCCGTAAGCGATATGGTACACGCAGAGAAAAAACATGATTAATGAATGGTCACTACGACCATTTTTGTTTATACTTGCCTTATATGTTTACCCTCATAAATTAATTATAGTCTTAATATAACTTAAAAAATGGTTTTTTGTCCTTAACATTTTTAAATTCACTATAATAATATTATATGGTGGCTTACACCTAAAAAGGTACTCTGGTCTAGCTAAACATGTTATATTATTTGATATGTTAGCTACTATAATATATATATTTTAAACTATACAGTTAAAATCATAATATTAGTTGAACACAAAAGGTATGTTTAATACCATCATTTTTGTTTGCTTGAAAACACATTCTCTAAAGGAGCAAACATTTATTGTCAAAACAAACAGTGTGTGCTTTAAAATTACATTTTCTCCGTCCGCGAGCGTCAGTTAATCAGGAAACATGAATGATGACAGAATAATTAAAACATTTTTCGGGGAGAAAAATGCCATGCTGCCTTGCAAAACTAACGAAATAAATTATTATACGTTTATTGAATCAGGTAAGTTATTTAAATATAATTATAAAAATATATAAATATGCAATTATTTTGTCTTTCTTGCAGCCAAAAAAACCTATAACAAATTTTGACACATAATTTTGTCATCAGCCCCGAATTTTTTCAAAAACGGAATTATTATTTGTTTGGATATATTTGTACCACACAACGTAAATTTATAAATTAAAACACATACACAGGTATATAAATATGTGTATTTAATTTTATTTTTAATATATGTATGCTATATTTTATTTATTATATTTGTAATAAAACATAAATTTTTTAAATTACATTTTTTATTGTAAGAACCATATAAAATGTTGAAGTAGACATTTTGCATGGTATTGGGAAATATAGAAAAATGGTTTGAAAGATCGTGCGCATTTTTCTTCTGAACATAATAATATGTTTGAGAAAACAATTATCTAAAATCATTATAACTGAACATATATTGTTGCTTAAGACGTGTTTGACACAATCATAACCACAAACATTAATGATAGTTTGCGATTGTGATTGTATCAATCATGTTTTTTCTTTGCGTGTAAGCGAAACTTTTACGTTTCTCTCTTACAAAACTCCTTCGTTGAAAGCTCCATTTTTTATTGGGACGTTTCAACTTTTGATGCATAACTTATGAGTTTTTACGAAAGCGAAGAAAGAGGGAAAAGGAAATTGAGAAGAAATTGAGCAACGAAAGTTGAAGCATATAAGCCTAGACTTTAGTTACTTTAACACGACATGCATTTGGCAGTGGCTTTGTCAGAGCTAATATCAATATGTAGCTCCATATGTCTGTCAAAATCCACTAGGTTATTAATTTTTTCTTTCACACTTTCGTTTTTGGTTTCAGTAGTCATAACCTAAAAACACTCACGGCAAATTATATACTTTTTTATATTTCTATTCACTTTAAAATGTATTTCAGTTAATAAAAACATTTTAACAAATAGAATCTGGGAATTTTAGTTCTCATGTTGAGATTTTTAAATTTTTTTTATAAATTTTTATAATAATTCGAATGTGTATTCTAAGTCAAACTACAATTTAAAAAGCTTTTATGCTTTAATAGTCTTATTCCTTTATTATTTTTCAGGAATATTTCTAAGCACTATTACAATTTGATTTGTTTTTGTATATTTCTATTACGAGGCTTACTTAAGCTATCCTTTGGCTAGCAATGAAGTAAATTGTACAGAAAATTTATAAAACTATTAGATACCAGCAGAATGTAATGCATTTTTTGGCCCGCTACGGCCTTTGTCCTTTTTCTTTGTATTTTATAACTGGATAGTGCTTATTGTCAATTTTATGTGTTTAACTCAATTGTTTTAACAAATAGAACCTGGAAATTTTAGTTCTCATGTTGAATACACATTCGAATTAATGTTAAAATTTATAATAAAAATGAAAATCTCATAATAAGACTATTAAAAAACAAAAGCTTTTTAAATTTTAATTCATAATTAAATCATAATTAAAAAATTTAATTTTTTTTAAAGAATATGTGTAAACGAGACACCCATCCGCTTATTTTTCTAAAGAACAACGATAAGTATTAAATTTTTTGTATCTCCTTTAGTTTTGGAGATATAAGGCTACTTAATTTACCCGTTTTTACCCTTCTTTGTCCCCTAAAGATTCGCATTTACAAAAGTCCGGTCTAAGTGGATCAATTTGGAGAAAGACCAGCCTCTGGTCCAAATTGCGAGTTTTAGCTTCAGGCTTTTAGGCTGTGTGATGATGAATCAGTCAGTCAGCCAGCCAGTCAGTCAGTAACGTTACAGTTTTATAAACATATGCATATAAAATCTATATATATATTATATTATCTACACTCATATAAAAATGAATCTTCATACTGATGATGCCCTATCGTCAGAATTGTGACATCAATAAGGCATAAAGGGACATCCATTCAATGACGAACATTATCATAAAATTTTTTTATATTTTATGCGTCATCTATGCTATGACTACAGTGATATCAATTCGATTCAACGTTTTGTGTGTCATTAACATTTCCATATTTAAAAAGTAAAATTTATTGAAATTATTAAGTTTAATACATCAAATTTTCAAAGTAGAATTATTACGAAAACCATGACGGGCATGCTGCTGGTGTCTTATAATTGAGAGTTCTACTGTAAACAAAGGGCGGAATACGACAAAAGTGAAACAAACATGTGTAACGGGTAAGTCATTAATAATAATATTCTCTCACTTTCACTTAAGTCAATCCCAATTACAAACTATCATTAAATTGAGCCCAATGAATCATTTCTTCGATGTTACTGAGTCATCGCACTGATGAAATGTTTTATTAAACTGACTCCGATTCGTCATTTATATGATGCCAATGTGTCAACCCATTGATGACGTTATTTTAATTTTTGACCCTGATGACAATTTGGGCAAGTGATGTTAAGGCTGACATCACAATGATGTAAAGTGTCATTAGGTCAAAAACGAAGACACTTGTCATAGTACTGATGTCAAAAGACATCAGCGTTATGACGCCTTTTCTATCAGTGTACCGTTAGTAAATATGTTTATAGCATTCGAGCTACCAGCATACAATTAATAGTAAAACCTGGCAACCACATGCATTACATAAGAAGAAAACCTTGCAAGCAGCATTTAACCAGACCAAGTAAAAAAAAAAAAATAATTATATAGGTGATAAGCGCACTATAGTCTATGATTTATTACCTATAATCGGTAAAAAATCAGTAGAAAATGTTGGCAATGTTTAAATTATAAAGTTGGCAGCAATTTTGGTTAAGCGGATCAGTTTATGTTTAATTTTCTTTTGAAATCCTTTGCAATATCTGTACAACAATCTCTGTTACGACACCAATTACTAACCACTTTTATATTCCTCTACAATTTTTTTTTAAAAATTAAGTTTAGTAAAACAATAAAAATTGTTAAAAAGGAAGGTTAAAGTAGATCCATTTAGTGGTCTCTAGTTTTTATGTTTTCGTCAACTATTTGTTTAGTGTGAACATACCTTATGATTGCTTTCTGGCATGAAAATCTTACTTTGCAAAGTCTTGAGTCTGTGTAAGAGAAGTGAAAAATTAACGCCATTTCTTTTCCTCTCTCTCTCCTACAAACTCAAATCTACGCAAAATAAGCTTTGCGTGTCAGAAAAGCGATTTTAATGAAGTAATTTTTAATAGTTGCATTATTAACTTTTAAAAGTATAAAAAGGTGGACAAGCGAAAATTTTATAGTTGCCAACTATTTAAAGTGACCAAAATTCTTGTCGTCAAATTGTTGATAATATAATATAATGTTATTTTCCACTAAGTAATTAATAGCTTTAATTAATTAATTTTAGCATTGCCAGCAATACTATTTAATAGCTGGCAACCTGTAGTGTTAATAACCAAAATTTTAATAAAAAAGTTAAATCTGTTTTGCTTTAACTTTCCAACAAATTTGATAGCAGCAATGATTTAAGATATATGGGTCGATTACGGATGGCAACTGAACTATTTTATATTTTACATTTTAACATCAGCGGCGTTGCCTAATTTCGCTGTTGGCAACACAACTTCAGTTTAGTTGCCAGTTGTAATCGACCCAATAGCCAAGTCTGTTGATACAGCAATTTCAAATTTTTATTACTTTTCTACTTTAAACTGAGAATTATTTAGTTGGCAATGATACAAATAGTATCCAATTTTATAATTTTTGCTTTGCCAGCTTTTAATAATTGGATTTACTCTAAAGGTATGTTCAGTCCTAACAAATATTTGACGAAAAATTCCAAAAAAAGCATGATCGGCAAATTGATCAAACTTTATTGTTCGAATTTTTATTGATTTCCTTATCTTTATTTGTAAAAAGATAATTGTATAATTCAAATAAGAAACTGTTAAATGATGTTTGATCCAGCAAACGTTTTGCAAAAGCAAACAATTTTTTAATAAAACTAGTGGTTACGTGTAGGACGTCAAATATTTAATAGGTGTGAACATAGCTTAAGTATTGCCAATATTTTACAGTGATTTTTTTAAAATCTTTTAATGCCTCCTTTTATGCAAGTCATTACCGCAAAAAAAGCTCAAGCGACAATAACAAAATTTTACAGGAGAAGGATTTTTTATTATATGTATTTCATTAAAATTTTGTATAAAAATTGGAGCTTAAATTAAAATTGTTTTTGCTATAAAATCGTAACTGTTACTCCTTCCCTTCTCCCTTCTTATAGAAGCGAGTGTGGAATGTGTATCTTATCTTTTATAAGAAAGAGCCTTCTATGAGGCATTCTTTAGTAGTTAGATAAGAATTGTAATTGAACAGGCCTTTAATAAGGCCTGAAGTTAGAAGGTCTTCTGAGTTTTCCCGCTGGGTAGTTAAGCAGTTGGTAGTGATCCTGTTTATCAGTGCGAGAGTTACGGATTTGACGGTATTAAGGTCTACGTTACTTTTGCTCTCTAAATTATAGAGAGAAAATAGTTTGATAATATAATTCAAGGCGAATTCATTCCAGGTAATCTCGGTAGTACAACAAGTACAAAAAATCATTGTACAATGTCAAAAACCGAAATAAATCAAAACAGAAACAAAGATAATAAACAAAATTTTGACATCCAACAATTATAAAGCTAAAGAAAAAAAGTTATCAGCAGGGCTTTTAGGATCACCTGTAATGAATTCGCCTTGATTTAATTTGATAAAATAATATTCTGTCAACTATAACTCCAGGTGTGGCCAACTTCATTTATTTAGAATTTTCCCCATCACTTATTGGGTTAATTGACATTTTTTTCTGTTCAGTTTTAACGTATCGTTTGGTTTTAGTTTTTTTTTATTGAATTTTTTGCCCAAAAACGTTTCTTTTTTTTTTGCTATTGGCCACTATTTTTTGTAAACGAACAATTACGCTATTAAAAAGTTGACATTGTTTTGCTCTCAAATCTTCATTTTTTGTAAACATTCTCTACATTTTTTCAAATGCATTTTTTTTCTTATTCACTCCCACGCTCGCTGTCATCCAGCCTTAACAAGAATGACGGCCATTTATTCATTTTTGGTCCATTAATTTGTTGAATAAACTTTGCCCATGATGGCGAATGACACTGATTTGTTAGAATCATTTAAGCTGGATGAGGAAAAATTAAAAAAAAATCCATGTAGGAAAGAATATTGTGATTTTGTGACTGCAACTTAAATAGAAAATAAAAAATGCATCATTTAATCATAATAGAACAACAACAATGAAAATTTGCATGTTTTTGTCATAATTTAAAAAAAAGGAAAATGGAATTTTCTAACAAGAAATGTATGTCAACTGGTTGCCAAAATCCTACACTCTCTAATTTAATATGAGAGTATTGAATATAAAATTTCGGAAAATGAACGGTGGGATGAGCTACGAAAACATCTGAGAGGAAATTAACAAAAAAAAAAAATTTCTTAGTTTTAAATCAATTAATTGGATTAAGATTTGATTCGAATAGTTGCTTGAATTCTAAAATTTTTTTATATATTTGAATATTTTACCATGAAAAATTAGGCAATTTTAAAGAAATAATCGTATATATAATACCAAATAATCGTATATGTTAATCGTATAATATAAAATGTTTAAATAGTAAAAGCATAATCTAAACTAATCTAATCTAAAAAAAATAATCTAATCTAAGCGAATAATTTTCAAAATCAAATCGTTTATTTTAAAAAATCAATCGAATAATTTTAACGAATAAACTTATATATAAACAAAATTAACGATTTTACGTTAAAAAAGTACTTTTACGAAAAATTGATCATTTTTATAAATGGGGGATATCATGTCAAGTGACCCAACTTTTGAAATCGATGTCTTCCGATTTTGATGAAATTTGCACCAAGGTTAGTCTTATTGGATAGTAGTTTAGACACAAATTTTCTTTCTCATCCATGTAACTTATTATCTATTGGTGTTAGCAAAATTTGTCCCAAACAAATTAGATAGCTATTTCTTCAAGCTTTCGAAAATTATTTGTTTTGTTTTTTTTAAAATTTTTTTTTTTTAATTTAAAACTTATTTTTTTATTTTTTTTGAAGAGGGTATTTTTTTTTTTTTTGCTTCAAAGAAAGCTTAGGTCTTTTCCTTTAAGGTGGTTCTGGTCGCTTTTTGGGCCGCTAGTAAGTTATGTATAAAAAAAATAATTTGTAAGTCAAGACGAGGATTTTTAAATATTTTAGCATCTTACAAATTATTTTTTTCATCCAAATCGGAAGACATCGATTTCAAAAGTTGGGTCACCTGACATGAAATCCCCCAAATATATAATTAATTGCCAAAAATGTATATTGAATTTTTTTTAAATTCAATATAAAAATAGACCAATTTTAAATGAATATTTTGAATATTTTATATTTTTAATTGAATAACAACTTAGATTTTTTAATTTAAAAAATATAATGAAACTAGCTTAACCAGGTGCGCTTCGCTACACTGTTAAAAAAAAATAAATATGATAAAAATTACAGTATTTTTTTTCATGATATAATTTATTTATTATAAATATAGTTTTAACAAAACCAATCTACCTTGGTAATAAAACTTGGACTGGGAAAGAAATACGGTTCCCGAAAATGGGTGTTTTTCTTAAAAAAAATAATATTTTGGTAATAACTTTTTTGTATCTCAGGTCTTTTGATATATTAGACGTATCCATAAGTCATATCTAAAATTTTAGTTTTTATAAAAATGTTGCTGCTTTTTAGCCGTTCTTCCATTGTTTAATTTCATGACTTACTTCCGAATTATACGTTTTTTTAAAAACGTACGAAAAGAACATCTTATTTTTTTGTAATAAGCACAAATCCGTTCAAATTTTAATTCTATTAAAATAATGCTTTTGTAAAAATGTATTACTCCCCCTGCACCTACCCCCTTTAATTTTATTTTGAAAAGTGTCGTCTCCTTTTAATAGTTCTTCATTTGAGCGATATTTAATATATGCATTCTATGGGAGGTATTCCCCCCCCCCCCCTGCGCCTACCCTTTTATTTTTATTTTCAAAAGTGTAGTATACCATAAGTTTGACTTCTACAAAGTTTGAACATTCTCACTATAACAGTTCTTAAGAAATGCGATATTAAACATTTGCTTCCTATGGGGGGTACCACTTCCCCCGCTGCTATTTTATTTCAATTTTGGGGCTCAGAAGATCCTACTACCAAAAGTTCAACAAAATGCGTGAAGCGGATCTTAAGATTTGCGATATTTAATATTGGCATCCTATGGGGGGTACCCTATTTTATTTTTAGGGCTCACGTGATGTTATTTCAGGAAAATCGGTTCGGTAGTTTAGGAGTCTATAAGCCAACAAACAAACAGACGAACATTTTTCATTTTTATATATGTGACAGCGCATAGAGAAAGTGACCTAAGGGTAAAAATAATCAATTTTCACTTTTTTTTTTTTTTGATGTGGACAACATCTGAGCATCGAATGAGACCGATCCCATGTCCCAAAAGTGTTCCTTCCCAGAGATATGCGCGTTTTATGAAATTGAAGTCGACGATTCTAAGCGCAAAAAGAAAAGGACCTAACGGTAAAATGTATTTATTTATTTTTTCCTTATAAACAATTTAAAAAAATAGAAAAATCATTTTAATCGACGGTTCTTGCGAATTGGTTCCTTAGAACTTGACGGTACCGGTCCTTTATTTTTTTTCGATTTCTTCTTAACGTCTGCTGCCTCCACTTCTTGAGGATTGTCCACTTCCACCGCATCTTCCTCTTCGTTTCCATTTCCAGAGGAGCAACCGAATCTTTTTTTGAATCTTCAAAACATAAACCCCGGATCTCTTTATACAAGTACCATTGACGGTTCATCGATAACCCTGGTGACGGAATTATAATTGGTTTGTCATCGAAACTGGTATTGTTACTCAGATGTATGTTTTCATTTATGATGGCTGAATTCGCAAACAGTTTACATTGCACTGCTGACTGAGCAATAAATACAAAGTGATGATACTTTGATATTCCAATTAAAGTTTTATATTTACTTAGTTGAGAAGTATTCGTCCCATTTTCTCCACTCAACAACAGGCTCACTTGAGTTTGGAAGTCAAATAGGTACAGGAACATTAAATTCATTACGAGATGAGTTTCTAACACAATCAACTACATCCATGAAGCAGTCGACATAAGTTTGGGCATATTTTGATTTGAAAACTCCGAGTAAACGATCAGGTGAAAACTTTGTATGTCCGCTTAACAAAAAGTTTAATTCAACTGACTTACATCTGGAAGTATCGACAAGGTGTTGTAAATATCGTATAATCGCATTGTTTTTATTTTGTGAAACACAGTTATCAGCGAATATCACTAATTTTTTAGTTGAATGCACTTCTCGTAGGTAGTAATCAAGCATTGATATTACTGAATTCGGACCTTTTCCAATGGAATCGCTTTCGTCAATACAGAAGATGTGTTGTTGAACATTTTGACGTTCGTTTGTAATTCCGAAAATTGCTGTTTTGCGACCTGATATAAAGGGTTCAGTTCCTATTTGCTTTGGACCCGACGGAAAGCTAACATTTTGAGCATAATCCATATTTATTACTAGATAATCCTCCTCTGGAATACCTGGATACATGGCATTTGGATCAGGCTTGACTAATGTTCTCAAGTCGTTATAGTAATCTCGCTGAGTGCTGGCAGATTGCAAATGATCAGAATACACCTTCAATGCTGCTTCTTTTTCAACTTCAGTAACGTTTACTGTATTAACAGCATCTTGTGCAAGATTTCGACACAATTCGCACAAATCGTATGCCGGCTTCATAGTGACGATGTAGGGACAATATTTCTTCCACAGCGCGAATAACATAATAAGGTTATGTGAACAAATTTTCGTAATAACAGAGTGATATTCACGATTTAAAAGAATTATAAATGAGTATTTATTATAATTCACATTTAATAATTTCAGAAAATAAACCTGGATTCGAAAAAAACGCGAGCAAAATTGATATCAAACTCATGGAAACAGCGCGCTAGGTAGAAAACAGTAAAAACCAACTACACAAAACAAGAGGTAGGGACGACCTACGCGCGTTTTCAAGGTTGACCAACACGTTCCTGACGTCATGAGATGTGTCGCTTTCAAATGAGACCAATGCCAAAGAAACACGTATTAAAATCTTTAAAATGGCTCTCCTGAACAAAACCGGTTTTTACCCTTAGGTCCCTTTCTGTTTTGCGCGTCAAAATATTAAAAAGAAATAAAAAAAAAATCTTATTTCACATTTTTAAAAAATTATTGCAAAAAAATCACAAAGAATTGTGCAATTCAAACGAATAATCGTATGTTTTAACTCAACAATCGTAATTTTTTTGTTTAACATGTAAGATATCCTATATTTAAAGCGAATAATGGTTTGAACAACCATAAATTTTAAGAAACGGCCTTTATTTTTATAAATTTCAATGGAATATTTCCAACGAATTATCGTATTATAAAGTGGAATAATCGTCAAAATTCGATAAAATTCGTAATGATAGCAATTTATTTAATAATACATGTATTAGTTTTAATTATATATAAAAATTTAAATAAAACGATTAATCGAACATTTTATTCGATACAAAATAAATCTTTAAAAAAGCTTACAAATGATAATATATTCGTAATTTTAATATATTCAACGATATATAATATAACTTTGACGATTAATCGAATATTGCAAACGAATAATCGTAAAATGTATTCGTAATCGATAAATGATTTATAGTAATAACAATGATATAAATTTATCCATGATATAAAATATCATGATATAAATGATCCATGATATAAATTTAAGCGCTATAATAATCGTGTAATTTAATCGAATAATCGAAATTTTTAATTCGATTAATTCGATTAAGTAAGATTTTTAAAATTTTAATGGAAGGCTTTCAGTTGATAGTATTTTATGCAATAGCAACAATATTACAGTTTGTACATACTTATTACATTTTAACGAATAATCGAATATTTTAAACGATTAATTGTTTCAATTTATTTAAATTTTTAATAAAATCATAATATTTATCTTTTATATTATTTAACTTTTAAATTATTAAAATTAGTAGAATATTTAAACAAATAGCAAATATTTTTAACGAATATTGGATTATTTTAATCCAATAACTTTTTTTTAATCTTAAATTTTGTTTAATATTCAATGATATTTCCATTAATCATTCGAGTTCATTAAATAAACAAAAAAACTTTAAAAATCAATCGAATAAGTTCCGCGAATATTTTTTATATAAAAATTATATTTTCAACGATTAAGTAATAATTTTAAGCGAATAATCGTCAACATTAAATAAACATTTTTATATAGTTTACATGTTTAATTATTATTTCCTCGATCAATTAAAAACAAATATATTCTATATAATTTCTTAACGATTAATTGTATATTCTCTACAAATATTCGAACTTTTTAACGCATAATCGTTTTTGTGTTGAAATTTTTGTGTTAAATAAGATTATTTTTGTTATTTCTTTAAAAACATACGACAAAATTGTGTACTATTTATTAAACAATTATAACGAATCATCGAATTGTTTCAACTATTAACTGGTTATTTAAACCAAATAATCGATTAACGAATAATTTTTTTTTATATTGAAAATTTTGGCGTAAAACTTAGATTAGTATTTCTTAAAAGAACAATAAAGTTTCATAAAATTTAATGCAATAATTTTAGCGAATATTCGAATATGTTTAACGAATAATCTATAATTTAAATCTAATAATCGTCAATTTTAAGACTAAGGTACTGCTTAAATGTTTTTTATTTTAATAATTTTTACAATCTAATAAATCAAAAAAAAATTAAGAGAATAATCGAATAATCGTTGCACAATTATTAAAATGTTACAATGTTGTTTATATACTTGCTGATATTTTCATAAATCTTTTGTAAAAACACAACATATAAACAAATGTTTTTAACGAATACATAATTACATATTTTCGACGATTAGTCGGAGTTTTGTTTAAATAGTCAAATATTTTCCACAAATATTTGAACTTTATAACAAAAAACCATTTATATGTATTTTCAATTGAAAATTATGTGTCCAATGTGTGCAATTTAATGGAAAAAATTTGACGATTAGTCGATTTTTAGCGATTACCAAATAATTTTAATTAAAAATTCTTCAAAAAATTTTTAAATCATTATTAAATATAATAAAAATTTTTATCGAATAACCGTTAAAAATAATCAAAATCTTTTTTATTTTTATGGTCAGTATATATTTCGTTAATCTTTTGGATTACTTAAAGGAATATTTTTAACGAATAATCAAATATTTTTAACGATTTATCACGGTGTGTTTTTAAGAATAGTCGTTTTGAAACCGCAATAATTCAAAGTAAACGACACATTTTAATCGAATAAACGTTGAAAAGTAATTGAAATCTGTAATATTGTGTGTATACTTAATGATATTCCCCCAAATCTTTTCTTTAAAAACACATGTAAAAAAAAAAATTTTTTCTTATGAGTAATCGAATATTTTCAACAAATATTAGGACTTTATAACGATTATGTTTGTATATTAAAATTTTGTATGGAAAATTTGTTGTCAAATGTGATTAAATACAATTTAATGCAACAAATTAGACGATTAATCGAATAATTAAACGATTAACTGATAATTTTAATAAAAAAAATTGTCAAATGATTGCAAAATCCGTTGTCAATGTGTTCGTTGAGATCTTACCCGCTCAATTGAATATAGCATAATTAAGTCATTTATTTATTTTTTTTTTTTTTTTTTTTTTTGGTGCAAATAGTAAAATTTTTTTTATCGAATAATCGGTAAAAATTCTTAAAATCTTTAATATTCTTTTAAAAATCAATAGATTTTTCGCTCACCTTTTGTAATAAAGCATATAAAATGAAATTTTTTTAAAGAAAAATCAAATAATATCGACGATTATCGAATAATCGAATACTTTTAAAGAAAAATTCCATTCTTAAGAATAAATTCTATGGAATATATGGAATATTAGTTTTCTGAAGCCTAAATATGGCTAAATCCTAAACGAATAATCGAATGTAATCGAATGTTAATTACTAAAACTCCAAATATGAAAAATTTCATAAAACTCGAATATAATATCGTATTTTTGGGAGATAAAACACATTCTATAAAAAAATATTGAAAGTTTTATTTGAACTAAAAAAGTAATACATTGTTTTTAAGTAAATTTCTTTCATTTTCTTTGTGTCCACTGTTAAATAATAATATTTGTTAATTTCATAAAAATAAATTTTAATTAATAAAATTGTCAAATGATTGCAAAATCTGTTGTTAATGTGTTGGTTGAGATCTTACCCGCTCAATTGAATATAGCATAATTAAGTAATTTATTTATTTTTTTTTTTTTTTTTTGGTGCAAATAGTAAAATTTTTTTTATCGAATAATCGGTAAAAATTCTTAAAACCTTAAATATTCTTTTAAAACTCAATAGATTTTCGCTCACCTTTTGTAATAAAGCATATAAAAAGAAATATTTTTAAGGAACAATCAAATAATATCGACGATTAATCCGGGTTCTTAAAAATAATCGTTAAAACATGTAGTAAAATGCAATTTCTATTAAAGATAAAATTTTTAAAATTTTACATTAGTATTCTGTAAAATAAATATTTTTTAAAAATTTGTATACGAATAATCGAAGACTTTAAAAGAAAAATTCCATTCTTAAGAATAAATTTTATGGAATATATGGAATATTAGTTTTCTGAAGCCTAAATATGGCTAATTCTTAAACGAATAATCGAATGTAATTTACTAAAATTCAAAATATGAAAAATTTCATAAAACTCGAATATAATGTCGTTTATTTTGGGAGATAAAACACATTCTATAAAAAACTATTGAAAGTTGTATTTGAATTAAAAAAGTTATATATAGTGTCCACTGTTAAACAATAATTTTTATTAATTTCATAAAAATAAATTTTATTAAACTGTTTTGCTTTTCCTTATTTATGAGTTATTTTTTCTGTTTGTAACCATTAACAGCAGTCGTTTACTGTAATTATTAAGCTTTTATTGCATACTTTCTGTCTTTCGTTCTGTGTTCAAATTGTTATGAATATTTTCTTGCATATTTTTAGGTGTATTTAACTAGTTTCTCATTTTCCCGCTCTGATTTAACACACTCATGCTGCAATGTTTTTCTAGGAGTGTGTTGGTGATTTTATTTTCATGCTTGAAGCTTTTGTCAAGTCATAAATTAAATGCATTTGTTGCTATTATTTTGTTGTTGCATTTTACTTTTCTACAATACTTATTTCCCTCCATTTGAAACATTCATTATCACAACAAGCTGCAACCATGCATGCAACAAACAGCACCCCTTTGCCATTAACTTTATAGCAGGACATTTTGTGGCTCCTCCAGTGAAAGGAATACCATTATGGACTGTTGGAGTAAGAAAAAAGAAATAAATAAAAACCAAAATCACAACTTGAACGAGCGAACATCTCTAAAGTCGTTATAAAATTGTTGTTGGTGTATCATGCTCTTAAATACTAATAACATTTTTATGCTTTTGTGTTATATGCAGTACTATTTTTTACAGCCAAAGAACTCTTCCTATCCTTCGCTCTCTGGACAAATTGCTATAAATGTTGAAGTATTAAAAGACTTTTAAAGGAAAATGCTTTACACTGGTAAATTTGATCATTTCTTGCTTCATCTGGCATATTGTTTCTTTTTACGAATAATCGAACATTTTTATTGAATAATCGTTAAGATTTACAGAAATCTTCAAAAATCGTTTATAAGCCTATCAAAATTCAAATTAAAAATTATTTTTTTTTTAATTTTTTAATAAATTTACAATTTACAACGAATAGTCGAATATTTTAGTCGAATAAATAATTAGGAAGCCTTAGTATGAGCTTAAAAAAGCTTAAAAAATTAAGAATGTATTTTAATTATTATAGTAAAATTAAAAATTTGCAACTTATAATCGAATAATTTTTCGAATAATCCATTAACCGAATAATTATTCGAATAATCGAATAAAAGTTCGAACAATAGAATAGTCATTTAAAGTATCTTTAAAGTTTGCACAAATACTTACGCAAATAATTCGCTTATACTCAAAATCTTAAAATGCATATATCTTAATTTTCTATAATTAAGCTAAAAATTTGCAACGAATAATCGAATAATTATTATAATTTAATAAATACTCAAATTACAATTTGAAATCGTTTAGAGTAAAAATCTGAAAATTAAAAAACAATTTCTTTTTAAATAAATTGAAAATTTACAACGAATAAACAAAAATTGTATTCGAATGTTCCTTAAAATGTATTACACTTATTAACTATAGCTTAAACAAGCTTAATACTCTGTGGTATTATAATTTTAGCATCCGATTAAAGCAAAAAATTGAATTGGTTATTCGAGTAATCGAATTGTTTATTCGAATTATCGACTACAGTATTCGAATAATCGAATACATTTCATTTTATTGAAATCATTAATAGGCTAGTTGGTAGTAAACTAGTCTATCAGTACGAGAGTTGCGGGTTGGAGTTCCGCCAGTGATTCAGGTCTGTTTTACTACAAAGGGCTGAATGTCAAAGTAACTATTTTTAGGATTATTAAGTTAGAATTTGTGATTGTACTTGCAACGCTTTATAAATAGAGTATATTCAACATTTTTGGAAAATGTTAATTCAGTTAAAAAAATTCACTAAGAATAATCGACTGTTTTAATAAAATTATCGATGCAATAAATGAAACTTTTTATTAATATCAATATTGAATTATACATGTCATGATATTTTTTTAAAAAAAATTATTTATATTATCTAAAATCTTAATGCGAATAAATCAGTATTTTATTCGAGTAATATAAGCTTTTAATATTATTTTAAATAAACATATATTTTATGAAATTTTTACAAATTTTGATTGAATTAAAATTTTACAATGCATTAACGAATATTTGTATTCGAATAAAAATAAATACTAATCAACTAAAATCATTAAAAATATCTTAACCCGGTTAAAAACTAACTAAATAGTTCCAACGATTTTTGATTGTACTTTTAAACACTTTAACGAATAAATAATAAAGTAAAGTAAGTATTTATTAATAATCGATTAATAGCAAATCAGTTTTCTTATATAAATTGATTTTTTTAATAAGATTTATAATATCAATTATAAATTTTTTTATTATTTATCTTTCATTTTATTAAAGAATAATTTTATATTTTTAACGAATAAACGGGGACATTTAACGAATGTTTGTTGGACATACAGCAATCATATATTTTTTTTTTATATGTATAAGCTTAAACTTAATCGATTAAAGAAACCTATAATTAAAACGATTTGTGTAAGTTCTTATCCAGAATCGAATTGAATAAATATTTTGAACGAATAATCTTTAAGATTTAAAAAAATCTATAAGTTTGTTTTATATATTTTATATATTTTTAAATTATTAAATGTAACAAATATATGCTCAAATAATTTACCTAGAAATTGTTACGTACACCTTTAGCCCGTTGTAGGAAAGCAGACCAGATTTAATAGCGGGAGTCGAACCTGCAACCCTACCAATTAGCCTCCCGGGATACCCTATGTAATATATATGTTACCATTTTCATTATTAATGTTTAACAAATTGTAATTACTCGTATTTATATGATTCTTAATACAAAATTGAGTTTTTTAAGCGAATAACCGTACATAATCAACGAATAAAAAACTATCTTTACACCATTTTATAAAAAAATAATTAATATTCTTAAGTAAATCGAAAAAATTGTTCGCCATTTTTTTTTTAAATAATCGAATAAAGAATTCTTGAGGGGATATAAGATTTCTTAACAAAAGCTTTTTTTTCTATTTTTATTAATTGACACTGAATTAAGAGCCGAATATTTTTTTTAATTTTGTATGGATTTTGATCCAGAAAAGTTAAGCGAATAATCGAACATTTTAATCGAGTTAATATTTAAAAAATCTAAAGTTCTTTATTAATATGTCATAACATATTTGTTTATTATATCAAAATATCATAAATAAAATCTAATATTGAATATTTTTACCGATTAATCGAATATATTTGCTTGAAAAATCAAGACTTTTAACAAATAATCTTTTGAACTTGGAAAAATCTATGATTGTTTTTAATCTAATTGGCATTTTGAATTTTATTGTCAAGGAATCATATTTTTCAACTATCAATATTATTGAATCATGAAATATAACGAATAATCGAATACTTTTACAAACTACCTGCTTGAATTTATGAAAATTTGCAACTATTTGCTTATAGAATATAGTGTTTTTTTAATATTAAAAAAATTTAACGAATAACTGCAAATTTTTCAACGGATTATCAAATATTTTTAACGAATAATCGTTAAATTTGACTTAATTGCGCAACCAAATCTTATTTTTCATAATTTTTTCAGAAGTTTCAACGAATAATAAAATAAATCGTGGCCCTTTGTTCCAGCCTGGAGCCATATGAATCAATATATACAGAAATTAAGCGAATAATTTTTTTTTAAGGATTTTGAATATATTTTGTTCTGAAATTTTTTTTGGTTTTCTATTTCTACTGCCTGTGTGCCCGCAGTCTCAAAGAAAGTGTGTCATCTTTGTCTATAGGTATATTTAAGAGCAAGAGTGGTTTGTAATCGCAAACACCATTTATAGCTAGTTAAAGATACAACAAGACAAACAATGAAGAGAAAAAAAATAGATCCAACGACAACATTTTGTTGGCATCATCAAATCTACTTAAACATATAGTCCTCCTACGTGTGCCCTGTGTGTTTGAGTTTCTCCTTAAAGGAATAAGTGTTACATATTTTTAATGTGTGTGTTCCTTTTTTTTAATGTACACATGTATTTTTATTTTCTTTTTGTTTATTTGTATTTGTGATAAAACAGTTTAGTTGTACGAGTGTTTGAAAAATACTTTACGCAGTTTTTATTGGCCACAAGCAGTTTTCTTTTTCAGAAGCCAAAAACATAAAAAAAGGTTTATAATAAAATTTATCTTAAATTGCAGGACAAAAAAATGTAATGGGTCAATTACGGATGGCAACTGAACTTCAGTTGTGTTGCCAGCAGCGAAACCAGGCAACGCCGCTGATGTTAAAATATAAAATAAGAAAACAGCTTTTTATATTTTAATACCAGCAGCGTTGCCTAAATTCGCTGCTGGCAACACAACTTCAGTTTAGTTGCCATCCGTAATCGACCCATAAGTATAATTAAATTTGACCTAATTTGACGGGCAAGTTCCTTTTTTTATATTCGAAATTTTTTCGACGAATCTTTCATTTTTCAACTAATAATCCAAAATTTATGAATAATTAAGAATATTTTCAGGAAATAATGGTATATTTAATTATATTTCTCTATAAATTTTAATGAAAACGAAAATTTAAAAAAGAATAATCGAATAATTTAATCGAATATATTACTCGAATATTTTAATCGAATTTATTATTCGAATATTTTAATCGAATATATAATCACATATTTTAAAAGAATATATTGTTCAAATATTTTTATCGAATATATTACTCGAATATTTTAATCGAACTCATCAAAATTATTTTATGAAAATTCTATTATCTTGAGAGATTAATTTAACATTTTTACATAAAAATATTTTTAATATACAACTACAACTTTTCAACGGTTATTTATATTTTCACAATAAACCGAATACTATAATAAACGAAAACTTTCTTATAAATTTTTACGAATATTCGAACAAATAAATATGTTTTATTATCTTATAATTAAAAATTATAATAAAATAATTAATTATTTTAAACGACTTATTTCTTGAGCAGTTAACCGAATATTCTTAACGATGACTCCCATTGAATACAAATACAAATGTCATTAACTACACCATTTTTAAAAACAAATAAAAGAATATTCTTAAAGAATAATCGAATATTTTTGACGAATCAACGAATTTTTAAACCAAAATACAAAAAACATTTAATAAATAATCAAATATGGTTATCAAATAATTCAATTTTTAGCGAATAATCGGCTATTTCAAACGCTTTAAAATATTTTGATATAGTTTACATACTTATTTAACGAAAAGTTGTATATTTTTTTATAAATAATAATAATTTTTTATCCAATAATCGAACAATTGCAAAAAAAAACTGGAAAGCTTTAAAAGAGAAATTGATTATATTAGTCAAACAGTTTTAAATAACGCTCTTGGCTAATAAATCAGTGAGTGTTTAAACGCTGGTTTAGTTGAACTAAACTTAAACTTATATGTTGTTTAAACTCAACAGTTGTAAATCAGTATTATATGTAGTTTAAAAAGTAACACTACAATAAATGTTGACAAATTCATGTGGTTTGTATTGGTAGTTTAAACGCCCAATTTTATGCGTTTAAAGATGGTTTATATGTTTTCTGATTTATAGATTTGTTGACTTAAACACTTTTTAAACCAAAAAGAGAGTTAAACTTGCTCTGATTTATTAGCCCTTAATCAAACATTTAAACATGTTTGCATTTTCAATTCAAATTTAAAGAAATAATTGTTTATATATTGGGAAAGCGTTTTATAAATAATAGATAATTTTTAATTAAAAGTCGAATTTTTTAACGATTAATCAAATATTTTAACATTTGAATTAATAACTAATCATAACTTTTTCAAAATAATTTAATATTTTCTTAAGTTTTAATGGAATGTGCTAAAAGAATAATTTAATTTAATCAACGCATAAATCCAAAAATTCAACGAATAATCGTTAGTAGGCTGCATGCAGTATGTGTACAACGTTCTATCTTATTACTTTATGAATTATGTCTTTTCTTCGCCCTTGTTTGTTGACATATTATATAATATATTCGTTTAAAAAAATCTCATAAATTATTTGCTAATCTAGCCATTAATGCCTCTTAACCTGCCTTCTTGTCTCCTCCAGTCTGTCTGTCTTTCTGTGAGTTTAGTGAATATCTTTTTTCCTCCCCAAACATAAAATTTGTATTTTAATTATTTGCAACAAAGAATTATCTGCAAGTGTGTGTGTTTAAAATAATAATATAACATAATTTATGTTTAATGTTTGCTTAAAAATTTATTGCTTACAAAACGTAAGCAAAAATTTTTTTTAGAAAGAAGGAAAAGAGCAAATAGATTACAGGATGTTTAAGAAAAAGCGTTTTGCTCACAAGTGTTTAAACTTCATATGTGGCAAATAAGTTAAAAGTATTGTTTTGAAATATATTTTTTTATCAAATAGAATCTGGGAATTATTTCTTTTCATAAGCTAATTTATTATATTCAACATTTTTTATAAAGCCATTCCTAAAAATTTAAGGAATAGAACTATTACAAAAAGCTTTATAAAATACATAACTTTAATTTAGCTCATAGAATAAATTCGAAAAATAAAAAAATGTTGAATATAATTTTTTATGTCAATAAAAGGGATAAGTTAAAGTTTAAAGTATTTTATATAAACAATAATCGAAAATAATTGATGTTTCTATCGAATAATCGGATACTCGTCTTTTTTAATCAATAACTTTTAAATATTATCAAATAATTTTATTTTAAATTGAAAATAATTTTTGGCGAGATAAAAATCTGAAAATTTGTATTGAAGGTAATATGATGGCGCTGAAGCCGGGAAAAATAATAATTTTTGCCTCATGCAGCTCCCCTGGTTTTTAGGGAATGCCGAATATATTCAAAATTGACCTTCAAATGTCCACAAAAGAACCTACAATTTATTTTTGCAATATTTTTTTCAAGAAAGTACTTATTTACGCATGTATCAATACTTAAAATTTTTTTCAATATCGCCAGATCCCCGAAATTATTATTTTTTTCTTCTTCCTAAATCTAAGCTATTTTACAAATTTTCTGACTTGGGTACGACAATGCACTCAATAATAAGAAAAGAAAATCAATGTCTACTATAATAACAATTTAAAATATCAAAAGTTTCCCTCTTTCAGATAAAACAACAAAATATAAATAACTGTACATTGTTATACAGTAAAAGTGGGTAGAAAGAGAGTACAATGCAATGTCGAATATATTCGACAAAAACACTGAAAGGGTTAATCGAATAAAGGTAGGTAGGTAGGTAGGTAGAAAGGCTGGTGTGAAGTCTCCTTCGCACCTTCACCCAGAGACCAATATGGTCCATTGTGATGCCTTGTTTAGATATAGATAGCTGGAAAGTAGGTAAGACCAATCCCGAAAGAAAACCCCACTCAACACAAATCCTCCCTATGTGCGGCTGGCTCCCAGTCTCCTGCCATCCCATTACGAATCCTATCAGACTCTCGAGTGCACAGCCCGAGACATCCCCTTATTCGCCTAGGAATCAACTGCCCAGACACCTCAGCCGGCTGCCCTATAGTTTTGAGTAATCGAATAATTAAATATTTTATTGGAATAATCGAGTACATATTTAATTCGATTAATTAATACAAATTTTTAATTTTATATATCTTTAGTTTTATTTGACCGTTTTAATAATATTTAAACGTATTTTTATTTTTTTTTATATTATTTTAAATAAACTTAAAAGATTATGAAATTTTTACAAATTTTAATAGCATTTAAAGAATCGAATATTTTTATCCGAACAAAAAAATATTGTTAAAATTAACTCTAAAATGACTGAGAATATTTAAAAACCGCTTAATATTATTTGACAAATTTCAAAGATTGTAATTTATAATAATTTAACGAATAATATACTGTTTTATTCGAACAATCGATTAACCGAAAATCTACTTTCTTTACAATAATATTCAAAAATCAAATGTTTTTAGTTTTTCTATTTGTTCATCTTTCATTTTATTAACGAATTATTTATATTTTAAACAAATAAACGGGGACTTTTAAGGAGTACCTTTTTATGTTTTTTAATTCAACAGCAATCTAATAATTCTTATTATTTTAATTAGCTGCAACTTAATAAATTAAATAAATGAATAACTAAAATGTTTTGTATGAGTAATTCGAATTGAATAATTAAAAATAATCGAATATTTAAAACGAATATTGATGTTGAGTTTTTTTTACCAATAATTTAATTTATTACTGAAACGTACAATAAAAGTACAATAGTAATCTAATAATAAGAGAAATTTTGAACAAATAAACGAATAATTGAGTAGTCTTGACGAATAATCGAATATTATTAAGAAATAATGTCTATATTTATGGTAACAACCAGGGATGTTAAAGTTGGTACAATTGTACTTTTTTGGTACATTTTGACCTTCTAAAGTATCTTGGTATTACCGTGACTCATTTGGTACAATTTAAAAATTTGTCATAGTTCCCCCATTTTGAATTTTTAGTATAGCAAACAAATTATTGAGTCCTTTTCATTACATTTATTTTTTTATTATTATTTTTTTCATCAGGATTTAAAAAAATCCTTCTTTTAAATTGCATTTTTTATTTATGCAATATGCACTTAAAACTATTAACATGGTTAATTTAGAAATGTAATCATGAATAAAAATATTTTGGATGAATGTGATAATCTATCGTAGACCTTTACAAAAATCACATTCCCTTTAAAGAAATTTATTGCGACAGAAGTGGATTTATATATTTCTACAAATAATATCTTTATTTTTATTGTTTAAGAAATGAAAGAAAATGCAAAACAATTTTATATAAAATTTTACGAAATTTTATGTGGTTCCATAAATTTACTCCTGAAAATGTCATTTCAGGTAAAAGAATTAGTATTGTACCTCTTCTAGCAAAAATGTTTCCGATTGAAATTGCAAATTCTGATTCAATCAATAATCAGTTAAGAGCTAATGCTGATGTCGAGCAACTGCAGTCGTTAAAAACTGAAAACATTTGTGGTTTTTCGCCAGAAGTAGCTAATTTACAATATGAGATTAATTTCCATATATTTCCTGGTACGAGTATTTCTAGAGTCGTTGCTTGAATTTTATCCATTCCACATTCGTCTGCAAATGTGGAAAGAGTTTTTTCTTTTCGAAACATAATAAAAACTAAAGAAAGAAACAGACTACATGTGCCAACATAATAAAGTCTGATACAAGCAAAGGATTGGTTAAGATCGACCAATTCATGCTGCTATGATGTAAAAATTCCAAATAGTTTATTAACTAAACAAATAAGAGCCCGATTTTGATCTCATATATTTTTAAGGCTTTTATGTACCGTATTTTATTCATACATATAATGTATGTTAATGTTAAGTTTTGTTTTTTTGTGTACAAATGAATGTTTATGTACTTTTTTTGTTGCTTTAATAAATTTTAAAAAAAATAGTACCGTGAAGGTCAAAAATGTACATTTTTTTTTTGGAAGTTGGTACCAAATTTAAAACCTTATTTAACATCCCTGGTAACAATATTAGAAAAGATAAACTTTCATTACACAAATTCCATTGCGTATATCAATCGCATATTAACAACAAATAATTAAAAGTTTTCGGCGAATAATTTAATATTTATAGCAAAAAATACTACTTGTTATCGATTTCTTAAGACATAAATCTCTTATTTGACAAATAGCCGAATATATAAGTGATTAATTGCATTTTTTAAACGAATAATCGAATACATATTATTAAAAAAAAATTGCAAAAACTTCTTAAAATTCAAAACGGTAGCATTAGAAATGACTTTAATTGAATACTTAGAGCAAATAATTGAATGTTCTTTTTAGCAAATAATTGAATGGAATTAACGAATAATCGGATTTACAGTCGATTTGTAAGAAAATTAATATATTTTTGAGCATTTTTAAGCGAATTATCAATAAATATTCAACTATTTAAAACAAATACAGTGGAGTCCCTAATGACCAGACACTTAAGGGACCATAAAAATGTGTCCGTACAAGGGTGATTTCATTTTAAAAGAACTCTATGCTTTCCCAATGGATCGGTGACGGGACCAGGCAACAGTGTTTGTCTAAAGGGGGTGTCCACATAAGAAAGGTGTCAGTTTAAGAGAGTTTACACTGTTATTGAATGTTTTTATTATTTTATTGTATTTACTTACCAAATTTTAATGAAATTAATAAAATTTCGTGCACTTTTTGTTGCAAATTATCGAATGTTTTTTGCGAATAATTAAGTTTTTTTTTACGAATAATTCAAGTTTTTTATGTACTGAATTTCATTGAAATTAATGTATTTGGCGAATTATCGAATAAATAAACGAATAATGGGAACATTTTTAACGAATAATCGAATATTATTAGGGAAAATCATATACATATTGTGTTATTATTAAACATAAAGGGTATGATTTACATAAAAAGTTCCATTTCGAGTTATAAGATATTTCTTACGAATAATCGAAGCACGTGTTCAGAAAATAATGAAAAGAAACAAAAAATTGCAATATTAAAAAAATTGCAACGAATTTAATGTATTTTGATATCCTCCACCGCCACTAGTGGGGAATAAGGGTATACTAAGTTTGTCATTCCGTGCGAAACTTCTTTATTATACATTTAAGATCCCATAAAGTATATATATTCTGGCTCCTCAAGTTATTGTAAGTCGATTTAGCCACGTCCGTCTGTCTGTCAGTCTGTTAAAAACACGCTCACTTTCAAAAAACGCAAAAGAAAAGAACAAACTTGGCCTCAAATTGCTTGTAGTTATCCTAAGCAGCTTGGGATCGAAATCCAGCAACATCGGTTCAGTAGGTTCAGAACTATGAATAAAATGTGGAACCACCATCCTAAAAAAATTGATAATTTTGATACAAAAACTAACATAAATGATGGAATAATGCACGGAATGATATAAATTTTTGCACGAATTAGCTTTATACGACTGCAAATCATTCTGTTAAATTTCGTGACGATCGGTCCATAATTGACCATAGGCCCCATATAAACCCTACTCGCGGAAAACTAAACCGTAAAACCGTAATAAATAATGCTATAATAATTAAATTCGGTACGGAACAGTTTTATAGGACGAGAAATCATACTGCCAAATTTCGTGAAGATCGATCGATAATTTACCATAGGCCTCATATAAACCCTATTCCCGGAAATCAGTATAGTATGCCTAAAACCGTAAAACATAAAGCTATCATGACACAATCTGGTACGTCACAGTTTTATGTGACTACAAATCACACTGTAAAATTTCGTGAAAGTCGATCAATAATTTACTCTAGGCCCCATATAAACCCTACTCCCGGAAAACATTTTAGTACGCCTTAAACCGTAAGAAATAGCGTTATTATACTAAAATTTGGTATATCACAGTTTTATAAGACTAGAAATCGCAGTGTCAAATTTCGTGAAGACCGGTCCATAATTTACCCTAGGCCCCATATAAACCCTACACTCGGAAAACAGTTTGCGCCTAAAACCAAATAAAGCCCACTTTGGGAAAATAATTAAATTGGCCTAAAACCATAACAGATATATTTATTGCGGTAAAATTTCTTCCAACTCACTCATATGGCCAAAAAAATCTCATGCAATTTTGTGAAATTCACTGTTACACTGCTGTATTGAAATTTATTCTAATTTATTTTTTGTAATACCAGAAATCAGTCTTCAGAATTTTGGGATGATTGGTCCATAATTTACCATAGGTCCAATACAAATAACGCTCCTAAAAATTAATTTAGTTCGGCTAAAACTTTTACGAATCATGATATTTTACTCAAGCCAGTTCAAAGTTCTAACAAGAAACGCATAAAACTTTCTTATTGTCGGTCAATAATTTAATATAATTCTAAACCGCAAGCAATTTTAGTGCTGACCCGTCGTTTTTGTGAAGATTAGTTATTAATATATATGTCGGTGGAGGGTATGAAAGATTCGGCACAGCCGAATTTTTTGTGAATATCAATGTTCTTAAAGGCTGTTTTTAAAGCCCAATATAACTTACGAAAGGGTTAGCAGTGCAACGCACTGTCATTCTGCGCTCACTTTTACACATTAATGACACTATGCTAGTTGAAAAAACAGACAAGCCGGGCACCTGGCGTTTTAACATAATTCGGGTACGCTGAATCCAGTGGTGCCCGCGGTTTTTTAAGATTGGCTCTGGTTTTCGAGATATACCGTTATTTCGAAAATGGAGGAGGTTGCACAACATATGTTCGCGTAACTCAAAAACGCTTTAGCTTATTCAAAAAATCCTTATCCTAATATCCTTAGTCGTTTTAGAAACATAATTTTTTTTTTGGAAAAAAAAATAATTTTTTTAACAAAATTTCGAAATTTTTGTTTTTTAAAAATTCATAAAAAAATTTAAGAATTTCATAAAACGCAATATTTGTATGGGAGCCCCCCTAAGGGTTGGTGATAAAGGGAAAGTATAATTTGAGAAAATGTTAAGAACAAAAAACTAATGGAGGTCAGTCATACATTTTATCCCCCTAGGGGCGACTCCTGGGCATTTATGAGACTTTTTCTTCAATATATTTCTAGTCTGCATTGAACATTTTGTATGGAAGCCCCCTTAAGGAATGGAGATAGCGGGTGGGTATGTTAGAAATAAATGATTGAGATGAAAAATAAAGTGGGGTTGGTCATACATTTGACCCATCTAGGGGCATCCTAGGCGCTGCAGGGGCCAAATTTAAGAATTTCATTAAACGGCCATATTTGTATGGGAGCCCCCTAAGGGGTGGATAGCAACTATGTTTTAAGAAAATGTTAAGAACAAAAAACATTGGAGGTCGGTCATACATTTTATGTCCCTAGGAGTGAATCCTAGGCCTTAGAAATAAATGATGGAAATGAAAAATAAAGTTGCGCTGGTCATACAATATATGGAAGCCCCCTTAAGGAATTTTTAATGAATTTTTAAAAAACAAAAATTTCGAAATTTTGTTAAAAAAATTATTTTTTTTTCCAAAAAAAAATTATCTTTCTAAAACGACTAATAGCCAATTTACACTAAAACGAAATCTAGTACTTTCGAGATTTCGAGGCAAATCTAGTTGTTTTGGCTAGATTTCCCGTACAAAACAACATCTACTCCGTAACTAGATTTTGACGAAATCTATTCGAAATCTAGTAGTACTTATTGATGCAACTATGTTTTTCCCCATATAGCACTAAAAACTACTTCCCTGCACAAGAAAAAAAAAGGACATTTTAACAAAAAACAAAACAAAAACAATAATAACTGCTTGTTAAAATTGTTAAAAAATTCAAAAATTTTGTCAAATAGTAAAAAAAAAAATGCAAATGACAAATAATATTGATAAAATAAATGAAGTTGATTATAAAAAAAATGTAATGCAAATTTTTAAATGCCTATTTCTTTATGTGTAAGTATGTGTTACACCAAAAACTTTCAGACAGCGGTTTTTGTTGTGAAAACCAAATCTCGCTAATGTCAAACAATTATAATGTAAACGAACTAGATTTGGAGGAAGATTTCAAATGAAATCTACTCGATTTCGATGTAATGTAAATGCCCTATAAGGATATTAGGAAGAAGTTTTACTTTTCTTAAAAGAAATTTTATTGCGAAATTTCAGTTTTTTCAATTAGGTAAAGGGTTTTTGAGTTACGCGAACATATGTTGTGCAACCTCCTCCATTTTCGAAATAACGGTATATCTCGAAAACCAGAGCCAATCTTAAAAAACCACTGGATTCAGCGTACCCGAATTATGTTAAAACACCAGGTGCCCAGCTTGTCACGAAAAAAAAGTGTAAATTTCTTGCACAGTGTGATTAGTATACTCTCGAAAATCATCACGAAAACATTCACCTTGATAAACGCTACCAAATTATATAATTTTTTTTTTTAATCCGTCATTAGTTTTTTAATCGCAAAATTGTGGTCAACAATGAGGCTTATTTTTGGCTTAACAGGTTTGTTTATAAGTAAAATTGCCGCATGTGGAGTATCACTAATCCATAACAGACCCTACAGACTTCACTACATCCAGGAAAAATTAATGTGTGGTATCGTCGGACCTTATTTCTTTAAAAAAAAAAGTCGGAGCTCGCGTTAAGGACCTTGGACGTCGTTAGCACATCATGATAAAAAAAATTTTATTTAAAAATATGAACGACATTGATCAGGCATTACGGGCTTTAGGAAGACCGCAACCATCGACTTATTAAAAGCAAAATTTAGATATAAGATTTTGAAAATAGACATGTCTGGACAACGTGAAGTCACTGTTTTATGCTGACTATTCAGCAACAATTGACGCCTTGGAAGCCAACATTGTTTGTGTTATTCGCGACATACGGCCAGCAATGATCAAAGTCACCCAAAAATGGACGTTCAAAATGCGCTGTGTCAAGAACAGCCGCTGTTTCAATATGGCGTATATAATTTTCAAATGTTAATGCCATGTGCCCCAGTAGGGTGGCTGGTAGTGAGCTAGTATATCAGTACCGGGGTTGCGGGTTCGATTCCCGCCAGAGACTCTGGTCTCCTGCAGACAAGCAAAAAGCTTCGCGGGATTTAGTGTAGGAATAATAATAAAAAAAAAAAATGTATTGATTGATCCTTCGAATAAAAATTTTTTTATTGATTATTATGTAATTTTTGTGTTTTTTTATAATTTCATTTTTTAGCGGGCTTAAAAAAGTCCTTCATTAGTTTAATCGTGCACTTTTTAACTTATAATCGCATATTATTGAGTTATATCCTTTTTTTAAGACACAGATAAATTGTTTTTTAACAATGTTCCATTCCATCGACTTTTAATCGAATATTTGTACCGAGTAATCGAATTTGTTTAACGAATAATCGAATAGTTGTAACGAATAATCGAATATTTTTAACGAATAATGATACATTTTTATTAGTTCAATCAATTTTTTAAAAAATGTGTGCCCTGCTTGCATATTAAAAGTTTTAAAATTACTTTATTTCCCTTTAAACACCATTAAAGTTTTCCTTACCCAATAATTACATTCATCACATGCTCCTGTCTCTTACCTGTAGCTATAAATAAAAAACGAAGACAGGTAAAATACTTAAAAAAGGGAATAAAAAAACAAACACAAAAAGCTCTAAATAAACAAGTGGAAAATTGTTAAGGAAGTATAATATTTTATCACTTTACTCGACTGTCTTTGGTTTCATATGTAAACTTCCGTTAGAGGAAGGAATTTCGCTGAAAATGTCTGTATGTGTGTGTGTGTGTGTCTTTGTGTATGTGTGTTAACATTTATTACAGTTTCCTTTACATTATTAAAGTTAAGCATAAATAGAGCAGAGTTTCCTACGTTGTTGAATTCTTTATCAAACAAACATAAATATTATTTATTATTTTATCACATTTTATTATACGAATGACTTACTCGTGCTAACAGAACACAAACATTTTTATGCCAAACAAACTCCTTCTAAGATATTTTTCTTCTTTTCATACTTTTTTCCTTTATTTTGTTTTGCATTTCTGTTTTTTATTTTTTTTTATCTAGTAAAGAAATGATAAAAGGCGGTCACACATACTTATAGAACAAACAAAAGGACAGACAGTTAATAGAAATAAAAAAAATTGTCTAAACTTTCCAAACATCTGCATTTTGTTATACAACATGCGAGTGTATTTCCGGTTCACTATCATATACATACGAATGTATGTGTTAATGTGTGCCCAGCGGGAAAATGCAGAAGGTTTCTTATATCAGGCCTTATGAAAGGCCTGCTTGAATTTTTGAAATTTTTTTTAATACAATTACCATTCTTATCTATTTGCTAAAGAATGCCTCATTGAAGGCCTCGGCTCTTTAGTATAAAAGATAATATACACATTCCACATTCCCTTCTATGAGAAGTGTTTTGTTTTTTTTTTTGCCAAAGCAAAAGCAAAGTAATTATTTTTTTTTTTGTCCAGTTGCGATTTTTATGTAACTGCCAAAGAAGCGAGAGCGAGAGGCCAACCCCGCAATGACAACGTGTGTAAAAAAGATATGAGTATGGAGTGGAGCGAGCAGGCAAAGGAAGGAGTATAGAGGCCTTCTAGAAGGCATCCGTACTCCTTCTTTTTCCCGCTGGGTTTGTATGTTTATTAATGCGTGTGTGTGTGTGTGTAAGAGAGTGTAAAGTATTCATTCATTCAAGTGTAAGTGCTGTGGATGTATGAACAACTAAATAAACTAAAAGGAAAACAATGTATATATTTTAGTTAAAGCGAAATAATAGACACCCTAAAAGTATACTTTAAAAGTGCTATAATAAGTGCAATAGAACAATTCAAGCAAATAATTGGATATTTGAAACGAACAATCAGATGTTTGTAAGTCTGGGCTCATGCTATGAAAGTTTTCTTTCAGATATTCTCTCACTTTGGTCAAATAAACTCAGACTTTCTGAAAGAAAACTTTCATAGTGCGAACCCTGACTAACGTATAATAAAGTTTCCTACTTTAATTTAAATTGGTTCTGATAGACAAATTTATCAAATTTTTACGAATAATTTATACAAAAATCTAATTTAAACAAATATCTAAACAGATTATTCGACTACTTTTAAAAGTACTCGTTTTTTAGCGAACTGCCGTTAATAGTTGTAAAAATTAATTGTAAAAAATTGTAATTTGTAAAAATTAAATTTAAATATTTTTTTGTATGCAGAAATATGTATTGCCAAAAAGGCAACTTATTTCCAACGAATAAACTACAATGTTAACGAATAATCTGGGTTTTTTAATGAATACTTTTAAAAAGTTTACAAAAGAAATTTATGGTAAAGTTTTCAATATAATTGAATATTAAATATTTTGAAAAAAAACGAATATTTTCAGTTAATAAGCAAACGAATATTAGAAGCAAATAATCGATTATAAAAAAAATAATCGTTTATATTTTAAACGAATAATCGTATATTAAAAACAGGAACAACTATTAAAATAATAAAAATGTAGAGAACATTTGTTCTATTATAAAACTTTCTGACCTTTTACGAATAATCGAATATTTTTACAAAGAATCGAATATTTACAAAAGAAAATCTATTTATTTACAAAAAAGTCTTTGTATATGATACATTTTTATTAAAAAAATTAATTTAAACAAATATTTTAAAACGATTATTCGATTACTTTTAACAAATAATCTCATATATCTTAGGCGAACAACTGTCAGCAATTGTACAATTTAATATTAAACTTCATAGATTAAACAAACTTTGAACAATTTCATACAAATATTTTAAATGATTAATCGATTTTTTTTAACGAATAATCGTATTTAAAAAAAAATAATAAAATCGTAAGACATTTTTTGTAATAAGACTGTAAAATTTACTTGTATATATATTAATAATGAAAAATTTTTTAAATAAAATTCAAACGAATAATTGAATAACAAATATTCGATTATTTACAAAAAATTATCGAAAAACAAATTTTATGTATTCGAATATAGTTTTTATATACAGTTCATTTCCAATCAAAAAAAACTAATTTAAACAAATACTTTAGAACGATTAGTATTTAACTGTTAGTATTTTTAAAAATTACTAACGAAAAATTTATATTAAATAAACTTTTATCTTTTTGAACAATTTCGTACAAGTATTTTAAACGATTAATCGAATACTCTTAACGAATTATCGTATTTTTTAAAATAATATCGTAATACTTTATTTTATAGAATTTAAAAGTTATTTGTAATAAATTACTATTTAATATTTTTTTATAAAAGTTCAATCGAATAATCGAATAATAAATAATCGAATATTTGCAACAATTTTCATATAAAATATGCACTTTCTATATGTAAATTTTTATAAGAAATATTTTAAAACGATTAATCGATTACTTTTTACAATTAATCGTACGTTTTAGGCAAACAACTGTTAATATTTGTAACAATTAATAGCAAATTGTATACCTTAAAAAATAATTTCATACAAATATTTGAAACGATTAATCGAATATTTTTAACGAATAATCGTAAATATGTTCAAAATATATTCGTAGAAAATTTTTCGTATTTATACTGATAAATATACTTGTAATTAATTACTATGCTTTTTTTAAATTTAAATTCAATAATCGAAATTTAAATAATCGAAAAACAACTAATCGAATATTTACAAAAAAATATCGTATAAAAGTTTTATATGATTCATTTTATAAACAATACCAATTTTAACAAATATTTCAAAACGATTAATCGATTACTTTTTTAAAAAAAATTTACATTTTAAGGGAACAACTGTTAGGAATTGCAAAAATTATTCATAAAATTTATATATTAAACAAACTTTTATCTGAAAATCATTTTTAACAATTTCATACAAAAATTTTAAACGATTAATCAAATTTTTGAATAATCGTACTTTTTAAAATATATTCGTATTACTGTTTTGGTTTTCAGACTGTAAGTTTTACTTTTAATTGTTCGAGTTTTTGTGAAATTAAAATAACTAAAAAGCGAACAATCGAATAACTTAAGCGAATAATCGATTGGTACTAATGATTAATAGGAAAAAAATGCTCGTATGAATAAAAGACTATTATAGAATTTTTTTCCATTTAAATTCAATCGGTCAATCGAATAATTTTTAAGAATAATCGGTCGATTTAAACGATCAAAAGTTTAAGTAACAAAAAAACTGAACATCCAAATAATTTTTAACGATGAAATTTCTTTTTTACGAATTATCGATTCATTTTAATGTATATTCGAATAAATTGGTAAATAAAAGTAAAAAACGGTAATACCTTACAATAAATGGCAATAAAGTGAGTAAAAAATTCAAAACAATGAATGGTTAGGTTTAACGATTTTTCGATAAAAAAAAATTTAAATAAAAGGTATTTGAAGCCTGAAAAATATTTAATTAAGACAAATGCCGATTTCCTTTGTGTTTTCAACACGAAAATCGAATAAAGTATCTTAACGTCTCGTTTGTTGTATTTTGTCCATAACTTTCCAAATGTTCTCATTTAAGTGTAGGAGATTCTCTAGTATTTTCGATTATGCCTAAAAGAAAACATTTTTATCGCAACTTTTCCCCTTTAAATGTTTGTGATCAAACTGCCCAAATATTTATACAAGAAAAAGATAATAAAAAATAAATGTTTAAATTTTATTTCTAAACAGTATTTTCGCACTAATATTTTTAGCGATTTATTATTTCTTTTCAAACGAAACAATAAATGACGTGAAATGAAAAATCGTTTAACATTAAAGAACTTTTATGAGATAGTTTAACATTTCATCAATATTTTTATGTCCAAATGAATACAAAACAGGAAAACGATCAATTTAAAAAGCCATTTTATTTTTCTTGAGTCAGCAACAAATTGATTTCAGGAAATATTTTCTCAGAAAAATGAGAAGTAAAAGTTTAATGGCCACATTATAAACATTCCAGGAAATTTAACCGCATATCTTATAATTCAGAAAATCACAAACTCTTTCTCATATGCTCACACAAAGATTCCAAGGGTACCTTCTGGAAATCTTTTACACACTGATGTCTTCCTCATAAACGGGTATGTAATTTGTCAATGCGTTTAGAATTTCTTTTATTTAATGTTTGACCATCAATAGTTAAAAGTTCGAAAAAATAAACATTATTTTGTATATACTGACTTCAATAGAGGTTGTCAAAGTTACGGATAAAGGAAATTTGTTAAAAGATTTTGATATAATAAAAGTTAAAGCAAACTTTTAGGTTCATTTTTATATTACATTCGATTAATCGAATTGTACGTAAAATATTCCTTTAAATTAAATTAAAATTAATAGCAAAGGAAGCGAGAAAAAATTTTAAAATACACATTATAATTAATCGTTAAGTTAAACAATTATTCGTTAACAAAATATTTAAGAAATATGTTTTTAAACACAAAAAAGCTAAATTAAGACAAAAATATATAAGTATTTTAAGAAATTAACCATTTTTTATATAATATTGTAAAATTTATTCGAATATTTTCTACGAATAATCGACTAATTTTGATGAATAATCGGCTTAATGACATTCATTTGCATGTATAAAATAAATTGCTCAATACTACTTAAAACAATTTTTTAAATAATTTTAACGAATAATTGAATTGTTTTAACGATTACTCGATATCTTATTACATATTCTTAGAAATTGTATTCATTTTTTATTTTCAATTAACCATTTTTTATATAATATTGTAAAATTTATTCGAATATTTTCTACGAATAATCGAATAATTTCGATGAATAATCGGCTTAATGACATTCATTTGCATGTATAAAATAAATTGCTCAATACTACTTAAAACAATTTTTTAAATAATTTTAACCATTAATTGAATTGTTTTAACGATTACTCGATATCTTATTACATATTCTTTGAAATTGTATTCATTTTTACCAAATTTAATATTTTCATACTTCAAACAAAAAACTTTTAATCGCTTCCTTTGCTATTAATTTCATTTAAATTAAATAAATGACCGATTTTTTATATAATTTTGGAGAATTTATTAGAATACATGCTACGAATAATCGAATAATTTTTACGAATAATCGGCTTAATAGCATTTGCATGTAATAAAATAAATTAAAATTTTTTTAATACTACTTAAAACATTTAGTCGAATAATTTTAACGAATAATTGAATTGTTTTAACGATTACTCGATATCTAATTACATATTCTTAGAAATTGTATTAATTTTTACCAAAGTTTCTCGCATTCTTTGCTCAATTAATACAAATTTAATATTTTCAAGCTCAAACATGTGCTCGATATATATTTCTTAACAAATAATCGTTTAACTTTACGACTAATCGCTTGCTTTTAAATTTTTACCCACTTTTTGCACCGATTGGTTGCATTTATTTACAAATATGAACATTTTTTAAATTTTGTATCAAAATTTTTTTTTAAAATTTTTGAAGAATAATCGAATAATTTTAACGAATAATTGGATGTTATCAATTTATAATTACACCAGCATTTTTAAATTAAAAAAATTTTAAATACATATTGCTACTTATATTTTAACGAATAATCGATTAATCGTTGGGTTTTTTTTAACTTTTATTTATTTTGTTATTGCATATTTAATTAATTTAAAAAAGGTTCCGTCTTCTTTTACAATCTTTCCCAATTTTTTATATATTACTACAAATAATCGAGTAATTTTAACGAATTATCGAATACAATCTTGCACTACAAATAATCGAGTAATTTTAACGAATAATCGAATACAATCTTGCACTTTTAATATAATAAATACATAATAAAATACATTATTCATAATTTAATCGTTTATTATGGTCGATTATTCGAATATTTTAAACCATTAATCGTTTAAATTTTAATGTTGAAATGAAAATTTTTAAAGTAGTAAATAAAGTCTTGCAAAAAAAAAATGTTAACAAATATTTTCTTTAAATTATTTATAGCTTGATGATGACGTCTTTACAAGACATGTAATCAATTTAAACGAATAATCGAGTATTTTTTCAATTAATCGTTATGTTTTTATTTTTAACTTAAGTTATTATTTTTAATTTATTTATATATATTTTTTTTAATTATAAAAAAATATTATGTACTAATTTAGTCGAATATTCTGAACGAATAAACGAAAAATTTTAACGAATAAGCAAAATCATTTGATATTTAATAATACAACTTTAAAATATTATCAAGCCAAAACAAGTTTTTCTCAGCATTTAACCGATTTAACCGATTTGCGTGAATTTTTAAGCCGTGAATTTTAATTTATTTAAATTTTATCAATGCAAAATAACTTTTTTTCTGAATTTTGCAAAACTCGAAAGGTTTTGTAAATATTTTTGACAATGTATCCATTAATTTAAAGAATAATCGTTTAATTTAAATTTTTTACTAATTTCAAATACGAGGGTGGTTTTATTAAATTTTTTAATATTCATAAAAATTATTTTTTATTAACAAAATGTTTATATAACAAAATTTTCAAAGAAAATTCGTTTCATAAACCTGCTATAAACATAAAATATATTAGCTATTTTCATGTTTTAACGAATATTTCTTAATTTTAAGTAATATTTTTAACGATTAATCGTGCAATTTTAACAATGATATTTTAAATTAAACTATTATTCGTATAATTTTAATTGTACATTTTTTTTTTTTTTTTTTAATTTTTTAATACAACATTAAATTTAGATTCGTTTCAAGTTGTTTTAAAATGTTTAAGTATTTATCTTAATAAAAGCGTTTAATTTAAGCGATTATTAGAATAAATTTGTTAAAAATTGCAGAAAATTGCATTCAATTTTGATTTATTTTCCATTTCTCTTGATTTAGTCGAATACTTTTGCCGACTTATCGAAAAGATTTAACGAATAATCGTTTTGTTTTGAGAATTTTTTAAATAATAATACCTTGCAATTTCTTCTATTCAATGTGAATTTTTTTTTTTATAATTTTTTAGTTGTTTATAGCGAATAATTATTTATTTTAGACGAATAATCTTAAAAATTTAATAATTATTCGAATCATTTTGGTTTTATTTTTTAATTTATGCAAAGTTATATTAAATTCTGAATTTTTCTTAAATAATTTTGAGCTTTTTGATTTATTCGAAAACTTATACCGATTAGTCGAATAATCTTAACCGAATAATCGATTCATTTTAATTTAAAACATTAAAAATTTGCAAAAAAAAAATTTTACCATACGTTTTTTTGAACATTGAAAAACTTTGGACGAATGATCGTTTAAATTAACCGTTTATTTGAAAAATTTTTATTTTGTTTCGCTAAAATTTTTAAAAAATTATATAAAATTTGCCTTCGAGCTAATCGAAAATTTTCGACAAATACTGAACAAACATTAACTTTTACATGTTTACTTTTCAATACCAGTTTTTTTAACTTTCCCATGAACCTTTATGGCCAATTTCACCAATTTTTTAAAAAATTATATAAAATTTGCCTTCGAGCTAATCGAAAATTTTCGACAAATACTGAACAAACATTAACTTTTACATGTTTACTTTTCAATACCAGTTTTTTTAACTTTCCCATGAACCTTTATGGCCAATTTCACCAATTTTTTAAAAAATTATATAAAATTTGCCTTCGAGCTAATCGAAAATTTTCGACAAATACTGAACAAACATTAACTTTTACATGTTTACTTTTCAATACCAGTTTTTTTAACTTTCCCATGAACCTTTATGGCCAATTTCACCAATTCTGTTTAAATATCAATTAATGTTACACATTAGTTTTTCATGCCAAATAAAAATAAAATGATATGAAAAAAAAAAAATTCTAAATATGAATTGATAATTAAATTAATTGGTGAAATTGGTCATTGGTAATTAAAGGCGAATAATCGCATAAATTAGAATGAATGTTCCAATAAACTTCATTTAATTTTAATTTATTTTTCTTTAATTTTTTAAAAAAGAAAAAATTCTAAAAATTAGTTAAAATTTGTCGTGAATATTTTGTGGTCTTTTTGACAAAAAACAACTTAATTTAAATATTTTGTGAATTTGACTGCATGAAAAGTACTTGAAGCCACATCCTTTTTGTCTTGAAATTTACACACTTGTACACGTCCCTACTAACATACACATAATAAAACGTTTAAATTCAAATTAATACAAACAAAAACATCTGGGTAAGGGCACACACACATCCACAAAAGTACCGGTTGTGTTCATTAAATAACCGAGTGTTTCTGTAGATGTTAGTGTACGAGTATGTATGAGTTTAAGTTAAACATGTGTTTTATTTAAGTGCAGGCATGTGAACAAACAAAAAAAAAATGGCAACCAAAATGCACACACACAAACTTACATGCATATACGATTTGAGAGTGTAGCTTTTTGTTTGTATATGATTACACAATTGCCGTTAAATTGTACATTTTAAATGTAATTATTTTAAAACTTAATTGCAACTGTTGCAGTTGCAACACCAGCAAGGCACTTCCACTTGTTAACTGGAGCAATAATGTTGTCAGGAAATAAATGAAGGCGCTTTAAAACCAAGAAAGTTTACAAAACAGTGGAAAAATATGGAAATAGTTAAATAAAGGAATTTTAATAATTCAAAAGGCTAAAAGTCTAATCAATTTATTTGAAATTTGGCAAACAGATGGGGTTTCTAAAAGGAATTAAAGGTTACATTGTATTTTGATCTTATGCCAAGTCGATTTTTACGCCCACATTTTTTTAATATTTTATTAGGTCTTAATCTAAATCCAACCGCTTTCATTATATTCAAACATTTTAAGCCGGTTTACATGAAACTCTGCCTTTGCCCCTTTTGGGTAGGAACTATATATTTTTTTAAATAATTAAGCCACGCCCTTTTGTACATATAATAGTTATACTTAATCACCATTCTGCAAAGATACTGATTTGATTTATAAAAAATTTTACCAACAAAAAATAGAAATCGAAATCATTGAGGAATTTATGTGGGGACTCAATGGTATTCTGGTGAAGCATCAGAAAAGTACTCTCTAAAGAATTAATCATCAACAAAAGTTACCAAGGGCCAACTTTACCAATACACCAGGCTTTGAACCCTAAATCTGAGCAGGTATGACAATTATTTCAGCATATGTGCTCTACCGGTATCTGTAATCAACAGATTATTACTTTTAGGTGGCCATAATGAACTAACATAAACTTAAGATCCATATTGCATATTTGTGCAATATTTTGCTTTCTTGCAAGTTCTTCAAATTAAAAAGTACCAAAAATTACAGCCCTGTATTTGTTTATTTTATGTTTTATTTACCTTGCAAGCAACGTTTAAAAAGAAAACATTGGTGTTTGTTGTTGTGTGTAAGATTCCTCTTTTTTCTTTTTTTTTCTTATTTTTCTTTATCTGATTCCGTACGGAATGTGCGTTCAGTTTGGCACTTTGCTTAAGCAATGACATTTGACAGATCTTAACGAAAAATGTCATTAAGTACATTATATACATATTTTATATGTATTCTCACAGTTGCTTAAGTTAACTTAAGCGACCTCATGCATATTTATGTTGGGCCTTAAGTATGCCCTTTGAGCATTAAGGCTAGGCGCTAGAAAATGCTAAGCTTGACGCGCTGATTTAGGTAGACCGCCTTTTTTTAGGAAAATATTTTAAAATTTTAAATCTTCACTGAAAATCCGGAGCCGCTATCAAGTTATTGCATGTTAATTTCTGTTCCATGAAAAGTTGGTAGCAAATAGATTAAGAGCCTAATAGCTTATTTCCAATGTGCGAAAGAATTCTTTCGTTCGCATAACTACACTGAAAACAACAACGAATTCTAAAAGTTTGTTTTCAGTTTCAATGTAGTTATACGAAAGAAAGAATTCTTTCGCACATCGGAAATAGGCTATAAATGCCTGTTCATCCAGAAGTTTTTTAAGTAAATTTTTGCAAAAATTAACGAAGCTTTTCCTGATTTCAAAAGAAGTTAAGGTAGAGGAAAGTGGCCCTCAAAGTATGATGTATATAAAACGAAAATTTTTTATTAACTTTGAACACGGCAGAGCTTTTAAAATTTGTTCATTTTCAATTTCACGTGATTTCGATTTCCAGAACATGCCCGAATAGAACATTAAAACTGCAATACTCCTTTAATTCAATGGAATAAATTGTTGAAAAATATTTAAAACTCGTAGCCAGTTTTACAAGTATAAGGAAATATATAAGACTTAATAGGAAAAAGTAATTTGTATCCAATTTTTTTCACAAATTACATTCAAGTTTTAGGTATATAAGAGTAAAAAAGTAACTGAATAGTTTTTAAATTATATTCAATGAAAAAGAAAATACTGCTTTTAAAAAATTTTAACATTTAACAAAATAATTTTCTTGTATAAAAGTTTTATAAAACTTTTTAACATCTTCAGTTTATGAAAAAAGTAATTTACCGTTTGAATTTAAACTCAAAGAAAATACTCTGGTATAAGAGAACAACTCTTATACTTACAACATTGTGGCAACAAAGGCATGACAAGTTATATTATTGAAAAAAAAAACTTAAAGAAAAATTTGGTTTTGCACAAAAAATGTAAAACTATTTATTTATAAATGTTTTGAAATATTAAGAAAAAACTATTATAACTATTAAATCAGGTGTATAATTAAACTAAAACTAGCAAAAAAGACAAACTAAAACTAGCAAAACGGAAAATACTCTGGTATAAGAGATTAGAACAACTCTTATACTTACAACATTGTGACAACAAAGGCATGAAAAGTTATATTATTGAAAAAAAAAACTTAAATAAAAATTTGATTTTGCACAAAAAATGTAAAAATATTAATTTATAAAAGTTTTGAAACATTAAAAAAAAATCTATTATAACTATTAAATCAGGCGTATAATTAAACTAAAACTAGCAAAACGGACAAATTTGGAGAAAATCTCAATAAATTTATAACTTCGTTATATAGAGTAAAAACGATGGTCCTAAAGCGGAAACAACGGGTATAAACTGCTAATGTTACGATGAGTCGAAAGTTTCTATAACTATTTCTCACTGTATTCAATTTTTATTTCGTAAAAATGTCTTTCTTACCAACTGCAAAAAAACTGTTAATTATTTACAATTATTTAAAGTACCAGTCTAAAATTTCAACAAATAGTTGTAATATGTACTTACATATGTATATCAAAGACCTTTAAAAATTCTATTAATCCTGCATAAATTAAAACATAAATATCTCCCTCTTTAAAGGTTTAAACAAAATAATCCCTCCATAAGTTTGTTTCTGCATTAAAAACATGCAAATGCATTTTTTTATTGCAAACAAATTATATATATTTAGTTGTAAACTGCCTTCGGTTACAAAATCTGTAATTCTTCATTAATTATGTTGCCAAACTATATTTGTTACTTTGCAACATGGCACCCAGCACCGTTATGCACTCCTGCCCAATGGCGGGGGAGTTGAACACAAGTTAACAAATGTGAGAATATGGGAAATAAACAGAAACCAACAAACAACATTTGTTTGTGTATATCCCTTAAGTACTTAATGGTATGTTAGTAATTTAATTAATTGTTGTAATTTTAAATTTTAATTTGCCACAAGTGCATTTGTTCTACCAACAAAACCACAAAATAACAATATGACACTATAAAAAAAAAAAAAAAAATGTAGAGTAAGAGGAAACAATAGGAAATAAATGATATTAAAAGAAGAAAACTAGAATGTTTAATATATTTGGAAATAACAGTTTTATTCAAAAGTATAAGAGTTTTACAAACCCGTATAATACTTTAGAAACTCATGACTGTACAAAAGTTTAAAAACTTCAAATATTAAGAAATATGTGATATTTAAAAGCAGCGTTGAAAAATTAAAAATAGTATAAGAGCATCAAACTATTTTATATGCGTAAAAGAGTTTGTTAAACAGCAAAAATTAGAAAATAGCTAAACAGTTTAAGATAAAAACAATTTTTTTTTTTTTTTGCAAGCAAAGTCAAGTTTTTAATGTACAAAAGTATTCAATAAAACTCTTATACCAAAAAAAAATTTTAATATAAACACAATAACAAATAAAAATAATGTTTTATAACATCTATATGACAATTTACAATTGGTAATTTGCGTTTGCTAACAGTTTTAAGTTAGTCAATTATATGTCTTATACATATGTATACCCTAAATTACTAATATTTTTAAGTTAATGCAATGGAATACAATTTAAAAAATATATGCAATTTGTAGCAAATTTTACCGCAAAATATTTTAATAAGAGCGAAAATTAAGTTATACATAAAATGTAAAAGCAAAATTAAAAGTTGATTAAACTTTTTTACAGTCAAGTTGTAAATGTATAACAGTTTTAAAACTACTTTTATTTTGCTGGTTTGTAAGATATAAATCCATATAGAAAAAAATATTTGAGTTGATATCAGAAGGCTGGTTACCAGGTTGTATGGTTATTTATATGGTTATTTAGTTATATTCACAACAACAAAATACATTTATTTAAATTTTTTTTAAATATATTTTGTTGCTGTAAATATAATTACATATATATATATATCCTGATAATCCGCCATTCGCGAACATCCCAATTGTTTTTTTCTTTTACCAAATATTTGCAATTAACAATATAAATTTTCTTATATAACAATTTTATAACACTTGACAAAGGATATAACTTTTGCTGAAGGATCATGGGTTTACAAAATAAAACCATAGAACCAAACAGAAGTTAGGAAGAACATGTATATCAATTAAAATAGATAATCATTCATTCAAAAGCAAATTTCGATATACCAAGGTGAAATACCATTTGGTTTAAAGATTGATGTTTGACTATTGACGTCATCCGGCTTCAATAGGCGAGTGAGTAAAGACGGCAAACCCCACTGAAGAGATTGTGCGGTTACAATCGAAACTAGTCTGGGCAACCTGTCCGTGAAAGCCTGGGTTCAAATCTCAGCGCAGTCAAGAATGATTTGGGTTTGTTGTTCATTCGTGTTTGTGAAATTGAAGTGAAAAGATATGGATTCGTCAGATGACGAGTATTTAGTTTCGGCTACTGTTTTAAAGTATTTTATCAATAAAAAATCATTTGGAAAACATCCAATAAATGATAAACGACGTGAATTTGGAAGTTAGAACTACCCCAGGAACAAAGTGGTTCTAATTTACGAGCGTCTACTGTAATTATGATTTGAATTTTGTTTTGTTGAGAAAAAAAACTGACATTGAGTTTTAAAATTTTACTTATTAACGCATTTCTTCAATTATTCTTGAAATTTTTATTACATTTTTTTTTAAATTTGTTTGTAAGTTTTTTTTAATTTTTTTATAATTGTTATACTTTTATTTAATTTTTATTTTATAATTTTTATTTTCTTTTTAATTTTTATTATTTTTTTAATTTTTTGATTGCATGTTTTATTTACTTTTTCTTAAATTTTTGTTTTTAATTTTTTTAAATGTTTTCCAAACAAGTTGAAATCATAACAACATAACATAAACAATGTTTTCGGCGCTGAAATACGCTTTGGAACTATGTTCTCGCATTCAATCAGCTTTGCGCTCTGACTAGCTCGGCGCTCACTATGACCTGTTCGCGCTTATTTGTATTAATTTGTATAGTACCAGGTTCTCGCAATAAGTGTCAGTCGGACCGGCTCGACAACAAGCGGCCACTCTGTTCGCACCCTAAGAACATTGTTGTTAATTAAAAAATAAATATGTATAAGATCTTACTAAAACTTATAATATAATAAAACTAGATCATTTTAATCATATACATAAATATTCTATCTATAAAATTTAAGAGTTTATAAACAACTAAAAAAATTTCTTTCGTACGACAGTTAACCAAAATTGTTATAATTTTTGTATTATTTAAACCTTAAAAGTAATAATAAATTAAAAATAAAAATAAGTTATTATAGAAATTAAAGAAAATACACTAGTATAGGAGTTAAGCAAAACTCTTATACTTAAAGCATTTGTTTTAAAAAAATATAATGTTCATTATTAGCAGAAAATTATTATTAGACACTTATTTTTAATAAAGAAAAAATAAAATTCTTAGGTATAAGAGTTTTAAAATATTAAAACCAAATCATTTATATAACGTTAAATATATAAAAAAAATTCATTATATGCCGAAAATAATAATTAAGAAACTTATTTTTAATAAAATAAATAAAAACTCGAATGTATTAGAGTTTTGAAATATCAAAAGAATTTCATTTATATAACTTAAAATAATAAAAAAAAAAATCTTTATATGCTAAAAATAATACTTCAAAAACTTATTTTCATAGTTAGGGGTAGTGCACTAAATTTTGATTCAAATCAGCAGTGCACTACCACTAAATAAAACTGCAAAAAATAAGTTTTCATTCTTTTTCATCAGCTTTAGTGATGATTGCTATTTTTTTAACTACCACTCAAAAAAATTTGTGATATTGCAAATAGTGCAAAATTTGTACTTGCAATCAAAATAGCTGCATATAAACAGACTCTCACTAAAATTTGAGAAATTTAATTTTGTATGAGCATAATTTTTGATTCTTGTTATGATATAGTAGATAAGCAAGGAATTTAAACAACATGTCAATAACGGAATATCTCATGGCTTTAATCATGAAAAAACAAGTTTTTTGTTTGTAAATTTAGTGCAAAATTTTAAGTTGCACTCAAATGAGTGAAGAGCTAACAAGTTGCAATAAACTGATGATTGCTTTTGCTTAAATCAAACTATTTATTTTTTGAGTGCAAAATTTTTTAGCATCACTAACACACATCTTTAGTGAGGCTGCTAATTTTCAGTTCATCACTCAACTGTCTGTGAGTTGAAACTGAGTGCACTGCCCCCTTCATATGTATAAGAGTTTTGAAATATAAAGACAAAATCATTTAAAGGGAAGTAAAGAAACTAAAATCACTAACTGTGAGTTGAAACTGCAAAATGAGTGCACTACCCCCATCTATGCTTATTTTTAATAAAAAAAATAAATTTTCATATGTATAAGAGTTTTGAAATATAAAGACAAAATCATTTAAAGGGAAGTAAAGAAACTAAAATCACTAATTGTGAGTTGAAACTGCAAAATGAGTGCACTACCCCCATCTATTATTATTTTTAATAAAATAAATAAATTTTCATATGTATAAGAGTTTTGAAATATAAAGACAAAATCATTTAAAGGGAAGTAAAGAAACTCAAATCACTAACTGTGAGTTGAAACTGCAAAATAAGTGCACTACCCCCATCTATGCTTATTTTTAATAAAATAAATAAATTTTCATATGTATAAGAGTTTTGAAATATCAAGACAAAATCATTTAAAGGGAAGTAAAGAAACCAAAATTAATTCAAAAAAAATGTATGTAACATAAAAAAGTTTATACCAATTGGTATACAGGTATACTTTATAAGTCCAGAAACTGGAAAGGGAGAAAGAAAAGAAAAATCGTACTTAGTTACCGAAAGAGAAAGGGCAATAAAACCCACTATTATATGCTTATTTTAAAATAGTATAGAAATATTGCTTTAAAACTATTATACACACACATTACAAATGATGCCTAAAATTTTCTTTTGTTCTACAGTTAAATGGTATTTTGCCTTAAGCTTCAGTTTGCATTAAGCTTTAAATTCCCAAATTTTTTATATCACATGAGCAAAAGTATTTAAACCTTTATAAACAAAAATGTATAACATTATTTTTATGTGAACTCTGACTATGAAAATCCGTTTTGTAGTTAAACAAAAAATGCAAAAATGTTTTATGTGTTTAAGCCTGTGAATTATTTATAAAATTTATATAAACTTTATTTAATGACAGATTTGGGTTTCACCAACGGATATCCCTTATTTTTTTTTTTTTGGTATTTCATATGTTTTAATATTAATAAAGATTACCTAAAAGTATGCAATATTATTTCCGTAGCCTGGAAGTAAGCTTTCAATATTTAATATTTAAGTATACTTATTTATAATGTTGTTATGCTGTTGTGTTGCTGTATGAAACAATTTTTTTATGTTTATTCTTTTCATTTGCTTTAAGACCCCAGCATCTGCTTTATCATCTTTAAGGTTGTCTCCAGCAGCCCTGGCATCTTCTACGAAAAACACTTCCTTGCTTGACATCAAATCAATTATTCATTACCATCGATTAACTTTGTTTCTTCTTTTATTCTTTCTCTCTCTTTCCGCTGCAACCTATATATGTATATGTATAATAGAACTTGTTGTATAAGTTTTTCAGTAAATTTTGAATTGGTCTGAAAACAAATGTTTAACGTTTAAGGTAAAATGTTTTTAGGAAATTACAAGTTTTATACAGTTTTTTTCTATAGTTTTACGTAGGTTTTGTTTTTGTTTATTTTTGCAACCAGCAAAATACAATTATGCTCTTTGTCTTAACTGGAAATGTTATTCACAATATTATTTTTAAACATTTATAAACTAATGCTTGTACAAGCAAAAACAAACGGAGGGAAGTTAAACTAATGAAAATAATAAGTTATAGAAACTTTCATACAAAATCAGTTTCATAAACCCTTCATTAACGTGTTTTATTTTTTTTAGAAATAATGCCGTAGGAATATAAGAGAATATAATAATCCCAAATAAGTAATTTTACAATTTAATACAGAAAAACTTTTATAATCAAGAAATAAGTCAAATGAAATTGGTATTCTTAAACCAAGTTCTCACCAAAATTTCCTAGAAAATTCGTTTTATATATCTAAAATGTTTTTTATGGATAAGGTTTTAAGTATCTCTCTTTGTCCTTCTTTACTCCTCAATGGAGCATAGGGCTTCAACATGTTGATTTCTCCAACGTAATCTGTCTCTAGCTTCAACTGCGGCATAATCCCACGTGAAACCATATCGTTCAAGTTCGTTTTTCACTGATCGTCTCCATGTGTTGTTTGGACGGCCACGTTTTCTAGAACCTTGGGGATTCCATTTTAGTGCCATTCTTGTTATATTTGTGGCATCTTTTCTCAGAGTGTGACCTATCCACCTCCATTTTCTTCTTTTTATTTGTTTGCCAATTTCTTCTTCGTTCGCTAGTTGCCAAAGATCTTGGTTGCGTAAAGTGGCTGGCCAAAATATTTTATGAATAATACGAAGACATTTATTTAAACACACTTGAAGTTTCCTGGTCGTGCCTATGGATACCAACCAGGTTTCACAACCATAAAGTAAAATGGATTTGACACACGCTTTGAATATCCTCAGTTTGGTGTTCTTAGATATTTGTGTTGAGCGCCAGACCGCGTTTAGTCTACCGAATGCTGCTCTTGCTCGGTTTATTCGATTGGCTACGTCGTCTTTTGTTCCGCCTGATGTTGTTATTATGCTACCTAGGTAACAGAATTGGTTGACGTATTCGATGCGTTGGTTGTTCAATAAAATATGATGTGGGCTATTGTTATTTATTTTCTTTTCATAGCCTTTGTTTTCGCGACGTTGATTTCTAGGCCAACTTTCTTTGCTAGTTCCTGGAGGTGGTCTAACTTTGATTGCATATCACTGATCTTATGTGATAACAAACATATATCATCCGCAAAGTCAAGATCTTCGAGATGACTGCTAAATGTCCAAGTTATCCCTCTCTTGATGGTACACACTTCTCTCATTATTTCGTCCAGTACTATAGTAAAGAGTAGTGGCGAAAGAGGGCAACCTTGTTTTACCCCAGCATTTGTTGTAAAAGTGTTGCTACAGGTGCCGTTGTGGAGGACTGATACTTCAGAACCATCATATAACGCTCTAATGATGTTGATAAGTTTATCGGGAACACCATTCTTTTTAAGACACGCCCATATTGCAGATCTGTTCATCATGTCAAAAGCTTTTTTGAAATCTACAAAAACCATATATAAAGGAGTTTGCCATTCAATACATTGTTCGACGACTATTCGAAGAGTGTTGGACTGGTCGATGCAGCTTCTGTCAGGACGAAACCCAGCTTGTTCTTGTTCTTCTCTTAGGCTACCCTCTAGTTTTTCCTGTCTTAAGTATAACAGTTCTTAAACAATTATATTTTAAAAATCAGACCTTTATTTAAATAAAATTAGCTTAATTATATTTTTCTAAGAATACTAAGAAAAGGATATATTTAACAAAAAAAATTTACCAAAACTTATAGATTTTTTAAGTATAAGAGTTTTCGAAAAACTGTTATACATATATTAAAAATTAAAAAAAATACAGAAAAAAATATCTTATGTGTATGCCTCATACATTCGACGTTTCCGAAATGTCTGTAACATTTTCGAAATTTCTGGACCATTCGAGCTTTTATTATCTTCACAGCTAATGTCATTATGCATTAACACTATGGCTGAATTTAAATTAAGCTATTATACATCAATAAACTAAAGCATACTGTATGGGTTAACAATAATCTTAACACTGTTATGTTATACAATTATTTATAACAATTATAACATTACATTTGTACTAGAAAATTCTGTACAGTGGTTTTACATTAGAAATATGCGTAACTAATCCAATAACAATTTAAACTAATAAAATGACTAGCAAATACAAAATAACTAGTAAATTAAACTTATTCTTAACTAAAGTTACTTTCGTAACAATATGTTATAAATTAATGTACATAAGTTTTTTTTAATTTAAGACTGTCCATTATGTGTTAAAAACATAGAACGAAAATACTTGTTATACTCTCTTCATACATAATGACGTATCCGTTTTGCTTGCTGTCATTGTTTCGCAAAAAAAAACTATGAATTTCACAAAGCAAAAGAGTAAATTTATAACGGTTTCTGGTTTTATTATTTCACACATCAAATATATGGAAAATAAAACTCATTATAATTTTTTTTAATATAATTTTTTGTTGTCCGCAGTCCTGTGTACTGAGCGTTATTATTTTTTAGTATGCTTCGTTACACAATTTAAGTGTTGAAATCGCCTTTACAACATACACTAAAATCAATGTTCAAAAGTTTTGTGAAATAATATTGTCAGCCGTGTCACAGATTCGGTTAGAAACCAAAGAAAACATATTTGTTTATTGATAAAAAATTTATTTTGATAGTTTTTTGCCCTTTAAGATACAGAAAACTCCCATTCCGTTCATGAAAACAAAATGGTTTCATTCCGCAAAGTTTTTTCTTAATTTTCTGAAGCACTAAAATACGGAATGTATTCCGTTTCCAAACGGAATTGTACTCTGTGACATGGCTGTATAGTGCAAAAGATTTCATTAATCAATCGTGGCTTGTATCCTAAAATATGTGTTAAGTGTTATCGAAAATTTTTTTTTTATTTATGGAAAATTTTTATTGTATAATTCAGTATTTTATGTTCAAATGCATTGAAGATTATACACTTAAATTGTTATAATTTCAACATATTCAGCCATGTCACAGAGTACAATTCCGTTCGGAAACGGAATTCATTCCGTATTTTGGTGCTTCAGAAAATTACGAAAAAACTTTGCGGAATGAAACCATTTTTGTTTTCATGAAAGGTATGGGAGTTTTCTGTATCTCAAAGACCAAATAACTATCAAAATATACTTTCTATCAATAAACAAATATGTTTTCTTCAATTCCGAACGGAATTGTACTCTGTGACATGGCTGATTGTTTGTATTGTGAAAAAAATTCGTATAAAAATGTATTGTGCGTTACATTTAGAAAATTTTTTATACAATTTATCTGTAAATTTTAGGACGAAAAAAAGATTATCTTTTTTTTAATTTTTAATGTACCAGGTACAAATGTACAAAAAAAATAACAACAGGGATTTTTATTGTTGTTTTGTACCCAGTCAGCATGTGGAAGATCGAATCACCAAACTGAGTCTTTTAAGACTGCCTTTGATGATCAAAAAAGTTCTGCGCTTAAAATAAGACCCGAAAATGATTCCCAAAAATGCTTAGAAGAAGGTGAGTTGCTTAAAAAACAAAAACAAAATGTACAGAACGTTCGCAATCATTTAATAATCATGCAGATGATCGAAATGTGACTGTTTTGAGCATTATTATTCAGTCATATTTAGCACTGCCTAGAAAGGAAAAAAATGTTTTTTTTTTGGTGTTGTTTCTATTTATAATGGGACAATTTTTCTTACAGATTTTGAAACAAGTCTGTTTTGTAAATTTATGCTTATTTATGCCAGTAAAGGCCATGTCAGATAAAACTTTTGCTTCGCGTTGCGTTATAGATTCGCTTTGACATCGAAGATGAAATATACATACTTATATGAATGATGATACATAAAGTACTTTTAAAGCAGAGCGAAGCGGAAAGTTAGGCAACTTTTAACTTTTTGCGCGCTTTGACAATCAGCTGTTATAATTTTCTTTTATTTTACATTTTTTTTTTTTTTTTTTTTTTTTTTTTTTGCAAAATTGAATTCCAATAAATCTTCCAATAATTGTTTAATTTACCAACCGCTTTTAAAGGTCACCAAACAATGCCTGAGTGTTGTCAAAGTTTTGATTGTTTTATACACCTTTTGCTTTACGCTTTTCTTTCAAAGTTAGAAACGTCACGCAACGCGATGAAGTTGTATCTGACACGGCCTTAAGCTCGTGATGTAAGGAATAAAAATAATAAATCAGTATTTGTGAGTGATTTTATATAAAAATTTAAAATAAAAAAGTAATGTTAAATGAACTGGTACAAACTGTTCAGAGCGCGACTCCTCTGAACAGTTTGGCTTTAAGATAGAGTTTTAAAGTAGAAGTTTGCAATCGAGACTAAAAACAGAATTTCTTCCAATAAGCCAATTAATTTGAATTGCTTTTAGTTTCATTTGAGTTAATTTAGCTTCTATATGCCATTCCCACGTTAAACGCCGATCTAAATGTATACCGAGGTATTTTACATGCGAGTGTTGGGGTATTATTTGATTATTTATTTTAATAGGGGGGCATGTTTCCCGACGCAATGTGAATGTTATATGTGCGCATTTTTGCTCATTGATCTTTATCCTCCATTTTTTAACCACCTTTCTAGTTCAAATATATGATCCTGTAAGTAACGAGATGCTTCTTGACCGTTTGCGTGTACGCTTAGAAAAGCTGTATCGTCCGCAAATGTTGAGGTATGGGTGTAGCTGTTTGTTGGCAAGTCCGAAGTATAAATTAAGTATAATATAGGGCCCAGGATGCTGCCTTGTGGGACTCTAGCGTTAATGGGCTGTGGAGAACTTAAAAAAAATCGCCTTCTTTAATAATAAATTGACGACCGACTAAGTAGCTTTCTAACAGCTTGTGTATGTTTGCTGCAATTTCAGTAGTAAACCTTCATGCCAGAATTTATCAAAAGCTTGAGACACATCGATGAAGAGTGCTGAGCAATATTTTTTTTCTTCAAAGGCTTTTCTTATGACATTTACTATTCGATGAGTTTCTTCAATTGTGCTGTGCTTTCATCTAAAACCGAATTGATGATTAGGAATACATCTATTTTCATTTAAAATCGGCGTTAATTTTGACACTAGTAGTTTCTCAAATAGCCTTGAAATATTAGATAATAAGCTAATAGGCCTGTATGACTCAACTTTTGTGTGATCCTTTCCTGGCTTTGGTATCATGGTTACTAAGGAAACCTTCCATTCTAGAGGGTAGTATTGAAGGCGTAAAATAGCATTAAAAATAAAAAAAATAATTTTCTTCGCTATACTTGGTAGCTCCAAAAGCATTTTATTACTGATCTTATCTATACCGGGAGCCTTCTTGGTGTTTAAATCACAAATAACCTTTTCGATTTCTCTAAAATCGAATCTTAGGGGAATAGCTGCTCTAACATTTACAGGCGGTAACTCGAGTGCTATATCGTGAGATGTATTAAGGGTAAATACATTTTTCAGATGATAAACAAACAGATTTCCTTTTTCAATGTCATTTCTTGCCCAACTTCCATTCAAGTTTCTTAATGATGGCTTAGATATAACTGGTCTATTGACACTTCTAGCTGCACGGCATAATGAGTAGTCTGATTGTGGAGTTGCATCAAGTTCCTTAAGATATTTTTCCAGGGAAGCCGTTTTATGAGACTGCAGTAACTTTCTTAGCCTTTTTGTGCACTCTTTTAATAAAGTCTTAAGTTGGGGGGATCTGTGCAATTGCCACTCTCTTCGAACTCTCCTTTTTTCAGTCAAGAGACGCTCGACATCTGTCGAATATATGTTATTATTTTTGGTTTTTTTGAGGGTTATGCTGGAATGTTGAACAGCTAGTTTGATATAACTGTCAAAATTAACAATAGCGAGATCCACGTTCTACGTTGTACTAAGCGGAATATTTTCTGTGCAATGGGCACTTAGATATTTTTTATATTTTAACCAATTAATTTGTGTGGCTGACGTCGCTAAGTAACCAGACGTAGATACAGTTCTATTTAGGTTCATTAAAGTAACAATTGTAGGTGTGTGATCGGAAGATAGTTCTAAGGAAGCTTCAACATGAATCATTTCTGCGGGGATGTTTTTAACCACTCCAAGATCGATGACATCTGGAATTTTTGCTGATAATAAGTTGGTTTTCCGCTCGCGCCCACATTTAAATCCATTTAAGAGATTGTATTATACAAAACACGACCCTTTGGTATTATGAGCCGTGACCCCCAGAAGGTATGTTTAGCATTGTAATCGCCAGCGGCTAGGAAACAGGGTCCAAATGATTTAAAATATTGATAATAATGGCTTTCTGATATTGAAAATCTAGGTGGAGAGTATAAAGATGAAAGTACTAAGTTTCGATTTAGCTCTTCAACACAAATGTTCGTTGCTGGCAGATAATCTTCACGATGATCACACATTAAGTAGTGTTTGATTCGGGCTTTTAGCAGAACCTCCACAAGCTCTATCTCGAGGGTCCTTGGTATCATATAGTATATTTGATAGTATATTTGATATAGTAAATTGATTTAAAACGTATTTCTTGAGGTCAAATGAGTTTCAGAAACCATCATTACATCAATTTGTTTACTTTTAAGAAAGTATTCTAGTTCATTTTTATGTCGGCGAGTGCCGTTTGCGTTACAACAAAAGTGAAACAAACATGTGTAACGGGTGAGTAAATAATGATATTCTCTTAATTAAGGCCAATTACAATGACTCAATGTGATGACAGTTTGTCATCGCCCTGATAACATGCTTTATGAAATCGACTCCAGTTCGTCATTTCTGTGATGCCAATGTGTCATCCAATTGATGAAATAATTTTAAATGTTCACCCTGAAGATAATTTGGCCAAGTGCTCTTAGGGCTGACATCACAGTGATGTAAAGTGCCATGGGGTCCTCAACGAAGACACTTGTCATAGTACTGATGTCAAAATACATCAGCGTTATGATGCCTTTTCTATCAGTGAATGATTTACATGTATTCTATTGTATTAAGCAAATTATAGTTGGACGGACCTTACGACTAAGAGAAAAATTAAAGAAAATTAAACTTGTATAAGAGTTTATGAAAAACTTTTATATCCAAAAAAATTACTAATTTGATAACGGAAAAATAAGTTTACCGCCGAGTATGAATACATTTCAATATCTAGTATTCTTGGCATTCCTTCCCTTCCCTTTTCCCTTCTCAACCTTCACTCTTTCGTAATTTTTAGGTATAGCATTGCCATTGTTCCCAAATAGTATTTTGTTATTGCATCTTTTCCTGTCCATGATTTGCTAAAATTTTTTTTATGCTGCTGTTGTTGTTGGTATTTCACACGTGCGTTAGTTATTTCCCGTAAAACAAAATCTCCAATATTTACCCAAAAACACATATACACATACACATACACACACACACACACTCATGTTTATATTTGCAAATGGATTTATTTGAACAAATACAGAAATGTTTTTTATATCAATTCGTTAGTATTATCGCAGTATCGGTTTAAAACAAAAATCTAAACTTAAATAATATGGATCTGACCATTTTATCCCATGGAACGAACCATTTTTTTTTTTTGTATCGTATTGCTCATGCTGATATTGAAGCTGCTGATTCAATAAAGAACAATTGAGATATTTGCTATTGTTTTCCTGTTGCTAGTGTGTTGTTCGTTAGTGTTGCTTAACAACAAAAGTGGGTTGGATAAATGGCTGTATTGAAAATACTTACCCGAACAGGTTTAAGGACGAGAGAAATAAATGTTTGGTAAAAGGTTTTATGATAAGAGGTGTAAATAGTTTAAATATGTAGTCTACACATTTATGTTTAAAATAGTTTTATATACAAAATTCTCTTCTTCACTAAACACTTAAATGAAACTTCCGAGGGCGGATCAATAAGTCCGTGACTTTTCGAACTTCCCTCGTAGTTATATGAAAAAAATGTATTTTTCAACATAATCCCCTTTTAGCTCAATACACTTAGTCCAACGTTTCTCCAATTTGTGTATCCCTTCCAAAAAATAGGATTTTTCGAGGTCCATAAGATAGGCATTTGTTTGACCAATAATTTCATCGTGGGAGCTAAATCTCTTTCCACCGAGCCATTTCTTTAGGTTCGGAAATAAGAAATAGTCACTGGGGGCTAAATCCGGAGAATATGGCGGATGAGGTACCAATTCGTAGCCCAATTCATGTAATTTTACCATTGAGACTGCACACGTGTGCACCCGTGCATTATCTGGATGAAAAAGAACATTTTTCTTGGCCATATGGGGTCGATTTTTTTTTTAAATCCTCGTTAAATCCGTCCAATAAGTTGGCATAATATTCGCCGTTTATTGTTTTTCCTTTTGAAGGTAAGAGATGTGGATTATCCCACGTGCATCCCAAAAAACTGTTGCCATCACCTTATTGGCCGACAAACTTACCCTGGACTTCTTCGGAGCCGGTTCACCCGGACAAACCCATTTTTAAGACTTCTGCTTGTTCTCCGGAGTGTTGTAATGGATCCATATTTCATCCACAGTTACAAGACGCCACAAAAACTCATTCGAATTGCGGTTAAACAACTCCAAACAATCCTTTGAGGTTGTCAAACGACTACGTTTATGGTCAATTGAGAGCAAACGCGGCACCCATCTTGCAGACAGCTTTCTTAAACCCAGCTGATCATTTAAAATCGAAACCACACTGTCATATGAAATGCCTATGGCATCAACAATCTCACGCACTTTTACTCTTCGATCAGCCAACACCATATCGTGAATTTTTTCGACATTTTCGGGTGTATTGACTTCAATTAGCCGTCCAGAACGTTCAGCGTCATTTGTTCTTGTACGACTACAACGAAAGCCATTAACCTCTTTTTTACCATTGAAATCGATGGTGCAGAGTCCCCATAGTATTTATCAAGCTTTTCCTTGGTTTGCTTGACAGTTTTTTTTCGCAAAAAATAATTTTTAATGAGCACTCGAAATTCACTTTTTTCCATTTTTAAAAAAATCCACGAGGTTGTATGTTTCGAACAGCTGTTAAACGCAAAGTAAATGACGGAACTTGCTCAAAACTTGACAGTAGTCTATTAACAGATGGTACTTAATGGGAGCAGTGTTGCATTTCATATAACACGAGGGAAGTTCGAAAAGTCAGGGACTTATCAACTTAAGTTTCCATTGTTATAACTTAAGCTTCGTACAGACGGTGGTCAGATCTTACAATATTGGCAACGCCTGCTTACAATATTGTAACACCTGACCGTCGGTACGAATCTTTTGCAAGGTGGCCTCAATATCACAAAAATACAACAACAACAGGCAAAGTAATAACAGTCAGCTGTTTTTGATTCCACCTTGTAAATAAATACTTTTTTATTATAGTTTTTTGTATTTAGTAGTGCTACCATACTTTTATCTTAATTTAATTAGACTTTTCAAAAAAAACTTAAAAAATCAATCTTTATTAAAATACGATTTAAGTTTATATGAAAATTAACATAATATTGATTTAATTACTATCCTAAAAATTGGACATTAATCTAGAATCTAGATAAAGGCTTTGAACTGAAGACTAGTCAAGACTCTAAAATTATTAAGGGTCAAAACTAAACTCTAGTCTAGACTAGACTTTTCAATTTTGGTTTTTACAATCTCTTTTAATTTCATCCTGTTTATTTGATATGTAAACGCGCTCTCTTTTAGTGGCATGAGTATTGGTGTATATGTAAATACTGGATATGGATTGTAGATATTTTGCCCCAGGGAGAGTTTAATACATTTAATTGAAATGGCAAAGATTTACTAGAATATTTTGATTGTCTGAAGGTTTTAAAGCAAAATTTTAGATTTAGAAAGAAGGCAAAAGCTTTTGTGTGGGTTTTGTTGATATGTGTAGCAATAAAAACACACACATACACACAGGCAAACTCTTATATCTACATAAATGTGTTGGTATCCGAGCGGGAAAAGTCAGAAGACCTTCTTTCTTCAGGCCTTATTAAAGGCCTGCTTAAATTTTTTTTTTTTATTCAATTACAATTCTTATCTAACTGCTAAAGAATGTCTCATAGAAGGCCTCGGCTGTTTCGTATAAAAGATAAGATACACATTCCTCACTCGCTTCTATGAGAAGGGAGAAGAGAAGGAGTAGCATTTTTTTTTTTTTTGCCAAAGCAAAAGTAAAAGAATTACTTTTTTTCTAGTTGTCATTGTTATGTACCTGCCAAAGAAGCGAGAGCGGAAGGCCTACCCCGCAAAGAGAACGTGTGTAAAAAAAGATATGAGTATGGAATGGAGCGAGCAGGCCTTCTAGAAGGCATCCGTACTCCTTCTTTTTCCCATCTGGGATTCTATCGATTTCCTCATGATTCTATTTTGTATTTCAGGTTTTATTTAAAAACAAAGATACTCAAATATACATACAATCAGTTGTGTAGATATAATTTGAATCTGTGTGTAAACTAAATATCTTTTGCAATATGAATATTTAAACAAATTTTATTTGAATTTGTTTATATGCTTTAATTGTTCATGCTAAAAGCGTTGTTATGTTGTTTTCAGTTTAACTTAATTATTTGGTAAAATATACCAGAAAATATCTAAACGAGCAAACAACTATCGAACTAGAATGCTAATTTATATTATCCTTTATTAGTTTTTGTTAAAATCTAAAAAAATAAATAACAAAAAATGTTTAAGATCAAAATAATTCTAATACAGAGTTATCCCTGTAGTGGTTTTAAAACCACCGGTCTGGAAAGGCGGCAAGCTACTAAATATCTGTCATCCGAAGTGTAATTTATTTAGTGAGAGGTTCACGAATATGAATCGTTTAACAACCGAAGAACGCGTAAAAATAGTTAAAACGTTCTACAAAAGTGGTGGTTCATACGTGGCCACTTTTCGAGCATTACGAGGTGATTATGGTCGTCATAATCGACCTACTGTGCAAGGAGTTGTCAAGATTAAAAAGAAATTTTTAGAGACCAGAAGTATAACAGTAATGGTCAGGCCCGTGCATTAACGCAATGTGCCCACTGCCGAAAATATCGCTTCTGCTAGTGAAAGTGGAGCGGATAATCCGAATTTGTCGATTCCACGGCTCAGAGCGCTATGGCCATTTGGATTGCATTTGGCCTGCAATAGAAGATTATGAGTTGAACGATTTGTGGTTCCAAAAAGACGGTGCACGAGCCACACAACATGAGCAATTTTAAATTTATTTTATGGGAAGTTACCAGAATGCTTAATTTCACGTTTTGGCGACGTCAATTGCCCACCAAGATCATGCGATTTGACAGCGTTACATTTTTTTGTGGGCTATGTCAAAGGCCGTGTCTATGCGGATAATCCTCTAACGGTGGAGCATTTTAAAAGCAGCATTCATCAAGATATCGCCGAGATACCGTCCGAAATGGGTAAAAAAGTGGTCGAAAACTACCACACAAAGGTCGACTGCTGCAACCATTCAAGAGACCCCCCTTGTGTCACTATTATGGGGTAATACGGGAAAGATTCCGTGATGCCGTCAACCAGTCCTGGGATAGAATGGATTGCAGGTTTTCCAGAGAAATATGGCCCGGATTGGACGCAGGGGCAACCAGGGTTCTATTAGAATTGGATAGGTGTTAGGGCTTTCACGAGCAAATGGGACAATACCATACCGGATTTCTGCAGATCGTGCGAGGATGCTGAGGAGTTTGAGACATTTGAGCACTTATTATGCCACTGTCCTAGGCAGCAGGGTCGCAGACGGAAATGGCTAGGAGACAGCTTTCACGACGAACTAGGGTGTATCGCTGGAGTTAATCCAGTCGATCTACTGGGGCTTGTGAGGGAAGTGGTACGGCTGTTTCTGATGAGGGGACTGTAGGGGGAGGGTTTTGTGCCGTGTTTCCAACTAACTATTCTTAATCTTTCTATCAATTATTTTCTTCCTATTTTTCTGTATTTCTCTTTTTCTTCTTCATCGGTATCGAAGGGTTTCTTCTATAAGAGGAAGGGTTATGCACCCTTTTTGAGTAATGAAAAGTAGTCGAATTTGCCACCACTAGTGTCAGATACAGTACTCATCTGACACTAGTGCTGGCTGCCATTTCTACCTTATATAACATAAACGTAACGGTTTACTCTTTCCAGCGATATTCAAGAACTGTCTAGCTCCTAAAAATAACTTTCAACTGCTGACTCCAAGTCTTTATTGTTGGCAAATCGAGCAATTTTTCAAGTTTGTAAAGATAATCCGAGATATTAAAATCTGGCTAAAGATCTGGCGAATAAGGTGTGTGATAAAGCAATTTAAACATTGATTCATTGATTTTGACCATTGTAGTAGTGGATGTGTAAACGGGTGCATTATGTTGATAAAACAGAACTTTCTGTTTCGCCAAATTTGGGTTCTTTCCTGCATTAAATTTTTGTTGATTTTTTACCTATCTTTACGAAGTTTTATTTCTAGTCTAAGCAAACTTTAATGGGCTAAAGCTTTAAATATTATTAAGTTTAATGGTTAAGGGCGTAGTAAAGTGTTTTCCGAGAGTGAGTTTTATATGGGACCTGTGATAAATTATGAGTTAATTTTCATGAAATTTAGTGGTGTGATATCGAATAGATGTACTCGTGTCTATAGTTTTATCCAACCAAATTTCATGGGGCCCCAGGTAAATTATGGACCGATCTTCACGTATTTTGGTAACATACTAAACGAATCTGTTGAAATCGGTGCAAACCGCCAGCAATTTTTTTAAGATGTATGTGAAAAAAAGGGGCTCAAAAAGGGCGTATCATAAAGAATCATGAGTATATAAAGCTTAATATACTAAGTTTTTGAAGGACTTTCTTGGCACGTATAAAAAATTTGACATTTTTGGGGAAAAGTCCGAGATGGCATTAGTGGTGCTCAGAATTTGTTGTCCGATTAAAAAGCTACCCAAGGCAAATATCAGGCCATTAACAGCAAAATGTGATATGGTTAGAGCGGACTTTAAATGGTGGCGCTATCTACACCCAATCCTGTTTTTACACGGTCTGTTTTACACGAATTTGAAATAACACGGTTAGTGTAAATAAACTAATCCTGTTTTTACACTGTTTTTTTTACACGCACAAAATTGTATAGTGGGGGAATTCCCAGTTTGTGCGTAAGAAAAGTGCTGCTGCCTGCTTAAAGAAAAATTAAAAAAAAAGGAAATTAGACATATGGTAGCTCTTTCCTATGTTAATGGTAAGGGGATTCACAAATTGCAAATTCATGTACATGCATAATTGTGTATACACTTCTTTTTATATTTTATTTCTAATTGATATTTCAACGTGTTCAGTGCCACTCAAAGGTAATTTATAGTGAAAAGAAAGTTCTTACAAAACTTTTAATTTTGTAGTAGTGTGTTTTTATTGAAACTGGACAACTTGTGTACATATGTATTTTGTTAGATGTTTAAAAGGTAAGTAAATATTTTTATTATGCAGTGTTTTTGTTATTAATTAATTTATTTATTTATTTATTTATTTATTTATTTAAACCATAATTAGTACAAATAAGACTCGAAGTCTCTTAAAGCACCGGTTTAATTACAAATTATTTATTTAGCCATGCGTTAACAAAAACGAACAACTATTGATAGTGATATTGAGCCAACCCAGCACAAGAGAATGCGCTTGCTATCAGAAACTGACACCGAATAAAATATTTTTATTTTCTTTGAATATCTGAATTTTTTTTAATTCATAATAATTTAAAATAATTCTGTTCTTATAACTCTGCTCAATTTCCTGAAGGATTCGATGATTTATTTTAATATTAATTTTTTAATTTTTATGAATTAGAATTAAAAATTATTCGGTTTTGCTTTAATTTCTTAAGAATCATAAAATGAAATAAAATAAACATAAAGAACTTAATATGTGGGTTTTTACAAAATCATTAAATTTGAGAAGCATGTGGAGATTACTAAATCACTCCTATATTTGTTTATCATTTTATATACACAAAAAATATTTTTTCCGGTTTAAGAAACTTAATTGACATATCTTTCATTCTAGTGTTTGACTGACACAACTTTTTTTTTTTTTTGAGTGAAGGCCGACCCGCTTTATGGTGCACCCTAGTTTGATCCATGTTACGAATCGGCACGAAAACCTGTAGTATCATTCACTAACTTTTATAACGATAATCGTACTATTAAAATTAATATAACGAAAATTTTATCGAATTTACTGTTCAGTAAAATTTTTAAGGATATTCGCTGTTGGTTTAAGTCAGTTGTTATTTTAAACACTATTTTTTCCGTTATTTTAGCGACAATAATTTATGTGGTGTTTATTAAATCGATAAAGTGTAATTTATTAAAAATGGCTTTAGAGTATTTGGCATTCGCATTTTTTGACATTTTGTAGACACAATTGACACATGATATTAAATTAAATGAATACAAAAATACAGCTTTATACTATCGTTATAAATAATTTACAGTAGTTCGATTCACTAACTTTTTTTACGACAATCGTATCGTTAAAATAAATAAAACGAAAATTTATCGAATTTGCTATTCAGTAAAATTTTTAACAATATTCGCTGTCGATTAGGTTCAGCTTTTATTTTTAGCAGTTTTTTTCGTTATTTTATCGACAATAATTTACGTTGTGTTTATTTAATCGATAAAGTGTATTTAATGTTTAAAGTGGCTGAGGCCCGACTTCTTTCATACACACTACACATTAGGGTTTTCATTTAATTGGGCTTTTTCTTTAATCGGTTAATCGCTCGATTAATTAACCGAGGTTTTGGTTTAATCGGTTAATTTCGTTATTGATCGGTTAACCGATTAATAAAGTTTTTTTTATAAATTAGGTAATTTCAATAAATAAAAATGCAAAGATTTTATATGATTAGAGAAATTCAGTAAAAGGAGTGAGAAATTAATTATTCTGCATTATTGGTTGCTTTCGATTTCTCAAACATCTATGATAAGTGAAAGAATTTTTTCCAAGTCAAGTTTTATTAAAACTAAAGAAAAGTATCACTTAAATCCTAAACATTTAAATCAACTTATCTCACGGTTTATTTTTTTTAATAAATATGTACATAATATGTATTATTTAAAAAACATATTTATGAATTATTTTTTTGTTTGCTCGTTTTAGTTTAAGAATTGTTGCTAAAAAATTTAAAAATCCTCGTCTTGGCCTAGAAATTATTTTTTTTTTATACATAACCCACTCGCGGCCCAAATAGCGACCAAAACTAACTTAAAGGAAAAGACCTAAGCTTTCTTTTGAGCAAAAAAAAAAATACTCTTTTCAAAAAAAATAAAAAATGAGTTTTAAATTTAAAAAAAAAAAATTTTAAAAAATTTTAAAAAAACCAAAAAAATATTTTTGAAAGCTTGAAGAAATAGCTGTCTAATTTGTTTGGGACAAATTTTGCTAACACCAATAGATAATAAGTTACATGGATGAGAAAGAACACCGGTTTGGCCAAAATGTCAAACTTTGACCCCCTCTAACTCAGAAACTTTTTGACCGATCTTGTTGAAAATTTGTGTCTAAACTACTATCCAATAAGACTAACCTTGGTGCAAATTTCATCCAAATCGGAAGACATCGATTTCAAAAGTTGGGTCACTTGACATGATATCCCCCATATACATACATATTTGAAATGAAGATCACTGAACACCTTCATTGTTTTTATGAAAAAATATTTAAAACTCATCACTGATTTATTGTTTGGTATTTTGTTTAAGCTTTGATATCGTTGCAAAAAAGACTTTTTGAGTGTTTGTAGGTAATTCTCATTCCCTCTGTAGTCTTGTTTGCTGATAGCTTTGGCTTTTCTAAAATTATTTAGGAGAACGTTTCCTGATGATCTGGCCTAAGCAACCAGTGAAATGCGCATAGGAACAGCTTATCCTCCAACAATAAATTTCAGTATTTTTATCAATTATTTAAAAAGGGAATTAAGCACAACAAACAAAATCTTTAAATAAATAATAGTATTCCCAAAAACAACTTTGATGAAAAAATATTTTCTCAACACACGGGCTGATTACATAAACGCAGTATTGCAAGGCATCACTAAAAACAAATGCGTTGACAAGGCTACACAAATAAAAACAATATACAAATTTCGCCACTTTTTGCAGTAAAAACCGTTACCATGCCAATAATGACCTCAAGACCTTGTATACAGAAAAGTTTTGGAGTTTTTGAAGCAAATCCTTTGAGTGTTGCATTACAATACTGCGTTTAAGAAGTCAGCCATACCTTTTGTATGTGAGTGCTTCCTCTCAATACATAATTAAGAACGCAAAAAAATATGTAATTATACTACACAAAATTAAAAATTTTCTTACATCGGTTAATCTACTGAAATTAACCGGTTTAATCGTTAATCGAAAATAGCCAATTTTAAATTAACCAATCAGTTAATTGGGAAGTACTTAATCGGTTAACCGGTTAACGGTTATTCGAATGAACACCCTACACACATACATATGTATATTAGAGCGACTCAAGTTGTATGGAAGCGAAATTCGTGCAAGATGTACTCCCCCTCAAAATGAACCTTGAAAGGACATGGATGATCGTCCTTGGACAAACCTTGTATACAGTTGGACGGGCCTTAAAAACACCTTTCTTATGATACCCATATTGTATATGTTGGTAAGGAAGCAGGCTCTCAAATTAAGAAAACATGCAAAAATAGGCCCTTTTTAAAATGGTCCAGCTTGCGAGAGGTCAAAGCTGGAGCCGAAATATTTTAAATGTTATCTTAAAAAAGCCCAAGGTTCATTTTTAGGAGGGTACATCGAGCACTTTTTTGGTGAGTCGCTCAAATGTATACATATGTATGAACAAAAAACCAAAATTCTAAATTCAAAATGTACAAAAAAAAAGCAAATTATAAAAAAAACAAAATTCCAAATGCAAAATTCACAAAATAAAATATAAAAACAGTAAATTAAGCACAATTTAATTTGGTTTTTCTTAATCCTCTCTTGTGCTTTTCGTTTATATTAACATTTTGTAGAGAGAGATGTTACAAAATCTACAGCTGTTTACAATCGTTAAAAACAAATAACAGAATCACACTATCGCTACTGCAATCGAATATATATGACTACTTGGGACTAATTCTGGCAATCGTGATCTAATTATTTTTCGATTCGAAACCAATTTTATTTCTAATTCTTTTAGTCGATACTGAACGAATCGAAATTATTTTATTTAGTGTTGCAAAGCATTTATTTGAATTTTCACAACACTGAAAAAATAATATCGATGGGTTTAGTATCGACTGAAAGAATAAGAAACAAAATTGCTTTCGAATTGAAAAAGAATTCGATCACAACTGCCAGAATTAGCCCCCTGGCTTTAACAACGCTGGTTTTGTTCTATTGTGATCAAAAGCAGCTCAAAACTTTTTCAGCTTTAGCCGAGGATCATCCAATAATACCATTTTATGGATTTCCTTAACCGTTTTTTGCCTGGACACCTCAACGGACGGTTGACCAAAACAGTGTCAGTTTTAGGAGTTCGTACGGCTTCGTTTAGACTTTACCACTTAATATTATTTTATAGTCGTAAACGAAGGATCATACACCCCAGAGTAGAATCTAGCTCGGCTTTAATATTGGCTGGGCTGAAATCTTTCAAATAAAAGAATTAAATGAAATAACGGTAACCGATTTCTTCCATGTTTACAAATTCTTTTAGATCTTCATTTTTGATGGCTTCAATGACACTTCAAAATTCAAAACAAGTGTTTAATAAGGTTGTTTCGATCCACCAAAGTATTTTTTTTCAAACTATTGTCGCCATCTATACGTGAAACCGGCTAGTATTGGAACTGATTGCTTTCGTAAAGGTAAACATTTTTAAAATTTTCTTTTAAAAAGTGAAATTTTGCGCAACATTTTCTAAAGAGAAAATAAAGTGGAGTTTTAAACGAAATCTTCTATATAGAGAATATAGTGAAATTATTTACAAAATTTTTTATAAAGAAAATAAAGTCAAACTTTGCTAAAAAAAAAAAATTTTATAGTAAAATAGTAAAACTTTTATTAAAAGTAATGAATTTATGTGAAAAATGTCCCTATTTTCTATAAATTAATTTCAAAAGATTTGTCAAAATGTAGAATATTTGAAAAAAATATTTTTGTATCCTTGAACTTCCTGCAAAAACAACACATTCGATTTGTTTATTTTTATCGTAATCAACATCAGAATTATCTTCGTCATCATCAGCAGCATGGCAATATTTCATTGCTTTAACAAACACTTATAAATAACTAGTGTACACATTCATATACATTTATCCACAGACACTTATATCCCAGTTATCATTTGGAAGATCAATTTTTAACCACTTTATGACCACTTTCATATCAGTCTTTGCATTTGAAAAATGAGACAATTTTTTCTTAGTTATAAAACCAATTTATAAATACGACTCGAGTGTATCTCTTTAATGATCAAAAATAAGACTTAAAACAAAAATATACCTTAATGACCCTCAAAAGTTATCAAATACCATCCAAAAATTTCTCGAAAACAAACAAAAACACTACTCAAAATGTGTTAAAGGCATTAAAAAAAATGGGGTAAAAATTACTTTTAAAAATTAACTGACCGTTCATAGATTTCGAACGTTAACGTTCGCATGGGAAATAAAATTTAAAATAAAAATAAAATTTCAAAATTTGTTTTTGATTTAAATGTTATTTTTCTATGCGAACTTTAATGTTCGAAATCGTTGAACAGGCAGTAATTTTGTTTTGCAATTGTAATTCTAAAGATATACCTGTCCATCCTTAAGGTAGTCACTTGGGTCCAGTATTATTACTTTTATTCATAAATAATTGATCATCTTGCATTAATATTCCAAAATATTAATGTATGCCGATGATGTAAAGCTTTTCCTTAGCTTCAAAAGCTCAAATATGTCTTCCTTCCTCCAAGATGATCTAGACGGTTTTAACTTATGGTGGGATATAAATCTGGCGTATCTGAACTTGCAAAAATGTAAACACAGAACAAGTACAGTACTCTGTAGTAACACAGAAAATAAGCATCATTAAAAGAGTGGAGACTTTCCTTGATCTACACTCATAGAAAAATGCATCTGGATATTGATGATGCAGTAACATCAGAATGAAGCCATCAATCTTATTACAAATGGCATCAATAAGGCAATAAGTGACATCAATCCAATGACGAACTTCATCCTAAAATTTTTTCATATTTTATGCGTCAGCTATGACTACTGTGACATCAAATTGATGCCACATTTTGTTTACACTGTCATTAGTGCGATGAAAAGTGTTATCAGTGCGATGACAAACTGTCATCAATGATATGACATAATATATCATGTCATCAGTGCAATGACAAACTGTCATCAGTGCTGATTAATACATCTTGTCATCAGTGTGATGACAAACTATCTTCAGTGCAATGATAAACTGTCATCAGTGCGCTGATATAATATATCATGTCATCATATGTTATTACCATTATTTTCATGTTTAAAAAGTAAAATTAGAAGCAAAAATTCCCATATTATATTTTTTAAATTATTTTTTTAAATACATCCAATTTTTAAAGTATAATTATTACGAAAACCATATCGGGCATACTATTGGTGTCTTATAATTGCGAGTTCTTCTGTTAACAAAGGGCGAAACACAGCAAAAGTGAAACAAGCATGTGTAACGGGTAAGTAAGTAAAAACTGAAATTCTCTTAATTTGATTTAAGGTCAATTACAATGACTCAATTTGATGACAGTTTATCATCGCACTGATGACATGATTTATAAAACCAGCTCCTATTCATAATTTCTCTGATGCCATTGTGTCATCCCATTGATGACATGATTTAAATTTTTGACCCTGATGACAATTTGGCCAAGTGATGTTAAGGCTGACATCACAGTGATGGAAAGTGTCATGGGGTCAAAAAGTAAGACACTTGTCATAGTACTGATGTCAAAATACATCAGCGTTATGACGCCATTTCTATCAGTGTAGGTGTTTTATTTGATAAATAAAAAAATTGTGTTTAAATGCACATACTTATATGTCCCTTGGGTGTATCAAACGTTTAGTAAAGGGGTTTGATGATCCCTTAGTCATGCGACAATATATTTCATAAGTGAGACCTATTCTTGAATACGCCTCAGCCTTCCGTATGAGCACCGTTTACAACTTATTTATCTTCCGATCGTAAAAAAAATAGGAGAATATATATGAACATCTCTTTTATTCTAAGTTTGTTAAACCGTGAAATAGTTTTAGAATGCCTACTTTGTACAATTGGGTTTTTAGTTCCTTTTCGCTCTTCCAAAACTGATATTTTCCTAAGACTTCAATACTTTCAGTTTAATTATGGCCCCTACCTGCAGAATGAGCCTACATTGATTTCTCTAACCTATTGGCATTAAGAATAAGCTTTTAATAACTTTAAGCTTAAAATTTTCATTTTGTTATATACTAAAATACTTCACCATTTAATTTTTTTAGCATATTAGCCAGTAAGAATTATAAATTTCATTGGTGCATTAAATAAATACAATTTTTCCCCCGACAAAAGATGATTAAAATGTCAGAGATGGCAAAAAAGACTTTAATGTATATGATCATTAACTTCATAAAATGTTGACTGGGTATATACAAATGGCACAGTAATAATATCCTTGTGTACACATACGGATAATACACACTTATAATCACGCATTCCAGTATTAGTGTCAGTGTACGTGTGCTTAGAGCAATTTTCGAAGAGACAAATAGTTGACTCAGTCCCTAACCAAATGACATTCATTAGTTTTTTATGATTTCTAAAGTGCTTCATTCACTCATTCATTATGAGACAATAATAACACTGAGATAATGACAATGATAAAGAAAAATGATAAAATTTATAATGACTTTGGACAATGATGATGATGATGATGATGGAAATGGAGTAGCAATTGAAAGGAATTTAGTAAGTTTTTATATGGAAAGGAAGGATGGCTATTAATTAAGTTTTTTTTTTATTTAATTTTTATATTTGGTTAAATTTTACAATATTTTCGCTATAGAAAATTTTGCTCAACAATTTGACGAAAAAAAATTTTCATAAAAATTTTACTTAATTTTCTCAATAGAAAATTTTAGGTCGAATTTCACAAAATTTTCTCTATAGAAAATTTTGCGCAAGAAGTGTACTATATTTTCTCTAAAAAATTTATACGCAAAAATTTCGAGATATATTCTCTGTTAACAATTTTGCACAAGTATTTTATTTAATATTCTGCGCAAAATTTCGCTTAATTTTCTAAATGGAACATTTTGCGCTAACTTTCACAAAATTTTTTTTTAGTAAATTTTGCTCAAAATTTCACTAAATTTTCTCTATAGACAATTCTGTGCAAAATTTCACTAAATGTATCTATAGAAATTTGTACTTTTTTTTTTGGCAAAATTTCACTTAAATTTCTGAATAGAAAATTTTGAGTAAAATTTTGGCACAAAATTTTCATTATAGAAAATTTTGCGCAAAATTTCACAAAAATTTCTTTATAGAACTTTACGCAAAATTTCACAAAAATTTGTTTCTATAGTAAATTTTGATCAACATTTCACTTAATTTTCATTATAGAAAATTTTGCCCAAAATTTCACTCAATTTTCATTAAATAATTTTTATCTATAGAAAATTTTGCGCAAAATTTCACTTAATTTTCACTATAGAAAATGCTGTGCAAAATTTCACTAAATTTTCTCAATAGAAAATTTTGCGAAAAGTTTCACATAGAAAATTTGTGCCACATTTCACAAAAAATTTTGCGGAAAAAGTTCACGATATTTTCTCTATAGACAAAGTCAAAAATTTCATTTAATTTTCTCTTTAGAATAAATTTCATCAAATTTTTTATTGAAAATTTTGCATTAAATTTCACTAAATTTTCTCTATAGACAATTTTAAGCAAAATTTCACTAAATTTTCTCTATATACTATTTTGTGCAAAACTTCATAAAATTTCCTATATAGAAAATTCTGTGCCAAATTTCCCAAAATTTCTCAATAGAAAATTTTGCGAAAAGTTTCAAATAAAAAAATTGTGCCACATTTCACAAAAAATTTTGCGGAAAAAGTTCACGATATTTTCTCTATAGACAAAGTCAAAAATTTCATTTAATTTTCTCTTTAGAATAAATTTCATCAAATTTTTTATTGAAAATTTTGCATTAAATTTCACTAAATTTTCTCTATAGACAATTTTAAGCAAAATTTCACTAAATTTTCTCTATATACTATTTTGTGCAAAACTTCATAAAATTTCCTATATAGAAAATTCTGTGCCAAATTTCCCAAAATTTCTCAATAGAAAATTTTGCGAAAAGTTTCAAATAAAAAAATTGTGCCACATTTCACAAAAAATTTTGCGGAAAAAGTTCACGATATTTTCTCTATAGACAAAGTCAAAAATTTCATTTAATTTTCTCTTTAGAATAAATTTCATCAAATTTTTTATTGAAAATTTTGCATTAAATTTCACTAAATTTTCTATATAGACAATTTTAAGCAAAATTTCACTAAATTTTCTCTATATACTATTTTGTGCAAAACTTCATAAAATTTCCTATATAGAAAATTCTGTGCCAAATTTCCCAAAATTTCACAAAAATTTTTTTAATAGAAAACTTTGGGCAAAATGTCTCCAAGTTTTTTTTTCTATAGAAAATTTTGCGCAAAATTTCAATAAATTTTTTTCCATAGAAAGTTTTCAGAAAAATTGTAACAAAAATTTTCGCTATAGAAAATTTTGCACTATTTCACAAAATATTTTCCCTAGAAAATTTTGCGCAAAATATCACATTTTTTTCTAAAGAAATTTTTGCGAAAAATATCAATTCAATTAAATTTTTTTTCTATGGAAAATTTTTTTCTATAGAATATTTTGCACAAAAAGTTTTTATATAGAAAATTTTGCGTTAAATCCTTAAAATTTATTTTCTATGGATTTTGCATAATTTCACTGCTCTATTTCTTAAAATACTTTAATAAAAACATGGATAAGTCCTTTAGTCCTTTTCACTTGTTGAAATAATCTGTTAAAAAAGCTTTTATCGAGTTTTGCTTTAACTGTCCCAAATTCGCCTATTATTAGCTCTACTTTAATAAAAACATATACAATAGTTTACACATGCTGCCATTGCTGTTAGTGTCCATAGTTCTTTGGCGATTTATGTTTTAATTCTTCTTTAAATTGAATTAATTGCAAATAATTCATGATGCGAATTATTTTCCTTTTTATCATTGCAAACATTCAACTTAACTTATAGCATGATTTTTTAAAAATTGTTTTCCCATTTCCTAAAAGTAGGCAACGTATATGTTAATATTTTTTTGTAGAATGCCTACGTGAAGGAGCTTCTGCAAGACACGTAGTACTGCATACGTGTGTGCGCTTGAATTAAATGAATTTTTATTAATAAACCATAAAACACAACTGCCTTGGATGCGTTACCATGATTGATGTATGACGATGAACGACAATTTATTTCCCTCTACGCATTAAAACACATTAAGAACAATTTCAGACAATAAGAACGAACACAAATTATTGTGGGGTTTCGTTTCGCAGAGGAAAGGAAGAAGGAGAAGAAGGCTGACTGATTGGATGGATGGCTGGCAGTAAAATAAATAGCGGTCAGAGACAAGAACAATTGTGAAAATTGGTGGCTGCTGTGTTGACAAATATTAAGAAATTGCATTAAAATTTTGAAAGAATTAAATTAACGCTGACATTAAAATTTAATTTGGGATTTTTATTTTGTTTTGTTTTTTTTTTTATAGAAACAATTTAAAAATACATTTTAAACGCACTTAGTTAATTAAGATTTTGCAGAAGAAGGAATTTTAATGAAAAAAATAATGAAATTTAGAAAAAAATACTCTTAATAGGAAAAAAAGAATTTTTTTTTTAATATTTTCAAATACAAATTTAGATTAATTAGGCTTAAGTTCATTGAATTTAATTTTCATTAAATTATTATTATGAAACAGGAATTTTACAACATGAAATTAATTAAAATTTTATTAATAATTTTTCATTCTTGACTGCGCTGAGATTTGAACCCAGGCTTTCACGGACAGGTTGCCCAGACTAGTTTCGATTGTAACCACACAATCTCTTCAGTGAGGTTTGCCGTTTTTACTCACACGGCCATTGAAGCCGAATGACGTCAATAGTCAAACATCAATCTTTAAACCAAATGGTATTTTACCTTGGTAGATCAAAATTAGCTTTGAATGAATCATTACCTATTTTTACTTGATTTTCATTTTCTTCCTAACGTCTGTTTTTCGTACTTTTTCTCAAGAATTCTTCTTGAAATCCAAAGTACATTTTTTGGTTTTCATGTTTTTGTCTTTCTTTTTCTTGTTGACTTTTTTCAGCACAACCTGAAGGACAAATGTAAACATATAGCTCGTGCCTTAGCTGTTAACAATAATTTGTATTGTGGTTAATACAGTAAAATTTACGTAAATTTACAAGCTTGACCATAACAGATTGTAAAACTTTTCAAACTTTTCCTATAAAATTGCAAAATAGTCACAAATTGTCCATTAATACGGTAAAATTAACGAAAATTTTGTCTTAAAATCTGCGTGCTTTTGTAAAAGTTTCTTATAAAACAGTAAAATATTCATCTCATTTTCATTAAAACGGTGAGCTTTATATAAAATTTAATACAATTTCTTTAAATATAAAAGTAAACAGCAATATAAATTTTGTAATAATTCAAATATAAATTGTACAAATTTTCTTATAAAATTGGGATATTTTTAGCAAAACTTCCTATAAATAAGGGAAATTTTAAAAGAAGAAATTATACAAAAATTTCTAAAAAAAAAAGACAACTTTTAGAATATTCCCTAATAAAAAAATAAAATTTTACACAACTTCCTATAAAATAGGAAAATTCCCAAAAATTTTTATTTAAAATAGTTAAAGTTTTGTACAAAATTGTAAATATAAAAAAGTGAAATATGTCTTCTCATAAACTCCTATTGAACTGTGAAGTAGTAGAAAATTTTTGCAAAATTTCTTTTCATATTATCAAAATTTTTACAAAATTATCTAGCGGAAGTTCCTATTCATTGCTGAAATGATTGCAAATTTTCCATAAAAGACGAAAACTTTTCAAAAAATAATAGTAAAATATGGGCATTTCCTCGGATCACGAACGTACGATCGTACGCTTTTGTTGTACAAATAATATAGAAAACAAACCTTTTACTAGCTCTTTTTTGTGATTTGATAGCATTTTGGAAGTCTATGTTTAGTTTAAAAGATGGATTTCATCGAGCTTAAGTTTTCATAATAATAGTTATAAACATGTGGTCACGAACGTACGCAAAGTAGAAGTCAGCTTTGGATGACAGTATTGAAATGTAGAAATCTGCGAAATGGAAATATTCAAACGTGATTAATTTATTCTTAAAGTGTATTAATGCAAGTCTCTATCCAGTATTTACACAATAAAATATATCTATTGGTTTTTGTTTAATTGCCTTAAGTACCGTCGCAAACGTACGATTTTTCCATATGTTTTAACCGTTAATTACCCGTTAATCGAACTTTTTTTGTTCTTTTTACACTTTCCTCTTCATAATTAATTGTAATAGAGAGATTTAAAAGAAAGACTGCAAACATAACAAATTTTGCATGTAAAATAATTAGAAGTAGCTTAAAAAGAAAATATTACATTTTCCAGCCCAATTTCCTCACGTAAAACAGCTGAGATTTCAGAGCATATAATATATACCATTCTATTATAAAAACATAGACTTTTTTTATAATTATAAACAATAAAACACTATGATTATCAACATTTTATTTTTCCATCCTGGTTGCGCATTTGGAGGAAATGCCCATATCTTATTAACAAATTTAGTTTTCGCAAAATTTCTTAAAGAGTAGAAAATTTTTACAAAATTTCCTTAAAAGTAGAAAATTTTTGCAAAATTTTGTATAAAGTATTGAAGTTTTTCCATAATTAAAAAAAAAAATTTACTATAAAAATTTTTAAAAAATTTTTGCTATAAAAATTTTTCAAATTTTCGAAAAATTTTTTTATAATAATAAGAAATCTTTAGCAAAATTTTTTATAAAATGGTAACTTTTACCAAATTTCATTGATAATTTTTTAAAACTTATTGCAGTCCTATAAAAAGTGAGATTTTTAATATAAGGAAATTTTTAATAAATTGTCCTATAAAATAGTATAATTTTTCTATAAAAAATTAAATGAAAATTACAAAATTTCGTTGAAAATTTTTAAAAACTAAATATCCTATAAAATGTGAGATTTTTAGTAAAATTTCCTATAAAACAGATCATTTTTCAAAAATGTTCCTATAAAAAGGCGACATTTTACAAAATTCCCTATAAAATATTGTATAAAAAATTTTAAATAATTTTCTTAAAATAGTAAAATTTGACAATTCTTTTAATTTCTTTTGGGCATTTGCTTTATAAAATATTTTACAAAAATGTTCCTATAAAAAGGCTATATTTAACAAAATTTCCTATAAAATAGGGAAATTTTAAATTTGACAAAAGTTTCTATATAAAAGGGAAATTTTACAAACAGTAAAATTTTTACAAATTTTTTCTATAAAATAGTGAAAGTTTTGCACAAAATAAAAAATATAGAATAGTCAAAATGTGTTAAAAAAAAACCCCTATTGAACTGTGAAATTGTAGAAAATTTTCTATAATATAAAAAAATTTTACAAAGAGTAAAACTTTTGCAAAATTTCTTATCATATAGTTAACATTTTTACAAAATTTTCTAGCGGAAGTTGCTTTTGATTGCTCAAATTATTGCAAATTTTCCATAAGACACTAAAACTTGTAAAAAAGTAAAAGTAAAATTTCTAATAAACAAATTCAGTTTTCTCAAAATTTTCTTAAAAAAAAAGTAGAAAATTTTTACTAAATTTACTAAAGTATTGAAATTTTTCTATAAATTTTTAAAAAAAAATTTGTCATAATAATTTGGCAAATTTTAAAAAAAATTATTTTATAGAATTAAGGAAATCTTTTCTTTAAAATTTTTTAAAAAGTCCTATAAAAAGTGAGATTTTTTAAAAATTTTTAGTAAAATTTCCTATAAAATAATATAATTTTGCTACAAAAAACTTTTAATGAAAAAATTAACTCAATTTTGTTATTGCAATTAATTTAGTACTAACAAAATTTAAAGTTAGACTCATTTAATTTGGCTGGTGTTGATGATGAACAAATAATAAATTAACTTAAATGTGTCTTTAACTGCATGTGTGTGTGTGTGTGTGTGCGTCTCCACTTTTCTCGTAATAAACACACTATTAAATGTTTCCACTTGCCAGGGACACAAATGATGAAGATGAACAACAATCTTCAAAATAAATTGTCTTTTTATCGCGTACAATTCAATTAAAATATAAAATTACTTGTGTAGCGTTTGTTTTAATACTTTATTTTTTCCTAAAACGAAAACAAAAATAATAATTCTAGTTGGATGAACAGTCAGTCTGTCTGTCTGTCCTTTTTGTTTTCTATAGGAAAACTGGTCTCGAGATACCATAGATGGGGGTAGTTCACTTATTTTGCAGTTTCAACTCACAGTTAGTGATAGTGCAAAATTATTGCACTCAATTTGTTGATGTTGAGTGATGAATTGAAAATTAGCAGCCTCACTAAGTGATAGGTTAGGTTAGGTTAGGTTCCATGGGCAGCCATCGAGAGACAGCTCACTTGGGTCCTTCAGCGGTCCCTTTGTTGATACCCAGCGCCAATACTCATCCCAAAGAGCAGTTACTCAAATGGCGTCACTGCAGAGTTGAGCCAATTCGTCTTCCTAATGAAGAGAAGAAGCAATCCTCCAAGCAGAAAAACCCCGGCTCTCCCTGGTATTTTTCTCTGATGCCCCGTAGCCCAGGGCATTGACAGAGAAAGTGAAGCACAGTCTCCTCTTCCTCCTCATCATGACAACTTCTGCAGTAGTCATTAAATTCCAGACCCATTCTTCTAGCATGAGTCCCAACAAGCCAGTGTCCAGTCATGACCGACACCATAGTCCTGATTTGGTTTCTATTGAACCTAAGTAGATATTTGGTTCTCCGTTCATCATAGCCAGGACAAAGTGCCCTGGATATGGAGCAGGTGGACTCACAGGTCCATTCCTCTTGCGCAATTCTATAATACTCGCGCAGAATGAGTGACTTACAGTGAGCCATTGGTAGGCCAACGAATTGATCAATGAATGTGTCATCCATGCGACCACCTTCCTTTCCCAGCTCATCTGGTATCTGGTTTCCCGGGCAGTCTGAGTGCCCAGGTATCCATATAAGCGTTTACCCTGAATGCTCAGCAATCTCATTCAAAGACATCCGGCATTCCACAGTTGACCTAGATGTCGTCTATACACCCGCAAGAGAAGCAATGGCAGCCTTGCTATCAGTAAAGCTGAAGGTCCATGCCATGCATTCTATGCGTTGTTCCTTTTTATGCATATTTCAAAAAGTAGAATCAGTGTAATAGTATGTGAAAAGTTACACAGCAAAGCGCATAGAATGCATATACGTATCTAAGCATGAAAGTAGGTCTACTTTCTACTTTTGTATGCTTCGCATGTGTGGTGGAAAAATGTCAGCTGTTTGTGATGGCCATGGATGACAAATTATATTTTATTTTCAAGGTTATCGATAAATATGTTTGTGTGGTGGATTCCTTTTTTCTATTTTTTGTATTAAAAAATGGTTTTAATAAAAGAAAAAGCTTTCGTAATATAGATTGAAATAACTTTAACTCATAAACAAAATTTCCCATTCTAGTTATCGATTACTTTTATGTTCTGAGTGCCATCTTTGTTGTGCTGATAATTTTTTTTTAACAAATGTATTGAAAAGGAAAGTTATTGACACCATGAAAAATTACGAATTCTTTTGATAATAAAAGCTTACTCCTCTATGAATTCTATAATAAATTCTATTAAAATATCAGTTACACCTTCCATTTTTCCCAAATTGTTTTTATTTAATAAACATATTAGCACAACAGATGTTAAAAAAAAAGCAATTTGGCGCATAAAACGCATTGCATGTAACTTGAATTTAGAAACGCATGAAATGCACAAAAAGTATCATACGCATCTACGCATAAACGCATGGTGTGGACCTTCAGCTTAAGTATACTTATATCTCCCGATACGCGATAATTCTTCAGCCAGTTCGCTGCCCAAACACGAGTGATAGTGATGATAAAAAATTTTGCACTCAAAAAACAAATAGTTATTTACGAAAATTATAAAAAAGCAATCATCAGTTTATTGCAACTTTTTGTTCTTCACTCATTTGAGTGCAACTTGAAATTTTGCACTAAATTTACAAACAAAAAACTTCCCAGCAAAAATTTGTGCTTACTCGGAAGGCAGAGATCGGATGTGTTTCGCTTCCAATTCTCTGAAATATTACATGATATTTGTATGGGATTCCTCACGTAGAGGCTCTGCCACCGGAATCCAATATATGCTTCGTTCACACTGTTATTCTTTATGTGAACTCACTACATGAAATATGTGCAAATAATAAAGCACTGGTAAATTTATTATATCATGAGTAAAAATTTAACTATTCGCCTGACTTTAGTGCTTTTGCGCAACAGTATAGTCAACGAAACATACAATTTGTTTTTTTAATATTAATATAATTTAACAGGAGAACGCCATTTGTTTTTCTCCTTCTCCTAAAAACTTACGACAAAAAGCAAACCTGGTGCATGTTTGGGAGTGTGGCCACTCCAAGATAATGGGATGCTCGATTGTCCCTGAGGGAGTGGACTAGTGCACCCCTGAGCCTTTCTTTGGTGCGAGGTACGCGACACATATAGCGCACGAAAGTGCGCTGTCGGTCATGGGCACCTTCCATGAACCAGCCCTGGGGGTATACACTGATGGTTGAAGGAAGGGGGAAAGAGTTGACGGAGGTTTCTACATAGAGGAACTGGGCGTTAAAGTTTTCTTTCGTCTGCCGGATGGATGTAGTGTCCTGCAGGCGGAAATCTCGGCTATAAAGCGGGCTAAAGTATCGGGAGATATACGTATATTTACTAATAGCAAGGCTGCCATTGCCTCTCTTGCGGGTGTCTACACGACATCTAGGTTAACTGTGGAATGCCGGATGTCTTTGAATGAGATTGCTGAACATTCAGAGTTAACGCTTATATAGATACCAGGGCACTCAGACTGCCCGGGAAACCAGATAGCAGATGAGCTGGCCAAGGAAGGTGGTTGCATGGATGAAACATTCATTGATCAATTCATTGGCCTTCCAATGGCTCGCTGTAAGTCACTCATTCTGCGCGAGAATTATAGAATTGCGCAAGAGGGATCGACCTGTGAGTCCACCTGCTACATATCCAGGGCACTTTGGCCTGGCTATGATGAACGGAGAACCAAATCTCTACTTAGGTTCGATAGGGACCAACTCAGGACTGTGGTGTCGGTCATGACTGGACACTGGCCTGTTGGGACTCATGCTAGAAGCATGGGTCTGGAATTTTAAGACTACTGTAGAAGTTGTCATGATGAGGAGGAAGAGGAGACTGTGCTTCACTTTCTCTGTCAAAGCCCTGGGCTACGGGGCCTCAGGAAAAAATACCTGGGTGAACCGGTGTTTGGAGGATCTATCTAAAATAGAACTAACTAGAACTTCATTAGGATGAAGAATTGGCTCAACTCTGCAGTGACGCCATCTGAGTAACTGCTTTTTGGGATGGGCATTGGCGCTGGGTATCACAAAGGGACCGCTGAAGGACCCAAGTGAGCTGTCTCTCGATGGCTGCCCATGGAACCTAACCTAACCATGTGTTTGAGCACCTTAGAAGCAATTTAAAAACTTTTTATTGAATTTTTCGAGTCTTTTTATCACTAAACAAATATTGCTGAATATATGCCTTCCACATTGCAGTTGTGTATGTCAATAATTGCAAGAAGCAACAGACGAAGCACTTTGGATGCTCTTTCTAATTTTATTGCTTCCAAATATTAAAACAATTTTGGTGGGTGGTTTTTTCATGATTAAAGCTATGAGATATTCCGTTATTGACAAAATTTCATGTTGTTTGATTTCCTTTGCTTATGCATATCATATCAAGAATCAAAAACTATGCGTATACAAAATAAAATTTTTAAATTTTAGTGAAAGTCTGTTTATATGCAACTTTTTTGATTGCAAATACAAATTTTGCACTATTTGAATTGAGTGCAGATTTTTGCATTCAATCACCGTGAGTGATAGTGAAAAAATTTGCAATACATCTGAATTTTTTTAGTGCTATTGAAAAAAATACCATTCATCACTAAAGCTGTGCTAACTACACAGAAAAAAGTGTTTTATCAATTAAAAAAATGGTTTAAAAAGTATTTAAATTTAATAAATGTGATAATTGAATCAATTATATTTTTAGTTGAAAGAAAATTAAAAATTCAACTTTGATTTAATTAACATTTTAGTTGTTTTGAAAAAAATTTTCAATTAACATTTTAATTAAATAACAAAAATCTTAATTGACTTTTTTCGTTTAAAATAAAATAATTTAAACATGTAGAATTGTTGTTGGGAATTGTCAATATTTATTTAAATAAATTAACACATTGTTTGAAATGGCAAAGTTTTTTGATCACTTTTTTTATTAAAATTAAAAATATCATTTATTGAAAATATTTTTTCAAAATTTTAAAATTGTAGTAATCAATATAATCATTTTGGTAATAGGTGCAAAATCAACAACTTGTTTGCTTGATATTATGCATTTGGAATAAATTTGATGATTGGAGAAATTTAATAATTTTTTCTGTGTAAATTCTTTAAAGTTATTTAGTGATAGTGCAATGTTGATTTAAATCAATATTTAGTGCACTACCCCCAACTGTGCAAGATACATATGTATGTACATATGTATATAGATGGATGTTTGTATGGATGGATGGATGGCTGGCTTGGTTCATCAATGTCTTTACAATTGTTTCCCAGAATGTAAAATGTTGTTTTTTTTTTTTTTTGTTTTGTTCTTTCGATTCTTTCAGTTTAACATATTGTGTTGAAATTTGTAGGATTATTGCATTTAGTTGCAACAGCAGACACAAAACTCTCAAAGGCATACAATGACGAGTACATGCATGTTTAAGTATGTTCAGGCATGCATTATGTACATACATACGCTCAAATAGACTTATTCTTACTAAACATACCAACTAACTTTTTCGGTTTTCTTGTGTTTTATTTATTTAAAAGGTATTTTACTTTGGATTTGGATTCACATGTGTGTATGTTGCATTCAGATACTTTAAATATATTTTGTTTTTGTTATTATTGTGATTTTATTTTTCGGCAGTTTGTACTTTTACATGCATTATTTGTATGTAATAAACGCATTTTAGAGCGAAATGTTTTAGCACAGTGTTCGGGGTTTGATATATTTTCGAGGAAAATAAAATTTTAAATCTATAAGAGTTTTAAAACTACCAAATGGTGTGGCGGATAATCAAAAATAATATAATGAAATGCTCGCCAAATTTTCTGTAGAAAAATGTTTGCATAAATTTTCTTTTGAGAAAAGTTTCGGCAAATTTTTGATACATTTTCTATAGAAATCTGCAATTTCGCCAAATATTCTTTAAATAAAATTTCCATATATGTATTTAAGGAAGTTTCTTAAATAAAAAATTTTGCGAGACAATTCTGTAGAGAATAATTTTTTCTTAATTTTGAAGAGAAAATTTCGCCAAATTTACTAAAGGAAAAATTTCGCAAAACTTTCCAGAGAAAAAATTTTCACAAAGTTTCTAAATAGAAAATTCCCACAAATTTTTTCCAACTTTTGTTTAAAAGAAATCTTAGCCAAATTCTGTAGAAATAATTTTTCCAAATTTTCTATACAGAAAATTTTCTCAAATTTTTTTAAGAGAAAATTTTACCCAAATTTTCTAAAAAGAAAATGTTAACAAATTTTGGAAAATTTTCTATAAAGAAAATGTTTGGCAAACTTTCTTAAGAGAAATCTATGCTAAATTTTCTTTAGGGAAGGAAAATTTATGACAAAATTTTTAGATAGAATATTTTTATAGAATAAAATGTATGTCAAATTTTCTATAGAGAAAATATTCGACAAATTTGTTATAAAGAAAAGTTTTGCCCAATTTTCTTTAAAGAACATTTTGTACAAAAAATATTTGCTGAATTTTGTACACAGTTTTTTATCAATTAAAAAATTGTTTAAAAGTATTTCAATTTAATTAATGTGATAATTGAATCATTTATTTTTTTAGTTAAAAAAAAAAAATTAAAAAATATAATTTTGATTTACTTAACATTTTAGTTATTGTGAAATAAATTTTTAACTAAAATATTAATTAAATAACAAAAAATCTTAATTGATTTTTTCGTTTAAAATAAAATAATTTAAACTTGTAGAATTGTTGTTGGGTATTGTCAAAATCTGAGCTGCATTTAATTAAATTATTAAAATTAAATTATACTCAATTAACACATTGCTTTAAATGGCAAAGTTTTTTGATAATTTTTTAATCAAAATTTAAAATACACAATTTTCAATTTTAACAATTTTAAGTTATCAATGTAATCATTTTGGTAATATGTGCAAAATCAACAAATTGTTTGCTTGATTCTATGAATGTGGGTGGTAATTACTTTTAACCAAAATTTTTCTAAAAATACAATTTTGGTAATTTTCTATAGTGAAAAATTTGTCCAAATTTTTTATGCCAAATTTTCTATAGAAAAAATATGTATTCCAAATTTTTTTTTTAGGTTTTCTATTATTTTCTATAGAAAAAATGTTTGAAAAATTTTGTATAAAAAAATGTTTACCAAATTTTCTATAGAGACATTTTTTGCCAAATTTTTTATAGAAATAACTTTTGGCAAATTTTCTATAAAAAAAACTATAAAGAGAATATTAAAAAAGATTTAATAAGCTTAAAAAAAAGAATGAAACATAATCAATAAATTTTAATTAACTTCATGTTGTAAAATTCCTTTCTTCATAAAAATAATTTAATAAAAATTAAATTCAATGAAAGCCTAATTAAAATATCGAAATTTGGATTGAAACCCATTAACAGTTCAATAAAATAACCACAATACAAATTATTTGAAAAATGTTATAGAATCCATAAAATTTCGTAAAAAATTTTATATAAAAGAAAACATTTTGCCAAATTTTCTATGTTGTAAATATTTTAGAAAAAATTTTTTTTTTAAAAAATTCAAAATTTTGCAAATATTTCTTTAAAATTTCGCCAAATTTTCTTAAGAATAGTAAAACTTTAGAGTTTTATATAAAATAGATATAATTTAAAAAAAATCTAAGAAATTTTTGCAAAGTTTTTTTTTAAAATTCTATAAAAATTTCGTAATAGAATTTAAAGACAATTTTCAAAAATTGTCTACAGAATTCTTAAAAAAATCCGCAAAATTATCTATAGAATTCTAATACATTTTTGAAAAATAATCTATAGAATTCGGAATAAATTTCGTTTAATTTTTTTATGGAATTCTACGAAAATTTTAGAAAATTTTTTATTAAAAAAAATTTTGCAAAATTTTAATATACTCTTTACACTGTTTCCGTTTCTCATCGAGCATTTATAAATCTTAAGTTGTTTCTGTTTAATGCCAAGAATTTGATGATTTTTATTTTCTATTTGTTGTGGTTTTTTCGGTTTTGTTTTATTTTTTTTTTTTTGTTTTTTCTCCTTTTCAATTTGATAGTGTTATAGTTGATGTTTTTATGCTGTCTTCTTTTATTTCTTTATTTATTTATTTTTTTTTTTTTGTGATATTTATTGTACTATTTGTTGTTATTTTTGCTGTCTTTGTTTGATGTTTGCCAAAAATAACTCGCAAAATGCATTTAAATATCTAAAATAGTCATAGATACAAATGCAAATACAAATGCAAAAAAAAAAAATAAAACAACAAATCTGCAACCCTCTATCCCTGCACAAACACATCGATACATTTCATTAAATATTTAGTTTACGTGATGAATGTATCTGTTAGATTGCAAGTATTTCGTATGCCCTACACTGCACACAAATATTCTTCCTAAATTGATATTTTGGTAAACTGATCAGCGCATACCATCATAAATCTTGTGCATAGTACTTTGAGTTTAACCCTCAAATCGCTGGTGTAGAATGTAAGCTGTGTGGCACGTAGTGCCGTTCTGTTGCAAACACATGTCGTTAGTGTCCATATCATCTAATTAAGGTCAAACAAAAAAATTAATAATCAACGCTAATGTCGTTTACTAGGAAATATTAACCGATGAGCCAAAATCCACATCATACTGGGACCTTTTTGAGATGCATTGGACGCTCTAAGATCACATTTTAAATCTTTTCAAATAAGACAATTCTATTTGTTGACGTTCTTACACAGAAAAAAATTAAAAATTGTCTCTAATCATAAAATTTATACCAAATTCATAATATCAAGCAAACAAGTTGTTGATTTTGCACCTATTACCAAAATGATTATATTGATTACTAAAAATTGTAAAATTGTGAATATTTTTCTTCAATAAATGATTTTTTTAATTTTAATTAAAAATAATGATCAAAAAAAATTGGTACTATTTCTCTTTTTTAAAAATTTGGTATAGAGATAGTAAATGGCCCAGATTAAAGTAAAAGGTATTTTTTATGATGTAAAAACGAAAAAATTGGTACTTTTGGTACTTTTCTTCCTCTTGATAAATTTGGTATACAGATTAAATATGGTCAAGCGGCCGGAATATTCATATTAAGACATCCCCTGATTTTTATATGGATTGTCGGTTGCTTCCGATTATCGAGTGCTTAAAACTTATGTATATGTGTGTGTTGGCTAAATATATAAATAATTCCTAAAATAAAAATATTTTACCATAATATAAGATGCAAAAACTACATAAAGGGTACTTTTTATGATGAATTTCTTTAAATCTTGCTAAACTTTTCAATAGAACGAAGTCACGCCTAAAAGCCAGTTCTGTATTAATAAAATTTTTATTTTTAGAATTTTGTATAATTTTGGTCTGATTGTTGAAGAAGAGTCTTTAGGATTCGCCACAACCGAACATGTAGAATGTCATTTTATGATTTAAGGTTATGTAGGGTTAAGTACGGTCGAATTTGACCGATTTACAAAATTTCTTTTAAAGATTTTTCTTGCATTTAAAGTAAAAAAAAAAATTTTTTTTTCGATTAAAAGCAAAAAACCTAATTTTTTTTTAAATATATTTTAAAGAATCTAAATATTTCAACCATGAACAAATAAATTGACAATAAGACATTTGTGCTTTCTTTTTTTCTGTTTCTTAAGTTTACAAATTTATTTATAAATTTTTGTCTTTTACAGGGAACATTTTACAAAAAAAAGTTCAAATTTTTAATCGATGACTAATAACACGGACAGAATTAGTCAAAACTTAAAAATAGTTCTGAAAAAGTTTATAAAATAAAAATAAAAAAAATAGGAAAGGTTATGAATTCTCTGATTAATGATAGTTATAATCGCTCAATTAATACCCTTTTTATTTTTTTCCATTTTAAAATCTTAATAATAACCTGTTTTTTCCACATCATCTCATTTCATGACTTTGTAATTTTTTTTAAATCTCTTTTCTAGTATTTTTCTTTAATAACTCTATTGATTTCATCCTTAATATCCTTTTTACTGCATGTCATTACAATTACAATGCAACTTTTTTCTTATTTTTTTTTTCTTTCAATTTTACCTCATTTTTGGTAAAAAAAAAAATAAGAGAAAAGGATATTACTGGGCAATCAAGTGTTAAAATTTGCAAAAATTTTAAAAGGAATAAGAAAACATTGAAAAAATGTTACACTTAAAAAAAATGTAAGTTCCCATACTGTTACATGCAACTTATATACACAGAAAAAAGTGTTTTATCAATTAAAAAAATGGTTAAAAAAGTATTTAAATCTAATTAATGTGATAATTGAACCAATTATTTTTTTAGTTGAAAGAAAATTAAAAATTAAATTTTGATTTAATTAACATTTTAGTTGTTTTGAAAAAAAATTTCAATTAAAATATTAATTAAATATCAAAAAATCTTAATTGACTTTTTTCGTTTAAAATAAAATAATTTAAACATGTAGAATTGTTGTTGGGAATTGTCAATATTTATTTAAATAAATTAACACATTGTTTGAAATGGCAAAGTTTTTTGATCATTTTTTTAATTAAAATTAAAAATATCATTTATTGAAAATATTTTTTCAAAATTTTAAAAATTTTTAGTAATCAATATAATCATTTTGGTAATAAGTGCAAAATCAACAATTTGTGTGCTTGTTATTATAAATTTGGTGATTATGGACAACAATTAGTATTGTGGTTATTTTATTTAACTGTTTATGATTTTTAATCCAAATTTTTGCTATTTTAAATTTAATTTTCATTAACACAACTTCATCATGTTTATTGTAACCGCTAAGATATTATGATTGAATCGGAATCTCTTAAATATCTCCATCCACGCAGAGAAAAAACATATTGGGAAAATGGCCACAAAAATTATAGTTTATTTTAATGTCGCATGTGACACTGGTAAAAAAAACATTCTCCCGTATTCATAAATGTTTTTATAAGCGTTTGTTAAGGAAATTTTCATTTTAAAATTTGTTATGTAAGCCTGTAGTAACTTTAAAATATTTTTGTGAATAAACCATTTGTTTATATTTAATAGTTTAATATTTAACGTCCCTAAAAATCGTAATACGTTTATCTACAACAATACAATATTTGGCCAAATTTGAACTAAAACTATAGATAGGGTGACGCATAAGTTACCTTTTGATCGCCAAAAAAAAGAGCTATATTTGGACGAGCTGTGTGAGCTGAGTCTCCCTCTTATTGGAACCACAATTCTGGATTTTTTTCTACCTCGGACCTTAAACAATTTTCAATCTTTGCCCGGCATTCAATGCCATTTACATTAACCGCAAATTGTCTGTCACTGTTGAAAAAAACATGGTTCAATGATCTTTTCTGAAGTTATTGCACAACATTCTGTGCATCTATAGCTTATTGTCACACTTAACAAACATTTGACGCCCCACATGTAACCACTATTTTTATTAAAAGTTTGTTTGATTTTGCATAACGTTCGTTTGATAAAACATCATTTTAATACATTATCATACAGTTTGTTTAAGAAAAGAAATTATCAAAAATTATTACAAAGTTAATTAAAAGTAGATAGATCAATCTTGTGGTCCCACTGTGTTCATATTTGTTCGTCAAACATTTGTTCAGTGTGAACATACCTTGAGTGGGTGCATTTAATGTTCAACAATTATTCTTTGATTTTGCCTGACCCATATTTTATTCATTTATCGTGTTGTATTATTATTACGAACGCAGTATAATATAATTACTAGCACAGATATCCCCTGATTTACGCGGTACTCCATTAACGCGATTTATATATAAAACGGATCAATAAAAGTAACCTTTTTTTAATAACGCTCAAAAAATGATAGCAATCCTTATTTTACGCGAAAGGCAGCACTGTGATTCAAAAAATTTCATCAGCTGTGTGCTAAAATTTTTATAATTACAATTTTTCAAATATACATGGGCATACTGCATTTAAAAATTTTAAATTTTACTGCTTAGACCCCTTCCAGACTCGACAAGTTAGTTGAGCAAGTCATTTGCCGAGTACAATAAAGTCTGTACTAAATTTTTCCCCATTAACCTGACTTTACCGCTGACATCTGCAATCCAAGAGTTGCGTAAGTCACTTGTCGTGTCTGAAAGGGGTTTTACTGAAAATGTTTTAAATTTTTTCAGCAACCAGTTAAATTCTACTGGGTTTTTAGTCAATTTGGTTTTGTTTGGTTTTGACTATTTTACAATTGACATAATTTTCTTATATTTTTATTTTAAATATTCGAATATGGTTTAAAAATGTTTTTTTTTTATTCTTTTTAAATTCAATTATTTTATAAAAATATAATAACAAAGCGTTATACATTATAAAGAAATATCCTTTTATTTTTAAAAAGTAAAAATAAAATTACACTCAAAATTATACTCAAGCTGTTCACAACAGTGCTATTGAGCCAAAAATAGTACTTTACAAAAGGGTGTTTTTTAATCGCAGTTTTTTTAAAAATCTAATAAAACACTAAAATTTGCGTCATATATTCAAAATTTTTATTGGAATCGATAAATTGGTCTTTGCCATTTACTTTTTAAAAATAACTTCATGTTAATGTTGTCCGTGGCTCCGGTTCAAATGGTCCATTCGTAAGGTCCAATTTTGCACCACTTTTTCGAGCATTTCGGCCTGTATTCCATAAATAACCCGTGTTATGTTATACTCTAAGGCTTCAATCGTGTTTGGCGTGTCCACATAGACCAACGACTTCACATAACCCCACAAGAAATAGTCAAGAGACGTCAAATCACATGCTCTTGGCGGCCAACTCACAGGGCCATTTCGAATTCATCCTTCAATATGTCCATTGTTTCACGAGCTGTGTGGCATGTGGCACCATCTTGTTGAAACCACATATCAACCAAGTCCAACTCAGCCAATTGGGGCAAAAAAAAGTCGCGTCTCATGGCTCGATATCGTTCGCCGTTGACGGTAACGTTTCTTCCACGGTAGTCTTTGAAGAAAAATGGACCGATGATCCCACCAGCCCATAAACCACACCAAGCTGTCGTTTTTTCGGGATGCATCGGTAACTCTTGTACGGCATGTGGCTGTTCTTTACCGCAGATGCGGCAGTTTTGCTGCTTGTTTACGTATCCGTTTGGCCAGAAATGAGCCTCATCGCTGAACACAATTTTTTGATAAAACAGTGGATTTCCATCGAGCGAATTTTGATAATAAATTTCAACGATTTGCAGTCGTTGCTCGTCTGTGAGTTTCTCCATGATGAAATGGCAGAGTATACTGAACACTTTTCACTTTCACAGATGTAGTTTGACACAATTACCAAACAGTGCTGCCAGCCCGGAAAACTTAATTCATAAAAAATCACCCTTTACTTAGCACTTTGGATTGCCTAAATAATCTGCTTTTAATAGCCCACCGTGCAAGTCTCAGCGGTCGTCCCCTTCTCATCTATTAACAAGAATATTATTTAGCATCGGTATCCAACCCACACAGCAGCACACCATGTCTTAAAGATTCGCAATCTACTGTACAGAAAAAATTCTCCAACATTGTTTACCAATTAAAGCATTTATCAATAATAAAATTAGTTTTAATTAAATATGTAATCAAGTGAATTAAACGTTTAATCAAGTGGATTAAGCGTTTAATAGAGTGAATTAAACGTTTTATTGATATATTAATTTGTTTACTGATTTAATTGTTTAATTAATATCACAAATTTTTTAATTGAAATCATATTTTTTTATGTGTGTGAATTCTGCTTTTTGATGACAATAATATTTTTGCAGTTTCCATACAGAGGATTTTTTTCAATTATTATATCATTGCGGTTAACATAACATAATATACTATAGTTTTTTCTCTGCCTGTATAAAAAAAAATAGAAGTCTTGTAGCAGCACTTGATATATTTAGCCCAATTTGAATGCCATTAAGTCATTAATAAATTGATTTATAAGCCGATGCAAGAAAAAAAGGAATGTAATTTGAACATTAAAATAATGGAATTTAATATTTGACTGTCATTGGCATTATTAAATAGCTGAAAAGGATGTCAAAAGGTTTAAACCCATTGTTGAACATTAAACTAAGTTTTTGCAAACTTTTTTTAATATTTTGGTACTGAAATAAGTTGTTTTATCGGTACATAGGTTAGGTTAGGTTAAGATGGGTTATGCGCCCAATAAAGAGGAAGAAGAAAGAGAGAAGTGAAGAAGAAGAGAAATAGCAGCTAGATTTAAGATAGTTAGATGATACTACATAGAAGAAGAACTTCCCCAAGAGTCCCCTCAGCAGAAACAACCGTCCTATTTCCCTGGCAAACCACAGTAGATAGACTGAATTACATCCAGTGATACACTCCAGTTCGTCGTGAAATCTATCCCCTAGACATTTCTGGCTGAGACCCTCAGAAGCCATCTCTAGCTCCTTAGAAACCTCCTAGACACCCTGCAATCCCTTCTATCCCTCCAGGACCGGTTAACCGCAACACGGAATCTTTCCCGTATTACCTCATAGTAGTGATATAATTGGAGTTTTACCTCCCGCTCCTTACCTCTAAGTCTGGAGTTGAACCCTCTCTCGCGAGTCCGTCAGCCACCCACAATGTCCGGGTACCCAACACAGCCTTACTGTGAATACCTCCATGAGCTGCCTCAGAGTATTCCTACAGCTAGCGACCAGGCACGATCGCACCGTATAATTTGTCAATGCTCTAAGCGCAGCCTGACTGATCCCCCACGATGTGGTCCAATATCACCTCCTTCGCAATCCAGATCGCTAGGATCTCAGCTTGGAAGACTCTGCACTCATTCGGAAGTCTGAATGACCTTTTCAAGTCAGTGTCAGCCATATTAATACCGGCACCAGTACCAGTTTCCATTTTCGACCCGTCCGTCAATACTGCCCACCTCTTCAACAGCCCATTGGATTCACGCCGAACTTCCCTATCCGGGAACTCCACTGGTGGTGTTACACCGAAGTCTAAGGTCCCAAATAGCATGGTGTAGGGTATCATATGGTCTTTACATATAAAACTTAAATGCAATTTATAAATATTAAATTTTGCCAAAAAGTCGTGGGCGTTTTTAAGTAGAGGAATTGGAGCATAACCATCTAAAAATCTTTCTCTTCACAACAGCTTTAATTCCGAAGAAGAGTTATAAGAAGCGAAGATAAAAGAAATCAAAATTACTGTTGAAAATGTTTTTAGACGCTGCAAAATATCCCCAAAAAAAATGAAATTGTATCCCAATAATGCAATATGACCCCCCCCCCCCCATGTCTTTAAGGAAGAACTACCCCAAAATAATGAAAAATAGCCCTAACAATTAAATGAAATATGACCTCAAATTTGGGGTAATTCTTCATTATGAAAAATCACCTCAAAATTTTTAATGAATTTTAACCTTAAAAAAAGTAAAAATTAAAAAAAAACACAAAGAAAGTTATTTTAAAAATTGAGGTTGGGTTCATAGGCCCACTATATCCCAAATTTAAAATCCCGAATTTCAAAATCCTGAATTTGACTATCCCGAATAATAATAAAGTTTTGGTCTTAAAACTCGCACGATGGATAGCACGGTTGGGTCTTCGGCCGGGAGCAAGGATTTTTTCCTCTATGGTATAACAAACACCGGCTTCGCGTCACTAAAGCATTCCTGCATATCCGGGAAGGATTTTCTCTTCTTTGGTATAATTCGAGATTTTTATACTATCCCAAGAAATTTTTACAATATTTATTTAAAATTTTTTGGGGTAAATGAAAAATACCCCCAAAGAAAAAATTGCGATTTTATTTTGGGATATTTTTCATTCCTTGATATTGTGGTCATTTTTCATTTCACTTAAAATGCAAAAACACCCGAACGAAAAAATAAAAAAACCCCATAAAAAAACAAAAAGATTGGCTCAAAATTTCGTGTTGTTGTGTCTCATGTAGGGTGTTCAGCCGATTAATTATTGTTCGAACAATTTTAGACGAATAATTGTTCGATTAATTTAAAATTGCTGATTTCGATTAAAGGATTAATCGAAGAATTTATGCCGATTAATCGAATACATATATATTTTTTCCGTCGCTCCGGCGCTTCAGGATTCCTTACACTGGAATAGTTTGGCCACAAATACCGTTTGCTTATAATCTGGCTATTTTCTTCCTTTCCGCACTGATGAGTTTATTTAATTATAGTTGCCACAATATTTAGTTTTTATGTATATATTTATCACTATTTATTCATAAAATTTTACATTTTATAGTTTAAAAATTACAATGTTTACAATTTTTTTTATTTTTTTTTGTTTCTATTTCATACGTTTCATAACAAAGCAGCTGGCTTAAACATACTCTTCTCTTCTTCTTTTTCTTTCGATTAGGTTTCTTTTAGAATACCTATTTTCGATTCGAGCGTAACTGAATGCGGGAACGTAATCGAAACGCAGAATAAGGGTGAATATCAATCTTTCCAAATTACTAAACAGAAAAATTTATACCAAACTTTAAGAGAATTAAGCGAATAAAAATATGCTTTCAATCAGACCATCAATATAAACACTAAAGTAATTTTATGAACACCTAAACAAATTTAAATTTCTAGTAGCACATTAAGAGATCGGATGTAGGGTAGGATTTGGTAATAATTTTTGTATTAATGATCATTGAAATACATTTAAAAAAAAAATTCAATTGGATTAATTTGCAAAAAATGTAACAATATTAATATTTTTAAGAAATTTTTTATAACTAAAAAAGCCCGTTCTATGTTTTACCTATTAACTTGGATAACACTAAAATAATTAAAAGAAAGCGTATGACAGTGATGTTATAGACTTTTTGAAAAGTCCCTACGCAGCTCGAAAAAAATCCTGTTTTTCTATATGCGCTCAAAAAATTGTCCCTACAAAAATCCCAGCAACTTTTAAATGATAATATCAAAAAACAAATAAAACCGTTGGTGATTTCCCAATAATCGTACAGGTGTTTTAAATCATTTTTGGAGCACTGGAAGGTACATTCGTCTTGTACAAAAGAGCGGACAATGCAAATTCAGGATACAATTTTATGACTAAAGATAAATATATTCAGACCTAACAAATATTTGATAAAAAAAAAATCCAAAAAAAAAACGTGACCAGTAAATTAATAAAATGTTAGCTTTATTTTTAACAAATTCTATTGATTTACTGACACGTTGCAACTTATTTAGTCAAGAAAGGTCCATTAGGCTGCTATAAACATTGCAAAAACATGGCCATCCAAGCAGGAGGCGACAAAAAATACAATGAGGAAACCCGTAAAGTCAAGCGAAATGCAAGAGCCGATAAAAGCGATGTGCTGATGACTAAGCAAAATATGTCCAAAAGGCAAGTGATACAGGTCGATCCAATGACTTATACCGAATCCCAAAGGAGATATCAGGCCGTAATCAATACAACGTCAAACCTCTTAAGAACTCGGAATGTGAGCTGGTCTATTCCAAAGACCAAAAGACGGAAGTATTGGCTGACTATTACAGAGATCTTCTATCGACCTATCCAATCAACTTGTTCAACCTGTGTGATTGTGATCCAATGCATCACACAAGAAATATAAACAACGACGTAATTACACTACACTAATCGAAGTAGTTAACGCAATAAAATGCCTCAAAAACGGCAAGTCTGCAGGGCCTGACGGAATCCCACCGGAAGTCTATAAATCTGACGCCAATCTCTCAGCGACGTTACTTAAACCAGCAATTAAAAGCTTCTGGAGAAATGAGAAAATCTCCGATGCGATCAAGGAGGGCTAAAATATAAATCTACCGAAAAAGGGAAACCTGCAAGAGTTTGGAGGGGCAAAACACTGTTGAATACCATTAACAAAATAATAGCGCACACCCTACATTACCGCATTTAATCTGTACTGGAACCTCATCTATGAAGAGAGCAAGCTGGATTTAGTCCAAACAAATCTTGCGTTAATCACATAAACAGCGTACGAGCCATTGTCGAGCAGTCTGTCGAATAGCGCTCACCATTATACTTGCTATTTGACATTGAGAAGCTTTGAGGTGTTAGGGAGTATGCGAAAAGTTTATAAGACTCATTAGAGCTTTACAACCGCGCGCAGAGCTTTATCTCGCATGAAGTTTGAGTGAGTACTGCCATTAACATAAACATAGGAGTCTGTCAGGGCTGCGTCTTATCTCTATTGCTATTTAACATAGTACTTGACGTGGTGATGAAAAGCTCTATGGCAGGGAACCATGGCATAACTTGGGGTCTGTCTGGCACCCTTGACGACTCTGATTACGCGGACGATGTCTGCCTTCTTTCCCAGAGATTTTCGGATATGCAAGCCAAGATAAAATCATTCGTTGAACGCGCGGCTAAGGCTGGCTTGCAAGTCAACATTAGCAAGACTAAGTCGATGCGCATCAACACGTCAGTTGCTGAAAGTTTTCCGCTTACGGGTCAATCCATGGAAGATGTCGAATACTTCTGCTATCTGATATCTAAATATTTAAAAGCGGAGGCAGTAGAGAGGACATCTAAAACAGATTATGCAAAGCTTAGAAGGCATTCGGCATGCTTAATATATTCTGGAGGGCCAGCAGCATCATAGCTCGAGCAAAGATAAATGTCTTTAACTCCAACGTCAAATCCGTTCTCCTCTACGGCTGCGAGATATGGAACTTATCCAAACGCGAAATTCAAAGCTTGCAAGCCCTTGTCAACCGTTGTCTCAGATGTATCCTCGGAATTTTCTGGCCAAATATCATCTCCAACATCGATCTTTGGAATCGTTCACGACAAACACCACTAGCTGTGGATTTTCGTTTGCGGAAATTCAAATGGTTTGGCCACACGAAGAGAAAGTCATATGATGATATAACGAGACAGTCCATCGAGTATATTCTCAGGGATACAAAAGACCCGGTAGACCTGCTAACTACTGGAGGCGCCAAACCGAAAATGAATTACGCAACCATAACATTTCGTGAAGCCAAATAAAACGACTGACGACAAACAGGGAAGACTAAAACTAAACTTTATTTTTAAGTTCATTATCTGTATTATCATATGGCAGTGATAAATCAAAGATAGCTAATTTCGACTTAAGGATGAAAATTTAATTTGCAGTAAAATTTTTTAAATTTTGGTGACTTTTCACCAAAAGTTTTTGATGCCAATCAGAGAAGGAAAATATAAAATTTTATATGGTACTAACCACTAAGCAAAAGAGTATTTTTTTCAACATTTTGGTACTTTTTTCAAACATATTTTTTTTTTTTTTTTTTTTTGAAAATAAACATAAAAATAAAAAACTAAAATACATAATTTTTTTGCCCATATCTCAGCCATTTATGGACCGAGCTGCTCAATTTCAACAGCAAAATTCTGATGAGGATATCTGACATTAAAATAATCAACAAGCTGTGTTGCCATAACCTTTTGATAAGAATTTGCCAAAACTTTTAAAAAAATACGATAAAATCTGCTAAATCGTAAAATGAAGAAAATCGGCTAAGATTAAAACAAAACAAAAATTTAAATTTGCTTACAATATGATAATCTTCTGAATTTTTATAAAAAAAAATTATGCTAAATATTTGATTAATAAAAATGAATTTAAGTTTTCTTGGGGTTAATTGAACTGTTTATGGGTTTTAATCCAAATTTTAATTTTTTAATCAGGCTTAAGTTCGTCGAATTAAATTTTCATTAAATTATTCTAATGAAGAAAGGAATTTCGCAACACAAAATGAGCTAAAATTTTATTGATCTTTTTTATTTTTGACTGAGCTGGGGATCGAACTCGGGCCGAATTCACATGTTTCGATTATAACGGCATTCTCTTCATCAGAGTTTTTGCAGTTTCACCCTTTCCGCTACTACGACGGCTGTCAGTCTATAGTCAAACATCAATCTTTTAACCAACGCAATTTTTTGGTGGATCGAAATCCGCTGTAATTTATAATCAAGTTTTTAATTTATTTACGCCTCTTCCTTACTTGTGTTTTTTAGACCTTTTATCAAGAATTTTTCTTGAATACCAAAGTTAATTTTTGTGTTTTTTCTCTTTTTATATTGAAATTTTTTCACAGCCTGAAGGATATTTAAATTTTTAAACTTAGACCTCGTTCCATAGCTTTACAATAATTTGTTTTCTTGTGGTTAATTGAATCGTTTATGATTTTTAATACAAGTATTGATTCATCTTGTTTTATTTTCATTAAATTATCCTAATGAAGAGAGGAATTTTAATATAAGTATATATCATAAATTTTTTTTTTTAAATAATATTAAATCTTTCCTCCTTCCCATAACCTATTTTCCTAGTTCCAACACAATGCATTGCATTAGTAGGGGTCATCCCCTGAGTGCTAGTCCCAACAAAAAAAAAAAAAATTATTAATGTGACAAACGAATAAGTAATAAAAATTTGAATAAGAAATTGTTTAAAAATACGTATCTACTAGAGATGAGCGATATTTCTGTACCTGTGATTTAATCACTGTTACTGAAAAATCACGAATCACAGTTGTGACCAAATTTGTCAAGTAACAGGTACTTTCTAAGTCGTTCTTTTTGTATTTTGTTACATATACAAATATATGATATTTCACTGTTTGTGTGGGTAATAGCGTTTTTTGAATGAAATGTCGAATGATATTGCTGTTCCTTTCATTCTCTCTTCTATCTTATTAGAATTTTTTATGCCAAAATTTATTTGTTCAAGTATGTATGTATATGAAAGTAAACAGATTTGAAAGCTCTTACAATTTGTTGTTGTTTCTTTGTAAAGTGCTTACAAAAACGGAATAATTTTCTTGCTATATTTAACCATCTAAAAGGTACTGCGTTAAAAAAAAAGATTTTAAAGTCAAATAAGGACCAGTCTCATATACATTTAGCATTAAGGTAAGATTAGGAGTCGGAGTTGAAATTTCAGCGGTTGGAGTCGGAGTTAGTACTTTTTGGTGACGACTCCACTGCCCTGGTTGTCAATGTTAAAAAAATAGCAACGCTAAATTTCTAAGCAAAGAAGTATAACAAGAAAAGAGTACTAAAACGGACGTGGGGGTACCGTGGTATTTTTGAAAGGAAAAGGTACTGAAAATAGTACCATAGTACTGAATTTTCCATCACTGATGCCAATATTAAACAAGTTATCTATTATTGCTCTGAAAAAAATTAATTCTTGTAAAAAAGTTGCACATATTTACCTTAAAATCAAAGTTGAAATGGGGGCAGGCATTCACCCAAAGAAATTTAACAATTTGTAATGTTGTCGTGTCAACAATTTTATTAGTATTACGTCACAAGTCGAAAAAGATTGCCAAATATATACAGTTTTCCCACATTCTTGAAAAGTCCCCACATTTTAAAGATTTCAAAATATCTGTTCTTCTTTTCCCTAAGGCCATTTTTTTTTTAGAAGAAAATCCCTACGAATACGGGTTTTTCCCTACGCAAAACATCACTGGCGTATGATAAAAATTAACGACTGAAATTTTAAAAATGTTGTGATGTATTTTCCAATCCAATGGTTTAATAATTAAGATTGGTAGCCATTTTTAAAAATAAAGAAATTAATTTCAAATAATTTTAAATGCAATTGTTTAGTTAAATATTATTTAATTTAATAAAAAAAAATTTTTTACGTTTTGTATAAATTTTTTTTTAAATTTTATTCAAAATTTGTTCTTAAATTTTATTAGAATAAATTTGGTTTATTTATTATTTAAAGGAAAAACATAATGGCGTTATTTACCATAAAATAGAAATTTATCAAAAATTTTCACGTTTGCACGAGTATTTAAATTTTATTTTTATTTTATTCGACGAACAAAATGACATTTTCTGTGAATACTAAAATTTTGTACATTGTTTTTGTATTTCTCTCTTTATGGGCGGTGCTTATTTTAAATTATTTTAGTTTTAAATATTTTTTTATAACTAAAATAGACGTACACACATACTTACATACATAAAATTTATTTATAAATTTTTAAATATATTTAAATTTAAGGCAAAAAAGAATAGAAAAAAAAGCACAGTGAAAAATGGCTACTTTAATTATTGTTTTGAAATTAAAATTAAAATGTTAAATTTTTATGCGCCAGCCAATCAATTTTTAGAAAGAAAATCTATAGAAAATTATTTAAAAATTTTAAAAAAAGAACAAAAAACTTTGAAAACTATAAAGTGCTGGTCATAGAACATTGACTAGAAAGGAAAGAGAGGTAGAGAGAAGAAAAAAACATACTTAGAAAAACTTTACTCTATGTTAAGGCCTCATTAGTTGTTAATTTCCGTTGCCGTTCTGTTTCGTTCCTTTCTGTAGCAAATATTTTTTAATTACTTTTTCTGTTTTTAAAAAGAAAAGCATTGAAATTGTAAAAAAAAAAAACTTTTCGTAAAAAATAAAAAAATAATATTTTGTGTCAAAAATACGTAAATTTTTAACAAATCATTAATTAAAACCAATTTTTCTAGCTTTAAACAAAAAATTACAGATTTTTCATATCCCAACAAACTTATACATGCACAATTTGGCCGTAACTTAACGTTGAATTCTATATTCAACAGATTTGTCCGCAACAGAACAGAACGAAAAAGTAAAAATAAACCACACATTCAGACTTTCAATTGAACAGAAACAAAACAGCTGATTCGTAAAAGAACAGAACGTACAAACTAAAACGCCATCTGATTTTCACAGTCCGAGCCAATTTGTCTTGATTTGTTAGTGTTTTGTTAGGAATGGTTGACATTTTGGACCGTAAACACTAACAATGCAATGCAAAAAACCCTATGTTGTTTCTGTTGTTTTTGGATTGTTGTAGTTCCGACACCACCTGTAGTTGAATTCGCCTTGTACCCATACAATTTGTATGTAGCATACCGAAACAACGTGGCGGCACATAGCGGAATCGCTTTCCAATTGGAAAATCCGATTTTGACAGCGCGTTAAAATAAGCAGGCTTCCTTACAAGAAATAAATAACCAAAACTAAAAAAAAATTTACTAACACACTTGCAAATATGTACATATATGTGTTTATAGTACTAACATACTTGCAATAATTTTACATTAAATTAATAAGTTAGAGAGAGATATAATGAGTTAGAGTGAGAGGCAAGACACATGTACACAAGGTTTCGGTCAGTTTTTTCATTTTGCTCTTAATAAACTAATATAAACTATAGCCAATATATCGGCGAGCACTTCTGGTCATCTAGCTAGTAAAATGACCGGTAGTCTTCTTGTAGGGTTGCTATATTTTCTGTTTTGACAACCCTGTTTTTATCGTTTGATAATAAAAAATGGCAAATTAGCTATTTTTAGGTCAAATCAGCGGCTTTATTTTCATTTCTTATATCTATTATAAGGGTCTTAGTAAACACTATAGTTAACAATACTTGCTAGGAACACAACTGGGACGAACGACGAATTTCGATCAACACGACGAATTTTTCAGTAAAAATTCGCTAAGTAAATTCATCGTGTGAAGCACAATAACGACGAATAACAAGAGAGAGAAATAATGTAATTTTAAAAAAAATATTAATTAATCCTCTTATTTAAAAAAATAATGCTTGAAAATTAAAACAATCAAAAACACAACTAAAAACAATATTTATAGCAAAGTATTTTGTTTATTTATTTTAAATGTTATACAATAAAAAAAAAACAATTATTAAATTATGATCACCTGGTACTGATTTTTCGTCGTTCGCCGGCATAAGTCTATTGCAAGGACGCCGCAAATATATATACATATATAGATAAGGATATATAAATAGATGTCTAATACACTATTAATTTATTAATTATTAAATAATTTATATTATACATTTATATATTTATCATATATATTTAATAAATAATAATATATCTCCATTTCTACATAATAATTATATAAAACATGACTAGTAAAACTTTAATTTAGTACCTTGCTTTATTGGATTTGTTTTTTTTTTTTTTGATCTGGATCGATAGATACCTATTGATTAATTAAATATATATATATATATATATATATATATATATAAGACGAATTTCGTCGGACGCTATTATTGTGTGTATTTTCTTATACACCAATATGTTTTATTTTTGGCGACGAATATTCGCGGCCAAAAATTCGTCGTTCGTCCCAGTTGTGTTCCTAGCAACTGCTTGTGACACAACGCTGACGCTCGTGTTTAGATATGACATATCAGGGTAAAAGAAACGCGGGAGAAAACGTTCCGCCTTCCGCTCTTGTTTAGGTACGGCTGTTAGTGTTAGTTAGAAATATCCCTGCAGGAAATGTCACTTATGAATCTGTACTGATTCACTGTTGACACAGTCACCAGTACTAGTGACGTATTATACCCCAAACAATGTTATTTAACATAGACATCTAACATGTGCGTGTCATTGAAACTCTACTACTGACGTTGGAACTATTTATTAGTTAGTTCTTTTGGGACCTTATGTACATAGATATTGTAACCAGAAAATCCCTAGTACATTTTAGTAAATCCAGTCTACACTTTGAGTACTTTTTTAAAAGTAGATGTCGAATTGAAAATTGCATATTTTTTAACATTTAACTATTTTATTAAACAAAATAAAAATACTATTTTATACCAAAAATTTTTTTTTAATTAAAGGCAAATATAAATGTGTTGACACTCCGTTAACAATAAGGCCAAAAAGTCATCAAAATATTTGGCAAAACTGATGAATTGGGGACACTTTCACCCAGGTTTCCTTCAAGGATGCTTACTCTGTCTATTGCTAGATGTCACAGGTCAACGTATACCGAGTTTTGAGAGATAATTTTTCCTTGTCCTGTTTCAATTCTAGTCAATTTTCTATGGTGCTATTTTGCAAGATTTTCCTCATTACATAACATTTCGTTTACTCTTAATAATACAAAGGCTTTATATATTTATATGTATTTAGTCATAATATAAAGTTCAAAGTTCATGGCTTAAACACACACACCCACCAACACTCACACCAACCCTCACACACATACACAATTTATTGTGAAAAAATATTTGTCATTGAATACGATCAGTAAAATGCACTCATTCCTAAAAATATACTATAGAATTTAAATTTAAAACAAGCCACTAATACTAAAAAAAAAAACTTTAAACACACACACACATCCATATATGAAAATATGTATGTGTTTTTTAGTGGAACAAAATAAAAAAAAAAAAAGTAAAAGTCTTTGTTTATGGAAAATAGGGAGGTTCTAAACTATTTTAATTTTTAAGAAATAATTTAGAAGAAGATTTAAAAAAAAAAATATAAAATTTTATTTAAAATCGTTAATAAATCTATCTTTATAAAATTGTACCGTTACTGACTCACTGACAGACTGACTGATTCATCATCAGACAGCCTAAACGCCTGAAGCTAAAAACAATCGATCCACTAAGATGGGATTTTTGGAAATTCGAATGTTTAGGGGGTAAAAAAGGGTAAAAACGGGTAAATTCGGTACCCTATATATCTAACACTAAAAGAGATACAAAAAAAATGTAATACTTATTTTTGTTTTTTGGAAAAATAAGCGGACAGGTGTCTGGTACTTTTTGGAAATTCAGCCCTTTAACGGAGTAAACGGGTAAAGCCTGTATTTTTGGTACTTTTTTTGTTACCCCATAAACATAGAAATATGGGTTATATCACATTTGAAACTTATCTAAAAAATCCAAATACGAATTTGGTACTTTTTCGAGATTCGGACGATTAAGGGGCAAAACCCGTAACTTTTTTTACAAAACATTTTTTTTATTCATTGACATATACGTATTAAACTATGGGCTCCCACTACAATATTGAAATTTTTTATGCTTCAATGGGGAGAAAAAAATACCAAAAAGGGGAAATACGGGAAATTTAATATCTTACTTTGGGTTTTTGGTTCTACAACTGGCAATTTTTTTTAATTATCGTTAATATTGGACCTAGAAACATAAATTTTAACATACAATATCCTGAGCGGATAAGAATCTATGAGGGAACTTTTTGGTACTTTGTGTTAATCAAGTGGTACTTTTTGAATTTCCGTTAGTATTGGACCTAGAAACATAAAATTAAGCATGCAAGGTCCTGAGTGAGTGAAAATTTGTTAGAGGGATCTTTTTGGTACTTTTTCGTTTTTTAACTGGTACTTTTTTAATTTTCGTTAATATTGGACCTATGAACATAAGCTTAAACAAGCATGGTCCTGAGTGAATGCAACATAAACTTTGGCTTAAAAATATGTCCACGAAAGAAAAGAAGACGCTAACGAAGTAGCGGGTTAAATGCTAGTTTTGTATAAAATGATTGAGAAATATTTTAATATATTATAAATTAATACACAACCTTCTTAGGGCCCAAGATGAAACCTATATTTTATGTGGATAATGTTTCTTTAATAAAATGTTAAACCGATAAAAAATTTTTTAATAAATTTTATTTGGATAAATTTTTCTCTACGGAAACTTTATTCGGTTAATGTTTTTTCTAATATTACTTTATGCGAATAATGTTTTCGATATAAATATCCTATCCGTATATTGTTTTTATGGAAAAAAAAACATTTTTATACGTAGACTGTAGAGATGAGCGATCCCGTGATTTTTAAATATCATCGTGATTAGTGAATGTGATTTAAAAATCACTGCTCCTTTAAACTGTGATTGTGATCACGGTTTATCAGTTTTCTGTTCTTTTAACGCAATTGCGGCCAAGCTATATGTACAATGCGCGAGCTTTTGCAAGAGCTTTTGTAGGCACTTTACAAAGAAACAACAACAAATTGTAAGAGCTTTCAAATCTGTTTACTTTCATATACCTACATACATACTTTGAACAAATAAATTTCGAAAGGAACAGCAATATCATTCGACATTTCATTCAAAAAACGATATTACCCACACAAACAGTGAAATATCATAAATTTGTATATGTAACAAAATACAAAAAGAACGACTTAGAAAGTACCTGTTACTTGACAAATTTGGTCACAACTGTGATTCGTGATTTTTCAGTAACAGTGATTAAATCACAGGTACAGAAATATCGCTCATCTCTAGTAGACTGTATGGAAATAATGTTTTCTGTATGAAAAAATTGTTTTCTTTATGAAAACTCTTTGCGGATAATGTTTTCTATACGAAATCTGTATCGGGCTAAACTTTTCTGTACAAAAATGGTATGCTAATAATGGTTGCTAAATAAGGATAATGTTTTCACAAGTAATATTTTTTTGTCTATACGAAAACTTTAGGCTAGATAATGTTTTCTATGCGCAACACTTTAACTTTAACTGAAAAAGTTTTAATAAAATTTAAATAAAATGTTTGCCTTGAAAACGTTTCTATAAGAAAACTTTATCCATACAATGCTTTCAGAACAAAAATGTTATCCAAATAATGGTGTATATACAAGACATTTACATTTACAAGACATTTATTTTTCCATACCAAAATTTAATTCGAATAACATTTTCTTTAAGAAAACTTTATACAAAAAATGTTTAAAAACTTTAACCTTATAATAAGTTCTGTGGAAAAACTTTTTCCGAAAACCGAAACCTTATTCTGGTAATGATTTTCATATAAAAACTTATTTTCTAAACAAACACCTTATTCTTTTAACTTTTAATATACGAAAGCTTTATCCAAATAATTCTGTAATAAAAATTTATTTAAAAAATTTTTTTAATACGAAAACTTTATATGGATAATGTTTCGTTATCCTAATAATAGTTTGTATAATATAAATTTACCGGATAATTTACTGGATAATTTTCTATACGAAAAACTCAACCAGATTTTATTTTCTAAACAAAAACTTAATTTGGATAATGTTATTTACACGAAATCTGTATAACTATTATATTTTCTATAGAAAAATTTATCCGGATAATGTTTTCCATACAAAAAATTATTAAAATGATGTTTTCTATACAAAAATTTATACAGATAATGCTTTCTATACGAAAAATTTTAACGGATATTGTTTTCTAAAAAACAATGTAAAAGCCTTATCTGGATAATACTTTTTTATACTAAAACTTTATTTTAATAATTTTTGCTATACAAAAACTTTATCCGAATAATGTATTCTGTACTAAAACATTTACCGGACAATGTTTATTTTACGAACATTTTATCCGAGCAATGTTTTCTATATGAAAACTTTGTTATATTTCGTACTGAAACTTTATCATTATTTTCAAGAACTTTTTAGATCTTTCCAAATTTTATTTTGAAAATAAGTTGCCCTGCTAATACCATGATATGCAACATGTTGCATAATTTAATTTATTTTACAATCTAATATTAGAAGTCACTATCTAACATCCACACACATATCCATACATACAATGAACCGCACTTACGCAACCAACCCTACACTTCAAATATATTCATTTCGTTCATTTAATTAAATTTATATTTTATGTAACAAACTAAATATGAATTCTAGTAGCTTATTTTATTTTATTCCATTTTATTCCTTTATTACTGTAAATAATAGTTATTGGCAAACACCATTCACTTACAGACACACTCCTATACGAAATCTATAAAGGATTTAAATGTGTGTGTAAGTGCAAATGTTTTGGTATGACGAGAAATTGAAAAATAAATAATAAAAGAGAAAACTAAATAAAAAGAAAAAAATATAAGAAAATTGTTCGTATTGGTATTAAAACTTTACAAAAATTGCAAGTTTATGAGAAAAAATCCTGCAAAGATTGGAATTTTCATATTTTTTCCTCGTTCCTTGGCATTTTGCTTTTTTGACCTCATAATAATATTACTGAAACATTCCCCATGACGATGCAATTGTAAAAAATTAAACTGATTATTATGTGCAGCCAGTCAAAGTAAAGGAGTAGATAGCTACTCCTTTTCTTTAGCTTCTAAATAGTAATAGCAGCAAGGGCCAGATATATTGAGGGGCAAAGAAAGTATGTTCTCTACTTTAAAAAGGAATAAATGTTTACTGCTTCTTAAGTATTTTATGTCAAGGTATTTTATATGATATCAAACGTGTTAGAACTTTTATATGGAATAACGACTGGTTGGTCATGTAAAACATACGAGAAATATAAGCAATCATTAAGGAAATTAAAGCAAAATAAAAACACATCATACGGATAACATCCGCATAAAATTTTCGCATAGAAAACCTATTCGAACAAAGTTTCGTTAAGAAAACAATATTCGAATAAAGTTTTCGTAAAGTCTTCGTTCAGAAAACGGTAAACCGGGTCGGGTTCTCATTGTTATCTGAAATAATTTCTCAAATTAATATCTGAGATAAGTTTCGTAAGGAACACCTAATTCGGAAAACCTTTTCTTGCTGGAAACATTAACCAGATAAAGTTTTTTATAAAAACCATAAGTTCTTAAAGAAAATATTATGCAGTTGTTATGCAGTTGTAATGTTCCCGTAAAGAAAACATTATCTGGATAGAGATTTTCATTTAAAGATATTAACCGGATAAAACTTTCTAATAAAACTGATTATCCGAAAAATGTTTCCTTATAAAAATAGTGTACTTATGTTATATATAAATAATAATTTACTAATATCCGGATAATGTTTCCTTACGGAAATTTGTTACCAAAAATTTGAGCCGGATAGTGTTTTCCTTAGAAGAATATAATTCGAATAATGGTTTCCAATGGAAAATTCTATTCGGTTAATATTTTTATGTAGAGACAGAAATTATACAAATAATGTTGTCTATTTAAAATTATTATCCGTATAATGTTTGCTTATAGAAAATACTATACGCATAATGTTTTCGTATAGAAAATATTATTTAAGTATAAAAAATCTTACACAAGTAATGTTTTATTGTAGAAAATCATATTTAAATAATGTTTAAGTAAAGATAATATTATCCGGATAACTTTTTCTTATCAAAAATATTAACCGAATAATGTTTTCTTATTTAAATATTGCTCGGATAATATTTAAATATAAAAAATATTATACAAATAATGTTTTCTTGTGGAAAATATTATCCGATTAATGTTTCCTTATGATATATATTGTCCGGATAATTTTTTAGCATGGAAAATATTAAATTGGATAATATATGAATACAAAAAATATTATACATGCAAAAAAATTTTTTTTTGTTAAAAATATCCAGATTATATTTGTTTAAAAAAAATATCATCCGGATAAGGATTTCTTATTAAAAATGACTTTATCCAGTTTTTGTATGGAAGACTTGTAGTGATTTAAATTTTTTTATAAAAACACGTATTCACGTATCCCACTTTTATAAAGAAATCTTGTATTCGATACGATTTTTATATAATTAGGCTGGTTTTTTGAGATATCAGTTAAACTAGGTTTAGTTAATCTGAAAACAGATTTGTGCCGCCATTACCACGTTTGTATACAACATTTTGATGGATCAGCTTAGTTTTGCTTAAAATTTTGGTCTTTAATGAAATAATAAAAATAAAACACATTTCAGTTTCAGAGTAAGTTAAACAAAGTTTTAGGTAGAGAGGCTGGTAGTTTTAACTTAATCCACATTTTACTTTATCCACATTTAAAAAAAAAACCTGCCCTTAGACAAAGCGCTTTTAAATCAGTTTTTTTTTCCTTTTTTTTTTTTTTGTAAAAAGATGGTGTTTGATGCAAATTTTTTTCAAAACTGTGTATTTAATAAAATTTTCCTATAAAATTTATATTTGGGGTATTCACAAGGTGTGCTATCATGGTTTATTGTCATAGTGTTCTAACATTTTACAATGGTTTAAAAATATTGTTGTTGGTTTGTAAACAAAAAGTGTCCTAAATAAATAGAACGTTGCTTGCTATGTTTATTGTGCTGTCGTAATTAATAGCACATTAAATTATGAGGGGTTGCTCACAACAGTCGTATTTTTTCATGTTATTATTTTAAGACATATGACTTTATGACACCTTGTAAATCCCCCAATTTATTTGCAATCTTTTTACATATAAATAATAAGCAAATCTTATAAGTATTTAAAATATTACAGAAGCGTTAAATTCCAGCGAACATAACCAAATATATGTATATTTCTTTGCATCTACAAGCTACTTAAATTATTGTTGTAAGTCAATTAACAAGCAAGTACATTAACCAATTTTTTTTTTTTTTTACATTTTCGACATACTTTCTTTAAATGGCTTAAGTTTAAAGTATAAATGGAAGATCTAGCACATGTAGTCTTTTTAGCCGTTTTACTTCGTCGCTGTCATCTAAAAGAGCTATGGCCAGAATATTTTCGTGGTTGCTAAGTCTGTTCAAGTATCTCATGCTATATTTTTTTTATTTCTTCCTTAACTTTGGAAATGTCAAGCTCGTGATGAATGTTGTTGTTTCTAACAAACCAAGGCGCTCCTGTTATAAGTCTTAAAGTCTTTAGACTGGTATTTCTAAATAATATCAATGTTAGAGTACGATGCTGTTCCCCATAACTGAATTCCAAAGGTCCAGATAGGCTTTAAAATTGCCTTATATAGAATTAATTTGTTGTTAAGACTTAATTCTGAATTTGGACACATTTTTCTTATTTTTATATCAAGTTGCTTTCTTTCAATTTGTAAATGATTTTTCCATGCTTAACGTCTATCAAAATTCATACCAAGATATTTAAAACAATTGGATTTGGGAATCAAAGTCCCATTAATATAAACTGGCGGACAGTCGTCACCTTCTTTAAGAGTATAAGTAACATGAATTGACTTGTCTGCGTTCACTTTTATATTCCACTTTTTTAACCATACGTTTATTAAGCTGAGTTGTTATTGAACTAATGCTAAAGCTTCATATGCTGTTACTTTGATGGTTAATGAAGCAGTATCATCTGCATATGTAGCAATCATAACATCCGTATTCGAGGGTATGTCTGCAGTAAATACTGTATAAAGGATTGGACCTAGCACGCTTCCCTGCGGTACTCCGGACTTTATTACGCCGATTTCAGAATTTTTTTTTTTTTTTTTTGTATTCCTACACTAAGTCCCACGAAGCTTTTTGCTTGTCTGCAGGAGACCAGAGTCTCTGGCGGGAATCGAACCCGCAACCCCGGTAATGATAGGCTAGCTCACTACCAGCACCCATCATCATCGTTGATGTTGGCATAAAAACTACGTTCATTTAGATAAGATTTCAACAATAAGTAAAAAGGTGCAGGCAGTAGTTGTTTTAATTTGTATAGTAGGCCATTATGCCAGACTCTATCAAAGGGTGGCTTAACGTCAAGAAAAACAGCAGAGCAGTATTGTCGATTTTCCAACGCATCTCTTATTGTTTTAACAACTCTGCGACATTGTTCAGTGGTCCCGTGATTTTGCCGAAAGCCATACTTAAATCAGAGACATTCGTTTTTTAATAAGTTTTTCAAGTAAATTTGAAAGAATTGGCAGTAGACTAATAGGTCTATATGAATCAATAGAATGTTCTGGTTTCTTTTGGTTTAGTGTCATTATTACCTTCGCATGCTTCCATTGGGAAGGAAAATGGGATAGCCTTAAAGCCTAGTACTCTGTTCCAATTTGTGAAAAATGTTCAGCAACATCTATTATTTCATGCGAAATATTTGACATGCATCAATGTTACCTATCTCGAGAGTTTGTACAATTTGACGTTTTTAATCTTTCAAAGTATGCGACATTGTTTTGCATATGTAAACAAAGCCCACATGTATTTTACTAAAAAGTATTTTTTTAAATAAAAAATTAAGTAAAAATTAAAGTAAATATTGATGAAAAACTGTTACCGGTTGTGTTATTTATGTTTTGCAGTTCCTATTTTAATATTTAGTTTAAACTTTTTCTCATTTGCTTAAAATTCCACGTGAAATAAGTGCAGCTTATATTATTTCGCAGTTGTAAAAAAAATGTTGCCAGAAACATTTCGCAACGTTTTTACAAATTAAACGGAGTACAACTCTATCAAAATTTTTTCATAGAAATTCCGCACAAGTTCTTTTCATATGGGTTTTGACAGCATTTCACGTGAAATGTTGAACAGAGTACTAGGCTTAAAACAGCATTAAACAAAGTTGTGAGAAAGATCAAAGCTTTCTGTGGCAAGTATGTAAGTACGTTAGAATCTATGTTGTCATATCCAGAGGATTTATTCAAGTTTAGATTCTTAATTTCTGAAACTTCCTCCTTTAATTTAAATGGTTTTATATGGCGACTCATTTGACATGGAATATCAATGAATTCATTTATTTGTGATGCTTCTTGTGCTGTACAGAATGAAAAAGGCTATAAAGGAATTCCAGAAACAATTTTATCTATTGTATCGAGTGATGATTTAAGTTCTGATCATAGTCCGATTAAAAAAAAACTTGTATTCGATTTATTTTCTAGTTAAAACTTTTTTTCGATTTTGCAGAAATCTTGAATTCGATTCTTTTTTTCTGTAGAAAAACTGTATTTGATTGAATTTTTTATACCCTTCACCGAAGGTAAAAGGGTATATATAACTTTGTCATTCCGTTTGTAATTTCTACAATATTGATCTAAGACCATATAAAATATATATTTTCTGGCTTCTTATGAGGAGGGAAGTTCAAATCCGGTTGTTCGTCTGTCCGTCTATCCGTCTGTCCGTCCGTTGAAATGGGTTTTCCGAAGACCCCAGATATGATAGAGGCTAGGTTTTTATACATTTATGTCACATATAGTCCGAAATTCAGGAAGATCGGTCCATAAATGGCTGAGATATGAGCAAAAAACCACGACTACCTCTAATTTTTTCCATAAATCCCATGTTGTTGTTGTTTTTTAAATTCTTTTTTTCTGCAAGAGCTACAGCTTTCAAATTTAGTACAAACATGTTGCTTGCCAATACACAAACTCTCTACAAAAATGGGCGGGATTGGAGAAGTGGGTGTGGCACTTCCCATACAAAGACGTTATACATTTCTGTATATCTGGAGAACGAAACGAGCTAAAGTTCCCAAATTAGGTACAAACATATCGGTTATCAATACACAGTATCCCACCAAATATATGGGCGCGATTGGAAAAGTGGGCGTGGTACCTCCCGTACAAAGACATTATTAAAAATACTCAAAATTTTAAATTTTAGGGCTCTAGTATGACATATGAACACGTTTTATATACCAAAATGTCAGAAATTTTTAGCAGCATATATAATTAAATAAAAAATATATCAGTTTTTGCTATTTTTACTTTTATATACTTAAAAAAAACACTTTTTTTTTTATAAAATTTAGACTTTTGTTCTAATTAAATTCGCATTTTTTTATGTGGCTAATAATTTTATATAAAAACCAAACAATTTATTTTTGGTAATACCCTTAATATCTAAAAACAAGAAATTCCGACTTAAGCCATTATTATTTAGTGCCACAGATATATTATATATGTAGATTAATTATTCTTATCGCACCATGGTGAAGGGTATATAAGATTCGGCATAGCCGAATATAGCACTCTTACTTGTTTTATAGTAATCTTGTACTCGATATAATTTTCCTATAGAAAACTTTTAAAATTTATTATAGAGATTTGAAAATTGATTTAATTCTTTTATAAAAAAAACTTGTAGTCAATTTAATATTTGCATAGAAAAGTTATATTCGATTGAAATTTTGTTTACGTTCAATTTTTTTTAATTAACTTTTCATTATGGAAAATTTGATATTTTTTTTTTTTTTTTTTTGTTAAATTTAAACATTTTTTTTTTTTATAATTGCGGAAAACACAGTGATTTTTCCTAATTTTTTCATTCTGCTAAAATATTTAAGCATTTTTGCGCTTCTTCATAAGTTTTCTATCTTAACATCCGGTTTCCGTCTCCCATATGACTAATACATACACATTAACGGGTGTGACGTTTACCAACTCACATTAAAAAGAAAACAGCGAAAAATTGTTTAGCGAAAACATTAAACAATTCCTTTAAGTCATTTAAGATGGAGGATAAAAAAATATTTGTGTGAATGCAATATGGTTTCTCTGATTGTGGGTGTAATATCTTTATGAGAGCTAAAAACACAAATACTCTCTTTGAAAAGAATGTAAGCAACCGTTATTTCTTATGCGACTCTGCTTTTGCTTGCAATAGAAAAATCGCAGGTATTTCGAACTTTACCACAGGGTCTTAAAATTATCATATTTTTGTAATATTTTTAATTCCCTTTAATTTTAAATGATACCGATAGCATGAGTGAGTGTTTGATTAAGAGAGTTTAATTGCCGATTTGCCATTATGTTAGGCACGTGTATGCATTGTGTCATCATTAGCCGAAATAACATAAAAACGAACCAAAACCCGTCGATAAATTAGTCGTTAGCGATATGTGTTTAATGAGCTGAGAGATGCGAATAAAGAAACTAAAAAATCTATAATGAAATTAAGGTGGTTTGGAATTACACTCAGTACACAAATATTGAAAACTTAAGCATCATTTTCTGCAATTTGGCAAGTCCTTTTTAATATTTTTACATGCAACATATTGTTGTGACAGGACTTTTTTAATGTTAAATGCCAACTACAAATGTGTGAACAAAGTATAACGGTCCGATGGTTGTCGGATGGCATGTACTGCATGTTTAGACAGCTACAAATTCGTTGCAACAAAAAAAAATAGCATAAAAAAGGTTAAATGAATAAAAAGCTGAAAAAGGACAAAAATAATAGGGACATATAAGAAAAGAAAAAACATTTATACCTATAAAAAATAATATTTTTCTATAGAAAATTTTAAAGTTTTAAAGTTTTTAGACTATAAATTTGGTTAAATAAGTAATTAATTGTTCAAAGAAATTTTAATATTTCTTTTTATCGAAAAACATTTTTAATCGAATAAACTATTAAGCCGTATAAATTACTTAAACCAATGAAATTTTTATTTGAATTACCACTCCGTAGAAAACGAATTCTTTAATCGATAAAAACCTTTAAGCGAATAGAATGAAGATTTAATCGAATTAAGTCTTAAATGGAACTATAACTCTAACCGAATACAATTTTTATTACTATAAAATTTCTAATCGAATAAATTGTTAAATCAAATGTAATTTTTATTAAAAAAAAATCATATTGATTAAAATTTTTTTTTTTATTCGTAACAAATTTTATTGAATTTTACCGAATAAAATTTTTCTTACAATAAAATGATGTACATATTTATAAAATAATATATTTAATCGAATAAAATTCTTTAAATAAAAAGAAATCAAAAGCTCAAATATTAAATTAATATTTTTGCCAAGATAATTTTTTAGAAAAATAACCTTTTAGCGAATAGAATTTAATATAGGAATTTTTTTAATCGAAAAAAATTTTTGGCGGCATGAAATTACCTCCCAAAATAGAACCCCTTCCCCCCCTCCCCCAAAATGAAATAACCCCCCAAAACTTTGTACAGAAAGCAACAACAACAATTTTTGGGGGCTTATTTAATTTTTTTAATTGGGGGATTATTTCATATGAAATATTATGAAATAAATCCCGAATATATTTTTTATAACAAAAACTTTTTTGGAAGCAAGGATTTTCTTCTCTGGCTTCGCTAAGAATGCATAGACGGCATTCGGCCGTGCCCAAGAATTTTCTCCTCTATGGTATAGCAAATACCGGCCTCGTTAACTAAAGCTTCTATCTGTAAGGATTTTCTCCTCTATGGTATAACTAATACCGGCTTCGCTAATTAAATCTTTTCTGCGTAGCCGGTCTTCGGCCTGGAGCAAGGATTTTCTCCTCTACGGTAAATCAAACATCTTCGTCACTTATTGAAGATCAAAAAATCGGCCTTATCCCTGACCGATTGCCGGCTACGCAGAGAAGCTTAAGTTAGCGAAGCCGGTATTTGCTATACCATAGAGGAAAAAATCCTTGCGCCCGTCCGAAGGCCGTCTATGCTGAGAAGCTTTAGTAAACGAAGCCTTTATTTGTTATACCATAGAGGAGAAAATCCTTGCGCGCGGCCGAAGTTCCAACCATGCTATATATCGAGTGATTCCCAAAACGAAACCTATACAATTCATTTTATTTTATATATATTTGGGTCTTATTTCATTTTAAAAATTGGGGGTTTATTTCATATGAAATAAGCCCACAAAAATTAGGTTTCTATTTCATTTCTGTTTGGGGCGTTATTTCATTTTATTGGGGGTTTATTTAATTTCCCAAAATTGGGGTTTTATTGCATATGTAATAAGGCCCACGGTTTGGGTGATACTTCATTTTTTTGGGGTGTTATTTCATGCCACCAAATTTTTCCTATTAAAAATTTCTTAATTTTCTTAAAAACATAGTTCTTTGGTAAAAAGTATTATTCGAAAAAAATGTTATTTTATATATCATTATCCAGATAAGGTATTATTATAGAAAACATTATTCGGATAAAGTTTTCTCTTAGGAAACATTATCCAGATAAGGTTTTTTTATAAACCATTATACTGTTAAAGTTTTCTTATAGAAAACATTATCTGAATATACAAAATTTTCCAATTAAATATGTATTATTTTTCTAAAAAGCACAGCTGTTTTTTAATAATCATTATCCATATAAAATTTTATTTTATATACCATTATCCGGAGAGTGTGTTAGGATAGAATACACTATCCTGATAAAATTTTCTTCTAGATGAATATCTAGATAAAGTTTTCCTTTATAAAACATTATCTAGATAAGGTTTTTTATAATCGATTAACCGGATAAAGATTTCTTATATAAAACATCATCTGGATAAAGTTTTCTTAAAGAAAACATTTTATGGATATAGTTTTCTTATAGAAAATATTATCTGGATAAAATATTTGTGGATTAAGTTTTATTATAGAAAATATTTTCTGGATACAGTTTCCTTATAGAAAATATTATATCGATAAAGTTTTCTTATATAAAATATTATCTGGATAAAGTTATCTTATAGAAAATATTTTTATCTGGATAAACTTTTATTTAATATAGAATTATCTAGATAAAGTTTTCCTTTATAAAACATTATCTAGATAAGGCTTTTTATAATCGATTAACCGGATAAAGATTTATTATATAAAACATCATCTGGATAAAGTTTTCTTAAAGAAAACATTATATGGATATAGTTTTCTTATAGAAAATATTATCTGGATAAAGTATTCTTATAGAAAATATTTTTGGATTAAGTTTTATTATAGAAAATATTTTCTGGATACAGTTTCCTTATAGAAAATATTATATCGATAAAGTTTTCTTATATAAAATATTATCTGGATAAAGTTTCTTATATAAAATATTTTCTGGAACACTTTTTTTTAGAAAACTTCGGGATATACATAGTTTTCATATAGAAAATATTATCTGGATAAAGTTTTCTAATAGAAAACATTATCTGGATAAAGGTTTCCGTTAGAAAACATTATCAGGATAAAGGTTTTCCATTAGAAAACATTATCTGAAAAAATTTAGATCGAAAACATTGCCTAGATAAAGTTTTCTTATTAAAATGTATCCGGATAAAGTTGTCTTATATCAAAATAAACAGGATTAAGTTTTATTTATTCTTTTGTTTGAAATGTTTATCAAAAATTGTTTCATTTAACATTTTTTATAGAAAACTTTTTAAAATTAATTTTAAATTAAATGAGTGGTTTCTTATATACTATAAAATTCTATTTCTCTTGTGTAGATTTTTTTGACAAATAATATTTTCCATTTTTTTTTTTTAGGTGTTCTGCCAAAGTGTGCATCCAGTAAATGTCATGAAGTAACTCTATTGAATTGTCGTTTACGGTCATTTTTTCTATACATTTTTTGTTAGATGCCTAAAAATAGGCAAACAATCATTTAAAAATAAAGCCCTTAACAAAAAAGGCTCAACAAAAAGCAAAAGGTGCACATGTATTTCATGCCACAGTGGTTTCACACGTTTGGCTCAGAGCATTTTATGCCAAATAGCATCCATAACAACAACAAGTGCCAGAGCGTTTTTACATTTACTCAAAACCACAGTTGCATATTGTAACAAACAAGAATACACATTTAAGTGCTCAATGCAGTTTTTGTTTTAATCTTCCCGTTTGTAAACAGCAGCCCGGTGTTTGTTGTTCGTGCAGTGGATGTTTGAGGGGGTGGGATAAAATGAGTTTCTTTATTAAGGAATCATTTTGTTTTTGTAGCTGTTGTTTTTTGTTTTTTTTTTTGATTTGTAGTGACATGTTAGAGTTGCATTTGATGGACATGTTAACGACAACAAAAAAGGAAATAGGTGCATAGTTTTTTCTTTCTGTTTTTTATTACAAATTGCTAAATGGATAACTGATGTTGTTTTTGTTTTTGTTTTTTTAATTTATTTTGTGTGTTTGTTTGGAGATTTGTGCATGGCATAGCGTTAAATTACTTTAGAAAAAATATGTAGGTACTCACCTACAAGTTAAAAAAAAACGAACATTTAAAAGCTGTTTTCAAATTAAGAACGCAAGTCTTAAAGCAAATGCATAAAAACTTTAGAAAATAGCTTTTTTAGAGTTAAAAATACAACTCAGACAGGTTTTGACTGAAAATGCATTTTGAGCAAGTTGAAAAACTGCATTGTTTTCATTGTTGTTTTTAATCTTAATTTTGCTTTATAGAAGTGAGAAAAATATTAATAAATTCATTAACACAAATTTAAAACAAAACACATACATACACACAATCAAATATTAATATTTAATCAGTGTTGCAATTTTAGAAATGAAGAAAAGCGTAGAGTGTATTGTAAAAAACGGGTACAAAGGTTAAAATAATAGTGGACATTTACATCATACAATTTTTTTCGCAGAAACTTTCGTCGCTTCTTCTATAAAATTGCTTTTGTGTTTACATTGTGCAATTTTTATCTCAGCCACTTTTTCTGTGCCACCGAAATTATATAAATTTTTTGTCAAATGCGAGAACGAATGTACGAACAAAACGAATTGAAGAGTGAACAGGGTTGTGTACCCTTTTTAATTCCCCCTCCAGTCTATCTAATAAAGTAAGAATTGCAGCGACAAAAATCGTATAATGTAAACGGGCACTTACGAAAAAAGGGGTTAAAAGCACAAAGAAAGAAAAAAATAGAGTTTGAACAAAAAAACTTTTATAATGTGTGTTTTTTTTTTTTTGCAAATACAATAAGGGTTCTCATGAAATATCCTAAAATTGCCATTTGTGCAATTGAGCAAACTTGCGGGACTTGTTTCATTAAGTCCCTTTTTAATTTTTGTGCAATTTTAAACAATAAATATCAGTTCGTAAGAAACGTCAATACAAAAATAAATTAAAAAATACAAAAATCAAAGTTTACTAGTGAAAATTGTTATGCAAATTTACGAAGTTTGTTTAAATGAATTTTCATACAATTTTTGACAGTTCATTTGCGATGGCGTAAAAATGCATAGTTTGCACAGATTAGATGTGTTCCACAAGATCTCGGGCAAGTTCGGCCTAATGAGAGTAAAATAACAATAACTCTCTGAATATGCCAAAACTACCCAAAATTTTTGGAACGCAAAAAATAATTTTTGCGCTTCTTCAAATACTAATGCTGCCTACTTTTCAAATTCAGATCTATTTAAGTGATTTTAGACGCTTAAAAGTCATAACATTATAAAACCAAAACATTTGCAACATTGTAATTTTTAATATTTTGTTTTCTTTTATATGAAAGATTAAGGAAAGTATGTATGCAATAACGTACATATTTACCACTTTAATATTTAATAGCACATTTCACAGTATATTGCACTTCTTTTCGTTGCGCAATAAAATCAATAGACTTTTGATTGTTGCCAATATATTGTGCCGCCTTCGAATATCACATACACATTGGCGATATACCTACTTGTGCAATACGAAAAATTTAACAATAATATTGAAAGTGTACCTAGGTATGAGCCGCTTAAATTATGTTTTTGTTAAATAAATTAATTTGTAGCCTCGTTGTTATTACTGAAATATGAAATAAAAATGTGTATTTGCTTTTTATATATCACATAGATTTACTATTTATTCAACAAATACCTATTTTAAAATTTAACTTTTGCCAAAAAAAAAGAACTTTTTTTTTAAATAAAAGCGTAACTTTTTTATTCTTCCCCTGGCAACACTGGTATGTTTGTATATGTATTGCTAGGAACACAACTGGGACGAACGACGAATTTCGCCCAACACGACGAATTTTTCAGTAAAAATTCGCTGAGTAAATTCGTCGTATGAAGCACAATAACGACGAATAACAGGCAGCTTTTATAATTGAGAGAGTTGATTGCTGTTTGTGCAAAGAGAGAGAAATAGTGTCACCATATTCAAAAAAATAATGCTTAAAAATAAAAACATAATCAAAAACACAACTAAAAACTATTTTTATAGCCAAATACTTTGTATACTTATTTTATGTGTTATACCTACAATAAAAAAAAAACAATTATTAAAGTAAAAAATAACTTTATTTACTAAACTACTTTTTAACTAAAACCAATCATGGTCACCTAGTACTGATTTGTTCGTCGTTCGCCGGCGTATGAAATAGAATTAAATCTATTTAAAGTTCGCCGCGTCTGGCGAATTTTCGCCGGCGCCCTGATTGTGTGCATTTTCATATACACAAACGTCTTTTAATTTTGGCGACGAATATTCGCGGCCAAAAATTCGTCGTTCGCCCCAGTTGTGTTCCTAGCATATGTCCCAATTTACATTATACGATTTTTGTCGTTGCGATTCTTACCTTATTGGTGAGAGGGGAGAGATGCATTAAAAGGGGTACACAAGCGAGTGTACTCTTCGATTCGTTTTGTTCATTCATTCTCTGTGTAAAAATATATGTATACACAAGAAGTTATAACGACAAAAATCGTACAATGTAAACACTAGACCGACTTCAAAGAAGAAACGACAATAATCGCAACGACAAAAATCGTATAATGTAAATTGGGACTAATACTCTACTTGCAAGAAAGTACTTTCATGTGTCAACCCCAGGTAAAAGCAAAATGAAACATTTTATATGTAGCTCAAAAAAAGCTAGTATGGTAACACTGGATACGGCGAATTCAACTACTAAATTCGCCTTGAACAAAGATCTCTTTATTTTCCTTGTAACTGTACTTTGTTACAAATGCAATGCACAATTTGTTTGCAGCGCATGCTTTTGCTTTTATTTTGTTATTCTTTTACAAATGTATGTATATTCTTCCTTCTACTCTATCTTTCTTACTCTCGTAATATTGTTTTTAAATTTTGTTTTTCTTACCTTGTTTTATTCGTTTCTTTCTGATTGGATTAATTGTGGCTAAATGGTGGTGGTTGCAATAATTGTTCTTTAAAAATGCATTTTGCTCACTGAATTCTCTAATATTTACATACACATACTTAAACACAAATTTCTCTCATATTTACATGCATCCATACATTCAAACTTATGTATAAATATGTCGAAATGTACAATTCTGCTGAAACTATCAGCTGCTAATGAAGCTAATGTCAACGTTTTTCCTTTTAAATTCCACCAAGAAATAGAAATAACGTGTATTCACAAACTCAACTAAACTTCCACTTGCAGTCACATATAAATCAGCGTTGCCATTTTAATGCCTTTCGTGTATTTTTTTAGTACTCTTTTCCTTTTTAAAAACCCGAAGCTGTGTCTAATGCCCGTTTAAAAAAACGCTTATTTACAGTGATTTTTGCAATTTCTCACAGCGCTTTTAACCCTAAAAGGTTACTCTTCATTTAAGTACATTAAAATTACTCTTCGTCGAATCGACGAACGTTTTAAAAAATTATTGTAAGAAATCAACAAAAAGTTGTTTAGTTAAGTATTTTATTAAAAAATTCAATTAAATAACGCATCAAGAAGAAAAGTTTTTCTTTGCTTTTATAATTTGATACGAATTTTTACTCAATTTTGTGTTTTATGTGTTGTTTCCAGGTGACAGAAAGCACTCAAAAAACTGAGTGGTTTTCATATAAATTTTACTACACAATCCATTGCCTGTCACCTGGAAACAGCACATTAAGCTTTTTTATTTTTAAAGCTTTGGTCATTTTGACCAGATCTTAAAAATTTTTACATCTAAATCTGGCATTAGACAAATAATTTTTTAGAGCTTTTTGTTAAAAAATCATTACCAGTATGAGATTTTATTCGAAACTAAATACATTTAGTGACTTATTTCTTAACGAAATAGAAATAAATGGTTATATATAAACAAATGGGTACATTTTGGTAACGCATCTGAAAAAAATAATATGTAGCACAGGTAGTTGAGATTAAATTATAAATTTGAAGGGCCCACAAACCTTTAAACCTTGCAAAATTTAAACGATTTTATTTCTATGCTACACAAAATTTTTTAGAAATATTTATGTCTTATAGTTTAAACAAAGTTGAAGTTTTAAAACTATTATTTTTTCAACAGTTTAAAGCAAAAATTTTTTTTTAAACATTTACGCGATTTATTTATATACAAAGTGCAAATCATTTTTACAATTAACAGAATGATGGAATACTAGAATCCCTTAACATAAGATTATTAATTTTCATACGAAATTTCCTTTTGGGTACAATACAAATTTATTATTATATATAAAAAAATTTAAGTAAAATCAATTAATCAATTCGTCAAAATTTTTAAAATAATGCTAAAACTATTTTATAAGTGCTAAATGAAAATGTTGCAGCTAAATAAAAATTTTTAATGCTTAATTAAGCTGCAAATATGCCAAAATGGCCACAATGGCTTTGGTCATCAGCTAACGTTGTTGAAGAAGAGCGTAATTTGAATACACATAAAATAGTAATATGATAAAGTGTAAATGAGCTTCGTCGGTTCGACGAACAGTAACCTCCAGGGTTAAGTGCCATTTTGTAGAACCAAAATTTTTGAATTAAAACACTTAGGGCCATTATTACAACTTGTCGTTATTTAAAGGTAGGAGTTTGTCGGAGGTAGGTATAAGAAGTTATTTATAAATTCAACTTTACTTTAACCTACTCGGTAGGATGAACTTGTCTGTAACATATTGCTCACTTTAGTTTAAAGCAAAGTTGTAACAAAATTTCCAACTGTTGAAAAAATGGAAGATTTTCATCCAAACTACGGCACGTAGCTCAATACCAAATACTACTTACCCTTAGTTATGAAGAATAAAAGACCTGATAAAGTATATACTTACGTATACTCTGGGTCACTGAGTAATTTTAAGTCGATTAAGCTATGTCTGTCTGTATGCCCGTCTGTCTGTCCGTCTATTGAAATCACGGTCATTTGCAAACGACTCAAAAGAAAAGTACAATAATGGTCTCAAAAATTTTCTAGTCTTCTAAGCAGCTTGGGCTTGAAGTCTAGCAAAATCGGTGCAAGAGGAACCTAAATATTATAATTTTGTTACATAAACTAAGATAAATATTGGCGGAATGCACATATTGATATAAGATTTTGCACAAATTCATTCTATATGACTAGAAATCATACTACGAAATTTCGCAAAGATCGGTCTCGAAAAACAGTTTAGTACGCCTAAAACCGTAACAAATAACGATATTGTAATACATTTTGGTCTTTAACAGTTTTATATGACTAGAAATCACACTGCCAAATTTCGTGAAGATGTGTCCGAAATTTACCATAGGACCCATATAAACCCTACGCTCGAGCAACCGTTTAGTACGCGTAAAACTATAACGAATATTGCTATTATAATAAAATTTGGTTAGTCATAGTTTTACAAGACTATAAACCGCTGTCAACTTTTGTGAAGATTGGTCCATAATATACCATATGCCCCATATAAGCCCACTCTCGAAAAACGCTTTAGTACGCCTAAAACCGTAACAAATAATCATATTGTTATACATTTTGGTCTGTAACAGATTTATATGACTAGAAATCACACTGAAATTTCGTAAAGATCAGTTCATAATTTACCATAGACCCCATATAAAGCCTACTCATGGAAAAAACTTTAGCAAGCGTAAGATCGTAACGAAAATTTATTCAGTCATAGTTTTATAAGATTATAAATCACTTTGTCAAATTTAGTTAAGATCGATCCATAATTCACCATGAGTGCATTTGCAGCCAATAGAGTAGGACGATTGGTGTGTGTTGGTGGTGTTATTGATGAACATCAATATTAGCAAATATCGAAAGGTAATTTTAAGGATTCCGTAGTTGTTTTGGATCTTAGCGAACGTTGGGTATTCCAACAGGATAATAACCCTAAACATACAGCACGTTTAGTAAAGGAGTGGTTGCTTTAATATGCACCAATGTAATTAAATCTACTCCGCAATCACCTGACCTGAACCCTATACAGCACTTTTAGGATCTTTTAAAATTTAAAGCTTTGTTTTAGGGGAAGCCTGGAAGGAAATACCTCTATATTCTACACCCAGAGAAAAAACATGTTTAAATATGGTCACCTCCAACAAAACTATTATTAAAGAAAATTGTAAAAATATTATGATTAAATTTAACCATATTATTGTCACTGACAACCATATTATTGTTAAATTAGTCCTCCATCAAGAAGCGACAACCATAATATGGTTTCCTCCAAACATGTTTTGGTTAATAATAACTAAAATATGTTTAACACTTATTATAGCATGGCTGGTTTTCAACAATAGCATGTTGCTCTTGGAAAAGAGGAAAATACTATTGTTAATTTCAAAACAAAATATTGTAATATTTAACCATAACATGTTTAGAGGCAACCATAATATGGTTGTCGCTTCTTGAGGGAGGACTAATTCAACAATAATATGGTTGTCAGTGACAATAATATGGTTAAATTTAACCATAATATTTTTACAATTTTCTTTCAAAATAGTTTTGTTGGAGGTGACCATATTTAAACATGTTTTTTCTCTACGTGTACAACAAATTTAGTACGGTCAAAGCCCAGATGACTGCAAGCCGTGATGGATGGGGGCGGAGGTCCAACTAAGTACTGCTTTTAGAAAAAATAAGAAAGTCTTATATGTGTATACAAGATGTATAAACGCTTGTGCCCCTATGAATTTCACTTTTGTTTGTTTTTTTTTAATGTACATACGTTTAGTGTTTTTATTTTTTAAATAGAATAATAATCTTTGTTTAACAAAACAATATTTAATTTTTTTTTTTTTAATTTTCATATAATTTTAACAATAAAATATGCATCTTATGCGATGTACCAATTGTTATGTATACAACTGTACAGTGAAAAACTAAAGTCTACATGCAACCTACTTTTTATGATTTTTGGGAATTGGTAACGATAATGAAAAATGTTTTTATACAACCAATTAAGACACTATTAAAAATTATTAAAAAAAAAATTAAAAAGAAAAGCTTAACATGGAAATTTCAAGCGTGTAGCAAAATATTAAGAAGGACTAAAGTCTACATACAACGTGACTACTTCTAGGAAAACCTGAAAACTACAAAACGAAACATGGGGAATCCCATTATTTTAACTGATATTGAATTTAACTTACCATAACAATTATTTAAATTAGTAACATTATATTTAAATATTGTGTTTAGAAAAATTATTGATCTTTTAAATGGGGAATAGCCAAAAAAAAAAATATCTATTTCGGTGAGAAATTTTATAAGAAATCTTCTTAAAGAGCAAAAATATTATGGAGAAATTGCAAAAACTGTAAAATCTGTATCTGTACAACAATTACTAGAAACTATATTAAAAAAAATGGAAGTGCTGAAAATCATTCAAAATATGACCGTAAAAAAATCTGCCACGACGCAATGTTAGCAGTTTTCTTAAAGAAGTATATGCGGATCGAAAAATAAGGCCCCCAAAATTGGCGGAACATATTGAAAAATGTCCAAGAAATAGTGTCCACAAGCAGAGTTAAACGCGAAAAACCATTAATATCTGCCAAAAAGCAAAAACTCTATCTTGAATTTGCTAAAACACATTAATAAGATACGAAACGAATCTTAGTTACTGCTGAGAATAAATACAATATTTTTGAAAAAGATAGCCGTTCCAGAGTTTGGAGAAAATCCAACACAGACTTAGATTTAAAGAATATTATACCCACAGTCAAACATGGAGGTGGCAGTATATGGTTTAGCGAGCCATGGCATCATCTGTATGTGGCAATTAGGTTTAAGTTGAAGGCACAATGAACCGGTATCTATATAAGAACATAATTTGAAACCATCGGTTAAGAACTTAGGTATTGAAAATAACTGGATTTTCAGCAAGACAATGATCCCAAGCAAACGGCGCACATTGTTCGCCAATAACTTCTATATTATGCTCCCAGACAACTTAATTCCCCACCACGACCACCGTATTTTAATCATAAAAAACATATCTGGGATGTGTTAGAGAAAAAAAAGTCAGAAAATATAAAATAAGCAGCAGTGAATGGCTAAAAATTGCTTTAAGCCGAACTTGGGCAGAAATAACTGCTTAAATCACAGAAAATTAAGTAAACTCCATACCTCGATATTGGCAAGCTGTGAACGATGCTCAGGGCGAACCATCTAAATATTAAGTTTAAAAATATTAAAAATTTTTTAATGTAATTTTTAATTCTATTGTTCCTTTTTTAGTGTATGTACGTACACTTTTGTCCTTTGAAATTTTTAATGTTTTTGTTATTATCGCATTTGTTATGTTTTAGAATTACATATATTTTTGTGTCATTAATAAAAGTATTTATTAATGCCTGAAATATTGGTATACAAGTTTTTCTCAATTTAGTTACCAATTCCCAAAAATTGTAAAAAAGTAGGTTGCCTGTAGACTTTAGTCCTTTACTGTATATAAAATATTCATCCAGAGAATATTTTCTATACGAAAACTTGTCTTTGTAGGTAAAAAACTTTATTCTGTAATAAAGTTAATAGTCATTTTTAAATCCGGCTACAAGTCATCTAAATTGGCAACTTTGTTTCATATAAAAGATTCTGTTTTGTTTTCGCTTTACTTTATTTTTTGTTTGGAAATTTACCGTTTTCTTTGCACATGTGTAAGTAAGTGCGCGCACACGAGCTAAGTATTTGTTGTTTTTGAAACGAAGTCTATCTACATAAATTGTTTGGTTGTTTTTAATTTCGTCATTATTGTCTGTATGTAATTTAGCTTATAGATGGCAAAAAACGTGGTCTTGCTTAATTTCGTGTATGTATACAAGAGAGCAGCGTTGCCAGGAAATTTTTTCCTCCAAAAAAGATTTAAAAACCCCCCTAAATTTTGACAAAAATCCCCTAATTGTAAAAGTTTAGAAAATTATTTCTTTTCAATTAAATTAAGTTGACACAGTTTTAAATAATAAATACTGGAATTAAATACTGGAATTTCCATTAAAAAAATTTTTTACAGTACTTTTAATATTTTAATCAAATAAAATATTTTAAAAACAATCTATAAACAGTTTAAAAAATACTGTAACAAAAGTACAACTTTGTTGATTTTACTTTTTGAAATTCTACGAATCAAAGGAAAACTGGACCTTGAATAAGCATTAGCAAATTAAAACTTTGATGCTAAGTTTACTACGAATACAAACTTGAGCAGTTGCAAAATATGTTACTTTTAGTTTTTATATTCAAAGATGATAATTTAGCTTTTTTCCTGTGAAATCCTACGATTTTCAGACATGTACAGCGGATATCTAGCGACTTATGCTCAGCCAAGAACAAGTCGTAGAATATAGTAATACTTAGTTATTTTGCAGATAAGCCAATAAATATAAATGTATGCCCCCTTAATTTTCCCCCATAGAGGTCTAAGGGAAAATCCCTAAACTGTTTACTCTCAGTCAAATCGAAATCACATTTTTAGTGTTGTGAAAGTGCAAACAAATAATTTACAATACTGAATAATAATTTCGATTCGTTCACTATCGACTGAAAGAATTAGGAATAAAACTGCATTCGAATCGAAAAAATATTTCATCAAGATTGCCAGAAATAGCCCCCAGAACTCAAATTGTTTGGAGCCAGTCGAAAGTTATCCCTATTCAAGGTGCTAGTATTCAGACATTTTTTGATCGCCTATAAAGTTTTAATTTGCATAGCCAAATTTAAAATTGCTTTTGTGAAAGCAGGGAAAACCTAAACCCTTTATACAAAATTGATTATATATGTATGTAAGCTTCTAACCTAGTTGGTTTTAATTCGTTTATTTAAGGTTGATATGTTTTATGGATAAAAGCAGGGGATACTTTTCCCTCTTTCCCATGTAAATGAATTTATTTCCATCTTTTACTTACGAAACTTTTATCTATCGAATTTACCAGATTTTAAATGGCATCAGTAGAGCAGGATATAAGTTACCCACCATAAAAAGAGATATTAATACAGCATTTACATTTATTGACAAATTTTTAATTTTCGCAAAACCCCCTTAGCGCTTTTCAGTATTCTTAGCACATATGTATGAAATTAATTTACCATAGATACTATATGGTTTCTATTTTGTATTTGCCTAAATATGGCTTAATGACATTCAAAAATATGGGCGTAATAAATTGTATATGGAGAACAAAACAGGTTTCTATTGTTTAAAATAAATCTTAATAACTTTTCATATTTTGTGCAAAAGTGTGCATATATCCGCAACCCACGTTATTTTCTATCGTTCAGATCATATTTAAATTACACTTAACATTCTTTATCGTTATTGCACAGAGTTTTTTTTTTTTTTTGAGCAAAGGTCAAGTGAAAATTAAACGAATTTCTTTCAAAATACCACTCTGTGTGAAATCGTATCTATGAAATGAAACCAACAGCCAAAAAGAAACAAAAAACGATGTTAGAGGAACAATTTAAAAGAATTATACTGCTTGTAAACAAATTTAATACAAAGGATATTAAAATAAAGAAAAAGCAGCGTTTGGATTTAAAAAGTTGCGTGAAAACTAAAAAAACCCGTTAAACGTATTGATACTACTCAGCACCAAAATGAAATTGTATATTGAGTATTATTTCGTAATGAAAAGTAGTAGAATTTGCCTTCATTAACAAATGTGCCGACCAAAAACATAAAATGACGAACTTATAGTTGTTCTATTTTTCTTTAGTAAATTGCAGTCTTAAAACGAAGCATATGATTTTATTTTTAAGCCCATAAATTAAAAATTAAAAAAAAAATATGCAATAAATTTAAGTAAAAGCAAAAATATGCAATCCTATTTCGGTTATCAGATTTTTCCCCCGAAATCCCGACAATGTCGTGTATGGCAAAAAATCCTCTTTTTGTTACTGAATTCATTGCTAAATAAATATGCACTATTTTCAAAAAGCATTTTTGCAAATATCTTTCGATATAGGCAGTTACTTTTTAAGCAAATTGCTTGAAAATTTTAACGAAAACTTTACTAATATTTGAATACAAGTGACTCAGTACTTATAAACTGAATTCTCTTAATTCAAATGTGTGTAATTTTTTACTAATTGTAAAAAATAAAAAGTAATTTATTTTAACCCTAGATGGTAGCTGTTCGTCGAATCGACAAAACTCACTTACACTTTATCATACAACTTGTTTGTGTGTATTCAAATTGCGCTTATTTTTTTCTACAACAATAGCCGACGACGAGAAAATAAAAAAAATTTTAAACACAAAAATTCGTATCAAATTTTGAAAGAGAGGAAAAACTTTTTTATTTTATGCTTTATTTGATTTTATTTTTTAATAAAATGCTAAACCAAAATTTTTTTTATTGACGTTTTATTTTAAAAAAAAATCTTTTTTAAAAAGTTCGTCGTTCGTTTGTTTTAAATTGATAGTTGTAGGTACGTACATTGTTAGGAAATTTTTTGGCCAGTATGTATTTAGTAATTTTTAGTACTGAATTAGGCAGGCCTGTATTTATCTCTGTCTTCATTGGAATTTTTTTTTTAATTTATAAAATAAAATTCAACATTTTATTAAAAAATTTCCTTACTTTTTAAAACTTATCCTTAAAAGTACTCTCTTATTTAGTTGATTAATAAACCAAGCCCACCCCTGTGGGCTTAAGTTGGTCTGGCAACTTTTTTAGTTTTTATTTAACGGATTTTCTAACCACTGTAAACAATAAACAAACAAAAAACAACAATACAACATGCATGCAAATTAGGAGATAAAACACAATTACAAAAACAATTGTGTATACAACAACAATTAAAGGCGAATTCAAGTTGAGCAGACAAGCGATAACCAGCGTTGTCAACTTTGAAATTTAAAAACGCACCGAAATGGAGAAAAAACGCACCAAGTTTAAAATTTATTTATTATTTAAAATTATCAATTAAAATTTTTCTTTACATAATACCAATTATCTAGAAAACAAGACCGTTTTACTTTGTGTATATGTTTTGGTACGCCTTAAACATCATTACTTGTTCTTATTATGGTCGTTAAAATTGCTAGTAAGAATGTTTAACTGTTGAATGAAATGGTACTGAAACAGGTGTATTTTATGTACCTACAAAATTTTGTTTTCTCACACTGAAATAAAAAGTTGTGTTGAGTTTGCTTAGGTGGAACCAAAAATTAAAAAACGCACCGAAATTAAAAAAAGCACCCAAAATGGTGCGACACGCACCGAGTTGACAACGTTGACGATAACCAATTGATTCAAACACACACACTTAAAAACTTTGCTTTCTTTTTTTGGAGAAAACAAGGCAGCGCTGCTAGCAGTAACTGCGTGGCAAGATAAAACATGTGAGCAGAGAGTACTCTTACTCAGAGCGCTGCCACATATTTTTTTAAACTTCTCATTTCCGAAAACAAACTTATTTTCTACAAAAGTGACAAAATTTCAAAAGAATTTGGAATTAAATTTGTTTGAAATTAAAAAAAAAATATATGTATGTAGGTATACAAAAATTTATATCAATTAACCAAAAAATTAATTTACAAGGAAATACTTAAAAAAGATTTAATTCAATTGATTTAAAGCCAATTCTTTGGATTGCTTAAAGTTTGAACAACCGCTCCTATTTTTTTGATTCGAAATGTCTGTTGTTCATAATATACCACACAAAGTGTGTTACAACATAAAACTTTAAACAATGAAATCTAAAGTAAATTTCATCACCCTCCGAAACGTATATGTAGCAAGTGCCAAAGATACTTTAGCACATAAAACAATACTTGGGATCATTTAGTACCTGCTGTAAATGTAAAAATTATGTTATATTTAGTGTGGACAACACTTTTTTGTATGTACACACATTACTTAATAGTATCATCTAATATAGTGCGTATTTTGAATTATGTATTTATATAAAACTTGAAAAAACCTCATTTATATTAAGAACTTTTTTGCATCACAAAAAAATTGCAAAAAAGGGAAATATTACATGTGGCAGCACTGCATACTCATGGTGCTCGTACTTGAAAACAGATAGCGGTAATTGTTATTGCTGACTTTAATGCTGTCACTGCCAACGTTGATGTGCATACATTAACGTAAACTGAGCTACAGTGTTCGTGCTTTTCCCGTATTTCATTGTAAATTTCTCTTTCTTGTTTGAACACTCATGAAATTGTTTAGTACGTATTGTACTTTGAAGCGCAACGGAGGTATCTAATCGGATCTAATCGTAGCAGTTTAAAAGAAATAATAAAAATAAAAAAAAAAAAACAAAGTAATAAATTATTTTGCATGTAATTTATAATAAGAAAGTATTAATAAACGCAGATCTTTTGTTCAAAAGTGGAAAAAGGTAAAATCCATTTGGAATATACATACATAGTAAATTTTGACAACAAAAAAAGCAAACGCATGTGTAATTAACAGCCAATTCACATGAGGGCTTTTACGACGTCGTTTTTTCTTAATTCCCTTTTGAAGCAACTTCCAAAAACCTCTTGCGTTTATTCGATGATTTTTAGTAGCATGTCGCTTTCTTCAATTTTAAGTTTTATTTGCAACCAGGGTTGATTTTTATTGCCTTATCGGTGAATCTGCTTTAGTTGATTTTTCTCATTAAGAAAAATACAAAACAGTGTTTTTTTAAAATAAGAAATAAAAATGGAACAGATTTTTGGTTTAATTGAAGTAGCAATTGAGAATTTAGATTTGGAAAACAGTGATGATGAAGAAATAGTTTTGGGTTTGTTCGATATTTGTGAAGCTGCATGTGATTTTAAAGAGAAAAGAAAGAGGGAGTGGATTAAAGAATGGCGTAAAGATCGTGTGGAGCGCGGTACATTTTCTTTTCTTATGAAAGACCTCTTGGATGACAAATCTTCGTTTTTTAATTATATAAGAATGAAACCGGAAAGTTTTAATTTAATTTTATCAAAAATTGAGAATGATATAAAAAGAGAAGACTCTGTGATGAGATCTGCAATAACTCCTGCAGAAAAATTAGCTGCCACACTCCGATACTTGGCCACTGGAGAGTCTTATAAGAGCACAAATTACCAAACCAGATTGTCTAGTTCATTCCTTTGTGGTGCAATTCCTGAAGTGTGTGAGGCAATATGGAACAATTTTAAGGATGAATTTTTAAAGGTATGTATATTTGTATGCCCTTTACCGAAGGTAAAATAATTTAAAATAATCAAATATTTTAATTAAATTAAGAATTTAAATGTGTATTTGGAAAATGGAGGAGGTGGCACAACATATATTCGCGTAACTCAAAAATTATTTAGTTTATTTAATATACTAAGAAAAGCTGAATAAAATTACCTTTAAGAAAGGCTAACCTTTTTTTCTAATCTCCGCTGTTGTTTTAGAAACATAATTTTTGTTTTTTTGGCAAAAAACTTTTTTTTATCAAAATTTCGAAATTTTTTTTTCTTCAAAAATAATAAAAAATTGGAATATGAAGCTATTCTTTTCATTTTTTTAGACGTATAAAAAAACGAAGTTGCTAAGTTGATTCAATAAACTTAGCTGTTTTTGTGTTACGCTAATATATTATGTGCAACCTACACCATTTTCGAAATAGTGGTATATCTCAAAAACAAAAGCTAACCTTAAAAATCGGTAGGCACCATTGGATTCAGCGTACCCGAATTAGGTGAAAGCGCCAGGTGCCCCCTTGTGAACTAGCACAGTGTTATTATTAACACAAAGTTTATGATAATGATTAAAGTGTTCAATTTTGTTACAAATTTTTAACCCCTAAACAATCGAATTTCCAAAAACCCCGACTTAGTGGATCGATTTGGGGAGAGACCAACCCCTTGTGCGATGATGAATCAGTCAGTCAGTAACGTTACAATTTTACATATATAGATATAAATGGAAATGCAAATTAGCGAGTTTTCGAGATAGAAAAACAGTTTTCATAGTATGAAATGTCAAATAAATGGGAAATGTCTTTGTTTAAGCTTTTTTGAAAACAGTTCAAATACAGAATTTTAAATAAAATACAGATATATAAGGTTTTTTAAAATTTATTAAAATTAAATAATTCATTAGTTAAAAATTCATAGGTAAAAACATTAAAAAATCAAGTTTTAAAAACAAACAAAAATATCACATTTGTAAAGTTAAGTCTTGTTTATCAAAAATCTTCATCATCTAACACACCAATCATCGATTGTTGCAATATATCAACACTACAGACTGGTGATGATGATGATTGGCTTGTACAATCAGGAGTAAGGTGGTATTCTGATGATGATGGTGGTCGATGAAATGGATGAATTGGTGTAAATGATGATGATGATGGTGGACGAAATGGCTGAATTGGTTTAAGTGAGGATTCTTGTGGTGAGAAAATTAATGTAGACGGTTGAGTTTCAGTTTCTTCATCTTCAATGGCCGCATTTTTTAGTATGTCCTGAATAGCCCACACAGCTCGACTTTGAATTTTTTCGTTTTTTAATTTTGTTATTTGGAATACCACCTGCTTACCAAGCCAATCGTAGCAACTTTTTTCCTGTGACTTGGCAATAATCAATTGTTTTACGTTGTTAATTCTCTCTTCAATGTTGGAAGATTTTTTCTAAAACATATATAAAAAATATACTTTGTTAATTTGTAAAATTCATATATAAAAAATATATATTTAATTATTTAAGCAAAGAATTTTTTAAACTTTCAATTTAATTATTAGCTTATTTTCTAAAATTACTACATATATGTATAATAAAAATTATAATTTATTATATTCGGCAGTTTCCAGCAACAAAAAGTGAATGGGAAGCCATAGCTGATAATTTCACAATTAAGTGGCAATTTCCGCATTGCCTAGGCGCATTGGATGGCAAGCACGTTGTTTTCCAATCTCTTCGATCAGATGGTTCTTTTTTTTATAACTATAAGGGGTCTAACAGCATAGTTTTGCTAGCTCTTGTGGATGCAGATTGCCGTTTCTTATATATAGACGTTGGATGCAACGGGCGCACACACGATGCGGGGGTTTTGTTACGAAGTGACTTAAAAAAAGTTATTGATAACGCCGCAAAGCACTTCCCAGAAGATAAAATTCTTGGAAATGGAAGAAGACTGCCGTATGTGATAGTAGGAGATGATGCTTTCCCGCTTCAAAAACATATTATGAAGCCTTACTCGCACAACACCAATAAAATAGAGCGACAAATATTTAATATACGCCTTACTCGAGCTAGGCAAGTAGTAGAGCGAGCATTCGGAATAATGGCAAACAGATTCAGAATTTTCCAAACAAAAATGAATCTATCCGTTGAAAAGGTAGAGTTAGTCACTAAAACGTGTTGCGTGTTGCACAATTTCTTAAGTCATCAAAATGAAAATTATTTAAATGAACCATCACTTGCTGAGCCCCAAATAGGACAAGAAGCAAACATTAACCCTTCAGAAACCAGCTACCCAAGAGGAGCAGCACAAAGTGTTCGCCAAGGCTTTGAAGAATATTTTAATAACGAGGGAAAATTGTCTTGGCAAAACAACAAATTGTAATTGAACACTGTATAAATTAATTTTATAATGTATTAAGCCACATTCGCAATGACAACAACATATGAACTAGGTGTTCGCAAGAAATCAAAAAATTTTCCATAAAATACGTGTTTATTATTATTTTTTTAAAACAATTTAAACAAAATAAATCAAATATAATCATTGAACAATTTCTTAATTGAATTATACAATTATCTTCTTACAAATAAAGATAAGAAAGTTGATAAAAAATGTTAAAAATAAAGCTAAAGTTTGATCAATTTGCTGTATATGAAAAAATAATGGGAACAAATTAGATTCATTTAACTGAAAAGTTGTAGTGCAAATAAAATACAAGCAAATACTCAAAACTACAAGTTACAAATCTACTAAAAAAAATATATTTGAAATAATTGTAAAATTGTTGCTTTTATTAACTTGTAGTTTTGGGAAACGACCCCTGATCTAATTATTTGTTGTAAATATTGACCAAAACCAAAACAGTTAAATAATTTAAACAAAATATTTCTTTGAAAATATTTACGGAATCTAATTTAAATACCTTGGGAAAAAATAAAATAGAAATCATTTGGCTGATTATTTTTTTTTTGTAAAAATCACCTCAATGAGTCTTTTATGATTACTTTTGATGATTAACAACTGATTTATCACTTAAGCAATAGAAAAGGATTCATATATGATTCATTCATACATATGAATGTTTAAATAATGATTTCTAAATTTTTTGAATTTAAAACTGATTTATCGCCAGAGCGATTGCAAAAGGATTCATATGGGCTGACTTCCATAACGTCAATTACTTTGTATTCTAACAAAGTATAACGTTTCATAACGCTGCAATACAACAAATATGCAATGTATTCCATTCCAAAACATCGCCTTTAAGTATCCGTAACGCAGCAAAACAGTAATCAAGGCATCAGTTTTATAGTTGACACATTTTGATATTTGACTTTTGAAGTGTAAATAACGAAAACAAAACAATACAGATTTTTTCAATATTAGGCATTGCATAACTTACATTTCAAAACGTTTAAACAAATAAAACACATAGTTGCATTGTTTCAGCACTTGGTATATGTACATGATTAAAATGCAGCAGTAAAAATGTATACAAACTTTGTATAAGTACGTTTTGGAAGTCAGTCATGCTTAAAAAGAAATCAGATAATCGTATCACAAATGATTCTTTCAGGTGATTCGTCGGTAGGGTACCATTTTCTCTAACATACGCCCAGTTGGTAAAATGGTCATAGACGAAAATTTTGTCAAAAATGTCCTCAGGACATTTTAAAATTTGTCACACATACTATATTGATGAATACAACTTTAGTAACAAAACGTGTATCGTATTTACGACTTTCTGTAAGACATTTCCTTCAACTTGTCTTGAATAAGACTTTATTGAGGACAACATAAGCGACCATTGCATGCAAAAAGTCGTGTTTCAAAACACATTGAGGACACAATGCATGAAATTGTTGCTCATATTGTACTGAATAAGTTCTTATTCAAAAAAAAATTTATGAAAATGTCTCATACAGGGGTGTCACAGAAACCAACATTATCGGAATTTTATTGAAAATAAACCAAGCAGCTTACAGCTCTTGTTTTTTTTATTGGAAATAAATATAGTTGGTTAAAGTTTAATTTTTTATTTAATTTTTTCAACAGTTAGTTATTTTGCATAGATGGAAATAAATAAAATTGGTAAATTAGTATTTTTTGCATGTCTCCTGTAGTCTCCGGCAGCGGGCTGCTGCGAGCTTGCATAAGTATTTTCACTTTTTCTGCGTACAGAAAGTTCGCAACACATTTATTTATTTAATTTATTAACAAGAAACAATTTTTTTTTTATTTTCAATAAATTTGCTTTATAATTCTACAAAACAATAAAATTACACAAATGTAAATAACAAATGCAAATATTTAATACAACGATGGCATTTATTTCATGATTATTGTGTAACCATTCTTAATTTCTTTTCTATAATTTTTCTTTTATTACAAACACAAGTTTTAACAATGTTTTAGCGCACAAATCATAATGAGAAAATTATCAAACTTATCAAACAAAAATTGCTTTAAAAGCTATAAACACATGAACCAAAACATAAAACAGCTGTTTCGAATATCGGTTTTATTTGTATTCGAAAATAACAAAACCGACTTGTTTTTATGACACCAAATGAAACCGACTTGGATTCTATGACACCCCTGATAAAATTGGAAATTGTTGTCAACATAACTTTTCCAGTTTGTTGAGTGTGTTAAGAAAAACTATTAGTATTAATATAATTTATGAAAATGCAAATACAATATCGTTCCTTTATTGCAACGTTTTCAAATCTCAAAAAAATCAAACTGAGCAAAATGCGATCAAATTTTTAAAAATGTACCATTATATACTGGCTTAATAAAATATATTTTGCTATAACTTCAGTTCAATTTAAGATATACCACTGATTTTTTTTAATAATATGATAAAATAAAGGAGCGATATGTATCTATTTCTATACAAAAATCTAGTGACAAAGTGTATTGTCACTAACCTATCGGCGACTTAATTGTGGATAGTGTCCACAATACTGTCATCAACGACATTATTAAGCTTATATAGCTAAAGTTTTACTATACATAAACTAAAGAAAACTTACTCTTTTGTTGCAAGGCGGCTGCGCTTTACTTGTTGTACTTGGTTCAGTGCCCATCTCAAAGCTAGTATCACTTTCATCAGTCTGTAAATAAGGAACGTATGTAGAGACGTATAATTTAATAAAATATTAAAACACCGGCAATATGTACTTACCTCAGGAATGCTTTCTTCCGAAATGTTTGATTCAGACTTTCGAACTAAGCAATGTGGTTTTAAGAACTCTAGCAGAGGAAAATACCAAAGCTTAGAAACATACACATCATCCGCACCAACACCACTTCTTTTGCTGCCAGAAATTTGACGAGTCTCTTTTATGAATGTCGACCTTAATGTATGTATTTTTTTCTTTATGTCCTCTTGGGTGATATCCTTATTAATTTTTTTAAGTTCTTGACAAATGGCAAATAAGGAATTTGATCTTTTGACCCGGTCTAAATAGAAGGGACTCCTTACATTGTATAAATTTTCATGTTGTTGATAATTTATTATTAAAACTTCAATTATTTCATTACTCCACATATTACTTTTTTCCCGCGTTTTTAAATTAAAATTTATAAATGGTATACAATCACTAATTAAATTAATTGCACAAATCACAATATATGTACTTATGTATGTACAAATGTATGCATGGACAAATATTATTTTTTTAAAATTAAGACTCAAACTTTTGTTTTATATTGGTTTGTATTATTTCAGTAGTTGTTTGCAACCTGACGCTTCAAAATAAGAAAAAGAATAAAACAAAACAAGAAGAAGAGAAAGAAGTTTAAAGAGGAATATAAGAAAACGACATGAAAAACACAAAACGAGTCGTTTTGTTTACCCCTCTTTCTTCTCTACACCGCTCGCCATCAAACCAAAAGAGACGTCGACAAAGCGACGTCGTAAAAGCCCTCATGTGAATTGGCTGTAATTTGCTTTTACTTTAAAGAACTTCGTAGACAAAAACCTTTAGATAAAATTTAACTAGAGTTTCCGTTTCGCAAAACATTAACGGTAAAACAAATTAAGTGTTTAAAAAAAAGGAACTATAAAACAACATCCAAAAAAGTTAAATAAAGCAAGCCACGCAAAATACTTGAAAAAGAATATCAATAAACAATTGCAAAAAGGAAATATAAAGAAAATAAAAAAAGCAAACAGCCATTTTTGAAAGTTGTAAAGACATTGAAAAAATTTCGCTGCTATTGTCTTGTCGCTTTCGGTGCAATTTCAGTTTTTTTTTCTGTAATATCTACAACAACAATTTTTTTTACCAGCCATTTACAATTTTAAATAACATCGAAGTGAAAGTGTGAAAATTAGTCAATAAAAAATAAACAAGAAAAAAACACAGAAACAATTATTTCCTTCAAACAAAAAAATTTAGGACAAAGATTTGTTCCCTTTAAAAACGCCGTAAAATAAAAAGCAGTTTTTCTCTTTTTAAATAATAAATAAACGGTAATTAGCAAGATTTATGTAAAATTTGGGATACATACCTATTAATAATTAAAAATATAAATAATAAATATAATGGAAAAAAAAACAACAAATTTACATTTTTTCTATAAATTGCCATTTGGAAAAACTTGTTTGCATGTGTGTAGTCGACTTTTGTCTACTAATTTTTTAGCTTCGTTTTTGTTGTTTTTCATACTCTGTAAAATGGGTTTGTGAGTGTGTATTTGTTGTTTTTCTCTACTTACATTTTCTAGTTAAAAAATGCCATGCTGCCAGATTGAAACTGGAATTGTTTATAGTTTTTTTGTGACGGGGAAAGGTTTTAAGTTTTATATTAAAACGTGAAAAATTATGAATTTAACCAAACAAATTTAAAAGATTTACTGCCAAACATCACCAAGTAACGTATAAAATAACCATTTATTATAATTTTTAAAAACATATTGTTAAAATGCAGTTAAAATAATAGTTAATTATAACTGAAATTTGTCTAATTGACCGTTAAAGTGAAATAAAATCAATGTAGGTTTTAATAAATGTAAAATAAAATGATTTATATGTTAGCAAAAGCTAGATTTGTTAAGACTATTTTCTATATCATTGGGTTTTTCAAAAAAATAATCTAAACATTTTAAATAACAATTTGTTCGAAAATTTTATAATTCTTTGTTTTATTGTACCTACCTATGTTAATAAAAAAATTTAGTACCCACAACACATAGATATAAGTGGGGGAAGGACTTTTTTGCCCCCAGAAGTCCCGCACGCCCTTAATTTTCCTTGTAGAATAACCTTTAATTTAAGTGCCCACACGTACCACTAATTGGGCGGGGCGGTTTTTTGTATCCATGGGGCCCATGGGTCTTAGCCCCCTTAAATTTTAATTTTGGGTTTTTTTTATTCTGAATCGGGTGTTTTTCTCTACTTAAAAAAATATACCTACCTAGAATGTTTGGTTTTTTCCTGATTTTATTGAAATATCATTTAAATTAAACAATAGGCTTTTAAAAATTTTTATATTAAACAAATGTACAAACTGGGAACAATAGACCTGGTTTGGTCGCGGTACCGTCTCCATTGGGAGAAATCTCCCCGCTTTCTCTGGAAAAAAAATGTACAAAACTTCTAACTAATAGGTAATCGTATTTTTACTATAATTTTATATTTTTAAGTGGCATGGCCACACATCAAACTGATTCTTCAAATTAATGAATGTTTTGCTTAAGGATACTTTACACCATCACAAATCTAACAAATTATTATATGAAAATTTCAAAAATAAAAACATTACGGGGTTGTATTTTCCTTAAAATAAGTAAGGTTAAGGTTAAGGTTACTTTAGACTCTAAAGTAACCTTTAGCCTGGCCACACATTAAATTCAGGCCATCAAACTTTATTTAAGATTTGTTTTTTTTTTGTCGGAAAATATTAAATTATATTTTGAAATATAAAATTTCAATAACAAACTTGAAAATAAAATTTTTTCATAGGTACTTTTTTAAACAAAACAAGCAAATAAAATTTGAATAAATTGCTTACGCACACATCAAACTGGCTCCAAATTTTTTACGAAGATCAAAAGTATTTTGATCAAACTACCTATACCTATGTAAGTAGGTATGTGTTTTTTTATTGCAAACGCAAATGTGAGTTTGATGACTATAAAATGTTTTTCCAATTAAAAATTTTAAGATCTTGTTAAAAATAAAGAAAAGTGTTTAAATAAACTCCAAACAGGAATTATGGGTCGGTTACGCCGCTCTAGGCGAGGCGTTGCTCTCATCTTCAGTTTATCTGACAATCGTAATCGATCCATTAGTTTTTAACAGGTTTTCTTAGAAAAGACAAAGAATTTTAGATTTTTATAGTCAATCCCACGATATCACACGTTAACGTTCGCATAGAATATTACATTTAAAACAAAAACAATTTTTAGAATTGGTTTTTGTTTTCAATGTAATTTTCTATGCGACCGTTAACGTGTGACATCGTGGGATTGGCTATTAACAAATTTTTAAAACTTACTCTTGTATTTTCTAAAACACTTCACCAAATCCAAAAAATGATCTAATACAAAATTTTTTAAAAGTAAATCCTATAGGTAGTTAGTTAGGTATAAAATCAAAAATTTCTTAATGCAAAGTTAAGAAATTAAGATACAAAATAAACTTCTAAATAAAAAATTACAAATAAAACCTTGTTCATAAAACCTATATTCTAAAAAGGTAAACATTTAAGTTTTATTTGGTTCAAGTATTTTTTAAATTAGAATTTTCAATACCTATTGCAAAAATTTTTAAAGGCCGTATTTTTTATTAAAAAAATTAAAGTAGGTACCTATTTATACCTATGAAAAGGTATCTACCAAATACCTGATTAATTATACATATTTACATATACCTATCTATTAATTTCAAATAGGAAGTAAATTAGGTAGGTATATGTATGTAGGTAGGTACGTGTTTATTTTTTAAATTAGCAAAAAATACTAGGTGCCTATCAAATATTATTCGTAATTCCTTAAAAGTTTGTTACTTTTTTCTATTTACGCGGTTTTGTTTCTGTGAAATAACTCCATAGAAAAAATTTAATTTTGTTGGTTACTTTTACAAACTTATCGCAAATATTCAAATTCAAAAAATATGTACCTACCCAGCAAAAACTTTACTTACCTGGTAAGTTAGCAAGTAATATTGGAGACATATGAACACTACTTATTTTTCGGCTGAATAACTACTTATTTTTGTTCGAGTTGTCCACAGAATTCAGTAGTTACAATACACTTACTAGAAGTCACAAAATATCTAGTTATTATTGAACTACCAGTAAGTTGAATTGTAAGTACTTACAATATACTTACTAGAAGCCAAAAAATAACTAGTTTGTATTTAATTGGCGCTAGTTAATAGACCTAATAAATAGTTATGGTGCTAGTTACCAGTAAGTAAATATTCAGTACTGAAAACAAGACAGCTAATAAGTAGTTATTTAGCTTATTATTAGTAAGCAAATATTCATAACTGAAAATAATAGTAGTGAAAAGTACTTACTGAGGTCATTTCTAGCAAGTACTTATTGAGGTTTTCGGAATAATGACAATTGTAATGACAACTACTTACCAGGTAACGTATGAAATAACTACGACCTATTACCAAAATTCAAAAAGTTTTTCCTGGGTACCTAACCGATTCTAAATTAATAAAATAAAACTTGTTAATTTTCAAATAAGAAGTTTAAAAAAAAAACTTAGTAGGCTTTCATTTTATTAAATCAAAAAATATTTGTCAATTGTCAGAATATTTTTTCGGAGTTAATTGAAAAATAGTTTTACTAAAAAAAAACTGGAAGATATTAAATAAAAAACGAATTAAAGAAAATTGTATTAAAAAAATCCAAAACCAGCAAAACCTTTTTGAATACTTGGAATCATCTTCAGCTCTGCAAGCAAATTAGTTGACCGATATTAAAACTTCAATATCTTGTAAGGTATGTTTTTTCAAAATTTTCTGTTCCTATGAATTTCGGAAGCATATGGGAATTTATTAATTATTTCATAATTAAGGAAAATATCGTCATTTACTTTCGTTAAAAAATGTTCATAATTAAAAAAAAAAAAAAAAAAAAATCGAAATGCAGGAATGTTCTATAAATCGAAATACAGTAGATTTAAGATCGAACAAAGTCTGAAAACGATAAAGAAAAATCATAAAAATCGGACATGTTCTAAATATCGAAATGAAGTGAAATTGAAATCAAGAGAGAGATTTTAAGTTCAATTATTTAAAAAAATGACTTGTTTTTCCTGGTTTTAAGAGCTATTCTTGTAAGGCTTATTGGTACTAAAAAATTAAGCAGATCAAAAAAGAATATTTTTATGAACTTTCAACAGGTTCGTTGTTAAAATTTGCTGGATTTTTAATCCACTTCGTTTTATATACTTCATACTTCGAGTACCCTTTATTTTTACCAGAACAACTCTTAAAAACTGGAAAAACTATACCTAGTCGATGTAGGTATAAAATGCTAGTCATTTTTTAAATAATTGAAATCCAAATCTCATCCGATTACACTTCTATTTCTTTTCGATTTCTTGATCATGCCCGATATTGAGAATAATTTTACATAAAATTCTTATTTAAGTTTTCTTTTAAACTCTAATTATGGAATACCTGTAGTATCAGAAGTTTTAATACGAGTAGGTATCATGAACGATTTCATTTTCCAAAACAAAATCAACAATATCGATCTTAAAAAGAATTAATCGAATTCTATTGAACAAAATGGGAACTCCAAACTCCTTCCGTTCATTTTCAATTCTAAGGAATGCATGTACCTACATAAAACTTTTATTATATTAACAAATATAATAGGTATGTGAATTTTTACACGTGCTGATTCGTGAAGTGAGATTCTTTCACACAGCTTATATTTAATATTTATCCTAAAGGGAATTGTTTATGATCTATTTAGAGATTATCTAACGAGTCGTTCAAAAATCATGCCAAGAGTCGTATGAGACTCATGAAGGGATTATTTTACAACTCGTGAAATGCTCAGCCGTATAACTGAGCTACATAAAAGAGGAGCGTGTCAAAAATTTATAAAAAAATTAATAAATAAAAAAAAGTAGATGTTTTTGTTACTCGTCAGATAATCATCAGAAGATTCTTTTAGGAGTTGTATATTAAACATAATCGTCTAACAAACAGCCTGTGCTAGCTGAGTATTAATCATTTTTTCCAATAAGACTATTGTAAAAAGCTTTATAAATTGAAATACAACTCATAGAAGCACGTTCTTTTATTATATTTTTAAAAATTCCTGGAAATTTTAATGTTAGGAAAACATTTTAAAAAGCACCATTGTGCGTTTTTAATAGTCGTTTAATCATTAAAAGAGTGATTTGATTAATCATAAAGATAGAGATCCAAATTGACGTTGAGGTCTGTTTAAGTATTAGGGTCTGAAATAAACCGGAAATCATTTTTAATTTGTTTTCGTTCATACCTATCCATTACCGTAGCCGTATTTTTAGATAGCTGGTAGAAATGGTCTTAAGATTTCAGAAAAAAATCGTGATAGAAATAAAGGAATGTTTTTTTTAGAGACGTTTTAGCTCGAAGCTTTTTTCAATGTTGTCTTAATTCGTCTGGGAAATGTGGCTTATTCGTATAGAGCTAATACTAAAGAAACCCTCTAAGAGAATGAATAATGGGTTTAAATCGTAAGATTTCGACATCACGTCCACGTTTAAAAGAAGTTCACAAAAGTATCAAAAGCATATGAACGCATGGTGCCTTTTGCTTGTGCATCGATCGATAACTGTATTAAACATTTAAGGACGTACCTATGGAATTGTCAATTTTTAAATACATAGTTGAGTTTAGGAATGCATTACTCTGTTCGGTTGCATTGCAAATGACATTTTTTAATTCATCCATTTCTATTTAATTATTTCTTAATAGATAAATCAAAATTGGAAAGGTCGAACAATAAAAACTTTGATTATATCTCAATTGTTTCTATATATAAAAACTACGACAAATTATAGCCCGTCTTCACAAGCCAAGAAGTGTTGTTAAGAAATATTAAAAAGGAGCTTTCCAGCCTTATTGCAATTTTGTAAAGTTAATTAGAATTAAGAAAAAATTTACTTCCCTAACCGTTTTAAAAATAATTTCAATTCAAATCACGTGACTTAAAATCGCATGTGCCTTTTGAAATCACTGGTGTGGTGTTCCGTTTTTGGGGGTTTCGCGCATGAAGAAGGATAACTTTTTACTGTTGCACGCGTCCCATGCGTTAAAACAGCAAGGAAGTATCAAAGACATCGAACGCTTAATGTTGATCTCCAACTTTAGGAATGGATCATTTGGTCTTTTTTTTTCATTATCCCTACGGATATTTAATCTCTAACTAACATCTGGCATCCTTAGCGAATAGATTGCTTGTTTATTTGTTACTCTTTTTTTTTGTTAATGCTTCTTTTTCCAAACTAGAAAATGGCAACAAATTGATAGTTGCCTAACAGGTCTTGTTTTACTGTACTCCCGAAATGAGTGAAACAAGAAAATTGAAAACAAAGAAATGGCTGCCAAAGTTCGAAAAGTTGCCCCATGTAATTTGTAACTTCAAGTAAAATACCCATTTCTAAAAAAATCCTTTGTTATTTTCCTAACTATATTTAACCCTTGATTTTTGGGTCTTATTGCATTCATTTCACTTTTCTTATAAGAAAAAATTGTGTAACGAAAGTTTGGTAAATAAAAAGCAACCTTTACACACCCATACAGATGCCAGTAAGTTTGGGTAAATAGGAGAATGTACCTATAAAGTTCCTCTCTTTTATCAAGTAGGAATTGTTAATTAATTAAGCAGATTCTATTTGCTTCTTTTTAGAGGTGAAGGTGAAAAATTATATCAGGAAAAGCTTTGATAAGAGGGAAGTGTTGTTTATATGAGTGAGCTAAGTGCAGGGATGTTAAGTTGGGATTTTAAAGTAAAAAAGAAAATTTATTTAAATGAATTTTGGATTTACTAAAACTTTTAATGAAAAGAGAAATTTTTGTGTACTTAGGCATAATTTGTAAATATGTATTTATGACTTTAATACCACTTTAGTAACTTAATGAAATAAATTTTTTAATAGGCATAGGAACCTAGTAATTCAAATAGAAATTCAGCCAAATTATTTTAACTAAGCTTTAAGGTGGGATCACACGATTGCCGCAAATGCACCAATATGACACAAGTTTGATTGTGCTTTGTTGACGCACAATAATGAAATTGCCCCAATAAAAAAATCACACGATTGCCCTGTTTTATACAAATTTAATTGCCGCTAGTCGGTACAAAGCGAAATGGGTACAATAATTGCCGCAGCACAGTCATACGATTGTTCTTACTTGTGCCAACTGCGAAAACAGCTGTTGTGGTAGCTCTTTTATTCGTTTGGAAGAAGTTGGCTTGCTTATTAAAAAAAAGAAAATTGTAGGTATCAGATATTCAAACAAATTTTTGTTGAATAGTTTTATTTGAAATTTTTTAAGTAAAATAAAATACCTATATGAAATTCCAAAAATTAAACAAAGTAAAATTCTATTTTAAATATGTATACCTACCTATAAAGAAATTGAGAATATTAACACAGTTTTTTGCAAAAAAAAAATTTATTTTTCAACATATCGTCGGTCACAGGTTGACAACTCTTAACTCGCAAAAAAATCGAATCGGGGGTATTATTTATTAAAATTTTTTTTTTAATCTGAAATTATTTCAATACCTTTGTTTTCTTTACACCATCTTACAATAAATATCTCCTACTAATTTTGGTTTTTTTTTTATTTACTTCCAACACGGTTTAGTAACGGAGTAATAACGTTTTTTTTTTGTCTCCTGAAAAGTACAAAAAAACATGTTAAGAGTTGTCAACCTGTGACCGACGATATGTAATCTCCTTTTAGCTCAATACACTTTGTCCAACGTTTCTCCAATTTGTGTATCCCTTACAAAAATAGGATTTTCGATGTCCATAAAATAGGCATTTGTTTGACCAATAGTTTTAACTTTGTAGCCCAATAAGTTGGCATTATATTCGCCGTTTATTGTTTTTCCCTTTTGAAGGTAAAAGATGTGGATTATCCCGCGTGCATTCCAAAAATCTATTGCCATCACCTTATTGGCCGACAAACTTACCTTGGCCTTCTTCGGAGCGGGTTCACCCGGAGAAACCCATTGTTTAAACTGCTGCTTGGTCTCCGGAGTGTTGTAATGGATCCATGTTTCATCCACAGTTAAAAAACTCCACAAAAAAAGCTTTCTTAAACCCAGCTGATCATTTAAAATCGAAACCACACTACCATATGAAAGTCATTAAACCACTTCTTTACCATTGAAATCGATGGTGCAGAGCCGCCATAGTATTTATCAAGATTTTCCTTCGTTTGATCGACGGTTTTTTTTTCGCAATTATTAATATTTAATGAGCACTCGAAATTTACTTTTTTCATTTTTAAAAAAGTTCACGATGTTGTTTGTTTTGAACAGCTGTTAAACGCAAAGTAAATGACGGAACTTCCGCAAAACTTGACAGTAGGCTATTAACAGGTGGTACTTGAAAAATATACGAATGTTTTCATAAAAGACGACTTTACATTTTTTGGTATAGCCGACGGCTGTATTTTCGCCACCGTCATTGAAAATTTATCAATTTTAGTCTATTTTGATCGCCGTCAACGATATATTTGACTGGCGTTCTCACCATCTACAATTTCATATCGGCTTCGAGTGGAATATTATGACATTTATAACGTAACGACGTCATTTTTTTTTTTTTTTTGTAGTTTTCGACATGAGTTACAGACACAATTTTTTCTCACTTTTCGAGAAACGAAAGAATATTTTGTTTCACATGTTTTCGATGCGAGAAGTTCTCACCAAAGTTACAGAACATGGGTACTGGTATAGTTTATATTTTAGTTAATGTAGTATATGTATTTTTTAAGATCATTTTAGCCATACAAATTCGATTAAAGTTGTTTTTATTTTCTGCACTAAAAAACTTAACGATACTTCTTTATAAACTTATAATTTATAACTGATTATGAACATTGGACTGCTATTTTTTTATTTACAGAGAACTAAAATTTTAAGACTTAAGAAGTTTTTGTAAAACTAAGTAAAACTTTTGACTAAGATTTCAACTAAACACGAACATTTTCAATAACTTAACAACTTTTTACTTTTTGGTCAAACGATAAACTTAACGAAACTTTTTTACATGATTAAGATTTAAAAAAAAAATTTTAAGTTAAGCTTCATGTATTTTGTAATTCTGATTATTTCGTCCTTTTTGGTCATTGGAAAATATAACGAAACTTAATTTACTAAACTAAAGGTTATTATTACTACTTGCAATTAGTTAAATGTAGGATTGTGTCAGACGTATAACAAGTAATTCATTATTTCGACTTAACTTTAACCTGCCCGGTAGGATACACTTGCCTCTAACCTATTGCTCCCTTTTGTTTAAAGCAAAGTTGTAATAGTGACTTTATACGTGGGACAAATCTTACCTTTAACTATCGGCAAGTTGTAATAGTGGCCCTAAAAGTATTATAGTATAAGTTTTGTAAAATGTAATTGTTTTATTTAGTTTTATTTATTTTTTTTTTTTTTTTTATTTTATTTATTTATTTCAACTGTAAGGACTTTAAGAATAAAATTCTTTTATAGTCCAGAGGATTACATAATGAACACCACTAGTAATAGTATTAATAATATTCATGATTATAATAGTAATAATAGTAACAAAGGTAATAATAATAATAATAATAATAATAATAATAATAATAATAATAATAATAATAATAATAATAATAATAATAATAATAATAATAATAATAATAATAATAATAATACTAATAATAATAATAGTAACAATATTAAAAATGATAATAAAAATATAATTATAAAATCATGTATTAAACATAACGATTAGTAAAAAAAAAAATCAATTACAAAAAGACTTCTTGGTAGACGAAATAAAAAGAAAGATAATATAAAGAGAAGGATGAAGTTATAGGCTAGCAATTTTGTGAAACATAATCCATAAGAGTTTTCTTGAATTTCTGTCTTTCAACAATTAGTTTTATATTTGAGGGCAACGAGTTCCAAAGCTTTATGGCGTTGATGAAGAAAAATCTGCTTGTGTTTAGATAGTTATATCGTGGTGGTATTAAGGTCACACCCCTGGTCGACCTGCCGAATGAAATTTTGTCGAACAGGTATGTCGGTGATCGATCATTTAGTAATTTGTGTAGAAATAGAAGGTTTCTCATACGAAGGTAGTCCACTAAGTCGCAACCAAGAAGCATTGTCCTCCAGGATGAAACACTACTAAATCTGTGAATACCATAAACATAACGAGTAGCATTGTTAAACGAGACTTGTAATTTATGTAGTGCGCACGAGTCCAATTTACTATACACCACCGCAGAAGTAGTGATAGGAGGTAGAATTAACTGTAGGACAAGACGTTTCTTGATTTCAGTCGGAGTGTAAGCAGAGGTTAACCGTAGGTTACGCAGAGTCATATACACATTGCGTATAACATTATTGATATGATCATTGCATGACAGAGCGGAGTTGATGTGAAATCCAAGGTACTTGAGTTTTTCTACATATGCAAGTGGAGTGTGACCGAGGCTAATAACTGGAAGTTGATTAAAATGAAGTTTCATCCTGCTGATGGGTAATAAGACAGATTTGGCCGGATTCAGCTTAAGATTGTTGTTTATAGCCCACCTGTAAACAGCTTTTAGGTCCTCATTAAGTTTGTAACACGTGTCATCAACAAGTCCAATACGACCTGATATATACAGTTGGATATCATCAGCATATGCGTGAATGTTAACAAAATTGACGACATTAAATATATCATTTATAAAAATACTGCATAGCAGAGGTCCAAGAACTGAGCCCTGTGGAACTCCAGAATGTATCTCCTTAAAACCTGACTCTCTTAAACCGATAACCACCTTTTGTACACGCTCAGATAAGTAGCTACTTATGAGGGACACTGCACTACGACCAAAGCCAAAGAGACATTCCAATTTCCTACAAAGTAGTGAATGAGATACGCTATCAAAGGCCTTTGAAAAGTCCAGTAAGCACATCAGCGACAGATCACCCACATCATATGATGGTCTAATGTCATCCAGTACTTTCAGTACAGCAGTAGTACAACTGTGGTTTGAGCGAAACCCAGATTGTAACGGAGACAGCAAGCAATTTGCATTGTTATTGAAAACTTCATGAACCTTTATTTTCTAAACTGAATGTATTTTAATAGAATTTCTATAAAATTTTATAATGACAATTAATTAAAACTAATAGGAAATCAAAGAGGTAGAAAGAATGTCTATTAACTTATTTAAAAAGTTGACGAAACTTTATTTTTTATTTTGAATTCTAGGAATATTTTGTATATTTTACTTAAATAAAATTTAACGAAACTTGTTCCCCTATTACGGTTTACAACTCACCTCTCAGTTGAGTTGAAATTGAAACAACAGCTAGCGATAAGTTGTAATTTGTGGATGCCTTTGTTAACCGCAATATAACGGGGTTGTCAACAGAGTTGCCGTTTTGGTTACTATTTTCAATGTGTACTTGTGTACTTTTTCCATTTTGGTTATTCTTTTTCGACTGAAAAATAACTAACAATTTTAATGAGCACCTTTTTCGACTGTCTTTATAAATTGTTTTCTTGACGATATCTTGAAAATAATTGTTGAAAACTTGCGTGGAGCCCATGTCGAAGTTTTAAATTTTTGTGAATTTTAACAAGCAGCATGTGTAAAAAACTTTAAAGGAACACTTGATCGCTATCGAAATTAAGAGCTTTTTCAGGGATATTTGGTTTTTTTTTTTTTATAAATTTCAAATATTTCTGACAAAGCTTTCCATTGAGATAGCGAAATATTGGATATATAGTAAATCGGTTATGTTCTGGAAATCGAAATTGAGTACAATTGAAAACAAAGGAAATGTTCAGTTCAATTTTCTTAAAAATTGCCGTAGTTTTTCATGATTTTTAGAGTAATTCTTATTAATATTACTGGAACTCAAAATATAACGTATATAAAACGGAATATTTTTGTGAACCTTTGAGACAGAATCGTATTAAAATTTTGTGCGGTTTCAATTTCACTCGAATTCGATTTCCAGAACATGGCTGAATATTTTTTATAAAATTGATTTTAAGCTTGGAAAATTTATTACGAAGAACTTTTTCATTAATCGTATAACGAATTTTTTATGTAACCGATTATTAATTAAGCCATGTAAGCTTTATAACTTTGAAGTGTTAATAACCACTATCTGGGGTATCCTTTTCTCTACTCTTACCGTGGCAATATGAAACTTGGTAATGTGCATTGATTTAATGCCAGGCCCACAATGTCGACAAGAACATTTCTTTCGCAAATTTATATTGAAAATAAAAGACTAAAATTTGTTTTTGTTTTCAATATAAATATACGAAAGAAATGTTCTTGTCGACATTGTGGGGCAGGCAGTTATATTCTGTTGATTATTCTAAAGTTTAAAAGATCCTGTAACTAAAACAGTTTTGCAAATAGACGAAACTAAAAGTTAGCTTTGTTTGGGAGGTACAGGTATACTGTCAAAATTTTATAAATAACGATCCAGAGGTTTAGGTGTCTATCAGTGATGGAAAACTTAAAAATTGAAATGGTACTAACCATCAAGCAAAACAGTACTTTTTTCAAACATATTTTTTATTGCATATGTATTTGCTTGTGATTTAATATAAGGTACACACGTTTAGATGTCTAAGGCTGTTAGGCAATTTGTTTATTTTACTTAATGATATCATTAGTAATATTATAATTGTAACAACAAGAATCATTTGACATTAATAGTTCTTTAGTTTTAATTAAATTTGAAAGAGTTTGTACTTGCAAACGATTTCTTTTTTTTTTCGTTTTTATAGCATCTTGCACTGAAAACGTGCGCTAAACTGCTGATGAATGGGGTATTGACAAAATTGCAATAGCAATACGTAAAATATCAGGACACATAAGTTCGTCCATTTCGTTCTTAATTTTGCTTAACATGAACGAAAAAAAGAACAATAAATTTTGTGTAGGCATGTTGTCAATGTTAAAAAAAATAGAAACGCTAAATTTCTCAACAAAGAAGCATAACAAGAAAAGAGTACTAAAACTGACGTGGGGGTACCGCGGTATTTTTTAAATGAAAAAGTACTGAAAAAAGTACCATAGTACTGAATTTTCCATCACATACTTATATGTAATATATTTTAACTGAGCTTCAAATAAAATAGTACTTTTAATAAATAAAAAATTTGGTTACTTTTTTTACATTTGTTTTTTTTTTGTCGTGGCAACACTGGTTGTGAACCATAATACAAAAACTGCAAAAATTCAACTGGACCAGAGTTGAGTTGTAAACCGTTATAGGGCATACGTTTTGTTTAATTATTAAAAATTCTTCCATTCCTTTTCGAGAGATGCGAGAGGGTTGATTTTAAGTTTTAAGGGTGTGAATCAGGGACCGTAACAGTTATTTCTTTTTTTTTTTCATAAAAGTCAGATAATAACAGTATGTTTTGATTTTAATGGTTTTGAACAAAAATAACCGTTTTGTTCTTGATTTTTATTGTTTCGAGCAACAATAAAAGTTATTCTCTAAAGAAATGTTTGCGTTATCATAACTTAGTTGACTTTAAATATTTACTTTCATGTGCCTAGGAAATCCAAATGAAATTTAAAGAAATATTTATGGGTCGATTGCGGATGGTAACTGAACTGAAGTTGTGTTGCCAGCAGTAAAGGAAGGAAACGCCGCTCATGTTAAAATAAACAACATTTTTTTTATTTTACGTTTAAGCATCAGTGGCGTTGCCTAATTAAGCTTCCGGCAACTCAACTTCAGTTCAGTTTCAATCCGTAATCGACCCATTACAGTCAACGAAATAATTACACCACGTACATTTCTTAAGAGAATAACTTATATTTTTGCTCGAGAAAATAAAAATAAAACAATAACTGTTATTTTTGTTCAAAACAATTAAAATCAAAACATAACTGTTATTTTCAACATTTTTTTATTTTTCGAATTTATTCTACGAGTTAAAATGTAACAAGAAGATACAAGATAATAGTCTGGTAGCGTATAAAGTCATTCCTAAAAATTTAAGGAATAGAACTATTACAAAAAGCTATAAAATAGGTACATAACAGAAATTTAACTCATAGAATAAATTCGAAAAATAAAAAATGTTGAATATAATAAAGTTGCTTATAAAAAGAAATAATTCCCAATATCATAACTGTTATTTTTAATCGATAAAAATAAAAATCAAAATTTTTTAAAACAATATATTTTATTATTTGTAAAAAAAGTTTTTTACTATTGTATTGCTAGATCAATTATAATTATAAGATAAAAGCATAATGTAGAAAAGTGCATAATCATAGAAAAGTGCATAAGGATCAATATGGTGTACTTGAATCATTTTTCCGACATTTACTACTATCTATATGCTTTTTTGTTTTAAAAATTTAAAATAACTGTTATTTTCGGTGCCTGCTGTGAATACAACTTGCCAGCTTTGTTGTATTTTGTGATAAAAAGTTGTGTTTTCGACTTTTCTCAACTAACCCCCATTTTCAAAATTCTAAAAAACCACCCAATTTTATTTATTTCGGTCCCTGGTGTGAGTGCAACTTGCCCGGTTGATATAAAGTTCAGTTTTGGACTTTTCTCAACTCACCCCCATTTCCAAAATTCTAGAAAATCACCCAATTTTATTTCGCAAAAAGCGCCCACTCCTGTTTTGGGTTTTCCTAGCTCTCTATTCACCACTAAAACTTTCGAGTTGCCGAGACAACAACTACAAACAATTATAGCTTGTAGCATAGCGTCATTTTTCATGGCACTGTATGTATTTGCCATTCGATTAAGTGACGTTGAACGAAACTTACGCATTTCTATTCCTCTTAACACGTTAGACAAACACTAGTCAACTCTATACTCAATAACACTACTACTACTACTACTACAACAACAACAACAAAAACAACAACAAAACAACGGTAAATTTTTTATTAAAAACACAAATAAAATATAGAAATTAAAAAAAAAATTAAAGAAAAAACTGTGTAGAATTTTTAATTAGTTTACAAATTACTTTATTTATAAAAACAATAAACACTTGTTTGCCAAACAGCAACAACATCAACAAAAGCAACAAAAATAACAAATAAAGTTTAAACATTTTGTTTAAAAATAATTTATTTTATTTTGTCTAACAATAATTACTCAACATTGAAAATATTATAATTTTCTTTGATTTTTTCTATTCTTTTTGTCTTAGTTTTCGTATGTGTGTGTATGCATAAATGGATGTGTAAAGCAAAATATTAAAAAAAAGAACAAATTTTTATAAAATATATAAATTTTACTATGTACCTAGTTAGTTAATCATTAAAAAATGTGTCTTTCCATTTGAAATTTGAAGAAAAAATATGTACCTATTGAAATAAAAAAAAAAACGCGCCGACGTTTTCAAATACATACAAAAGATTATTAGAAAAGTGTCAGTAAAAGAAAATTTCACCATTTCTTTTTTCACAGACACTTTTTCATATTCTCTTATTTCCCTGATTTATCTTGTTTTCTACTTTATTACACTTTCGAAAAATAGGTGCAAATAATTTTATTTTACCATCCTGACGATTAAATAAATTTCATCCCTGATTTTTCTTACACTTTCTACGATTTTCCTTTAATATTTATCTTGCTTTTATTTCTCTCCAAATTCTACTCTCTTTTTATTTGATTTTTTGAACATTCAAGAGAGTATTTATTTAATGGTGAGTTTTCCTTAAACATTAGTGTGTATGTGTGTATGACTGTTAAACTAAGGGTTGTCCTTTGCATCCCAGTTTGAATTTAATCTTTTTCTCTTAGTTTATCTTTTTAATGTCATTAAAATTTCATTAAGAAAAATATTTTTTTTGACTGTTTCAACTTTTAACAAAATTATGCAAAGTTTTTTTAACTTAACCAAAAATAACCCTTGAAATGAAAGCAACTTTTGCCTATTTCGTTTACAAGTTTTTAAATAGGTTTGCTATTAACATAAAAGATGTGAAAGGCATTATTTTATACACTTGACCATAAAATCCTTTGAGGTTTATATCGTAGTTGCCAAAAAAAAACTGGTTAAAAATCGTCAAATTTTAAGGAAAAAAATCGTCAAATAAATTCTGTTCATAATACAAATAATAAACTCCTTGACTTAGTATTCGTCAATGAACCTGTACAAGCGATGGACATTGAAAAAAACATCGATGTTTTTTCGATGCAATGCATCGTATACATACATATAATCTGGCTTAAGGACAAACTCAAAAAACGATTTTTAGTTTTATTTTGGTGAAAAATCTTTAAATAAAATACCAAAAAATGTTAATATCAGGCCAGTTCTGAAAATCACTTTTATTCAATTCACGTGATTTCAAATCACATGTTCCTTTTTAAAATCTCACGTTTGATATTTTTGTTTTCCTTTTTTGTATGTTTTGGCGTGATTTTCAACTGCCGAAAGCATACCGAGAAACAGAAAAACGAAATGTTTTTCAGAACACAATTAATCACACGCGTGATTTAAAAAGCACGTGATTTGAAATCACGTGATTTTCAGAACATCCGAGTGTATCTTTCTTTTAATATTTTCGAAATCATATTGAATAATAAAAAATAAGGCTAATGTCTTGTGTGTTTTAAGAAACGCTTGCTGGGAGTAAATATCATCAACTCATACCAATAACAGAATAGCCAAGAAATTTCAAAGTCATACTTCTGGTAACATTGATTTTTAGTTAGTTCAAATCATGGCAGAATAAGTACAAGGTATAAATAATCATTAGAGATTTTGTTCTCATTTTTAAAAACCATATAACGTCAAACCAAAGAAATTAAGAAAACAAATTAAAACGAGCGTCAAAAATTAAATAAATTAATTTGACATTTCATGGGTAAATAATGGCAACTCTCCCTAATGTACATACCTGGTACTCATTATACTATGGTTCAAATAAACTTATCACAAAAAGCAGAGAATGATAATTTCTTCTTTGCAAAAGGTTAAAAATAGTTGGTGATAATGACATTTAACATATGCTACAAGGTTCAGGTTCTGGTATTAAATTCGTCGCTTCGATGCATCGAATAAAAACATCGATGTTCATTCAATGTTGATGAGTAAAAAAAACATCGAATTGTTTCGATTGGCAATTAATGAGGTCCCCTTTTTGTTGTCGTGGAGAACATCTCTGTGTGCTGTTGCTCCGCAACAAAAGATGTCCTAGAAGTGGGTTGCAGATAGCGCCAGCTTTTTAAAAAAAGGGATAATGTACGGCCCAAACAATTGTCTTTTGTTTGACGAATATTCTTCTCGGTTTTGCTTATAAAAAGGTTCACCTTCTTTTGGGTTAGACATGTTTAAAGTTTATAAACAAAGTTTCTCCTGTCATGTGATCTGTCAATTTAATGTCACTTAAACTAAAACGTCGAAGTTCATTCTTTTCGTTGTTCTCTGTTATACTTCTATTTCATATATTTTCCTTCGGCAAGAAGATCTACTTCAAAAAAAATCAAAATCATCACGCTGGAAACAGTAGCAATGCATTTGGTTTACACATAAATGGAAATCCCAATACATCAAACCCCTATATTTTTGCATTGTCTTATTTAACAGATTTAAAAGAGAAATGATTACGCCAAGTAATAGATTTATCTATTGCACCATGCAAGTGGATTTAAAAACGAGTAAATTTTAAAAACAACCCTGTACTAAAAGTTCATAAAAATATCCAATTTAATCAACTTCATTTTTGAGTACCGATTAGTTTTTTAGGAACAACTCTTAAAACCAGGAAAATACGGTTAGTGCTGGTTCACACTCTTCATGTTTTAGCCGTCAAGTCTTGAGCTTTTAGGAAAGAAGGGAAAAGAGAATGCCATTTCTTTTCCTCTCTCTCCTAAAAACTCAAGAACCAGCTCTTATTTTGTAAATGTATTAACATAAAACTTCGTTCGATTTTAACTTCTAGAACATGCCTTTTTATTTTTTAGAATTAATGAATGTATTGTTTAAAAGCTGCTAACAATTTGTCAAACTTTTACGGAAGATTTATACCGACAACAATTGATGAAATATGCATCTCCATTAAACCAAAAGTACTATCTAAAATTGGCTTTATATCTTTCTGGGCTTAAAATACAACATGTTATTTTAGGCGTCAAATCCATTTAATGTGGCTAAATACTTTTGAATAGTTTTACAGTTAAAACAGTTTTTGAAATTAAGTGCAATCCTCAGACATTCCTCGTTTTTTAGTCCAAAACTTGAGTATGCATATATATTAGTACTTTTACAAAAACTTAAATTTGGCAACTCTAAAACAATATTTCCTACTCCATTACACTGCTTTACATATACACACAAAATCAATTACAGCAAAATTTATCGTTATCAAACACGACGTCGAAAAACACCAACGACTCGAAAAACAAAGCAACATAAACAATTGTCCATGACGTTAGTTCTTTAATAACACTCAAGTAATAACAACACCTACAGTAGAGAAAGAGCGAATTAATACCTACCTGATGAGTAAAACACACAATAATGGGTGTTCTGCTGTATGTATCTTTGTTTTTGAAAGGAAAGAAATTTTTTCTCGGCTTCTTTTTTTCTTTGATTTTCAGTGATATTTTTTTCTGATTTTATAGTTCTCTTACACTGCGGCCACACGATCAACTTTTTGTTGATAGTCTTTTACATATACTGTTTACATTAATTGAAAGCTGTGACGTAGGCTGCACGCAGTTTTTAAGCAATTTACTTTCAAGATGTCATCAAGAAAACAATTTATACTGACAAACGAAAAATTTGCTCACTAAACTTCTAATCAGCTGTTAAATTGAGCGTAAAATTGCCAAACAAATGGATAGTTAAAATTGAGAGCAATCTCGTGATCAATTTAAAAAGTGTGAGTGTGCTAGTGAAAAAAATGAGAGTGAGAGCAAATTGAAAGGAATTGAAAGACAAAAGTTGATCGTGTGGCCTCCAAGTTATCCCTCGATAATAAATAATTAAATTAAATGGTTTTTATTTCTATTAATTTTCTTACTAAGCTTGAGGTTTCTTTTTGTTATATAAAAAATATTAAATTTATTTTATCCAATATTTCGGCCCCCTATGTTTGCCTTCTTCAGGGTTTATTTCTAATATGAATTATATTTTGTATACAATTTCTTTTTTCTAATATATACCTACCTAATAAAATTCCAATAATAATTGTATTTTTGTTTACTTTTTTACCTAAAAATTCCTAAAATAAAAAGGTGAAGTAGAAAAAATGATACACTCATAGCTGCCAGATATAATTGGTCGAAAATCGTCAAATTTTGAGGAAAAAAATCGTGAAAATCGTCAAATTGAATAAGCCTTATCGTCACAAAAATCGTCATTGTAAAAAAACACTAACTTTTAATAAGTTTTAACAATTAATTGTTACTTTTAGTTTCCGCTGCTAATAAAATTTTAATATATTCTGCCTGTTTTTGAAATTAAATAAAAATTTTCCTTTAGAAACTTATTATTGAAGTAACACAACCAAAAATTTTTCAAAAGTATTGACATTCATAAGAAAATTAAGAAAATAAACCAAAGCCAAGAACTATCAAACACCTATTTTTCACGTCGAAAATCCTGCTTAAGAACTCACGTCTGGTAAACACCAATAAAATCAGACTTTCTGAAAGAAAGGTTTCATTATGTGAACCCAGACTAGAGAGAGTGGTTGTAAGATGCCTGTAATAAAGCAGTACCAACTGATCTATAGAATAGAACTCTTAAAAATATGAATTGGTATTTTATATGATGAACAGCTAAGAAATTAAGAAGCTAAAATAAAATGTAAAATTATATTAAAAATATTTGTAAATTTTAACAAAATTTTTCATTTGAAAAATTGTCAAATTTAGGGTTTAAATCGTCATATCGTCAATAGACCATTTATGTACTTAAAAATCGTCAAATCTGGCAGCTATGCCTACACTTAACATGAGAGTAAGTACCTACTTGTTTTTAGTTTAACAGGAAAGAACTCTTGTAGAGAAATAAATACAGTGTCAGAAAAAATAATAGGGAAACATATAATTTTTAATAGTTTTTATATACATACATATCGTTACCTAAAACGCAAAAGGCCCTAACTAACCAATAATTAAAAATCGACTTTTTTCATTGATTCTGATGTATTGCATCAACACAAATGTCCACAACAAATTTTGGAATCTTTCGAACAAAATTAGCGATTTTAATAACAAAAAGCCCTACCTACAAAATATTATACGATAAACGCTAATAGACATAGCTAACAGTTTGCATTATATGTAACATTGTTATTTGTCAAAACCACTGGTAGGTTTAACAAGAAAAATAGAAAAATTTATTAAAAACAATTTAAGGCAATTTATCAATTTTCCATTTTAAATAGTTGTTTGCTTCTCCTGTAAAAATTTCAAAATGTTAGATAGGGCCTTTTGCGTTAACGATATGTACCTACATACTTAATCAAAATTAAAAAAAGTTACTCCAGTTGTAATAAATCATTTAAAAAAATCGATGTAATTAAAAATTATGTACCTTTATCTCGAAAAAATAAAAAGGACATTTAAATTTTGTTACTTTTTGCTATAAAACCCAAATATTATTTTAATATTTGGTAGAAGCTGCTTTCATTTTAATAACGTCGATGCGAAGAATTCATTAAACTCACGAGATTAGCGCAGGTATCCGGGCAAATTGAGCACTAAGCTGCTTGAACCTTTTGCCACATCTGCTTATTTGTCAAGTAAATGTTACATTTTTATTTATTAGAATTTTCCAGAGGTTTTAATTGAAAAAATTTTACAGTTAGTTTCACCAATAAAAGTTAAATGCAGAATTATTTCTTCGACAGGCTTTTGGAAGGAAGATATCGTTCCTATTATTTTTTCCGACACTGTATCTTTTTAACACCATTTCGAATTGAAATTGGGAAAGAAAAGTGGAAAAATATAAAAGGGAAACAATAATGTATTTATCATTTTTCATTTTTCGAATTTATTCTATGAGTTAAATTTCAGTTATGTATTTTATAAAGCTTTTTGTAATAGCTCTATTCCTTAAATATTTTAGAAATGACTTTATACACTACCAGACTATTATATTGTATTTTCTTGTTACATTTTACCTTAGCTTTCCGTTGGATAGCAATGAAGTAAATTTATGTACAGAAATATTTATAATTATTAGACACCAGCAGAATGTAATGCATTTTCTGGCCCGCTACGGCCTTCGTCAGCATTCTTTGTGTCACACTGGATAGTGATACTTTATAAATTGAATGTATTTAACTCAACTATTTTTAACAAATAGATATTGGGAATTATTTCTTTTTCATAAGCAACTTTATTATATTCAACATTTTTCATTTTTCGAATTTATTCTATGAGTTAAATTTCAGTTATGTATTTTATAAAGCTTTTTGTAATAGCTCTATTCCTTAAATATTTTAGAAATGACTTTATACACTACCAGACTATTATATTGTATTTTCTTGTTACATTTTACCTTAGCTTTCCGTTGGATAGCAATGAAGTAAATTTATGTACAGAAAAATTTACAATTATTAGACACCAGCAGAATGTAATGCATTTTCTGGCCCGCTACGGCCTTCGTCAGCATTCTTTGTGTCACACTGGATAGTGATACTTTATAAATTGAATGTATTTAACTCAACTATTTTTAACAAATAGATATTGGGAATTATTTCTTTTTCATAAGCAACTTTATTATATTCAACATTTTTCATTTTTCGAATTTATTCTATGAGTTAAATTTCAGTTATGTATTTTATAAAGCTTTTTGTAATAGCTCTATTCCTTAAATATTTTAGAAATGACTTTATACACTACCAGACTATTATATTGTATTTTCTTGTTACATTTTACCTTAGCTTTCCGTTGGATAGCATTGAAGTAAATTTATGTACAGAAAAATTTACAATTATTAGACACCAGCAGAATGTAATGCATTTTCTGGCCCGCTACGGCCTTCGTCAGCATTCTTTGTGTCACACTGGATAGTGATACTTTATAAATTGAATGTATTTAACTCAACTATTTTTAACAAATAGATATTGGGAATTATTTCTTTTTCATAAGCAACTTTATTATATTCAACATTTTTCATTTTTCGAATTTATTCTATGAGTTAAATTTCAGTTATGTATTTTATAAAGCTTTTTGTAATAGCTCTATTCCTTAAATATTTTAGAAATGACTTTATACACTACCAGACTATTATATTGTATTTTCTTGTTACATTTTACCTTAGCTTTCCGTTGGATAGCATTGAAGTAAATTTATGTACAGAAAAATTTACAATTATTAGACACCAGCAGAATGTAATGCATTTTCTGGCCCGCTACGGCCTTCGTCAGCATTCTTTGTGTCACACTGGATAGTGATACTTTATAAATTGAATGTATTTAACTCAACTATTTTTAACAAATAGATATTGGGAATTATTTCTTTTTCATAAGCAACTTTATTATATTCAACATTTTTCATTTTTCATTCTGCTGGTGTCAAACGCTCCATTGCTTGAGTCGTTGAAAATTTTCAAACGGTACATGAATTTCTGTTGAAAGCAACAACAAAATTACAAAATATTTATGACATTGTTTGTGCTTTCAATGTTATTGTTTGGCGTTGCGCTGCGTTGTCCATGATTAGGGCCTAAATTATGAGGGGTTGCTCACAACAGTCGTATTTTTTCATGTTATTATTTTAAGACATATGACTTTATGACACCTTGTGAATGGCCGAAATATGTATTAGCATTTTTTGTGATGCGTGTTTTAGATTTGTTTGCGCATCATCTGCATTTGTTATGTATTTTCGAACAGCTGACATTTGCAGTGATGCTTAACCGAACGCGCTGCGCATCAGATGCAGCGCAGTGATACATTTCCGAACATGCCCATATTCAATATTCATCTTTTGTAAAAGCTCGCAAAGAATGAATGTAACCATTTTGCATCATCTTTACGTGTAAACTCCCGGGGGCAACTCTCCATTGCGTTGCGAAAGAAAATGGTACCAAATCTAGGTACTTTACTGGTAGTCTTTAATGCGTTTGCGCATTTGCCGTCCGCATTTTTCTATTTTTTCTTTTCGCAAATCATCCTTATTTATTTTATTTAAATGTTTAATTTCAAATTTATTTTACATTTCGTTACTGTAAATCTGCGCCATCTTTAATTTTAATTGCCAGTATAGCCTTAATTAATAAAAATTTTGCGAAAACGAAGAGAGTACCAACTTGGCATTTAGCTATCGTATCGTATTCTATTCGTATCGTAATAGAGAGTAGCCCCCCTGGTCTATTGATGTACATACTAGGTTCAATAGGCAGCCGACAAGACAACGGCCCCTTTGTAATATTGATGCACTTAATTTGAAGTAGATTAAACTGAAAGTTAGGGAGAGTGTTAAAAATTTAAGGCTATTGATTTTCATTAAGATTAAAAATTATGAAATCTTCAGTTTCTTTCCAAAACAGATGAAATGTCGATCGGCCATTATTTTAGAAGTACATATTATACACGGAAATATTTTAAAGTTTTTTAAAGTCAAGCGTAATAATTTGAGACCTTTTGGCTTATTTTATGTTAAAGTTTAAATTCTTGTTAAAGCCTTAACTCAAAGGTCAACTCCTGATCTATAGATCCCCTAAATTTGAAGAGAATTGATAGTTTAGTTTCTAGAAAGTGCTAAATAAAAATGGCGAAGTAAAGTTGTTCTTTTTTTAAATTATTTAAAATCAGAGGTTTATCACTTTAAGAAACCGCGGATTAACTTATAGTGAGGTGTTAACTCTTAAATCAATTAATCAAAGGCCAATTCCTGCTCTAAAGATGTCCCAAATTTTAAGTAGATAAAATGTGTAGTTGAAAAGTTAGAATGTCTTAAAATTTGCGAATTTTGAGATTTTAAAAAGTATACCAAATTTTGGAGTTTTTATAAAACTTATTTATTGTCTGTCCTTTTATTCAAAATTAATTTAAAAAAAATTAAATTTAAATTACATAAAATAAATTAAAAAAAAAAACTAATACCTATTTTGTTAATCTTTTCTTTTTCTTTAAACAGCTGTAATTGGTTAAACAATAAAAGCACGTTGCTTAATATACAAAGTAAAAACCATCCTAAAACGGAAGTGGAATTATAATTAAAAAAAAAAATTGTCCAACTTCAACAAGAACAAACATTAAAGAAAACATTCAAAAATTTTAAAATAAAAATATTCCAAGAACTCTGAAAGAAAGAAACAAACAAAAGAAAATATTAAATACAGAACTAAAAATCTTAAAAAGTAAATCACTAAACGTTTTTACACTCTGTCCAAAAGTGTTTAAAACGATTTATACATAAAAAAAAACAATCCAGTGATAAAATTTGCACTTAAAAATTGCTTTTTATTTCGATTAAATAATCGAAATAGAAAATAAAAATAGTTATAGGAAGCGTTTTTATTAGAAAGTCGTCAAAATAATTCACCAACACCAAATCACCGAAATAGATTTCACAACGGCAACCACAATGCCATATAACGGATCAACTAACGGTAGTGGGGGTGGCGGCGGTGGCGCCCTCTTAGTCAGTGATGGGCCACAAAATAAAAAAATACGCACCGGTGTCCAACAGTCGGGCGAAGGAGACGGACACTTGCAACTCAGGGTAAGTACAAGCACAGACAAACTGTATTATTTTCAAATTTTTAACTTTTAACTACATATAATTATATTTTCATTTCCCTTCTCAACTGAGGATAATTATAGCATATTCTCTTAATTTTTAAAATTTGTTTGCTTTTAAATGACAGTTTGATTATTTACTTCTCTTGACATTCGTTTTTTCTTTAATGCATTAAATCGTTGTCTGTCTATTTGTTGTTATTTCTGTGTTTCTTTTTTATTGTTCTAGTGTTGAGGGTTGTTTTGGGAAAAATCGATTTTCTGTGAAAATATAAAAATAATACTAAGACTATTTTGAAAATAGAAAATAATCAGCAAAAAAAAAAAAAAAAAAAAAAAAAAAAAAAAGATACAAAGTCAAGTTTTGTTGAAGTAAATAAATAACATTTTCATTTAATTTTGATAGAAGTAAATGTTATTTGAAATTAGTTTTAAAATATACTGTTTACAGCCAACTAAAACCTCTTCCCCCCTTTAAAATGAAATAAAATCTAAATAATTAAAAATGTTAAGAGTCTATTTTTTTTTTTTCATAAAATCAGGTTAAAAAATTTTATTTTAGATTTTTAAAAACTGTGCCCACTTGTTTAAGAAACTTTTGCCGCACTCAAAATGCCTAAAGCTAAAAACATTTTAATATTGTCAAATATGATTATAGAACATTTTACGAAAATACTTATTAAAGCCTATTTTAAGCTAATAATGGCTTTAAATTACAAGAGAAACTGAAAATGTATTGCCAGGAATTAATTAAAATTACTTGAACATTGTTTTCCCACAATTTTTTTTAAACTGTTCCCACTTTTTCAAAAACTCTTCCCACCATTAAAATTTTTATCAAATAAAAGCTCGATGCATTTTGTGCTTATACACTTCAACATCAAGTTTGTTTATAAAGGTATTCGGCCATGTTCTGAAAATCGAAATCACGTGAGATTGAAATCGACGAATATTTTCAATTGAATTTTTGTAAAAATAAACGTAGCCTGAGCCCTGATTTTAAAAGTAGTTTAGGTAGGAAAAAGTGGTCCTCAAAGTATGAAATATAGAAAAGGAAATATTTTTATGAACTTTGAACACGAGAGAGTTTCCTATTCAATTCCACGTGATTTCGATTTCCAGTACATGCCCGATTGTGAAAAAAGTAAACTTAGTTTATTCTTAATTAAAGAAAACAGATCTAGCTAAATTTCAATAGAACTATTTGTGATAGAAACTTCTAAAATCCTAGTCCCATGCTTATTCTTTAATAGAACTCCTCTACTCATAAGAATTAAGATTATACATATCGCACTTGCTCAACAATAGAAGGCGAAAATTTGCCACCAGTATTTATCTCAAAATAAAAAAACTCAGTAGAAGCAACAATTTTTAATTTTACACATTAAAGGAATACGAAAAATAATTTTAAAACCAACCGTTTCATTACCAAATAGTAGACAAAATAGCACGATATTTTGACAGCGATAAGATATAAATATTACGTACCGATTTTTTCCAAAAACTGAAAAAATAAAATTTTTGATTTAATACACTATTGCTGAACAAGTGCGTTATGGTACGTATGTTATTCAGAAAATTACAAAAATCTTTGTTTTTTAGTTTTTTATTGTTAAAATTATTTTAATTTAAAAAAGGGCTCAAAATATTTTTTGGTTATTTAAAATCAAATGCGAATGGAATACAACTCTCATGTGTGGGCCGGTGCTTCAAAGTCTATTTTGGAGCTTCTCGACCGCGTGCAGGAGAGGGCGAAGGTTCTGATTGGCGACAGTAGGGATCCAATTCTATTGACTCCCTTGAGCACCGTCGCAATGTGGGTTGTACTTGCCAATTTTATCGTTACTACAACGGGATGTGTTCTGATGAAATTGATGAAATTAGGGATTTGGTTCCCGAAACCCATAGCTTTTGTGGTCGATTGGCCGGTGAATCGTACAACGCATTACAGGGAAAATTCGTTTTTTGGCCGGGCTGTTCGTATGTGGAATAACCTTCCTGCTGAGGTCTTCCCTCTCACTTACAACATGAATAAGTTCAAGTCGAATGTTCACAAGCACTACTCCCTCTTTCCTACTTCCCATAACCTATTTTCCTAGTTCCAACACAATGCATTGCATTAGTAGGGGTCATCCCCTGAGTGCTGGTCCTAACAAAAAAAAAAAAAAAAAAAAAACTTAAGCTCTTTAAAAAAACCCACTTCCTACCCCCATTATGGGTATCGAAATAAAATGTTTTTGTGTTTTAAAACTGTTAATTTGGCTTGACCATTCAAATCTCAAGTTTAATTTTTCAGGACACAGTCTAAAATCAAAAAAAAAAAAAAAAAAAAAAAAAAAATTTATTTTTTCTGCAAAGTTTTTTTTAGACATTTTTTTCGGAAACTTACTGCCTTGTTTAAAATTCAAATAAAAATTTTCGTTAAGAAATTTTTATTGAAAACAAAAACAAATTTGAATTGTTTTTTTGCTGTTTTAATGTTAATTAAGAACTAATAAACTTACAATTTTATAGAATAGCAAACACAAATTGTAGTTTCAATATAAGAAAATTGGCGAAATTACATATCGTTGGTCTCAAGTAGAAAGGCCCTAACTCAAATAATTGTAACTGTATAGTAGAAGGTAAAAACATAATAGAAACTTTATGTATCATAATGTAAACTTGCTCATACAACTGCTTGCAAAGCCGTCATTCTTCACAATATTGCAATGCATTTTTGTGACAAGGTGTATTTGTGTAAAATTTATTGGAATCACTGGAAAACTCAATTTTGTAAAAAATGCGAGTTAGGGCCTTTCTACTTGAGACCATCGATATGTATTATTATTAAAAAGCGTTTTCCAAGACCTTAAGGAACTGTTCCCGATTATACAAAAAAATGTTTTCAAATTAAAAAATTAATTAGAAATTTAAAATAACATATTTTTCCTTAAACACTTCTAAACACTAAATTTCTCGCTCTTAAGGATTCCCCAGCTACTTAAAGTTCTTGGTTTTTTATAATTCTTATATAAAAAATAATAATTCCCCTACAGCAAAAATTAGCTCATTAAATACTATTTTAATGACAAGATAAGAAGTAAAAGACAGAGCAAAACAGCAAAAGTTCTCTGTTGTCGTACGTGCTCTTTGACTTTAAATGTCATTTAAAATTAAATGAAAAAATATAAATACATAAACAAATGCCCTGACACACATACTTATCACATTCACTCACACACACACTCACTGTCGCCCTTAAATGTGCTACATATAAGAAAAGTGGCTTAAACTGCATGTGTGATATTATTCATTTTTTTTTTACAACATTTAAGTCATGAGACCCACTCATGTATGTAGTGCATGAGTGAGTGGCTGTTTGGTTGCCTTGTGTCTTCTGACTGTTGCATATTTGCAGGCGTTTTTAAAGCGCCTAACCCTGCGTTGAATATTTTGCATTAAAATTAAAAATGTAGGAGACAGCAAAGGCGGTGGCAAGAAAAAAAAAACAACGTGCTTAATAAGTTTTTTTTAGTAAGCAACTTGAGAAAATATGTATATCTATTGGAACCAAGAAAACGAAATAAGTAAACAAAATAGAATAAATATTAGAAACACAGACACACACATGCTATTAAGCAAACACATAAAATAACAGGAAATGTTAAATTTAATATCTTCAAAGATGTATTTAGGATGATTTAAAAAGGTTAAATTTTAGATAGATTTTAAAAATAAAGTCCACTATCTTCCGTCTAGTCTATTAAGGATATTACATTTGGTCTTGTCAGTGTAATCCAGTCTGTAGATTGGTCGGGTTTATATATTAGTCTTTACTATTGGTTGTTTTTTAGGCTGTAGATATACATAGATAGTCAAGCCTATCAGGTTTGTCTTAAGTCTGGTGTATTCTATAGTCTGCAGTAGTCAATAGCCTATTTTATATTCTAAATTGTATATATTTTCTATCCCTGTAATATACATCCAATATTTTTAATCGTTTATTGTTAGTATTACATCAAGAGCAAAATTAATAATTGTTTACTCTTCTCTTTATTTCTTCTTATTATCTACACGCACACACACACATAATACTTCAAAATAAGCATATAATGCTTTGCATGCATGTAGTGATAGTGAAGCACACCTTTAGGCTTTCGAAATATAAAATGTTAAGGGTGTTTTTATTTTTACATGTGCATGTGTAAATAAACTAAGTTTTTCCCAGTAAAAGTAGTAGTAATACATGACATTAATTTTTCTAATGTGTTTCTTTCCTTTGCTCCCTTTTCCCTTCTGGATCTATTAAGTTTACTTTTGACTCTATGACTTGTGGGGTGCTAGAAATGTTTATCTAATGATAATTAAAATTTATTGATGACGATGGTAAATACGTTTTAATTGAAAATTTTGTAACGGCACTCTTTGCTGTTGAAGTTAGATAAAGTATTTTTTTTTTTATTGATTTTTAGAGTTCCTCTTGATGAAATATTTAAACATTTCAATATATTTTTCAGGGTTACAATAACTCTGGTTTTAGTGGTAAAGTAAAGACAAGGAAGACATTAATTCCGCAATTTTTTTTTTAATTTTTTGTTTGTTTTATAATGTTCAAAAATTGACAAAACCCAAATTGTATTTTCTTAACAGAAACGTACTTGATTTAAAGGAGAATTTTGAAAATTATGTAAAAGTAAAAGAGCTTTTATTTGATACCCATTTGGAGGTGGGAAGAGTTTTTGCAAATATAGGAACAGTTTTAAAAATTATTTTTTTATAACAATTTTTATTTTTTCAATAAAGTATACCTATTTTAAACTTTTTTTTAAATTTAGCCTCTTAATTTTATTTAGCATTTTGGGAACAGTTTTATTTAATGTAATTTTTGTTTATTATAAAAGAACCTTTTGTTTTAGAAACAACCACTTTTTACATAATACAAAACAATTTTTAACAAAAAAATTTCACTGTTTTCATAAAAAATTACATATTTTCCAAAATAAGACCTTTTCCCATAAAATTAAGCATTTTTCATAAAAATCATAACTCTTTTTCTTATGCAAAAAGGACCAGCACTTAAATAAAATGTTGACTTTTAATAAAAAGGGGTCGAGATCTTTCATTAAAAGAAACAGTTGTCACAATGTGTCTTGTTTCATAAAAAGATGTTTTTTTTTTATAGAAAAAACAACTTTTGGCATAAAAAGGGCATTTGTTTTGTAAAATTATACTTTATTTTACATAAAAATTACTTTTTATTTAAATATTGTCTTTAATATTAAAAGTAACTCTTTACACAAACAGTACATTTAATAGAAAAAAGTACCTTTTTACACAAATATGTACTACAATTAAAAAAAAATTATATTATTTCCATGAAAAAAAAACTGCAAACAAGTCTTCCCAATACATACATACCTTTAGTTTATGCATCAATAAAAAAATATGGCCATTATCCGTGTTTTCCCTGTTGTTGTTCATAACAAAAGGATGTTTTTTTTTTATAAAAAATACCCAACCTTTTAGCATAAAAAGGGATTTTTTTTTGTAAAATTAAACTTTGTTTTACATAAAAATTACTTTTTACTTAAATATTCGGGTATGTTATAGAAATCGAAATGAAGTGGATTTAAAATCGAGGAAATCTTAAAAGCGACTCTGTAATGAAAGTTCAAAAAAATTTATCTTTTTATCTACTTAATTTTTTAAGTAACAATAAGCTTTACATGAAAAACTCTTAAAAAAAGGAAAAACTACGGTCACTTTGTAAATAATTGAATCCTTCTCAATACATACACTTTAAGTAAAGATACCAACCTCTTTTTAGAAGGTGGTACTTTTTAAAGAATTATTTTATATATTGTTAAACACTTTTAGTACAAAATTTAAAAAATTAGAAGTTTATGCATCAATAAGGAAATATGGCCATTATCCGTATTTTCCTTGTTGTTGTCCATAACAAAAGGATTCTGGCAAAAATATTAAGGGTGACGAGGGCTATTCGGATGGCAACAAATTCTATGTACATGTTGAACATGGTGGAGGTTTTAAAACATGATGCTGGTGAACTTTTGAAGTCAAGTGCTGTAGCACAAGCGGACATGAAATTTTATTTTGGGCAAACAAAAACCAATAAAAACCTCAAACCGTTGAAAAAAAAAACGAATATCAAAAGCTCGGAATTGACTGTACAATATGGGCAACAAACATTTGTAAGTGATGGGTCATTTCAAGGAGAAGTCATGAAGAGGGGGAAAATGGGTGGTGAGGCTGCAAACTGCTAGTGGTTGTTGATAATGACAGTGGCAGTGAACATATGCAAATGTTGCAAATTGCATCAGCCCTTAAAAAGGGATGAATGGCATGTATATGCTCACAGTATTGAAAAAAACCCCCTTAAAACGATGGCGAGTTACAGGGAGGTGGTGGGGTAGTGACTTAAGTGCCCACTAGAGTCAATGGTTTAATAATATTATTTATGTCAAATACAATTACACAATAACTCAATCGCACTTATACACACACAAGTTTGTATTCGTTTTGGGGCAGGACATGCCTGGCAATCAGTTTGAGAATGCAAATATACACTTGACCACATACAAGATTCATAGACTTCAGTTATAAAGCTTTACATTGTTATTTTTTGCTGCTCTAAAAAAAAAAAGCTGGGAATGCAATATTTGTTTTTGACTTCAGTCCATGCATCGGCTGGCGGATCTAGTGTAGATTTTTCTTTAATTAAAAGCATACAATTATTATTTGCCTGGCCAAAATGACGTTGCCCTCATCGTCTCTGCTGCTGCTAAAGCTGCAACTGTTGGTTCGAAAGTTGTAAAAATAAATTTTTTGAAATCACTGACCATTTTAATATTTTAATCTACGGAAAATCTTTGATATGCCAATACTAACACATAAAAATGGCTTTAGCTTTAGTTTGGCTTTCCCCAGGTCATTGTTATTCCAGAAAATATTTCACAAACAAAAAAAGAAATCAGCAAAAATTCATCATTTTCACCCCTCAAGGACTATTGTTGAATATGAAATATTGCAAATTGTAAAATTGCCGTACATACTAAATTAACTGCATTCATAATTCAACAAACAAAAATGCGATTAATAATTTAACTCAAATTTAAATTTTAACGAGCATCGTTTTGTTTAAGGATTTTAGATAAAATCTATGGAATTTATGAATATAAATAATAATTTTTAAATTAAAAGATATTTTTTTCTTTTGTGATATATGTGATATATGTATGTACTATTTCACTATGTGGATGGAGGTGCCCACTTATTCAATAACAGCCACTTTTTGACGAATTGTATGTAAAGGGTGATTTAATTTAAAGGGCCATGTTGATTTTGAATAAAACCCTAATTATTTAGGAAATTATTGTCATTTCTTTTTATTATGATAATATTGGTATGGTTCAATTATGTATGGAACAAAATATCGGCCAAATGGCCGCCGCGACCTCGGCGGCACACCTCCATCCGATGGTCCAAATTTTTGATGACGCTGAGGCATAATTGCGGTTCTATGCCGTTAATGTGCCGAATTATCTCATCCTTTAGCTCTTGCATTGTTGCTGGCTTATCGACGTACACCTTTTCTTCCAAATAACACCAAAGAAAAGTCCAACGGTGTCAAATCCCATTACCTTGGCGGCCAATTGACATTGCCACCACGTGAGATAACACGGCCATCGAATTTGTCGCGCAAAAGAGCCATTGTTTCGTTAGCTGTCCGGCAAGTGGCAGCGTCCACAGTAACTGCCTGACAGGCCTCATAAACCACACCAAACAGTCACTCTTTGTGGGTTCATTTGTTTTTCATTATCATTCGCCCAAATACGACAATTCTGCTTATTGACGAATCCACTGAGGTGAAAATGTGCCTCATCACTGAAGATGATTTTTACGATTTGATTTGATGTGAACGCCCATTTTCATAATAAGCCTGAATAACTTTAACGCGTTGCTCGATTGTGTATCTTTCCATGGTTCAAATTGAGTTAGTCTGAAACTGAGAAATGTCATATGAAATGCAGACACAAACTTGACGTTTATCCAAGATTTTTGGATATTTTTGGAATTTGGATAATTTTTCTCCTACCGTTCTCCGACATTTTATCGGATGTTGTGTATTGATGACCAAGATGCTTATGCCTTATTTGGAAACCTTGGCTCTTGCCGTTCTCCAGATATATAAAAAATCCAAAATGTCTTTGTATGGGAGGAGCAACGCCCACATTTACAATCCCGCCCATTTTTATGAGACAGGTGTATTGATAACATAACTATATATACCAATTTTGGAAAACTTCTACCGTTCTCCAGATTTAAAGAAATTTATTGCCCTACTTTAGTGACCTATGTCGGCCCCCCGATATGTCTATAGACCCCAAATCCAACACTTAAACTCGAATACAAGTCAATTGCCACTTCAAATTTTATTCCAATCGACTAACCGTTTATAAAATCTACAACTATTTCCATTTTTTTTTCCAAAATCTGCAGAGAAAAAAAGTTTTTCCCCAATTAAAGCATTAATCAAAAATAAAATCAGTTTTAATTAAAAATTGAATCAAGTGAATTAAACGTTTAAACAAGTTCAAAATTCTTACTGATTACTGAAAATTTTTTCAGAAAAACCATATAATTGAACACCCTAGTAGGTACGTTTTCTTACTTTTATATAAAAAAAAAACGCTTTCATATTTTCTATTTTATTAAGTGATTTTTATGAGGAAAATCTTTTTATGTAAAAAAGTACTTTATATGTAAAAAAGTACTTTTTATGTAAAAAAGGATATTTTCTATATAAGAAAGATTTTTTTTTATTTTTCGAATTTATTCTGAGTTAAATTTAAGGAATAGAACTATTATAAATAATATTTTTAAATTATAAAATACATAACTGAAATTTAACTCACAGAATAAATTCGATAAATAAAAAAAATTTTGAATATAATAAAGTTGCTTATAAAAAGAAATAATTCCCAATATCTATTTGTTAAAAAAGATTTTTTTATGGCAAAACAGAACTTTTTATGTTAAAATAAACTACAATGTGAAAATTTACCTTTTTTTTTGTGAAAATTTTTACACCTCTTATGAAAAAGTACTTTTATAGAAAAAAAAATTCCTAAAATTTATCTAAAAAAATAATTTATGTAAAAATAAAAACTTTTATGTTAAAAAGTATCCTCTGGGAGAAATAATACTTACTTTTTATGTGAAAACATACTTTGTAGTATAAAAAAACACATACTGTTTTCTAATTCTCCCCCCTTTTTTCTTGTTACTTTTTCGCAATGAATGAAATTCTGCTTTTTTTTATTCTTTGTTAAAACTTCATTTTAAAGGATTTTGTACAAAAAAAAAAAAGCAAGTGTGTGAGTAGTTATTGTTGTTGCAACCGGCTTTAAAAAAAATTATAACGGTAAAGTTCTCTTATAAGAAAAAAAAAAAACACATGCATGCATTTGTACATTAAAGAAAAAAAGAGGAAGAAAAAAAACATTTAGAGAAAGGTTCAATAACCTGTGACCAATACCCAACAATAATAATACTACTTGTACATCAACATCAACAACAATAATAATAACAGCAACAACATATAACAAGAAAAACACACCACCATAAATAAGTAACAACAACAACAACAAAAACAGCAGCAACGAAAACATAAAATCCAAATGAAGGCAAATATAATAAAAACAAACAACAAACGAATTGCAAAAATAGCAACAACAATAAAAAAAAACCCGGCAAAAAATTACTTTTGCTGGATGGATGGATGGTTCGTTGATAATGTTCGTGATGTTGTTGTTTTTCTGTTATTATTAGTTGACATGGCGAAAAAAAGAAGCAGGGCTTTGGGTTTCGTCTTGTCGTTTTTTAAAGGTTGTTGTTGCTGCTGCTCTTCTTACATAACAACACAAACATTTTGTTGTTTGCAACAACAACACCAGCAAAGACATAATACGTACATTCATATTAAAAAACAAAAATCGTAAAAAAATTCATCATCGTACATATTCCTACTTTGCCTTCAAACAATCAAAGAAAAACTTTAAAAAATAATCAGACAGTCAGCCAGCCGAAGCAGCCGAAATAATTTCAAATTCAAATGATGATGTTTCTGTTAACATATTCCAACATACATGCATATGTATAAACAAACATACATATCGTTGCCTAAAACGCAAAAGGCCCTATCTAACATTTTGAAAATTTTACAGGAGAAGCAAAAAACTATTTAAAATGTTAAATTGTCTTATGGCCAATTTTCAGGATTGACATTAAAACACATTTATGTTTAAAATCGTTTTAAATACAAAATTCTCTTCTTCACTAAACACTTAAATGAAACTTAAGTCACCGATGTGGTACATTTAACTTCAACTTAAGTTTCTATGGGATTAACTTAGCAAGGTGGCCTCAATATCACAACAATACAAAAACAACAGACAAAGTAATAACAACCAGCTGTTTTTTGAGACCACCTTGTAAGTAACTACACTTTTTTTATGATTTTTTTTGTATTTAGTAGTGCTACCATACTTTTATCTTAATTAAATAAGACTTTTCATATAAAACTCAAAAAATCAATCTGTAATTAAATACGATTTAAGTTTTTATGAAAATTAACATAATATAGATTTAAATACTATCCTGAAAATTGGGCATTAAACTGTTTATAATTCATTTTTCTTTTATTTTCCTTGTAAAACCTACCAGTGGTTTTGACAAATAACAATGTTGCATATAATGAAAACTGTTAGTTATGTCTATTAGCGTTTATCGTATACAATTTTGTAGATAGGGCTTTTTGTTTTTTTGTTAATAAAATCTCTAATTTTGGTCGAAAGATTCCAAAAGTTGTTGTGGGCATGTGTGTTGATGCAATACATCAGAATCAATGAAAAAGTCGATTTTTAATTTTTGGTTAGTTAGGGCCTTTTGCGTTTTAGGTAACGATATGTACATCATTCCATACCCAACAAACACAGAGCTTTCATTTAAAATTGAAAATGATTTGAAATCAAACCCTTTCTCAAACGACAAACGTTTGAAAATTGTTATTTAAAAAGCATATGCGGCATTCTCAACAAAAAGGGCAAACTTATTTTTAAATTGATAAACTAAAGCCTCTAGTACACGGCATGTAAAAAGCCACATGCGCATGTGGTTCTTTACTTTTGTGGCTTTGCATTGACGTCAAAATTACGTCAGAACCACATGCGCATGTGGCTTTTTACATTCCGTGTACTAGAGGCTTAAGTTATTTTCAACTTGCATATAAATGTTATTCTCAACTATTTTTCAAATGTGGTAAAACAATGTGGAATAAAAATAGAAATTAATTGTTGTTTTGTAAATTCATACCTATTTCTTTTAATTTTTTCTTTTAACTTCAATTCATTACTTACTAAGTCTGTGGTCATACGGCTCATGTCTTATTGACATTCCTTTTTCTTCTTTGAACATGAATTGATATTCAAATGATTCATGTCATGTTGACGTCATGTTTTTTTTGTGTAGTTTTTAAATACGAATAAGAAAGAAGAAGAAAAGTGAATGAGAAAGCAAAGCGTACTGACAGTACATGCATGTGTGTACTCGTTTCTTTTCCCCTCGTCTCTCTCACTAATAAAGTAGCAATCATGTCAATAAAACATGAGCCGTATGAACGCAGACTAAAATAAACTGTCAGCTGAAAATCCTTCGTGCTCAAATTCTTGGAAAAACAAAATTCTCCTCTTTTTCAGGATTGTCTTGGCTCAGCGTAGCACTTCGATCATACAACTAACTTTTCTCTTTCCCGTTTTATCTTTTCTTATTCGCATTCTCCCTCACAGTAATTAATTTTTTACTTTCATTTTTATTTTATAAATTTGACTTTAATCGCCATGTTAAAAGGTTTACGCTTTAGTTGCAAAATTTATTTTTCATTTGAGAATATGGCTTTAGGGCAATTTATCAAAAAAAATTGAATTGTTTTTCAAAGGCCTTTATTCAAATCATGATCAAGTAAAATACGAATTTTAAAATAAAACAATAGAAAAAGATTTGAGAATTGTGCTTGAAATCATATGATGTCATATTGCATTAAAGATTTGACTTCGTGTTTGCTGGGATAGAGCAGAGTATTCGTACACTCTCTAACAATACAGTTCATATTTGATATTATTGTTGTTTTTTTTTTAATTTTAAATTTTTGTTTTTGTTGCTTGAGCTTTTCATTTCTCTGCTAAAAATTAATATCGAACCTTTGAAAAGTACATACAATGACGATGTCTACCAGAAAAAAATATGTAATAAAACGCATCTAAAAGATAATTTTTTGTGTATAGACTGTTAACAGCACATACAATGCAATTATGTTACAGATAATGTTTAAAATAATGAATTCTTTGTTATAGTCATACAGAGAAAAAGGCATAAAATTAAATAAAAAAGAATTTGTAAAAAAATAAGGAATTTCTAAGTATTTAACCGATTTCCTGGAAGGAAATTTTGAGCCATAGCCAATGAGCTAATAATAGCTAATAATTTAAATTCTGAAACTACCTGCTAAGCACAGGCTAGTTCCATGGGTTAACAAAGTTTACAACCTCGTATCACGATTTAACGAATTTTTTTTGTAAAATTGTGTTCTAGGGCTGAGGCTCATTTTGTGAGTTAACGAGTTTGTTATAATAGAAACACAACCTTATACACTCCTTTACATCTAGAAAGTCACCGTTTGGTGCGGTTTCCACGCTGGTGTCATCATCGAATCTTATTTCTTCAAAAACTAGACGTTCTTAATGTATAAAATATATGTACCTATAGAGGACTAGCATTTAACTCGCTACTTCGTAAGCGTCTCCCTTTCTTTCATGGACATATTTAACCCAATAAGGAATAAAAATTCCCCGGGAATATTTTCCCTTTATCCATTTTTGCAATTGAATTTTCATAGGAAAATGGGAGAAGGGAGACAACTCTCCAAAAGGGCCGAACAAACAAACCTTTAGTGGATCGATTTGGGCAAGACCAACATTCGGTCAATATTTTTAGATACAGGTATTTAAGCTTCAGGTATTCTAAGATGAATCAGTCAGTCAGAAGCGTTACAGTTTTATATGTCGCACTTGTTCCTCTAATAGCCAATTTACACTACAACGAAATCTAGTACTTTCGAGATTTCGAGCCAAATCTAGTGGTTTTTGTCTAGATTTCCCGTACAAAACAAAATCTACTCCGTGACTAGATTTTGACGAAATCTATTCGAAATCTAGTAGTACTAATTGATGCAACTATGTTTTTCCCCATATAGCACTAAAAACTACTTCCCTGCACAAGAAAAAAATGACATTTTAACAAAAAACAAAACAAAAACAACAATAGCTGCTTGTTAAAATTGTTAAAAAATTTAAAAATTTCGTAAAATAGTAAAAAAAAGGCAAATGACAAATAATATTGATGAAATAAATGAAGTTGATTATAAAGAAAATTTAATGCAAATTTTTAAATGCCTATTTCTTTATATGTAAGTATGTATTACACAAAAAACTTTCAGTCGGCGGTTTTTGTTGTGAAAACCAAATCTCGCTAATGTCAAACAAGTATAATGTAAACGAACTAGATTTGGAGGAAGATTTCAAATGAAATCTACTAGATTTCAATGTATGTAATGTAAATGCCCTATAAACAGCGTCAACTCAAAATTTTTAAATTTTCACATTTTTCAAGAAAACGATAAACAGTGGCCGCCATATCTACCCACTGTAAAAATCTATTTCTCTAGTATTTTGCCTAAAAAATCCAGTTTGTATAAAAAACAAGTTTTATGTCTCCACTGAAAATTTATAAATTTTGAGTTGACTCTGTTTCGAGGAACAAGTGCCATATGTTTATAGATTTTTTGCCAGAATAAAGCAACAAATATTTATAAATTGTTACTTTGTAAACCAACTTTAAACAAAAATTTGTTTTGCTTTCTGATATCTAAGTTCCTCTCAGATACAATAAAACCAACGGTACCGTTGACGGATATCTTTCGTCAGCGGGGACAAATTTACGTCTGTCGGTATTCGCCTGCGGGAGCTATTACTGCATAGCGAATTAAGCGGTAGTAACCTGTATATAATCAAAATTTACTTGCCTTATTTGCGTTGTGATTGGTCTTTTATATTTACCCATACTTCCTATAAAGGGTTCGTTTTAGAAAATCGCTTGAGTTAGCATTAATTGATTAAAACAATAATTTACTCTACCAAATTTCTCTTAGATTGATCCACAATTGCGAATATCCCATTTTAAGAACCATTGCCCAAAATTGTTTTAAGAGCCTTGGACATAGGGAAACGATTAGAGATGAAGAACTTTTTCAAAAAAAAAAAAAAAATATATATATATATATTTATAGATATTTCGTAATAAGAGTTTTTTCTGCACCTTCCGATATATTCCAAAAATTTTATTTTTCCCAAAATGACGTACGTGTAAAGTAAACATATATGTATATTCTTACTCATGAATCAAAAAACAAGATAGGGAAGAAGACCACGATCTCTATTGCGCAGGTCCGTTATTTTGATGTGTGACGTAGAAATAGAATTTGTGTATGTGTATTTGTGTATGGCTTACATTTTTTACAACAGCACTCATTTGAGCTCTAAATTGACGTATATGCGCAGTAGAAAATATTTTTGTACCGACTGAGTGCGTAATCTTGTTTTTTGATTCATGTTTCTTACTAACTCAGTTATAGAGTTAAGTTTTTTGGCAGCTGAGATAGCTTGCTTTTGTCTCTCCCTTCCTCTCTTTTCTAGTCGTTTTCTATGGCCATAGAACTCTTTGTTAAATGTTAATAAATATCAAAATTTAATATGTATTTATTACGCGGAACTACTGTGATACGATAAAATTCGAAAAATTAACACACTTTTTCTTTTAACTTTTGCTATCTATCTTTTCTTCTTCCTCTTGCTTTCTCTTTCTCCCTCTGTAATAATGTCGGTTGAAAAACGGCAAATATCGAATTCTTTACACTACATTGGTAAGTGTGATATAAATATGTGTGTATATGGGTACGGATATTTTTGTGTCAGACTGTATTTATGTGAATTATTGTACTTTCCGTATTTTTCCTTCGTTTGTTTTAAGTTTAATGTAAGAAGAAAAAACTAATGCTGGATCGTAAGCATTAATTTGTTGTTTTTTTTTAAACTTTTTTTTTAAGTAATAACAACATGTATTTATGCCTGGAATATGTTATTGTCAGTCAGTTAGTCAGTCAGTTACATATTATCTATACGATACAATGTGAGTATTTTTTTTTTAAATTTTTTTCTTCATCTACTTTTGTTGGTTTATAAATCAATAGCAGAGAAGGTTTAATACAAGAAAAAAGTACCCAGAAACAAACACCTTTCTTTGAAAAAAGGTTTTTTTTTATTTACAGAAATTTAAAAAAAGGCTAAAAGTAAACCTGCTTATTTTTTTTTAGTTAACACCGGAAGAAATGGCTGCAAATACTTACATATTTATCATGATAGTTTCATTTTGAAATTTTGTATGTAAAAACAACACTATCGCATTTTGTATGTTTTCTATAGAAATTGTGAAGAAAAAGTGTCAAAATCATTATTAATTATAATAAAGGGTATTTTTTAATCCCGATAAAAGTTTAAATTGTATAAAAACCACAACAAATAAAATTGTAATCAAAAATTTTTTTTTATTCAAAGGATAAAGTTTTACCCCCCGTATTAATAAACGATTATTAAATTTAATAAAATTTTTATAGGTACAAAATTTGTTTTGTAAGCCCTTATTTAATAAAAAATATTTTTATGAATACCAAATTTTTTTGAGAGAGAGGAGAAAAAAGGCGTTCTCTTATCCCTTCTCTCCTTAAAACTTAAGACTTGAAGGCAAAAACCTGAAGCGTATGAATCAGCACAGGCATTAACATTTGAAAGATATTTCGGTCATATGGGCTGTTCCTGACAAAGTGAGTGCATTCTCCAAGTCCTAGTTTGGGCCTCTTATTCTAACTTTGCTGGACGTATGTCACGAATTAAACGAACAATGTTGGCTTCAAAGGCACAAATTGTTGTTGGCTTATCAACATTGGAAATAAGCGAGAGATGTCAAATCGCATGACCTTTGATGCCAATTGACGGGTCGATTTCTCGTAATCAACTTGTCGCTAACATTTAATTTCAATAATTTGATAATACATCTCCACCGGTTTAATGGACATTCATATTTTCTAACAAAAAAATCATTTATCATGGTGCGGTAACGATTTATATTGACCGTAACTCGAGCTTTGGCTTCATTTTGAAATAAATAATTTCCGATCATGTCACCAGCGCACAGTGGCGCCATTTGAGTTTTTTCGTTGCAAAAATCATATCTTTTGAACCGAATAAGATAATTGAACAGTTTAAACAGCATATGATAGATAACTGTTCAGCCTATGAAATGAGCGTTTGGAAAGGGTGCTACGCTTTGTAGGGGCCTACTTATGGGTTATCAAAGTTAAAATTAGTAGAAAAATCAATTTTATGGTAACTAAAAAAAATTATTTTTACATTTTTAGATTGTTTTTATTTTTTTTCTTAAGGGTTTTATGTTTTAAATTATTACCCAACAAATTAAAAAAAAAAATTATTTTTTTTCTTAAATTTATTTTTTCAATTTTCTGTAAAATATTCATCACAATTCGTAAGGGCACTGGTACACGCTCAATATATATTGTGATATTTGGATCGCGATCCATATTGATGGATCACATCAAATTTGGCTATTATGCGATTTGGATCGCGATCCATCAATATTGCATGCTACACGTTCAATAAATATCGTGATACTAGAAATATCACGATATTTATTGAACGTGTAGCAGTGCCCTAAGAGAAGGTATATCTAAAAGACTAACCATTTCTAAACTATAATTATTTTGTATCTCTATTCATGACTTCACATGCCGCAGGGAAGAAATAAGTGGATCGGAAGATGCTGCCAATATGTTGAAGAGGTCCTCATTTTGCCTTACCCTTGATGCTTTGAATGTGTTCTGCAATCAATATTTTTTATAAAATTTGTTAAGAAACTCCTGTGCTTCTTCAGAAAGCTCTCCAATTGGCAAAGACTGGTACTCAATTATATCTTTGCCATGCGCCAATATTTTATGGACGGTCGGGGTCAACTTCTGTGGATACATTTCTGCTAAAAGAGATGCAGTTTTCGACGCATATTCTCCATATTTTGTAGAATTGACATTTTCTTTGCAGTTTAAAACATCCAAGATCGTTCCCAATCTTTTCATGATTTGATTGTCAATTCCAATGATTCTAGTTACTGCCTCATCATTTTCAAAAAATCTCCTAGAAGTGTTTCCATCGTTTGAGTTACCGTATCCGTGCTTGGGACAGTCTACTTTTAGTCCAACTTGTTTAAAAAAAGCATCCTGTATTTGCTTCTTTCTGATATTTTCCTTATCCTTTATTGATGTATTTTCATCGAAGTTTTCCTCCTCTTGTGGTAGGGTATATGCCAGTTTTAGCAAGAATTCCATACACCTTATCCTTGCGTGCAATGGTGACATTCCATATTCGTAATTCTCCTCATTTGTAGAATCGTTTAAATTACCAAAGTTCTTCTGACTCTTTTTGCAAATCGGGCATGACATTGTTGAGGTTGTTCCTGTCAGTTCGTTTACGACTTTTCCAACAACCATGGTCAGGTGGAACTCGCAATTTCATTCAATATATTTTCCTTCTCCAATTTGCAGCTTTGTAGGCTTAATCTTGCTTATTTGTTCTTCAATGTCCTTCACCGTAGTCCTTATGAGTTCTGCCGATTCCCTTGCAAACTGAAACATTATTGGTCGGCAATAATGCACTGATGACGGACGTGGATTTTTCCAGTGTAGGGAATCATCCGATTTTAGCCGCAAAGGAACAACAGATGCCATAAACATATTTCCGTCCGATTTTGTAGCGTCATCGAAAGATATCCTTTGCTTATAAACGCTTTGTCCTGATGATCCATCGCAGCCCCATTTGCTGATCAATGTCAACTTCTCAGGAAGAATTTTCACTTCCGTGAAAAACTTTGGTGTGGTTGACTTTCTAAACAGTTCAAATAATTTTAAATTGTTCAACGCCATGTTTTCAGTACTTAAATTGTTTAATGGTTTCAGTAATTGTTGCGCCAACTTTCAGGCGTAGACTTATCCAGGCATTATGCTTATTTTGCAATATATAGGCTTATGCTACCATGCCTAAAAATTTACCTGTTCCCTGCATACATATGGATTTAGGCTGAATAACGCAATTTTGATATTATGCACGTGTCCAAATAAGATTTGTGCCTACCTGTAGGGACCATAAGTCAATATTGTTCCTGACCATTTGTACGCCAAAGTATTGCTTATGTGAGGTACGTACCTGCTAATTTCAATGAGTAGTTTTTTTCAAACTATTAGATCAAACTACTGTCAGTCAAAACATATTAGGGATGGACGCCATACAATTTCTGCAACCATGTCTTTTTAAACTTTTTTACCTCTAGAAGCCAAACGGGCACGTACGGGCAGATAAAACCTTTTGAATTATGTAAAGAAATAATCAAAGAACAGGTTTTGCAAATATGGCAAATATAGAAAAATATAGTTTTTTTTTATTTTCCGTCAAAGTTGAAAAATAGTGAAAAAACCGGATAGTTTTTAAATAGTGATTTACCAGGAGAAACACAAAGCAAACAGTTAATTTTTTTTTTATCATTATACATTTAATAAATACATCAATCAATACAAACAAAAAATAAAGCGATTCGTTACCTATTTTTCGTGATATTACACCTGAAATCGCAACAAATTGACTAAAAATTGTGTGTTTTTTTGAAAACCGAAAGTCGGTCAACTTTGAACGGTTATATCTTCTAAACTAAAAATGTGATATTATTAAGAGTGGCATATTTGAAATCGTTGAAAAGTTTCCTATAACATGGGTTTATTCAAAACTTCGTCGGCACTCATGAAAATTTTGATTTTTGCAACCTCGTTTGCTCTACGGGCGCCACTGTGCAGCGTTTAAACTCCACTAAACTGTGCGTTTTTCTGGATGTTATAGAGTGGATTGGTCTCTCTCTCTCTCAGTGTCTCAGTGTCTCCCAGTGTGGCCGTTTTGACATTTTTGTAGCTAAATTTAGCATTAAAATTTTTTATTTAGCTGCAAAATTTTCATTAAGCACTTGGCATTTTTTTTTTAGCATTTTTCGAAAATGTTTTTAGCTTTTTTTTGCATTATTCATTTTAAAAATTTGAACGAATAGTTCTATTCATTTTACTTAATTTTTTCTTATAAATTATGTATATTAATTTTGACTTTAAATAGTTGTACCCAAAATAATTTCGTATGCAAAGGGATAATTCTTATCAGTGATGGAAAATTTAGTACTTTGGTACTATTTTCAGTACTTTTTCTTTCTATAAATACCACAGTACCCCCACGTAAGTTTTAGTACTCTTTTTTATGCTTTCTTGCAAAGAAATCCAGGGTGACTCATTGACAATATATTCTACGTGACAATAACATACAGTGTACACATACAATATATTTGTTGAAAAAATTTGGATATTCTTCAAGTATCAATGTCATTTTGATTGCGTTTGAACTACTATTCGATAACAGTATAACATAGTATGTATTTACTATTTTTACTCACCAATAGTTAACAAACATATTTTGAATACCACTAGAAAATATGAAATCAACTTTTTGTTCGGGAATTAAGAACGAAAATAAAAATATGCTCTGAAACTTAGCAAAAAATGGAGGCTGCTTCCGTTAGGTAACAATTAGTATATATTTAAAAAAGTATATGTACAGACCTATACATAGCAAAAAACCAAATGCCAAATTAACAAGGTGCAATGTTGATCGTAAATCATAGTAAATTTCTGCAAAAGTACGGATTTTTTTGCTATAAATTTTTAGTTAAATACATAAAATTTTCTACTGGTGTGTTTTAATTTTGAGTGCTTAAATAAACATCGGGAGAAACAACAACGTGAAACATGTGCATCAGGAAAATAAATAATAACATTTTTTCGCCCCCTCTCTAGTTCAATTATTCTAAACAAAACAATTATTCTAAAACAAAAACATATGTTGTCTCTGAAACTTCTTCTCACTATTATTTCACACTCAAATTAAATTTATTCTACATTAAATCCAAATTGTTTCAACTTGAAATAACTCTCATTCAACGTGATTCGAAGTGTTATTTCAATATCAATGTCATGAATTATTTTATTGATATGAAATAAAGTTATTTTAAAAGAAAAAATGTTGCTCGCAAGTTATTGTGAAATCATGTTAAATTAACATGAAGTAACTATTAAGCAAAATCGCCACCGAAAAATGTCAAATCCACCCCCTTTTACAGGATTTTACATTGTTTTTTTTTCTGTGTGTAATAAAATTTGCATTTGCATATACTTTTATATTAAAATGTATTAATTTTTAGTTTGTGAAGCAAACTTTTATATTTTTTATATAAAAATTAATTAATTTAATGTTTAATTTTTTTTTTAAATTTTTGTGTTTTTTTTAGTATAGTTTTAAAGAAAAAATATGTTTTTTAAAAAGTACCAAAGTGTTGAATAAAGTACTCTTTTGCTTGGTGGTCAGTACCATCTCAATTTTTCAATTTTCTTTCACTGATTCTTATGTTAAGCAACATCTTACCTGTCTTGTAAAAAATAATAGAATATTCAGGGAATATTAGAAATGCCATTGTCATATTGATTGTAAATATTTTTTTCCCTTTGATTTACGATATAAAAGTACAAGAAAGTTTTACTTTGTATTAAGATAAAAATTCAATAAAGTAAATGTGTGAAAAAATTTTTGCTCTAAACTGCTAAAAAAAATAATAATAATAGCTTCAATTTTTCTTAAACTATAAAAAATAAAATGATCTAAAAAATTTGTATATCATAGAAATAAATCGTTTAAATTTAGCATGTTTAAATTTAATCTCAACTACCTGTCGTTCATATTTATGTGTATCAGATGCATTAATAAAATCTACCCACTTGCATAAATATAACCATTAAATTCAATTTCGTTAAAATGTATTATCTTTGGCATTTTTTGGCCATGTTTAATGTCAGATTTAGCTGTAATTTTTTTTTTAGATCTGGTCACACTGCTCGTTAAGCTGAATATAAGCCTTAGGCTGGAGGTCCACACCACGCGTTTTAGCCTTCACGCATTGCATGAGTTGTATACATTACTTGCGTTCTACGGTTCAAGTTACATGCAACGCTTCTGATGCGACATCACCACAAGTAAAAATAAAATTTCATTTTTCAAAATCAGCTAATTTATTCGAACGCTGCTTGAGTCGCTTACAAAAGTAGAAAGTAAACCTACTTTTCGCGTACAACGCCTTAATGCATCCTAGGCTTTTGTACATTAAACTTGTTACATATAACTACACAGATTCTACTATTTTGACAGCTGCGTAGACAGCAAAAAGGCGTGTAACGCGATGTGTGGACCTACAGCTTTATTGCTGAATACACTTTTGAAATAAAAAATTAACAACTGATTTTCAAAATAAATTTGAGTTTAAAATTCTTATTCGCTTTAAAGTCTTCTTTGTATAATATTTTTAGCATTTCTAAAGTCTTTAAAAAAAGGTTTCCTGACGATCTCGCGTAAGTGACCAGTGAAATACGCTTAGAAACCAGCTTTCCCTCAACAATAAGTTTCAGTGTATTTATCGAAAATATAAATTGGGAATTTAGCACTTCATAAAGAAATCTTATTAATAATAATTTTGGATAATTGGTTACCGTTTTTCAAGCGTGAATCCATTTTGATTTACTAAAGTATTCACTAATCATAAATGTGACAAAGTGAGCGTTAGCTTGACAGCTAAACCTATCGTAAGTTCTATTGGGCTTAAAAAACACCCTTTACTTTCTTTTGAATACATATAAAAGTAACTTCTCACTGTTGTACTTTTTTTTTTGCCATTATCTGTAATGCATTACGAAAGAAATGATGAATGACTTTAAGACTAAATAAGGAATGGGAAGTGATTGATTAACTAAGGAAACCTCCTCCTTCAGTTGTGTTTAATATATCAAAATTTTCTTGAGAACTTGGGGAAAATTTAAAGCACAAAAAAACTAGTACAAAAATGTTCAGCGTTCTTCTAATATTAGTACATACATTGTACTACAAATAACCTAAATTTCGCCAGTATTAAAAAAGGTTGAAAGTTATTTTTAAAGTTCTTATAAAGACTTATGTACTTGTTTTTCTGCTACTACTCTTTCATCATTTTCTCCCACTGGGTCATAGAATTTCAAAAGTTTCCATTCATCATAATGTTTCGCATTTCCTAAATTGTTGTGCCGGCTGCCGAAGCAGGGGTATTTTCGGAAGTTCCCGATTACCACTTGGAGAATGTATTTCGTATACTTGTGTTAAACTTAGTTTTGTTATACATCATTTAATCTTAGTCGATGAGAGAAGAGCCCAAAGATTTCTTCTCCTTAACATATTTCGGTTCCGTGGCTACCAAGGCGCTGTGTACTATTCATGAGTAACCATACCAGTTGGCTCAAACTCTGCCTGGTCATGATATTAAAGAATATTTTTATTAAAGAATCAGCTGCTACATTTTAGACTAGTTTCTGGTCACTCCTGACTGTTTTTATTTTCCTAGTACCTTCCATTTTGTAACAATATGGTAAGCTTTTCCAAACGCCTCACGGGAATTTGTTTTTAATATTCTATAAAAAAATTGCTGACTCTTATGTGGATGTTTAAAGCACATCTAGACGGATATCGTCTCAGATTATAAACCAAGTAAGAGGTGTTTCAAGGGCTTGACAAACGCTTTGTATTCTTTCTCCTTTTGGAAGTGCAAGGTATACAAATTTTTCATATATTACATTCAAATCCGACCCCTATTGGAAGCCCTAACATAATTCAAATTAAAATCAAGAAATTTCATTCAGTTTCAGCATTTGAGGGAGTTTTCGTTCCAAAACAATTAAAAATAAAACACTCTTAAGGTCATTTTTCCATTTTGGCATCAGTTATTGGTAGGATTTTATCAGACGTATAACAAGTTTTTGCTAATTTTAAATTTACTTTAACGAACTTGTCTTCAACTGATAAAATCCTATAATAAACTAATGCCAAGTCGTAAAAATGGTCCCTAAGGTAATAACACCAAGGGGCGTCCATATTAACTCACTTTTAATTCAGAACAATTTTAAATATTTCTTCTCTTTGATTAAATTAATCAATAACTTCCGAGGAAAAGGCGACGTTAATGTGGCTAATCTTAGAGAAAGTATACCTCTAGGGAGTTCTTATCTGGGAGTTCTTGTCTGGGAGCGTCTTAATAAATTCACTTTAAAGTAGGAACAATTAATAAACATTTCCAATTAATTCTTCTATTTGAATAAATTACATAATATTTCTTTGGGGCAGGGTAGCCTAATAAAGTTGTTCTAAAAAAACCAACTTAATGCCATAGAGGGCGTCCTCTGTAATTAATTTTTAATTAAAAACGATTTATAAATAATTCTAAATATTTTTTTTATTCAATTAAATTACTCAGCAATCACATTTGGCCTTGTTACCTTATGGGTCCAATCTTAAAGAACTTTCATAAGGGAAGGGGTTAATGCCCTAGAGGGAGGGAGTCCTATTAAATTCACCTTAAATTAAGAATAATTTATAAACAATACTTAATATTTTTTCTATTTGCTTAATGGGGCTTGACCACATCGGGCCAATATAAAAAAACTTACTGTAGGCATTAATGCCCTAGGGGCGTCATATTAGATTTACTTTCAATTAAAAACAATTTATAAAACATTCAAGATGTTTTTTCTATTCGAATAAATTGCTTAATAATTTTCTGGGCTGAAGTGACCCCATGGGGTAAATTTAAAAGAACTGATGTTTCTAGGACACCTTTTAGGGCATTTATCACTGGGGCATCCTATTTAATTTATTTTTAATTAAGAAACATTTTAAATATTTCTTCTAATTGAATTATATACACTATAATCCCCTGAGGCGCAGGGTGACCGCATGGGGTCAATTTTAAAAAATTATAAATAATGATTATACTTTTTTTTTTTTTAATTTAAATTGACACAAAATACAAAATTCTTCCTCTACCAATTGTATTCCAAAGTAAAAATTTAAATAAATTTTGCCAACAAATTGAAATTCTTAACTTTTCCAATTTGCTTAAATTTCCTTTTAAATATTTAAAAGATAAATTTTCTTATATCATTTCTCTTCTCCTTGTTTTGGATCAAAATAAAAGTTCGTCCCATTGCCTGTCAGTTTGCCTGTCTCATTTATTTGCCCGTTTCGTGTTAATAAACAATCTGTCTTGGCTCATTTGTTAAGGTTTGCTGTCATTTATATTTTCTGTTCATGCATTTATTGTAAATATTTCCCTCTTTCTTTTTTGACATTTTATTTGTAATAAATATTATGTAATAAAGGAAAAGACAAAAAAAAAAAAACAACATGTATTTCCCTTCAAATTTCACAAAAAAAAAAAATAAGAATGAAAAATAAAACTAATGACAATACTACTCTGGTTTACTCTTCCTTGCTCGTGTTTTTTTTTTAATTTTATTTTTTCTCTGTCAAGTGAATGACACTGACACCAAAGTGTCAAAACCACAATGACATTTTGAAGTAATCAAGAAAATTATTAAAAAAAAAAATAAAATTCGTTAAAAATAATAAAAATCTATTGTATTGAAGACAAAATTCAAGCAAAACTAAAGTTTTTCCCTCCATGAAAATTTTCTTTTAACCAAAATGCAATAAAAATCACAATTTGAGTGATGAAAATGTAGCGAAAATATTAAACAAATAAAGAAAATTGTTAAAAGGAGATTGAAGAAAAAGAAAGGAATTACCAAACATTTAGTTAAAAAACTTATGGAGGGCTTATTACCCTTTCCCTTTTACTCATGGATGCTAGTTACCCTAATTTAACCCGCTAGGAAATTTACGTTTACTTATGAGATATTTTAATTTTTTTGTTAGGAATTATGGCTTAAATCGAAAATCTGGTATTAAATTCTCTTTAAAACTGTTCTTAGGAGATTTTAACAAAAAATAAGGGAGGTACTCCTTTCCCTTCTGCTTATCGATATTTTACTGCTTTTAAGAGATTTTCTAAGGAACCTGAAAATTTTTAAGCGTTTATTATAAAATATTGGTACAATAGTGTTGGCCATGGCGAGCTGTGGCCTTTCCTCATCTTTTTGGCTGCATTTGGATTCCTCGCCAAAAGAACTGCTCATATTTAGGTCTGTTCTCAAAATTACTTTTATTTAAATCACGTGATTTCAAATCCACAAAACTAAACGCGTGATTTTAAAAACACGTGATTTGAAGTCACGTGATTTTCAGAACATGCCCGATTGTGCTCTGAGGTGAAGCGTATTCCAATAAGACCGTTCTGCATTGAAACAAATGGTCGTCATTTTGGGCAAACTTTACTGATCTTGCAACATGTGGCCGTTTGTTGTAATGATGAAATATTACGGCTTTATGTCTGGTCGCATATTCTAGCCGCTATTTGTCCATTGACCGCTTCAAGCGGACAAATTGTGTTCGGTTCAGTTCTCCTGTGGTCGTCTTGCCCGACTTAAGCAGCTTATAATTAAAACCCTTCCGATCTCACTAAATACAGAACATTACCATGGTACCACGGGTATTTGGCTTTGATTTGGCTGGTAAGATTCTTCATGACTAATTATGGTCCTACGGACTAATAGTCTTTGAACGTATGTATTTTTGCTTTAACTCGTGTGGTACCTAATCTCCTTGCTTTTGAATGAATTCGGCTGCTGCAAACGTTTTTAAGTCACTGACTTAGGGGCCTTCAATGTTTTTGGAAGTTCTTCTCGGGGCAAATTACGGCAGTCGCTATCGATCGAAATTTCCATTTAAATTGAATTGGAATTTCGATCGATATCGAATGTAGTAGCTTGCTCCCTGAAGTTTGCATCAATCTTCTTGAATAAATGTCCTCAATTCATCGCCTTCTTACTTTTTAGGCTGACCTCGGCAGTCTTCATTAAAAATCAAATCCAGCATCACTTTTTCTGAACCACACGCACCATCTCTCGTACGAGTGCTTTTGTGAGCAAATAAAGTGCTTCATCTCAACTTTATTTTATAAAACAAGTTAATCAAAACTTCTCGTAAATGGTGCTTTTTTGGTAGAAAACATCATATTTTTGTTTACACTCTTCCTCTAAATGTTACAAAGACACAAACCATATGAAAATATATACGACATCTGTTATGAATCCCACATTTAAGTTATTGATTATTGCGTAAATTTAATATTACAACTGCCAACAGTAGAAGGGGTACTCATTTCACCTGTTCCTGGTCATTCTTTCAAGTTGACTAATTCTAAGGCGTTTGAAAATTTTCACTTTATTTAGGAATATATAGAGAATCTTTAGGAATTCATACATAAATTAAAAATTTACAGTCCTGTTACAGAAATCAATTTCGATCGAAAGTGGAAGTGATTTCGATCGGAATCGGTTCCTGTGACAGGCCTGTTTATGTTAAAAAGTATCCCGAATGGGCGGGCTACTGACATAAACCCAGTATTGATATTCTTAAACTTTCTTCAGTACCCCTGTCCCTCTTACCGTTTCTATATACAGCCCAATTATGAATAAAAATTACCCCGGGATTTTTTTCCCTTTTCCCATTTTTACAATTGAATTTACATAGGAAAAAATGGGAGAAAACACCCGGGGAATTTTTATTCATAATTGGGTTGATAGATTTTAAAAATTGACGGTAAAAGTGGGATTTATAGAAAACTTTTTAAACAAAAAAGTAACCTTAAGAAGTTACCTGTTTAATTGGGGACGATCTGAAAATGCTCTTACGTTTAGATTTACACTATGGAAGTTTTCTTTTAGAAAGTGTTAAGCTAGATTTACACGATTGAAATTTTCTTCAAAATTGCTCTTCAAAATGCTTGAAACTCGTGTAAACAGCAAAATTCTTCAAAATTTATAGATCACAATTTATTTCATTAGTTTATTGGTGAGAGGGGAGAGACTAAACGCATATTATCTAGTTTATGGGCGAGATGGGAGAGAATGACAGCATATGCATATGAAAACTTTCATAGTGTGAACCCAGAATAAGGCTCCAGGGTTCTTTTCGAAACGTTTTTAGTCAAAATTTTTGGTTAAATAAAAAGCTGCAGTACGTTTCTTTTTTAAACATTTCCAATTAGACGACATCTTTCTATCCGAATTTATTGTCTGGAACTCTTTTTAAGGAGGGACCCTTAAACTAAATTTTTTTTTAAATAATGTTATGTCTTTATTTAGAACTGGAGTTCGTAATGATCGAAATATTTAAATTAAAAATTTCGGGTATTTTAAAATAACTTTTTGCTCTACAATTTTTGCAATCGAGCAAACCACTCCCTTTTGGATACTTCTAATGTTGGGGCAAACAAAACAAAAATCCAAAAAATTTAAAGTACAATGGAGTTCCTAATTTTTTTTTTCTAATAACAATTCCTTTTTCTAATAACAATTTATTTTGTATTCATTCCATTTATTTCCTTTCGCAGCTTGATTTAACAAATGTCTCTGTTATTGTGAGGGATATCGAATAAAGGGACATAATGGGATTATTTTTTTTTTTTATTTAAGGAATGAGCAGTAAGACATCAAATTATATAAACCAAATACGTATTTATTTACCCCAAAGTAATTGAGGGAGAATTTTTACAATATGTGATGAATCCATTTAATTTATTTGGTTATTTACTTGGCAGTATTTAGGGGGAGATAAAAAATATGTTTAAGATGTTTAAGATATTAAAGGGATTTCAATATAATTTAAAAAAATTTAAACGAAAGGAGTTCCCTAGGGTTAGGCCTTCTAATCTTTTTTGAAATAAATATAAATTTGAGGATGACTAATCAGCTGCACCGTAAAGCAACGTTTGATTGATAATAAGGGTTTCATCAACTCCACGAGTTTTGCATATCAAATCGATTTTTGAAATTTTAGAATATAAAATAATTTATTAATATTTGAAGAATCAAAATCTTGAAAGAAATAAACTTGACTACATTGAATGCAGTGCAGGATAACGGTGAACAAAAAAAGGGGGTCGGGACTCCCCGAGGTAATAAATTTCTAACGCATTTTTATTAACTTTAGTGCTTTTTGGTATTAAAAATAACTTCTTAATATGTTGAGGAATGCAAACGTTCAGAGAAATAGGGTACGTTCGTAAATGCACGGCTTTAGCGCCTAATTGCTTTAAACTAAAATACGTAACTTGTATTTGGGGCTCTCCTATGAAATAAAATTAAAAAATAAACGCATTCTTAATAAGCTTAGCACCCTCTTTTGGGTACCAAAAAAACTTTTAAATAATGTTAAAGAATCTCAAAATATTTAAACAAATAAACTTATACTTTACTATTCAGCAGCACAGAAAAGCAACGATTCATTGTTTTCACAACTATCGGTTCTTCTCACCGGAACGACTCGGAAAACACCGAAAAAGGATTGCCAAATCAGCAACACCTGTTCTTTAGGTCTCGCTGCTACGTTAACAATGTAACGGTTAACAAATTAGGGGTTTGGGGAACTCCTTCGGGAAATGCAATTTTAATACTACACACTTCCTTTTGCTTATTAAATGATGTCGGTGCTCATTTTTTTAATACAAAATTACTTCTTAATATTTTTTAGAGGAAAAATATTTGAGGAAAGAAACTATACATGACTACCACTGCAGAGTTGGGCCACAATCACCAATTGAAAGTTTTGGGGACTCCCCTATAAATTATATTATAGGGTGTCAACTTTTGTTTAATATCCTGGACTAATTTTTTTATTATTCGAAAATTTTGGGAATTTATTGAAAATCTAACTGCCAGCCTGTTTAAATGTAATTTTCTATGCGAACGTTCACCTTCGAAATCGATGAACAGGCAGTTGAAAGAGTTGTAGCCTAAAATTCCTAATTTTTTGGAAATGTTAAACTTTGAAAGTTTTTAGAAACTCTGGGATTTTTTCGTGTAATTTTGAAAATATTTTTCTTATCAGTCAATTGCTTTTAAACAATAAAACTTTATTTAGAAAATCTTCATAAATATAAATTTCATAACATAAAAAATATCATCAAATATTAACTTTTCTTAAAATTTAATATTTAATTTTTTTTTTGCCAAAAACCTTTCAAAACTTTTTTTTAACTCGAAAATGTTTATATATTTTTGGATTTTTAGTATCACAGAAAAAGGTGTTTTATCAATTAAAAAAATGGTTTAAAAAGTAATTAAATTTAATTAATGTGATAATTGAATAAATTATTTTTTTTTTTGTTGAAAGAAAATTAAAAATGGAATTTTGATTTAATTAACATTTTAGTTGCTTTGAAATAAATTTTCAATTAAAATTTTAATTAAATTACAAAAAATCTTAATCGACTTTTTTTGTTTAAAATAAAATAATTTAAACATGTAGAAAGAATTGTTGTTGGGAATTTTTATTTAATATTTAATTAAATAAATTGTTTGAAAAGGCAAAGTTTTTTGATAATTTTTTTTAATTAAAATTAATAATATCATTTATTGAAAAAAAAAAAAATATTCACAATTTTACAATTTTTAGTAATCAATATAATTATTTTGGTAATAGGTACAAAATCAACAAATTGTTTGCTTGATATTATGAATTTGGTATAAATTTGGTGATTGGAGAAAATGAATAATTTTTTCTGTGATTCTAAACAAATTTCTAGACATCTTTTTTATTAATGCAAGACATTTTTCCAAAATTTTTTTTAAGTTTACTTTGGGAATTTAGGGATTTATTTATTTTAATTTGGCAATATTTTTATTTTAAGATACTTGTGAAGTTAAAACAATGAAATTTTATTGAAAAAAATATTAATAAATAAAAAGTTTATACCATAAAAAGGAACGCTATATATATATATTTTTTTTAAATCACCACTTTAAACAAAGTTCTTTATTATTTTTTTTTAAATTTTTTTTTTTTTTAGATATTTTAATTAATTTCTAAATACTTTTTATTTTTTTATTTGCTTATTATTTACCACGCAAGAGAGGGTGCGTGGGGCTTTGAAAAATGTTCTTCCGCAAAAGTTTTTATCTCAAATTAAACAGTCAAGTTTATTTATTTATTTTTTTTTTTTTTGTATTTATCAGTTTTATTTTTATTTCACACTTTTTCTACAAAGTCAACGTCATTTGTATTACAAATAAACTGTGTTATCAGTCAGCCAACCAGGCAGAGCAAAAAAACTCATTACCAAAAAAGAAAAGAAAAAATGGGTAAAATAGTTCGAAGGGGGGGTTAAAAGTGGTTTTGGAGGTTATTTTTTTTTTGTTTATTATCGCAGAAGTTTCTTAAATTTTGTTTATATTTTCGTCTTAACGTCACATGCTTACTTTAAAACTGATATGAAATTTTCAATGACTTAATTACCGCCCCTCTCTTCCATCTCTCCGCTTTTTTTTAAGACTTACTCCTCCTCCTCCCCTTCTAAGACTTGACAATATTGAGCAAAAAGTTGAAGCGTTAAATGTTAATATGAAATTGAGTTCATTATATTAAAGAAATTGCGAAAAATAGACAAAAGAAATATATTTATTAACAATTGTTTTCTTTTTTTTTATAAACAAATAGTATGAAGAAGTTGTAAACAAATTGTTTTTTTTTATTTAACAGGTTGTTAAACTTTTTTTGAACACCTGTACAAAAAACGTTTTTATTTTTCTTTTCAAATAAATTGAATATAAATAATAAATTAAGTTAAAAAGTCAGAGATTGACCCCTTTCTCTTTCCAAAAACGAAATGAAAACGAGGCCGGTGCGGTATCATTAAATTGGACTTCAAAGAAAATACCATTTGCTTTAAGGATTGATGTTTGACTATTAACTGCCAGCCGTCAACAATGACGGTTTATTTCATCAAAAACAGATTTTCTCATACAAACATATGAAAACATAATTAGAATTGTGGTTATTGTAAGAAAGAACGTGTAAATCCTTTAAAATAGATAAATATTTACAACAAACTTCGATCCACCAAAAGGGTGAAAATACTTTTTGGTTTAAATATTGATGTTTGACTATTGACTGCCAGCTGCCGTCAATGGCGGTGAGTGTTAAACGGAAACGATTTCTGAAGAGTGGGTTTCTATTGAAACATGTCAAATCAACCTGTCCGTGAACGTGGGTTCAATTCCCCGGTCAGTCAAGAATAAAAAATTATCAATAAATTTTAATGCATTTCCTGTTTTAAAATTCCTTTCTTTATAAAAATAATTTAATGAATAAAATATTAAAATTTCGATTAAAAATATAATAAATAATTTTAATTAAAATGTCATACATTTTGAATGCAATTTTTTTTCAAAACGAAATGAAAACGATGACTTGAATGGAATTGGCTTTTCGTTGTAACTTTTTTTTTGGGGGAAGCAGGCCTTTCTTCACCTGGTGCCTTTAATTCTCATTCTCAAAAAATATAATAAAAAGAAATTGTAATGAAAATCAAGATTGATAAGGAATTATTGTTTCTTTTTTGGTGGTTTTAGAGTTATCTAAAAATTAAATCATATCGATCCGTAAGAAGTCAAAACTTTAATGATTTTTCAGACATTTAGTCAGTATGATAATTTTTTTTAGGATAATGGAGAATCCATGACTTTAAATTGTTATAGGCAAATACATAGAAAGCTGGACTAGTTTGCAACAAAATTTTTAAAGTTTGCCTTTTTACGTAAGGTCTAGTACTCTGTTCCAATTTGTGAAAAATGTTCAGCAACATCTATTATTTCATACGAAAAACTTGACATTTATCAAGAGTTTGCACAATTTGAAGTTTTTAATCTTTCAAAGTATGCGCCATTGTTTTGCGTATATGTATAAACAAAACCTACATGTATTTTACTAAAAAAATTATTAAGAAATTAAATAAAATATAAAGTAATTTTCAAAATACATTGCTGTTTGCTGATTATCTTTGTGAAAAATTTATTAAAAACTTTATTTACAGCTGTCAAAATTCCGAATGAAATAAAGAGCATTTGCTTTATTTCATAGTTGTAAAAAAATGTTACCAAAAACATTTCGCAACTTTTTCACAAAATGAACAGAGTACTACTCTATCAACATTATTTCATAGATATTCCGTACAAGTGTTTTTTATATGAGTTTTGACAGCATTTCACGTGAAATGTTGAACCGAGTATCAGGCTTAAACAAGAAAAGTCAATTAAAGTCAAGACTGTCTAATTTAACAAAAATTTAATTTTCTCTTACATAGTACGTTGAACCACTTTTTCTCTTCTAGAAGAAGGAAGATCAAAAAGAAAATTTAAAATATCAAAATATTTTATTTTCTATAAAAAAAATTTTTGCTTTAAAATCCCTCCGCGTTTTTTGAAAGTTTTTTTTTATCCAATCATTAATATATACGCAGCTAAATATATATTGTATGTATATGCTATTTCTTTTTCTGGAAAAAAAAAAACAATAACCAACAACAAGAAAAGCTATTTATGTTCTGGTTCACCTTCAACATCTAAAAAAAAGTTAGTCACCATTACAATCACTTACAAGCAAAAAAAAAAAACCCAGAGCCAGAATCAGCAGCAACATTCTACGCGGACTCTGTCATGTTGTGTGTATTTCAATTTTAAATCGTGCTGGAAATCAAGTCTTCTTTCTCACTCTATTTCTACTTTTAACCGACTGACTTTATAACGATAAAGAAGTTTTAAAAAAAGGAGGGGAAGAACATTTAATGCACAGTGGTGTTAAGTTAAAAAACGTTGTAATAAATATGGACTTCTTAAAAAACTTTTGTATTTAATAGCTTAAAGGAACTAAACATTTTCATAATTAAAATTTGAGCCACAACACTAAAGTTTATAAATTGCGATTTTATGCACAAAAACGTGTTTCTTAACAAGCTAATGCTAGAAGGTAGAAACTGAGGAATGCCTCACACGACAACAAACATTTTTTATGGTCTGTCCTATGAAGTCTAAATCAAATAATCGATGTTCTATCAACGTCCACAATTCTTAAGCTTTTGAAAATTGTATGGATGAAGGGCTATGTTCTATTAACTTAAATATTTCTTTTAGTGAAAATTAAAAATTAACAATCATAGCATTTGCCCTGTGGGAAAGTTTATTTCCGTTTTATATAGTTAAAATTCCAGAATAAAAAAAAAAGACTTCCCCGTCCATATTATGAAACATTTGCTCCAAAAACTGTCTTCAATTCTCTTCTTAAACTACATTCGCGTCTATAAATTAAAACTTTGGTTTTTGCAGCATTTAAGGTTTTTCAATAACAAACTCCCAAAACTGCTTTGAACACTTTTCTAATCGTCTTTCCCCTTTCACCATAAAACTCGCCTTTCTAATAAGCGACACAAACATATTTATTAATTAATATCATTAAAAAAAACTTGACTTGTCCAATTTTTTATACTTCTTCTTCTTCATTCCTTGAAATTTTTAATAAAATGTTTTAATTTAGCACTAGAAAGCGCAAACAATTTGACAAAGACTCACCCTAATTGTACGAAGTTCAAAATTTCTTCAAATGCTTGTCAAAGACGTCAACACTTCAATTATAATTAAAAAATAATTATCAAGGCAAAATTATTGTAAAAAAGGGAAAAGTCTTGTACAGAAAGCAAGAGGTTTGTACAAACGTAAAGTTTATACGCGTTTGTCAAGCCGCTTGTGTCTTTTTTTTTAGATACTTTTGACGTTTTTGATGCATAAGACAACAGGTGTGCCATCGGTTTACATTTATGAAGGCCTTGAAAGATGTTTCACCATGTGATTTTTATGCAGAATAGTCCAGTGTTTTAACAGGGTGTCCCTAATAACATGATTAAATTAAAAAAAATAAAATCGATTTTCATATAAGAAAGTTATGTCTTGATAGACATTTTTAGCACATTTATTTTTAACTCTGATAGGAACTATTCTGCTTCAAATTTTAAGATTTTTAAGTTTATGTAAAATGGTAAAACATGTTATTTCTAAGTTTATGTAAAATAGTCTTGTGTTGTAACAGGGTGTCTTTTATAAAATTAAAATCGATTCTTATATGAGAAAGTAATAAGTCTTGACAGCAATTTTTAAGACATGCCTCCTTATGCAAACAAAAATAAATTTCACAATAGTTAACCAACACATTAAACCCAGCCAAAGCGAATGGGCTTAATGTGTTGGTTAACTAATGTGAACATTAACATTTTTTTTGCATTAGGGGGATAATTTTTAACTTTGACACTCTGTGTAGAACTATTCTGTGCTATAAATGCCTGCTAAAATAATACATATTTAGTTAAAACCATAGATCCTTCGCAAAATATTGCAGTTTGGTTTATAAAAATAGATTGAAAAGTTTTTCGAATGTGCTTGATTAACATTCGAAAAAATTTTAAATAATATAATAATTTATAATTTCAAATTCTTTTTCATTCCACTGTGCAATTTTAAAACAAAGTTTAAAGCCATATGTTTCCATGTTGTTTATAGCTCTAGCAGCAACAAGAAATAGCACGTTTGTTACAACAGCAACAATAAAAAAATATGCATAAAATTTAACGATTTAATTTAAAAAAATTCTTCTTTTTCTGCTTATTATTAAGTTTCTTTAACATTTATGCAACGTTTTACATTTTTTTATTTTTCTTTATTTTTAACAAAATAAATTTTATATTTTAGGGATCTTGTGCTTGCTCTTAAAGTTTTGTTTTATATTATTGTATTTTTTTTTTTTTGTTTAAATTTTGTTTCCCTGTCGTTTTATGTTTCCCCAAAATTCTTAAAGATTTAAAAAAAAATTTTTTTTTTAAAGAGTATCAAAAAAATCAAGAAAGCTTATAACCGCATTTGATTGCACCACACTCTAAGACTTAACAACAAAATTTATAAAAAAACAATGCAAAAAAAACAATGCAAAAAAAAACTAATAAAAATAACCATATAAAGTAAATTTCGCTGACCTACTTACAAATTTCTTAGTTAAGATACACAAACAAACATATAAATATTCCCATACACTCACACACTTACAGGTACACTTCCCAAACAATTTTTTAAATGCAGTTTTTTCTTTACCCTCTTAGCAGCCCCTCGTTCCCAGTCCTTCTTTCTTAAAAAAAAAACTGACGACATCAAATATCTCCCAATAACAAACACCGTTAAACAAGAAATTTAACAACAAGAAAAAAACGAGTTAAAGTGCTATACTCGGCTGTGTCGAATTGTTTACACCCTTTACCATCATGAAGCCACAGACGCAGATGGCGCATTCCTTTTCTCTTCTACTGCAAATGACGTCTAGCGGGACCAAACCTTAAAATGTTACTTTCACGACCAAGGCGAATTCAACTACAGGTGGTGTCGAAACGCCGTCTGATTTTGACAGTTCGAGGCAATTTGTTTTGATTTGTTAGTTTTTTTGCTAGGAATGTTTGACATTTTGGACCGTTTACACAAACAATGCAATGCAAAAAACCCTATGTTGTTTCTGTTGTATTTGGATTGTTGTAGTTCCAACACTACCTGTAGTTGAATTCGCCTTGTCTCACGACAAAGCACAAAGGTCTTTGTCTACGTCACACAAAACATGAATGCGTAATATGGTTTATTTAATTAATGCCTTGCATTGTATTAAAAAGCCAATTGCTTCCCAGCTCTATATGGCATGGGCGTTCTATCGTCTCAAAATCCATATTCCGAGAATGTACATATTTGTATGGGGCAATTTCGGTGATTTTTAAAATCTAACAACTAAAAGTTTTCAGAGAATCACCTTAATATTTTTTATTATGATAGAAAAATCTATGACAATTATGTGTGAAAGAAAATAAGCACCAAAAGCAGTGTCAACTGATAATACAAAATTTACATTCGATAGCCGAAAGTCGATAGCTAGCGGAAATAGAAAGCAACTCATAATGGGGGCATAGCTGAAAGACAGAATTGGTCGAAAATCGAAAAATTTTTAGGAAAAAAATCGTCAAAATCGTCAAATTAACTAAGTAAAAAACGACTAACTTTTAATAAGTTTTGAAAATTAATTGTTTTTTTTTTTAATTTCCGTTGCTAATAAAATTCTAGTTTAGTCTGCCTGTTTATGAAATTAAATAAAAATTTTCGTTAAGAAACTTATTATTAAAGTAACACAAGCAAAAATTTTCCAAAAGTATTGGAATTCATAAGAAAAATAAGAAAATAAACTAAAACCAAGAAATATCAAACACCTATTTTTCACGTCAAAAATCCTGCTTAAGAACTTAAACACCAATAAAATCAGACTCTGAAAAAAAGTTTCATAATGTGAACGCAGACTATAGAGAGTGGCTGTAAAATGCCTGTAATAAAGCAGTACTTATTGATCAAACAGAACTCTTAAAAAAATGCATCGTGCTAAAAAAAAATCGTATACGATGAACAGCTAAGACATGAAAATTACTGCCAATCAAATAATGCAAATAAATCAAATTTTCTAAGAAGCAAAAATAAAATGAGAAATTATATTAAAAACATTTGTAAATTTGAACAAACGTTTTCATCTGAAAAATCGTCAAATTTAGGGTATAAATCGTCCTATCGTTAATAGACCATTTTTATACCTAATAATCGTCAGAATGACGATAAATTGACAAATCTGGCAGCTATGAATGGGGGCCATATATATATGTACTTTGCAAGGTCTTAGCTCAGCAAAGTAGAAATCACAAACGGAATGACAATCTTATATACATACGAATACCCTTTCACCTGTGGTGAAGGGTAAACAAAATAACGTTTGTTTTAAAAGTGGGTTGTTCTTTTTGTTCTCACAAAAAAAAATGCAATTCATGTATTTCTTGTGTTTTCATTTTTATTACTCCTGAATTTGTGTTTGATCTAAAGAGAGAGGAGAGAGATAGAGAGATATAGATTCTTTTTAATTGTTTTCTCTTTATTTAAAATCAATTGTATTGATTAAATTGAGTGAGAAAAAAAGAGTCAGAGTAAGCTAAAATAACTGTTCTCAAAGCCATTTTATAATTTTTCCCATTTTTGGGTTTTTATGATTTTTTATAAAAGCTAAGTGCAGGTTTTTGTTTGTAAAGTTGAAGAAAAAACATTTATTTATGCATACTAAGTATGTAAGTATGTATCTATGAGTGAATGTAAGTTTGTATGTATGTATGTATGTATGTAAAAAAAACTTATACATATATCTACGTAAATATTAAAACAAATTCATAAGAATAAATAGTTTCATTAAAAATTTATGTTTAAAAAAAAATCTCTAAATTGTTCAAATAATTTAAAAAAGATCAACTTGCGATAGATAATTTACACTATTTATTTCATAATGGTAGACTGTAATAAAACATACGGCTTTTTTGTACATTTTAAGTACAGTTATGTTAAAAACCTTTGAAGCCGTTTAAAAACATAAATTTTATACCCTCTACCACTAGTGGTGAATGATGAGGGAGGGTATACCACCAGGCTTATCATTCCGTGTGAAACTTTTTTTAATATTCATCCAAAACGGTAAAGTACATATATATGGACACCAGTATTGCCATTTTAGAAATGAAGAAAAGCGTCAATGTTATTGTAAAAACGGTACACAAAAATTACGAAAAAGGGTTAAAAGCAACCAAGAGAAAAAAAATTAAAATTTGAAAAAGAAACCTTTTTAAGTGTGTTGTTTTGCTTTGCAAATAACACATTAGAAAAGGGTAGAATTTGTGCAAAAAACTCTTAAAAATAAAAAGGGATGTTAGAATTTTAAATATCAACTAATTTTATTTAGGAATAAACAAAAACTTGCAATTAAATACAAATTTATTAAAAAACAAAGTAAAGATAACGTTTATTAGCAAAACAATTTCTTTTTAAATATATCGGGCATGCTCTAATAATCGCAAAACGCTTAACATTTGCGATTCTGACTTGAAATAGCATAATAGTTGTTCTGTAAATTGCAATCGCAAGATGTTTGCCGACCTCAAATAGCAAGATTATGCTCAAGGGAACTAGAATATTTGTAAGAAATTTTGGAAGATCCCAAGTAAAACGCACGAGTTTCAGAAAACCAGAAAATAAATCTGGCGTTTTGCGGTTTCAAATCCTGCGATTGTCAGAACATGGCTGTAAATGTTTCATAGTCGTCATTATCGGGCCACAAAACGGTTTAAATGCACAGAAAAAATAAAAACTGATTTCAATTAAAACATTTGTTATATTAAATAAATAAAAAATTTATTAAATTTTGCACCACTAAACAAAACAATAAAACGTTTAATTTACTTGATTAAATTTTTAATTAAAACTGATTTTACTTTTGATTAATTCGCTGTTTTCACAACACAAATGATTCAACGTGTAGTAAAATTTATATGAAAAGCACTCAGATTTTTGAGAGGCTTTCATATAATCTTTACTACACGTTCAATTACTTGTGTTGTGAAAACAGCACATTATGCTTTAATTGGTGAAAAACTTTGGAGACTTTTTTTGTGAGCAATACTCAGATTTTTTTTTAAGTTTGATTTGAGTAAATTTTTAGGCAATTTGTAATTGCAAAAACAAATTTTTGTCTTATTTTAGGCCGTGTTTAATATGATATAATGAATTTGCTGAGCTTAAATTTAGTCGATTTCTAATCGTTGGTTTGAAAAATTCATTAAGCCAAATGTTCTTTCGACTTTGGCATTTGAGTAGGGGAACGAAAGCATAAGAATAATAAAGTTATCTAGATCTTGGAAAGGATTTTCCCCCTAAGAATTTTTTTAAATTGTAGACTTCAATCTAAAACTCATCAGTTTTTTCTTTTGTTAGATTCTTTAGGGAAATTTCAATTTATTTATTAGATACGAATCATTAATGACATTTTGTATGAAAACAATAATGTTTTTATTAGATACGAATCATTAATGACATTTTGTATGAAAACAATAATGGTTGCTTCATTTTTTTTTTAAATTTATTTTTAATATTATCCACACTAAATAGCGATTATTTTTGCAGCAATTAAAAATTTGAAGGAAGTTTTCCTATAAGTTCGAGTACGAGATGATGTGCTGTTGAAAAAAAAATTTTATCTTGTCTGTCCTCCTCCCTTTATATGTTTTATGTAAATATAAATAAATACACCTACAGCCAACTTAAAGAAAAACAAAACAAAACGTAATTGCGGAGTACATGAAACAGTTAAACTCAAAAATTGCAAGTCTGGACGATGCCTAAAGGGCATAATAAACTACACAAATTGCTTGGCAAACACGCACTTTGTTTTTGATTCTGTTTGCCAATAAACAGCACAATCATGTTTCGTACAAACATTAATTTTTCATTTTTGTTTTGCTTTCAATGAATTCCGACGACGATTGTGCCGCGGCAATTTTGCTCGCTGTTTGTTTAAAGCGCAGAAGAAAGTAAAGAAACATAATTTGTAGTAAAGAGTGCTCTAAACAAAAAGCTGTTTTGGATCAAACAATGCTGCTTAAAAAAAATTAGAATTTACGGCTGAAAATGATTTTATTGCTTCGTCTTCTACGTTTTTACTCTGCAAAGTTTTCGCTTAAATGATTACTTTTAGCACTAGACACCACAACAAGTTTGACAAATATCCAACATGTCCACCAAAAATTAATTTTTAATATTTCTGAAAACATCGGCTCAAATTGTTGTCCAAACAGCAAACACCCCAATTAACAACACAAAATATTTGCACAAACGTAATATTTTGACATGTTTGCCAAGCAATTTGGGTGGTTTATTATGCCCTTAAGGAACTAAGGAGATCTGAAAAAATCAACTCTGACTGCAAAAAAGAAAACCTGGAGAAAATTTAACAAGTTTTTGGTAGTTTTCTTAAAAAGAAATATAAAATAGAAAGGTCTTTTCAATTATTGTAAAAATTGGGTGTTATTTAGGTCTTTAAGCGTTTATCATATAATCTTTTGTAGATAGAGCCGCTTGTTCCTTGTTAATAAAATCGCTAATTTTGGTCGAAAGATTCCAAAATTCCAAATTTGTGGACATTTGTGTTGATGCAAAGCATTCGAATTTTTATTTAGTTATAGAGGGTCTTTAGCGTTTTTGGTAACGATATGTAGATTGTTGGTATTTTTTTTTTTATAAATTAACACGAAAATTTCTTAACGCGTTTAATGAACGAAATAAAGTAAAACTCTTTTTTTTTAATATTTCTTCAAAATATATTACAATTTCTTTTGTTTTATATTCTTAAAATTCCAACGTTTATTCAAGCAGCAAGAAAAAATATTGTTGTAATTTTTTTTTTTTTTTTTGTATTCCAATCACGCCCTTTTTTGATGTTTAACAGTCTAACGAGTTTGTTTTTTTCTATTAAAATTGTAAAATTTAACTCATTCAAACTGACGTAAGAAATGTGTACTCGTATTATAAACCTTTCCTAGCCGTATAAGTATTTATAAAGGGTGATTTTTTAAGAGCTATAGGAAAGTTTAAAAAAAAACACATAAAATTCATTCAAATGCATGAAATCTTTATTTGAATCGATAGTACGGTCCATATAATTTAATGTTTGAAGATTATTTCATGCAATTGTTGACCGTGACTGCGCCTCAAATGGTCCAATGTTGTCTTCCAATGCGTCAATTGAAGCGGACATGTGTGTATAGACAAGAGCTTTAACATAGCCCCACAAAAAATAGTCTAAAGGCGTTAAATCGTCCCGAACGTGAAATAAAATGTTCACCGAACTCGCCTCTCAATAAGTCCATTGTTAAGCGTGCTGTGTGGCATGTGGCACCGTCTTGTTGAAACCACATGTCATGCAAGTCAAGCTCTTGCATTTTGGGCAACAAAAGTTGGATATTATCTCACGGTAGCGCTCACCATTCACAGTTACGTTACGATTCGCATCATCTGAAGAAGTACGGTCCAATGATGCCACCAGCCCATTAAACGCACCAAACTGTGACTTTTTCTGGATGCATTGGTAGCTCTTGCAATGCTTCTGGCTTATCTTCACTCCAAAATCGACAATTCTGCTTATTAACGTACCCGTTAATAAGCCAAAAATGAGCTTCGTCTCTGAACACAATTTTTCGATAAAAAAGTGGAAGAAGCGCGCGATGAACTTTCTTAACAGAGCACGCATTTTGATAATAAAAGATAAGACGATTCATGGTTAAATTATAGACCAAACTAAAGATGTTTGACAGTGAAACAAAACACGAAACGTGCGTAGCTGTTTAAACCAGTGTTGCCAAAAAGATAATAGCTAAAAAATCACACTTTAAGATACTTTTATTTTTTTGTTCAAATGTTAAAAGGGGGTATGAATGATACCATAGCAAGTACTTGGCTTATTTCTATTTTTTTTTTTTTTTGTTTTACTTTCAAACTCTATTTTTTTTTTTTTTTTGTATCTTTTACCAATCTGTTTCTGTCTGTTAGTTTTTGTTTTCTCTAGTAGAACTTTTTATTGGGGTTTGTATTACAATTACGAATTGCTTCTTTTTTTAAAATTGTTTTCTGTAACATTTTTTTATTATTATTTATTTTTCGTGAATTATGTGTCATAAGAACTTTTTACAAAATTGAAGTTATTCCTCTCTTCGTAAATACCACATATAAAAAAAGTAATAAAATTTCTTTTTAATTAATCAGATTTTTTTAAGGTAGCTGAAGCTTAAACAAAGTACGTACTTTAGAACATGTATTCAAAAAATTAAACTAATGGTTGGCTTACGGAACTTCAGATCTGTTGCTAGCAGCCGAAATAAGACAATGCCATAAAATCATAAATTTCTTTTTTATATTTGAACATCCACAGCGTTGCCTGATTTCAAGCAACTCAACTTTGGTTGCTTTCTATTAAAGGCCCATAAATATAAGGGGGGAAAGAAGTTGAAAATACATTAGATTATTAACAGGTTACTGGGTTAATTTAGATGAGTGTTCTTAATTGTTGATTTTGTTAATTTATGAGAAATTATTTAAATTTAAAATGATGAAAGTTCATTAAAAAATTTCTTCAAAAATTGTTTGAAAACTTTAAAAAATGTGTGTCAAATATTAAACATTTCTTACGTTTAGCCTGGTACTCGGTTCAAATTTGTGGAAAATATTGACCAACATTTATTATTTCATACGAAAAAGTTTACAAGTATGAATATTACCACCTATCACGCGAGTTTGCACAATTTAACGTTTTTAGTTTTTCAAAGTAATTGGTATTTTATTAAAAAATATTTTGCTAATAAAAAAAAAAACTAAAAACAATGTGGAATATGGATGAAAACTGCTATCGGTTTTTGTAATTAACTGTGATTTCTCATTTAATATACTTTTTTCCATTTTTTAATGTTATCATAAAAAAATTTTAACTGTTTAAACCCATGACACTTAACATCACTGTGATGTCAGCCTTAACATCACTTGGCCAAATTGTCATCAGGGTCAAAAATTTAAATTATATCATCAATGGGATGACACATTGGCATCACAGAACTGACGACTCGGAGTCGGTTTTATAAATCGAGTCATTGTAATTGACCTCAAATTGAGAGCATATAATTATTTACTTACCCGTTACACTTGTTTGTTTCACTTTTGTTGTACTCCGCCCCTTGTTACCAGAAGAACTCTCAATTATAAGCCATCAGCAGCATGCCTGATATGGTTTTCGTAATAATTCTACTTGAACAATTTGATGTATTTAAATAAATAATTAAAAAAATAGAATATGGGAATTTGCTTCTAATTTTACTTTTTAAACATGAAAATAATGTTAATAATATATTATGACATATGTCATCGCACTGATGACAGTTTGTCATTGCACTGATGACAGTTTGTAATCACAGTGATGACATGATACATTATGTCATCGCACTGATGACAGTTTTTCATTGCACTGATAACAGTTTGTCATTGCACTGCCATTTCATTTGATGCCATTTGTAATAACATTGATGGCACAATTCTAATTTTAGAGCATCATCAATATGAAAACGCATTTTTCTATGAGTTAAGTATTTCTCAGTTGTAAGAAACTGTTGCCAAGTGTCTGTTTGCGTAACTTTTTCTCAAAACAAACAAGAGTTCAATCATATCAACATTATTTCATAGATATTCTGCACAAGTTTTTTTCATAAGAGTTTTGACAGCATTTCCCGTGAAATGTTGAACAAAGTACCAGGCTTTATCGATAACTTAATGTTTCTTATTAAACGTTATGAATTACTTAATTTTTGTTTTTAAGAATATTCATAGATTAATTCACTTTTCATAAAAGAAGTTCATAACTTATTTTTTGTTAAAAAAAAAGTTATCGATAACTTAATGTTTTACAAAAGTCATATTTATCGTGCCTTCTTTCAAAAAAAGTAATCGATAACAACTTTTCGACAACTTAAATTTTCTGTAGAAAACCTACCGATAACTTAAATTTTCTATGGAAAAGTTATCGATAACTTCATTTTTCTATAGAAAAGTTACCGATAACTTAATTTTTCTAAAGAAAAGTTACCGATTACTTTTCTTTTCTATAGAAAAGTTACGGATAAATTTACTTTTCTATAGAATAGTAACCGAAAACTGTATTTTTCTATAGAAAAGTTACCGATAACTGTTTTTCTATAGAAAAGTTACCGATAACTTTACTTTTCTATAGAAATGTTACCGATAACTACTTTTCTATAGAAAAGTTAGGGATGACTTTACTTTTCTATAGAAAAGTTAGGGATGACTTTACTTTTCTATAGAAAAGTTACCGATAACTTTATTTTTCTAAAGAAAAGTTACCGATAACTTTACTTTTCTATAGAAAAGTTACCGATAACTTTACTTTTCTATAGAAAAGTTACCGATAACTTTACTTTTCTATAGAAAAGTTACCGATAACTTTACTTTTCTATAGAAAAGTTACCGATAACTTTACTTTTCTATAGAAAAGTTACCGATAACTTTACTTTTCTATAGAAAAGTTACCGATAACTTTACTTTTCTATAGAAAAGTTACGGATAACTTTACTTTTCTATAGAAAAGTTACCGATAACTTTGCGTTTCTATAAAAAAGATACCAATTACCTAACTTCCTAAAAAAAAAATACTTTTCTATAGAAAAGTTATCGATAATAGAAAAATTATCGATTTTCCTGAAAAGGTAAAGCTGTCTATTTATTTTCTTTGAAAAATTAAGTATCGATCACTTTGCATTTCCAAAGAAATGCTTTCGATAACTTACCATTATTTAAGTTACTAATTCGAATTTGTAGAATCTTACCCGGTTTAAAAACCTTTGTTAATATATATTTTTTTAAAAATCTGCACAATTTTTAATTTTATTTCTTTTTTAATTTTTACATTTAGAGTCTCATTCTTATTTTATATATTCTTTTTTCTATTTTCAGGTAAGTTTTTCTGCCTCTTAATATGGTTCAATAAATAGAACTTTTATTGTAAGTATACAAGTTTTAAATTCAAACAGATTAAAATTTTTGAAAAAAGTTTATTGATCGATATCTTAACTTTTTTTTTTAGAGAAAAACTAAATTTTTTCTAAGGGATTGATAGCGTTTTTTTTCCAAAGAAAAGTTTTTAATAACTTAACGTTTTGTAAGAGATGTAATGAAGACACTTTTATCATTATCAATAACAGAACCTCTGAAGCGATGTCTCTTAAGGACGTTAAGCAATAGTGTAAAGGCATAGCCTTGCTTAACCTACTGTCAAAATCTTACAAAAAGTCTCTCAAATGTATTTAAAAAAACAAAAACATTTGATTCCGTACGGAATGTGCGATCAGTTTCGCACTTTGCTTAAGCAAATGACAATTTCGTACAACTTAACGAAACGTTTCCTTAAGTTCAATATGGTTTGCTCATATGATTTACATATATTCGCGCTTTTGCTGAAGCCAACTTACACATTATGGTTGGGCCTTAAAGCTTTGCATTGCCGTAAAAATTATCAAGAGACTTTTGAGACTGACAAGAGACTGAATGTTTTCGTGGGCCTTTGTAAACAAACTGATAGAAATGCATGTAAAACGTTTTGTGTGCTTTTTACCCTGCAGCTTAATTCGTAACTAGTTGCTAGGTTTTTGAACTAGTTTATTACTAGTTGTTAAGAGTACAACAATGAGAAAGACGATGGAATTTCGACAGCACAGCTTTATACGTGACGACGTGTGTGACAACAACACTAAAAGAAGAAAAACAAATACATATATTTTTGTTTTCATGTTTAAAAATATAAAAAACAATTTGTTTTCATGTTTAAAAATATAAAAAAATTCTAAAAAGGAGGACAAATTCCGGATTTCTATTTGTTACAATTGTTGTGTTAAATACATCAAATTTTCGAAGTCTTCTTAGTTTGAGTTCTCCGTAAAGAAAGGGGCATAAAAAATGCTTGAACCAACTTCTCTTTGATGCTGTGCTATGGCTTGAAAAAAAAGTACGAAAAAAAATATTGAGGGAAATAGTAAAATGTTATTCTGCTTTTAATAATTATACTATAAATAACACAGTACAACATTTTTCAGTTAATTGATTGCCAACTCAATTCTGTGAACTGTATGTGAAATTAGACCCAAAAAGAAGAATTTCTGCATCATTCGTTTTGTCTTCTTACCTGCGATTTGAAGTTAGTATCGATTTGAAGTTAGTACTATCGTATAGGGGAATTTATCACGTTTTAGGCCCTGTTGTTTGACATAGCTCGACAACCCCTAGCCCAATTTAGTTGAAATAAATTTTAAAAAATTAAGAATTACAATTCCCTTAATCTGTTCATATATTGTTTTCCTATACAAGTAACACTTTCGAAGTTAAAAATGAATGTATGAAGGGAAAAAATTATTTTTTGCCTAAAAATTTAAATTTTTTTTTAAAAATACATAAAAAATCCAAAATGGAAAAAAGTTTCAAGTCTAGTTATTTTTTCGCAAAGTCACATAACCTATGAGCAAAATGAGACAAAGATCATAAAAATCGATGCACGCGTTTCGCTTTTATTCGCAATTGAGTAAATGTATGAATTTCAAAAATTTGCTCGAGATATGCACAACATTATTTGGAGAAAACATTGACACCTTTTTCATGATTCTGAGAATTAAAAAAAAAGGAATAAACAAAAGGTTATTTGATTTTTATGATTGCGTTAATAAATGTACGTGGACAATTAAACGGAAAGTGGACCTTTTTATTATTTGGGTTTTTCCGGTGGCTACCTATATGATTTTTTTTACAGAAATTACACCCACATTTAAGGGTGGTCATTATTTGGAAAGTTTTGCACAGTTTGAAACGTACAAGTGCTGAATCAGGTATATAGCCAGCCGCCCTTAAAATATGCGCCCATTTATAAGTACCTGGCAGTAAAATATTCAAAAATACGTAGTATTTATAGGTGTGCATTGATCGATTTTTGGCATTCAGCCAGTGCCGACGAACGCGAACAGTAAAAGTGATTTTTCTCCAGTTTTTTAAAAGTGAATAACAACAAATCATAAAATATATCAATATGGAAAACAACAAGTGCCCATATTTGGATGAATATTGTTACGTTTGTGGTCATGTCGTCCGAAAAATACAGAAAAAAGATCGAAAAAATTTGTTTACTGAGCAATTCAAAACCGCGTATTGTAATTATTTCGATGAAGCAGATTTAAGTGGTGCAAATTTTACGCCGAACACAGTGTGCAACAGTTGTTATACTACCCTTCTAAAATGGATTCACGGAAAAAGTAGAAAGTTATCTTTTATGAAGCCAGTAATTTGGGTGGAAGACACAACTGGACATGATGAATCCAGGTGCTATGCATGCATAAATTTTCGTCCTGGATTAAACAGACAACAATTGAAAACAAAAGTATACACTGCTGCATTTACTGCCACACTTCCAGTGCAACGCCCTGCTGATACCGATGCACCTAAACCTCCGAGTGCGGATACTGTGTCCCTGCTAGCCGAAACCGTTTTCACCAATCCGACCGATTTGGATGATGCTGATTGGATACCCGATATTGAAAATAGTGCACCACAACCGCTACCACAAATCGAAATGGATTACATTGTGGCCAAGCTGGGACTATCACAACACGACTCCGAATGGCTGACATCATTTTTGAAGAGAAGAAAACTCACACAGCAAAATGTCAGCGCAACATCATACCGACAACGCCAAGCTGATTTTCAGAAATTTTATTCCGTTGACGAAGCAAATACGTTCACGTACTGCCATGATATCCCAGGTTTAGTGAAAAAATTGGGAATGGATTATATCGCTGGCGACTGGCGTTTATTCATCGATGGTTCAGTTACTAGTTTGAAGGCTGTGCTGCTGCACAAAAAAAATAAAAAACCATGCATTCCATTGGGATTCAGCACAACTATGAAGGAAACGTATGAAGCATTGGGCGAAATTTTGAAGAAAATCAAATACGATGAACACAAATGGAACATTTGTTGCGATCTGAAGGTGGTCAACATACTACAAGGGATTATAGAAAAGGGCGGATATCCAAAATACTTCTGCTTCCTTTGTTATTGGGATTCACGATACAAAGGAAATCAATATCAATGTAAAGATTGGAAAGGAAGAACTCCCGAGCTCAACAAACAATTAAAATTACGCAATGAACCTATGATAAAGGACCTGGATGATATTTTGTTGCCACCGCTCCACATGAAACTGGGAATAGCTGGGAAATTCGTTGAAGTGGTGGTCAAAAAAGTTAACGGCGCCTTTGACTGTTTGAAATCCATCTTACCGAAACTCAGTGATGAGAAAATTAAAAACGGTACGTATCGTACTCTGTATTTCAATATTGTCATATCTAAATTTGTTAATTTCTATACATTCGCATTACCAATAATTTTTTCGTTTTTCTTATGTATTTAAAACAGGTATTCTTAATGGACCTGATATTCGGAAATTGATCAAAAGTGATTCTTTCACACATTTGCTTTCAGAGCATCACGACCACCAACATGCATGGAACGCATTGAAAGAAGTAATAGAAGGCGTTCTAGGAAAGAACCGTGTCCAGCGAGAAGAGATACAGCAACGAGTGGACAGGTTGCTGTTTTATTTCGAAAAAATCGGTGCATCCATGACGCTGAAATTGCATTTCTTGCACCACCACCTCGATACTTTTTTGGCACAATCACCTCAGGAATCAGACGAACAAGGAGAGAGGTTCCACCAGGTGACCATGCCATTTGAAAAGCGGTTCAAAAGCAAAAAATTGGATGCATTGCTTGCGGAGGTTTGTTGGTGGAGTTCCACAATTATGCAGTTTGAAGAAAGCACCGAAGATGAAGACATTGAAATTGGTGGACACAGTGAAAGAAACACGCCCTTGAATAGTATGTGTATCTCGGATGACGATACAGACTCAGACCATGAATATGAACAACCTACGAAGAAAACAAGATCATCAGAACCACAAGCGTCAACTTCTACAAGGATGGATATTGCCAATAATTGAAAAAATGTTCTTAATTTTGTTTTTATGCATATTATAATTGCGTATTAATTGCATATTATTTTATTTTCATTAAGTTTTTATAAATAAAGTTTTTTTTTGCATGATAATTTTTTAATTTATATTTTTATTTTTATTTTAAGGGTGGTGGCTATAACTGATTTTTGAAATTCATACCTTTACTCAATTGCGAATAAAAGCGAAACGCGTGCATCGATTTTTATGATCTTTGTCTCATTTTGCTCATAGGTTATGTGACTTTGCGAAAAAATAACTAGACTTGAAACTTTTTTCCATTTTGGATTTTTTATGTATTTTTAAAAAAAAATTTAAATTTTTAGGCAAAAAATAATTTTTTCCCTTCATACATTCATTTTTAACTTCGAAAGTGTTACTTGTATATGAAAACAATATATGAACAGATTAAGGGAATTGTAATTCTTAATTTTTTAAAATTTATTTCAACTAAATTGGGCTAGGGGTTGTCGAGCTATGTCAAACAACAGGGCCTAAAACGTGATAAATTCCCCTATACGATAGTACTAACTTCAAATCGATACTAACTTCAAATCGCAGGTAAGAAGACAAAACGAATGATGCAGAAATTCTTCTTTTTGGGTCTAATTTCACATACAGTTCACAGAATTGAGTTGGCAAATCATGTGTTGTACTGTGTAATGCCACTAGTATTAAACTACATATTATAAAACTGCATAAAAATAAGCAAGTTGGGACCCTATGAAAACCCACCGTTAAATACGATAGTTTGATATACATATGTATGAAACAATTGAAAAGTGCAACTAGTTTAAAGTAAATACAAAATGGTGTATATCTAAAGGCATACTATGTAGTTACTTTGTCTGCAGGGTACATACTGGTGTGTTCCAGTGCGTGTGCCTGCCTGTTCGTTCGTTTATTAAGTCGAGTTTGAAGACCGTCACATCGCGTGTTTCATAAAAAATACACATTTTAATGATAATTGTCGTCGTCATTGTGATAATTATGTTTTTTTTTTCTTTTCTTATAGAAGTGTGTTTGTATGTTGTTGTTCTTTTTTAAATGCATGGATGAGTCGTCGTTGCGTTTGGCCAAATGTGCTTCTTTGTGTTAGTATTCTTATTATTGTAGTTTTTTTTTTTTAATGTTTGCTTGAGTTAAAACGACGGCGATGGTGATTTGACCCAATTTTAAAATCTCCCCACAACAATAACGACAAGAACAAAAATGCAAAAAAAAAGTAAACAAAAGAAACAAGGAAGAATTATTTTTTTGGGGGAAATTTTTGCACATAAACAAACACACTGACACACACACAAGAAGCCAGCAAACACGTACACTTTAAATTGAATTTGGTTTTCGTTTGGGTTTTAGGGAGTAAACGGGAACATTTGCAAACTTTTTTTAAAAGTGTAGACGGGGGGATACAGATAAGAAAAGAAATGTATACACTTTTCGAAATGAATAACTAAATGAAAAAAAAAAAACAATATTATAAAAAAACCTAACAGTTTTCTATCAGTGTATTGCTGGTTTGTAAAGATAAAGGGGGGATGCCGGAGATTTAATAAAACTTGTTTAAGTTTTTGTTTTGTTTGATATTCCCTTAGGATATTTGATTTATATGTATGTAGGCAGTCCAAGACAGGCCTGGTTGGATATGCTGTTTCATAAGTGCGCATTTACAAAACTTCTTTTTATTATATAATTTACTTATTTTTTTCTTGTTCTTTGAAGACAAACATTTTCGTGCATGTGTTTGTTGTTGTTGTTAAATTGCATAAAAATAAAATTTGAACAATAAATGCAGATGTCAACAAAAATTTCCAAATGTCGTTCAACTTTTGGAGAAAAGAATACAAAAAACGATAAAGAAATACATAACGCAAAAAGTGCAGAGTTGGATTTAAAATATATTTTCGATAAAAAAAATATGTTTTTTTTTTATAAATAAATATGTATGTATGTAGTTAATAACTTAATTAAAGCAAGGAAAATAAAACGAATACATAGCTAATCTAAAAAAAGTTATCGATAACTTAACTAAGAGGTATTAAAAAAAATTGCACTTAAGTTTATTTATATTTAAAAAAGTTATCGATAAGATTAATAATTTTTACAAAAGTTTTCGAAAACTTTACTAAACTAAGGAAAAGTCATCGATAACTTTAGTAAACTAAAGAAAATTTATGAAAGACCAACAATTACCAAAAAAAGTTATATTCAACATTTTTTTTATTTTTCGAATTTATTCTATGAGTTAAATTCGAAAAATAAAAAAATGTTGAATATAATAAAGTTGCTAATGAAAAGAATAATTCCCAATATCAAAAAAAGTTATTTATAACTTTTCCAACTAGTGAATATTTATCAATAACCAGACGACACTAAAGAACATTTTGAATTGACTCTTTACTATTCCCAAAAAGTTATCGTACATTTACTTTAGTTAAATAAGTTATCTCGTTAACTTTACCAAAATGTAGATATGGGATCGATAACTTTACTTTTTTCAAGAAACTTTTCTTGCTAAGAAAACTTTACTTTTCGTAAGAAAAGATACCGATAACTTATTTTAGCAAAATCACGACAACCAAACTTATTTAAGGAATAGTAATCGATAACATAATTTTTTCTTAGCAAAGTATTGATGTCCTTTCATTTTATGAAAAGTTATCTATAGTTTTGATTTTCACACGATATGTTATCGATAATTTTACTTATCTTTAGAGAAGTTATCGTAAGAAAACCACCGATAACTTTAGTTTTTTTTAGGAAAGTAACACGACGACTTATTTATTTTAAGACTAGTAACCGATAACATAACTTTTCCTAAGGCATTGCCCAGACTTGCAAATTTTCTTGTAGCACTTCTTGAGTTATTGGCGAGAGGGGTGAGAAGATTGGTGAGGGATCCTCAGTTTCATATACTTTTCAACTTGAAGTTGGATGAAGGTGTATTTGTATTTATATATAAAATATTAAAGGGAGAAAAGTAAAGACAAGATAAAAATACAAAAATTGCAAAACTGAAATTTCATAATCTGGACAAAGCAGAATATTTCAAAATTGCAGCAACAAAAATTGCAAGTCTGTACGACGACTAGGAAAAGTTATTAATTACTTGATTTTTTTAATGAAAAGTTATCGATAATTTTACTTTTCTTACGAGATGTTATCGCTAAGTTTATTTATCTTCAGAGAAGTTGTTGATAAGTTAACTTTTTAAGGGGTCTGTAAAGGTCAAAATGCTTGTCAGGCAGGCGAATTCACTCGTGTACGTGTGCTGGACGTTATATTCGCCGTCATATCTAAATTTTTTGATTTTCCATCCAGCATCGTCGGTGTCACACATGCAAACACATTTTCACTAATACTACCATAGTGCTTGATGAGAAATGCTTGACCGTGTACAGACCTCTTTAGAAACAGTAATGGATAACTTAATTTGTTTAAGAAAAGTTATCAATAACTTACTATACTTAAGAAAATCTAGCGATAAATTTACTCGTTTTAAGAAGAGTTATTTCTAACTTTACTATTGCCCAGAAAATTATCGATTAATTTACTTTTTACTTTTCAGAAAGGTTTTCAATTTAAAACCACATGTTTTTTTCTCTTTTATTAAATAGAAAGTGAGAATTATTTCTCTTAATAAGTTTATTTTTATTATACCTATTCAACATTTTTATTTTCCAAATATGTGAAATGAATCAAATTTCAATTTATAAGGCTTAAGCTTGGTACTCTGTTCAACATTTCATGTGAAATACTGTCAAAACTCATATGAAAAAAACTTGTCCGGAATTTCTATGAAATTATGTTGATAGAGTTGTATGCACTCTGTTCAATTTGTTGAACATTTACGAAATGTTTATGGCAACATTTTTTACAACTGCGAAATAATATGGGCTGCACTTACTTGACGTGGAATTTTAACCAAATGGAAAAAAGTTTAAACTTAATATTAAACGAGAAAGAATAACATAAATAACACAACCGGTAACAGGTTTTCATCCATATTTACTTTAATTTTTATTTAAGAAAAAATCTTTTTAGTAAAATACATGTGGATTTTGTTTACATACGCGAAACAATGTCGCATACTTTGAAAGATTAGAAACGTCAAATTGTACAAACTCTCGTGATAGGTAACATTGATATACATGTAAAATCTTTAAAGCCTGGAACTCTGTTCCAATTTGTGAAAAATTTTCAGCCACATCTATTATTTCATATGTAAACAAAACCCACATGTATTTTACTAAAAAGTATTTTTTTAAATAAAAAATTAAATAAAAATGAAAGTAAAAATGGATAAAAAAAACTATTACCGGTTGTGTTATTAACCCATTACTTGCAGAGGTACAGAAAAACTCTCATATTTGAATTGCCATAAATCCAGTACGAAATGAGTTTTTTCAGTGGTTGTTTTGTTTTTATGTTAAGTATACTCTGCATAATAAAAACAAATTGAAAAAGCAGCGCCAGCAACTAAAAGTACTTCGAATCTTTCGTTGTTTTGTCTAGCCTTTTCCAGATTTTCTCATTTCGGGTAGGTCAATGATTGTTTGACTCTGCCAAAAGTTTATAGCATAACAAATAAAAAACTTTGCACTTGATTTGCAAAAAAAAAGGCATGTTTTATTCTAATTTAAAAGTTTTTTTTTTCATAAAAAAGTGATTTTCAAAGCGAAAGGGAAGTTTTAAAAACAGTGTAATCGCTTGGGTACGGATAACGTATATATTTTGATAAGATTTTTTATATTATATTTTTCCAAATTGACATGGCGTTTGAAAGCATCAACCCATCAATATTTTATGGCAGAAGATTTAATAATCTACACAGCGCTTTTGGTTTTGTGGAACGGCTTCAAATCATAATTTTTTTGATGTTGAGTATATTCCACTAGATGCAAATATCAATACAGATGAGGAGAACGGTGATGCTGAGGATCTTATCGTTTACATCATGCCTCCAGATATTCTGGGTAATAAAGAAGTTTTTTTCAACAGCGATAGCGAAGACGCCCTTTAAGGGCTACGTAGGAGAATGCAGCGCTCAACACCAAGTCAAACTTCTGCCAAATGGTCATAAAGAGAATGTTTCATTCACTTATTTATTTTTGCGAAATGAACTGATAAAAACGCTGTAACCGTCGGATCAATCGATGGTGCTCGACCGAAAAAACCAAGATAAGAGTCCAACAGCCAAAATTGATTGCAGATTACAATTCAGAAATGGGTGGCGTTGACCTTCATGATCAAGCACAAAATAATTACATGACAAAATTTCGTGGAAATAAGTGGTGGTGACCGCTTTTCACATCAATGATGAGAGTTCAATCGTCGTCAACTCACTGAAGTTGTACATGGAAGCCAACAACTCAAAAATGGACTTACTGAAGTTTTATCGCGCCATCGTCCGGCAATTCCTACGAAACCATCGCAACAATCAATATCTAAACGATCGGTTGTTCCTAGTGAAGCACCTAATGCTGGAAACCATTTTCCGAAAAGAATTGAAAAACCTTTACGCTATCTTCAATGACAGAACCGAATAATATGTACTTTTAAACTATGTTGCGTAGAAAATGAGTGCTTTTCAAAATTTTCATACAAAAAAATAAGCATATTTGAAAACATGCATTGAGCCATTGTACCTGCTTGGGTACAGCCTCAAAAACCTTCAAAATACACTTTATTTTTTCATATTTTTCAAGTTCATTATGCTCCTTTCACTTATACTAAATTAACAAAATTAATGATTTTTAATTTTAAAGACTGTTGGCTTTTAATGGGTTAATATGTTTTTCCGTTCTCATTTAATATTAAGTTTAAAATTTTTTTTCATTTGCTAAAAATTTCACGTGAAATAAGTGCAGCTTTTATTATTTCACAGTTGTAAAAAAAATATTGCCAGAAACATTTCGCAACTTTTTCACAAATTGAACAGAGTACATACAACTCTATCAATATAATTTCATAGAAATTCCGCACAAGTTTTTTTCATATGAGTTTTGACAGCATTTCACGTGAAATGTTGCACATAGTACCAGGCTTAAAGTTTAATGAATTTAAATTTGTTTCATTAAAAGCATTGGAAAAATTAAAATTAATCTTTTATTAAATTTATCGATAGTTTTTCCATAAGCTAATGAAGTTAATTAAAATTTAAAACATTTTGTTTTGAATATTTCTCTCTTTAAAAATAGTTCTAATGTTTTCAACAATTTAATGAACATAAATTTTTAATTTTAAAGCATTTTTTTTATATATGTTTGTATAGCTATTTTTGTGTTTTTGTTGTTGTTTATTTCTACTTGTTTTATCTATTTGTTAAATTTTATGCGTAATTAAATTTTTTAACCGTGTTCGTGTATCTGGATTGTATTTTTGTTATCGATATTTGCTTTTTATACGGTCGGTAAAACACGCCAGCCAAGTCAGCCAACAGCAACCTCCATTAACAATTTTCTGACTTTCCGACCCCACTCCTCTCTCCAAAGCACTTCAATCTACGTTGTGGTGACTAAATTGAAAACTATTAGCGAGCGATTATTATTATTTCAAAGTTCTGTATTTAATTACCGGACTGACTTGTTGTTGTTGCAATGAATATTTATTTTAGTTTTGTAATTTGTAAAAAAAAAATTAAGCTAAAATTGTTTTTATAAAAAAAAAATATATCGATTGCATTTGACTGATATAACTTGTTTTTTTTACATTTATAACTCGATAATTAATCAGAAGAGTGGGAAGAGCGGGAAATGTTTGTATTTTACGGTCTAAAATTGCATGTTTTCTAGTTTTGTAAAGAATAAACATATTTGAATCCATTTAATCCACTGAGCGCAGAATGACTGATCGATGACTAGATTTTGTAAATGACTTAAGCAGGTTTATTTTTGTTTTTGAAAAAGTTTTGAAAATAATTAAACTTCAATTGTGGAAATAAAGTTGAAGGCAATTAAATGGGATTAATTAAAAATGGGTAAAAATTTTGTTTGTAACCGTTTATCGATAGAATTTTTAAGGCTGGTAATATATCGATAACTTATTTAAAATAAACAAAATTAAAGTTTTGGATAACTTTTCTTAAGAAAAGTTTAGTTATCGATAATTTCTCTGAAAAAAAGTTGACTTATCAATAACACTTTCTTAAGCGCCCTGGAGACTATCAAATAAACACATCAATCACATAGTTGTGTGCGTGCAGTCGTGTTACCCTGCCGCAGAATGAACTAGTTCCTAACTAGTACAAAAATATCCAGTACTAGTTATCAATTTTAAACTTTTCTATACCATCTTAATGCTCCAATTAGCATTGAGTGTGCTTGAAAAATTACTAGTACTATTGGTTATAAACGTATACTAGTACACTATGACCACATTGGAAGCTTAATAACTAGTTTGTTACTAGTTGTTGTCTATGGGGGAAAAATAGCATTGTGCATTTTAACATTTTTTTTATAATAAAAATGGCATAAACAAATAATTTGAAATCAAATTTAAGAAACAATATTAAAATACAAAAATGTACTCGAATTTTACTTTTGTTACAAAAAATTCTATCAGTATACAAGTGGTGCCCTTGTACTACATCATGTTCTGGTATGCATAAGCACTAGTATTTTTATTAAAAAACTCTAACCCCGTTAGCAGTAGTACTTCTTGCTCTAGTAATTGTACTGGTGGCATTTTGACAATTGACTCTTAATCTCCTGCAGGGTTTTTTTTGGCTACACATACGCGTTGTCGGCAATGCTTGATGAAAATCACCAAGTTTTGATTTTTTTTATTTGATGGCTGATTATTTGATAGTCTCCTGTTATGATTGACAAAAAAATTTTATTTGTTTTGTGTTTGTTGTCAAAATAAATATTTTATTTTTTTACAAAATACAAATGTTGATTGTTGTGTTTATTTGTACGTCTCTGAAAAAGGCTGTTATAAACGACACTTACACATATGTACGATTGATGGGCTTATTTGATAGTCTCCAGGGCCCTTTAGAAATTTAAAATTAAATTTTTTTTAAGAAAAGATAAGCTATCGATAACTATTAGCACAAGTACGGCTTGCCAAAAGGGCGTTGGATGTGACAACTACCACGGACGCAGGCGTGGAAGACCGAAGACTCCGGTGGAAGAACCAAGTGGAAGAAGACTCAAATCCTTGGTATAACGAACTGGAGAAAGCAGGCACTAGACCAAAGTGCTTGAAAATCATACATTAAGCAGGTCAAGACCAGCAACAGGTTGTAGAGCCAACTTAAGATAAGATAAGAAAGTTTATAAAAACTTACCTTATCAAAAACTTAATTATCGATAACTTTTCTAACGAAAAGTTTAGTTATTGATAACTTTTCTTAGGGAAAGTTCAGTTATCGATATGAATTAACAAAATTAAAGTTATCAACTAGTATTTTAAATGGCAAGTTATCGATAACAATTGGCCAACGTAAAGTTATCGATTATTTTTCTTAAGAAAACTTAAATTATTGATTCCTTAGAAAAGTTTTGGGATTGATAAATTTTCTTAAGAAAAGTTCAGTTTTCGATAAGTTTTCGGTAATTTATAGATAGCTTTTCTTAAGAAAAGTGTAGTTTCCGACAACATTTCTTTAGAAGATTTAAGTTATCGATTACTTTTCTTGAAAAAAATGTCAGCTATTGTTAATTGTTTTAAGACAAGTTAAAGCCTATAGTACACGGAATGTAAAAAGCCACATGCGCATGTGGTTCTGACGTAATTTTGACGTCAATGCAAAGCCACAATACACATTGCGTGTTGTGTGATGACGTTAAAATAACGTCAGAACCACATACGCATGTGGCTTTTTACATGCCGTGTACTACAGGCTTAAGTTATTGATAACTTTTATTTTTTTGTATAGTTATCGATAAATTCTTTAATGAATAGTAAGTTTATAAATTAGCTAAATTATCTTAAAATTATTTTAGCATTTTAAAGAGTTGTCTCTCCAACTATTTTTGTTTAACAAAATTAGAATTAAATTTTCTGAATATTTTATCCTGTTCAATTTCAATTAAAATAAACGAATATTATCTTTATTGTTGACATTCCCATTGTTGACAATGAAAATATAGTATGTAATACTTTTTTTTTTTTTTTGGAATTTTTTACTGATTATTTTAAGTTTGTTTATCGAAGTAACGAAGCAGTTTATTTAGTTTCATTCTCCAATTTATATATATATATTTTTTTTTTAGTTTCTCTGTTTTTGTGTTTACTAGAGAACTTTTTATTTAAAACGATTTTTATTACAAACTTACACACGTCGACCGATCGACTGTTTTCCCTGCTGCTACACATTCCATTGATTTTATGTATATTTAAAATTTTGCTTATAAAAATAAAAGCGAAAAACATTAACCAAATAAAGAAGTAAAATGAATTCAATCAAATAGATCGTATCTACTGCTACTGCTTTTTTGTGAAGATTCGATTAATTTAATAATTTTTAAATAAATTGATTGTTGGAAACTTGAAAACGGCTAAAGAATATATCACTCAAAAGTTTCAATACAGCAATATTAAATATTATTAAGCCCACTGTGCAAAAAACAATTTTAACTATTCTTAAGCAATAAATTTTCTTAATGAATAAAATTTTCATTCTGTTTTAAGAAAAGTAAATTAATCGATAATTTTTCGAAATAACGGTAAGTTATCGATAACTTTTAAAGAACAATTAGTTTATCAATAACTTATCTTCAGAAAGTGAGGCTATTAAGAATTTTTTAAATAAAAAGTTAAGTTATTGATTACTTTTTTTTAAGACTGGAAACGTTATTGATATCTTTTCTTAGTATGTACATAAAAGTGAAGTTATCAATATCTTACGAAAAAATGTTATCTCTAACTGTTTTTTTAAAGAAAGGTAAAATGTTGTAAAAAAATATATACATAGCTAACAATCACTCTCCTTAATGAATGTAAAGTTATCGATAATTTTTTTTAAGAACAGTTAATTTATAGTTATCGTTTAGAAAAGTAAAATGATCGATTTTACAATTTCATAAAATTTAATTTTCATTAAAATATTTTTAGTGAAGGAATTTACAAAATGAAATGAATTAAAATTTTTTTTGATAATTATATTTTTGACTGATCACGGGGTTGAAGTCCATCTTTCTTTTTATAAAACTTTTCTCAATAAAATAATAATAAAAATAATAAATAATAAGTTTTCGATAACTTTTTAATGGTAAAAATCGATAACATTTTTATTAAAAGAAAAATAATCGATAACTGTTGTAAGTACAAGTAAAGTTATCGATAAGTTTTCTTTAGAAAATAAAACTTATCGATCTTTTCTTTAGAAAAGTAAACTTATCGATATTTTCTTTAGAAATGCAAACTTATCGAAGACTTCTTTATAGAAGAGTAAGGTTTTCGATAATTCGATAAAGAAAAGTATTGTTATTTCCTAAGAAAAGAAACGTTATCAATAACTTCTGTAAAAAAAGATAAAGTTTTGTAGGTGATTTTTCTTAAAAAAAGTGAAATTGTTGATAAAAAAGTAAGATAAGCGATTACTTTTCTCTAGAAATGTTAAGGTTATCGATAACTTTTACTTAATAAAGTATATTTCTTTATAATTTTTCTTAGTATAAAAAAGATATCGAAAACTTTTCTTAATCATAAAAAAGTTGTCATTAACTTTTTTTACGTGTTAGCAAAATGATTGATATCTTTTTTCATTGTGGTAAAGTTATGGATAATGTTTCCCTTGTATAGTTAAGTTATCGATAGTTAAGAAAAAAATTATTTTTTTAAATTGTTTTGAAAGTGTTTACGTGGCACAGTGAAACTCTTTTTCTTAAAAATTATTTTTATTATTTGTTTTGTCTTGCTTTAAAATTTATTTATTTGTTTTAAATTTGGCAAATTTCATTTGCACAATGGGACCATTTTTACTTAAATTTTATAGATTTGTTAACACTTTATGTATTTTAAATAAAAACTTTTTTATTTACATATTCATATTTATTTTTGTTTATAAATTTCGGTTAAAATTTATATTATTCCTGATATTTTTTTTATCATTCAATTTGATCCACTTGTGTTTTTTTTTGCTGTTTTTCATTAAAACCTTTAAAAATGGGCGTCATATTTCTCACTTTATTTTTTAATATTTATTTTGAAAATCTCTTCTTTTCATGTTTTTGCGATTAATTAAATTCCGATAAAAAATTTTGAACACGTTACTTGTTTTTTTTTTTTTTGTTTAACTATTGTTTTTTTTCAGTGTCAACTTTTGCTGTTTCTTAATTTTGTAATATTTATTTCAATACATTATTCATTTTTATCAGTTCTGCTTGTGACAATGACAATTTTAACGTTAAGCAAACATTTTATTTAAAATATTTTTATTTAATTTTGTCAAAATTTCATTTACAAGTTTTTTAAATTTGGTGTTAGTTTATTTTTGGAGATAAGCACGTAAATTTCAATTGCAGCGGGTTTAAACACGTTTGATGTGGGAAATATTTTTTTATATTTTAAGTGTAAATATCAGAACAATTTTTAAAAATTAATTATGTATAATGGGGAAAAATTGATCGCTTGAGTATTTTATAAAAGTGGGCTTAACAAAATGATAAGGATAATATGGCATAAAAAAATGTAAAGCTTATCGCAGAAATTCTTCCTTGGAGAGAAAATCTGTTTGTCTTGATATAACCTATAGGTTAAGTGCTTGACAATTCGGAAGGGATTCATCAAGCTAATAGGGGTTGCTATAGTTCTTAGGGTTGGCAAAATATTTAACGATATTGATGGTTTCCTATGGAATTCGTGTGGCAGAAAATTGTTCTTGATAGAGAAAATTTGTTTCCATATTTTTTTAATTTTTAGCAATACGAAAGTTGCTTATTATAAAAAAATAAATAAGATATTGACCATAATTAAATAAAAATGATCTAAAAATTTATTTATTTCATCACGTTTAGCGGCACGCCTTGATTTTTGTGGAAGCTGGGATAAATTTCCATTGTTGTTGTATTTGTTGCCGTAGCGAAGCCACCTTCATTATTTCGCCATGCTACTCAGTATTGAAGAACTTGCCTAGGAAAAAGGGGACTTCCGTATTAAGTATTAAACTAATTGACAGCATACGCTCTTAAACTCACCGATCGTGCAAAAATTCCAATTATCAAAATATCTGTCCCTCAATCTTCGCAATCCCTCTGTCTGCCGTGTAGGGAATACCAGGCATTAGCACTGGATAAAGACGGGATGCCATGATCAGCCACAACTTCGAAATTCGTGTTAGGCTAGATCTCTCCCAGTTCAGTGACGATTTCAGTTCGCTTCGTACAGATCGGCTGATTTCTGATCTTCAAAGACCTTTAGTTTAATCCTGGCTTTCGGTAAAAGAACAAATGATTTATCCACAAGATCTTTATATAAGTTTTTCGTCAAAACTTTATGGAATTAAAATTTTAAAACATTTTTATTTTATAGAATGACTTTAAAACTTTTTTATTTTATAGAATGACTTTAAAACTAAAATGGCAACTCTTATTTTCATAATTTGATAAACTATATTATTCATAAAAAATTTAAAAATATAGGGGGGGGGGGTTTATATCTTTTAAAACGATCAAAAAATTTTAATAAATATTTTTTATACGCATTTTCTTTCTTTGCAAAAATTTGTTGTTTACAATTTCTTAATTGTTTTTGTATTTAACTGAATTAAACGAATTTTTATATAAATATTTTTTTTTTAACTAAATTTCATTAATATAATTCATTATTAATCATCAAATGACGTAGTTGCTCGAAATTTGTTCGGTTTTCATATTTTTATGAATAATTTAGAAAAAAAACGTGTTGCTAAATAATATTTCGTTTTTAAAATCATGTGGTTTTTCTTCTTGTCTATTTTGGTTGTTGCATTAAAGAAATAATATTCTAAAATACCCACAAAAAAAAAAAAAAAAACAGATCTCTATCAATAGCAAATCATCAATGTTTTTTTTTTTTTTAAAAAGTGATTAATTATTAATGTAATTTACAATATAAAACTCTTAACATCAGCACCTCCTACCTTGTGGAGTATTTTGAAATTCTATATGTTGAAAAAACTAATTGAAAGATTTTCTTTTTAAATTTTTTTTTTCTATTGAAAGATAAGCATTTGGTTTTCATCAAAAAAAAAAAATGGTTTTTGTCGATATTTTTCGAAAAACAAGAATGAATTCCTTATTTCTTTCAATTGTATCTTAAAAATTTCAAAAAAAAAAAAAAAAAAAACCTCCACCTTTCATTTCGTCAAAAATAAAATCACTGTCAGAATTGAAAACTGAGTAAGTTGCCGCCTACCAAGTTTGTAGAAAAGGCCCTTAAGTATTTCAATAATTAATATAATCTTTATATAGCTGTCATTATTACTGTTTACATTTGGGATTAAGAAAAAAAAAATAAAAAAAAAAAAAAAAAAAACCTGGAAGATTTTCGAAAAAGTTTGTGTTGATTATATTTTAATTTAGTTAAATCTTTTTAAAATGTCATAATCAAGTTTATTTCTCAAACGAAAATCTAAAGTGACAAATTGTCATTCACCCTTATCGTAATAGAGTAAATGGAACGTGAACTTATTGCCTTTAATCGTATTACCAAACAGTCGCAATCGTATTTCAAATTCGCCAATCGCGATAAGGTTGCTTAAGATAGTTTTTAGTAAAAAGTTGATTAAAATTTATGTTTTTTGTTTAAAAAAGTTTCAAATTGCAATAATTAGGAGCTAAAGCTTTTGTTTACGTTTTGTGACAACGTTGACTGTCTGCGACAACAGTCATTTACAGTTACGACTGACACATAATGGGACAACTGTCATTTTATTATGCGATAACTAACATTTTCTTTAACTAATTTCACCTTCTTTACTAGCTGTCACTGGCAGCGACAATTGTCACTCTTTAAAACAACTTGATTTTCGTTAACAAACTTTGCTTTTAGTGACAATTGTCACTTTCTGTCACCACTGTCGCATTCTTAAAGATTTGTTGCTTTCTGTGACAACTGAAACTTTCCTTGAGAGTTATCACTATTTGCGTCACATATAATTTGAAATCAGTTATTAAGGACAGTTAAAAAACTACTTGTTTTTAAATAGATTCCTAAACAAAATTTTAGCCAGAAAGTTTGTCCTCAGCTGTTATCACTTGTAACGGTTTGTCATCACCTGTGACAACTTGCAACTACATGAATTTTTTCATTTTGTTCGTGATTTGTAAGTAAGTTTTTCTTAACAATTATTATACTACGCAAAATTGTCATTAGCTCTGACAAGTTTTTATCACTTGTCAGTGGTTGCCATCACATGTAACAACTTGCAACTACATGAATTTTTTGACTTTGTTCGTGATTTGTAAGTAAGTTTTTTAACAATTATTATACTACGCAAAATTGTCATAAGCTCTGACAAGTTTTTATCACTTGTCAGTGGTTGCCATCACATGTGACAACTTGCAACTACATGAATTTTTTGACTTTGTTCGTTATTTGTAAGTTTTAATTTCAAACAAAAAATTTCCTCTTAAAATTTTTTATACTACGCAAGTTTGTTTTCATCAGCTTTGACAAGTTTTTATCACCTGTCACTGTTTGTCATCACCTGTGACAACTTGCAACTACATGAATTTTTTGACTTTGTTCGTAATTTCTAAGTTCTTCTTAACAATTTCATTCGCTATGACAATTTTTTATCGCTTGTGACTATTTGTCATCACCTGTGACAAATTGCAACTACATGAATTTTTTGACTTTGTTCGTAATTTGTAAGTAAGTACTTAACAATTTTTATACTACGCAAAATTGTCATTAGCTCTGACAATTTTTTATCACTTGTCAGTGGTTGTCATCACCTGTGGCAACTTGTAACTACATGAATTTTTTGACTTTGTTCGTAATTTGTAAGTAAGTTCTTCTTAACAATTTCATTAGCTATGATTTTATCGCTTGTCACTATTTGTCATCACCTGTGACAAATTGCAACTACATGATTTTTTTGACTTTGTTCATGAATTGTAAGTTTTAATTTCAAACAAAAAAGTTCCTCTTAATAATTTTATACTACGCAAAATCTTTGTCATTAGCTATGACAAGTTTTTATCAACACCTGTCATAGTTTGTCATTACCTGTGACAACTTGCTACTACAGAACTTCCTTTTTTACTTTATTCGTGTTTTTCAAGGCTTAAACTAAGTTTTAGCTTTTCTAAGTTTATTTTTTATGTATTTTTTCTATTTTGGCTTATTTTGTCCCCTTTTTCCCCGGTTAGGCCTTTTTTTATATGTCATTACCCTGTTAAACAAAAATCCAATCTTTATTTTTTTAAATTCTTTTGTTTCCAATTAATTTCTAAAAACAAACACATGTACCTTCTCGTATAACAAGGCAACATTTTGTCACAATCTTACAAAATTTTACTGAAGGAAAGAACAGAAGCAGGTGGGCACTACTGGGGTTTGTTGTGTATAGTCTGCTAGTGCAAGTGTAAAATTATATAGAAATTAACATAAAAACACGACCACTAATTGGATCACAAAACAGCAAAATCAGCTGAAAATAACAATAATAAAATGAAAAGAAAAAACTGCATTACAAGTGAAATTTTTGTATGCATTTGACAAATCACATAATGTTCACTGCAATGGGAGAAAATTAAATTTCATATCCTAAACTTATTTTCAAATAGTTTGTGTTGGATTTTCTTTCTTTTTCTCTATGCAATGTTTTTATTTGTAGGCTGTTAAGGCAAATAAAACTCATGCGTTTTTTTTTTCTTTAGTGACTGTTAATTTTTATTATACAAATTGTAAAGGGCAGCAACAAATGTTGTTGCTGGTTTATCGTAATAAACACACAGAGGGGACGGATGGGCGTATGTACGGACCATGGCATAGACAATTTTTTTAAATCATTTTAAATATAGGGAAACATGTAAAAGTACTTTACTGCAAAAAAAAAAAAAAATTAAAAAATTAAAAAAAAAAAATGTTATGTATATAACAAACATATAAAATGCGTGTCTAAATTGCATTGACTGCCAGCCGTGGCTGACTGTCTGAATTGTTGCTGGTCTGACTGCGTAAATAATTTTTGCATAGATGTTTCTCTTGGCACATGTTTTTTTTTGTAGAAAGTTTTATATTCAGTGTGGCCGCTTTTTAGAAATTTTGTTGAAACCAAAATTGCTACAAGACGATTTGTTGTTTGAGTTTTGTTTTTATTTCATTAAATTGACTTGAAAACATCAAGTAAATATTTTTTACGTTTCCAAATTTATTTCAAGTAAAATTCTAAAAACAAATTGCATTTAAAAGATCGAGATAACTATAGAATTTAATTAAAGTGGGGTAAAAATTAAAAGTTTTATTTAAAAAAATATATAAATATGTATTAAAATGAATTATAATAGCTTTGCATGTTATTAATATTTATAACAGTATAGTGTGCTGTAACAGAGTATAATAGAATTGTTATGAGTTATAGAAGCTTTATACAATCATTATTATGTGTTAAAATAAATTATAACACCATTAAAAAGTTATAAAAGGCGTTATAACAACATTATAAGTGTAATAATGAATTATAACAATACCATAATAAATTATAACACCATTCTAATGGGTTATACCGCATTATAACACTATTCTAATGTATTGTAACCTTTTTTAACACCATTATACTGTGTAATAATTAATTGAATAGATTATTTCAGAAACCCATCAAGTGCGTTTTTTCAAATCATCGGACAACTAAAAAGATCATCCAAATTTTTAAATTAATCAACGTTTTCTGCACTAAACGGAAATTTCAAAACAATACGCCTTCCTGCATAAGACGATGTGACTAAAGTAGGCCAGTTATAATCTATAATAATACAAATTTTGAAAAAATGTCAGTTGACAGGTTTCTGAAATAAACGATTCAATTATGAAACTATTCTATTATTGGACAGGAAATTGTTACATTATGATTTATAATTACACACATTATAACTACATTGTGATGTGTTATACCACATTATAACACCATTAAAATGTGGTATACACCATTATAACACCACTAAAAAGAGTTATATCACAGTATAACATTATAATGTGTTATACCACATTATTACAGCATTAAATTGTGTTATGCCACATTATAACACCATTAAAATGTGTTATACCACATCATAACACCATTAAAATGTCTTATACCACATTATAACACCATTATAATGTTTTATACCACATTCTAACACCATTATAATGTGTTATACCACATTATAACACCATTATAATGTTTTATACCACATTCTAACACCATTATAATGTGTTATACCACATTATAACACCATCATTATGTGTTATACCACATAACACCAATATAAAGTGTAATGCCATATAAAAAACACCATTATAATGTGTAATACCATATAAAAACACCATAGAAATGTATTGTTGTGCATTACACCATCATTCTAACGCTATTAAAATGCGTTATAACACCATTAAAAAGTCGGTATAGTACATTTCAATACCATATTACCGTGTTATAATACATTATATTGCGTTATAATACGTAATAATTAATTATAAAACTATTGTATTGCGTTATAAGCATCGCAGTGTATTACAATGCATTTTATTACCATTATTATTTTTTGAAACCCAAAGGTACTTTTCAAACAAAAAAGTTCCTCTTAACAATTTTCTTACTACAGTTTAAACCAGGGACCGTAACAGTTATTCCTTTTTTCATAAAAGTCTGATGATAACAGTTGTTTTATGATTTTTATTTTTTTGAACGAAAATAGCAGTTATTTTTTGATTTTTATTCTTTCGATCAAAAATTACAGTTATCTTATGATTTTTATTTTTTCGAGCAAAAATAAAAATTATTCTTTAAAGAATTGTACGTGTTTTAATTATTTAGTTGACTTTAAATATTTATGTTAATGCGCATAAGATATCCCAATGATGATCACACAATTAAATAAATATTTAAAGACAACTCAATAATTATAACACGTACATTTCTTTTAAGAATAATTTTTATTTTTGCTCGAAAAAATAATAATCATAAGATAACTGTAATTTTTGATCGAAAAAATAAAAATCAAAAAATAATTGTTATTTTTGTTCAAAAAAATAAAAATCATAAAATAACTGTTATTTTTGATCGAAAAAATAAAAACCAAAAAATAACTGTTGTTTGCTCAAAAAAATAAAATCATAAAATTACTGTTACTTTTGTCCAAAAAAATAAAAATCAAAAAATAACTGTAATTTTTGATCGAAAAAATAAAAATCAAAACTTTAAAAATCATAATATTTTATCATAGAAAAGTTAATAAGGATACTTGAATCAGTTTGCCAGCATTTACTCTATATGCTTTTTTTTGTTTTAAAATTTTGAAATTACTGTTATTTTCGGTCCCTGGTTTAAACATGTTATAACGCATTATTACATGTTTTAGCGCATTTTTATGTGCTATAACACGATTATAATGTAGTCAAATACATCATAATGCCCATTTTATTTGTAACTGCGCTTTATAACAACAATTTCACTCCGTTTGATGTACTTATGTAACTACATCATTGTGAGTTGTAAAGCATAATAAAAACTTTAAGATGTAACACATTGAAACACCATTAAAATGCGTTTGACATTACTATAATACCACTCTAATAAGTAATAATGCATTTTACTACGTTATAACACCATAATTATGTCTTTTTAAGTATTTTACTTTAAGCATTAATCATTCTAACTTTATTATAATATATTAAAGCGCATTTTAATATCAATTAAACCTGTTGCAACCCATTCGGAAACCATTATAAATTGCTATAATGCATAAGAAAGTTTGAAATTAACAAAATTAACACAATTCTAAAAGAACGTACTTTCCTTTTAATAACTTGCAAACATTTTCAGAACTTACCATTACCACTACCTAACAATCACCATCACCTAAAAGATCTGAACCCTTCATTAAATGTCTAGGAAATTTTCTGTCTTTTTTTGTTTTTCTTTCGATTTTGTTCTTTTTTTTTTGCAATTTACTCTTAAACATGAAAATTAAATCGCCAACTAACATAAAAATCAGCCAAAACATTCATTACAACAAAAAATATATATATTTTCTGTTCGAAAAATCAAATTGAAAATAAAGAAAAAATTAAAACAACAAATACTTGCATAAATAATTTCGCTTAACGGCAAAGAAAGCAATTCATCTTCTTTTCAGTAGCGTTCAACTTGAGTGAAATGTAGGCATTTTGGTAAATAGTTTTTAGATGTCTTTTTATTTAAATGACTGACTGCCTGAATACAATTAAACAGCAACAAAAATGTTTGATTATACTCTACTTTTGTAATTATTTTATTTGAAATTAATGAAATCGAGAAAATAAAATTTGTTAAAGCTATTTATTTTAAAATATTTCTCAATAATTTATGAATTTAGAAAAGCTTTTGAATACATTTTTGTCTGGCATTTTTTTTCTGAAAGATTTTTTTTTTTAAATCGTCAAAAACGTAAAAAAAAAACAATAAAATGTTTATAATGAATTCACAACATTGTTGTGCTTAATGTAAAACATTTTTTTTTAGCAGTATATTATAAATATGTTCATCCCTATCGTGAAAAACAAGTGGACTTTTTGTTCCCATGAAATTTTTATTCCCTTCGAAGGGAAAAATGCTATCGTGAAACTCCCGTGAACAATTTTCGCGCTATCAGTTCTCAGTGAATGTACAAAAGAAGAAATATTAAAAAACATTAAAAAAAATTTTTTTTGTTCAAAAATATACACGTATATTTTAAAGAAAATTAAAAAAAAAAATACAAAATAAAATATATTCAGGTAAATCGCTTTTTGAAATCGTGAAATGTGTGAGTGACGGATTTCGACCGACTTCATATTCCACTTTTATTTCATTTCCAATTGGTCTTTATTTCTTTGGTTTATAATACAACTCTGTACTGTGTTTTGGTGCATATATTTGAAAAAATTATCTAAAAATATTTTTAATTAAACTGTCGGATTTTTATAAGCTGGTTCAACATATAGTTGACTTTTTTCTAACTAGTTTACAACTGACTTCTTAACTAACTCATAAATGATACAGTTGTGAGTTAATTGTTTTTTGTATGACTGTCTTTTTCTCGATAAGTATTGAACTAACTTTTAGCTAACTCGAAAGTTATGTAGAGATAAGTGAGTTGTTTTTGTACAACTCACTTCTTCTCGATACGTGTTGAACGAGCGTTTGGCTAATTCAAACCTGATGCAATGAACTCTGTTAAAAATCGATTTGCCTGTTTCTTGTAGACACAAGAACAGCACTACAAAAGAAAAAACTGAATTATTTTCATGTTTCAAAAGAAAAAAAAGAAGCAAACATCACCATATTCTATTTCTTTAAATTATTTACTAAAATACATCTAATTTTCAAAGTAAAATTATTATGAAAACCATATCAGGCATGCTGCTGGTGTCCAGCGTTGCCATAATTTTTTTGAAAATAACTGCATCTTAAGAAAAAAAAAAAAAAAAAAGATACTGCAATAAAAATTTTACAATGCAAACTCAAATGCATCTTTAAAATTGAAACATCAAAAATCACAAAATGTAAACAGGGACATAATTAAACTTTTATAAGACAAGCCAAATAAACTACTCAAACGGCTTGGCAAACATGTAAAAATTGTTCAATCCTCATGCGTTGTTAATTGGGGCTTTGGACAAATGATTCACTCATGTTTGTAGAACAATTGAAATGTTGTATATTTTCCAAACTGTTTGTGCTACCTAGTGCTAAATTAAGTTATTTAATAAATAAAAGTATTTTATAAGAACTTATTGAAAAATAATTAATTAGGTTTGGTTGGTTTATTTGTTAGCGAAAATTGCGTGTTTGCCAAGCCGATTGTGTTTTTTGTTTGACTCTTAATGATGAAACCGAATTGAGTCTTCAACTTCAGGCAAAAATTATTAAGCCCATAATTAAAACGTCGTCCGTAACTGCAATGTATTCTCATTTCTTTCGTTTTCTTTTGTTCTTTTTTTCTCTTTATTTACAAAATGTATGAAATTGAACGAAAGTATGGTAGCATTGTTGGGAGAATAATTGTCTCTATGTGAGAGCATGAGGAAAAACGTTTTCAAAATAAAATTGATTTTATATCTCGACCGCATTCTCTGGCATAATTTTATGTCAAACTGTATGGAAAACATCGATCAGCCCCAGTTCTGTTTCATCATTTAAAGCTTGTCTCTGTTATACTAGTATGTGTTAAGCAAATTAGGTAAGATTAGAGCTTAAGAAATAAAAAATAATATAGCAAAATTTATATTAAAAAATGTTAATGCAAAATCTGCACAATTTGCAAAAAAACTTATTTTTTTAACAAAAAACTTCAAAACTGCACAACGCTTAGAAAACTGCAAAATGCAGTTAAATCTGCACATTTGGCAACTCTGCTGGTGTCTTATAATTGAGAGTACTTCTGTAAATAAACGAGCAATCCAACAAAAGTGAAACAAAACATAAGTGTAACGGGTAATTTAATAGTAATATTACCTCTCTCGTTCTCTGGGGTAGTGTTTAGGTTAGACTTGATTTAAAAAAGCCAAAATACGTTTATTTTTTATTTTTTGTTGTTCTCCAGAAACAAACTCCTTAAAATGAGCTAACTTGTGGTTAGTTGAAACTTATGCAGAGTGAGTGAGTACTGACTCGTTCTGAGGACACTCTGCAAAAAAATCAAATGAAACTTTTTAAAGAACACGAGCTAGATTTTGAGTCAGTGGTGACTCTTTTTTACTGAAGCATTAAGGTACGTTCAGACTAATGAAATATTTGATGAAAATATTTGTTCTGATATTTGCTTCAAACTGTGTGAAACAAAAAAATATTTTCTTTGATGTTCAAACTAAGCTCAAATATTTGACAATTTTTGTTTGATGAAACAGTTGGCAAACAGTGTTAAATAAAATAAATTAATTCATGTTTGCCATGCGTTCAGACTAAAAGAAATATTTGCATCAAATAATTATTTAATGAAAGTGTTCAAAAATAAAAATATATTTCTCAAATAGTAAAAATGAGCGCAAAAGCTAATTTATTTATTTTATTCTGTGGATCAGCATCTCTTATAGTATTAGAACAGGAGAATTTAAAAGAAAAAAAAAAAAATGGAAGCCACTGGGTAACGGGAACATGGCTAAAATTTGCGAAAAATTGCAAAGTTGGAAACAAACCCTAAAATATATTTTAAATTGCTAAATTGGTTAAAAAACAAAATGTCAAGAAAAAAACAAAAAAATGTTGCAAAAATCGCCATAAAATTTATTAAAAGTGCCTAAAACTAAAAGGAATTGCAAAAATTCTATAAAAATTGCTATATTAGCGGAAATTCGCAAAAATTTGCTAATAGCGGTATCAAAGCAAAGTTTAGTATTCATAATTATTAAAAATAGTTAAAGCTGCAAAGAATCACAGAAAGAAATCGCTTCTTTTGCGAACATGGATAAAATTCGCAAAAAATGGCAAACTTGGAAACAAACCCTAAAATATATTTTAAATTGCTAAGTTGGATAAAAAACAAAATTTAGGGGAAAAAAAAAAATTTTGCAAAAATAGCGAAAATTCGCGAACCATTTTAATATTTCAAAGAAGCCATAAAATTTAGTAAAAGTGCCTAAAACTATAAGGAATGGCAAAAATTCTATAAAAATTGCTAAATTAGCGGTAATTCGCAAAAATTTGCTAATAGCGGCGCGATAGCAAAGTCTTATAATTATAAAAAATCTTTAAAATTGTAAAGAATCCGAAAACTTACAAAAAAAATTGCTTCTATCCGGAACATGGCTAAAATTATTTGTCGGTGTTTGCTCTTACAATTTTTTTGTAATATCAAATAAATGTTTGCTCAAAAATGACTAATATATTTGATTTTTTGTGTTCACACTATGTTCACATTGGACAAATATTTGTTTGCCGGCAAATACTTTTATTTGCTCAAAATCAGCTGTTATTTTATTTGATACTCAAAAATATTTTGTGTTCAGACTACGTTAATGAAATATTTGATGTTTGCTTTCAAATATTTCATCAGTCTGAACGTACCTTTAGTTAGGCCCTAATTATGTAAAACACAACGCAACGCCAAAGAATAACATTGAAAGCACAAACAATGTAAATTTCGCACGTCCACTCTGTCTCCTTTCGTAAATCCCCTCGCCATATCAGGATGGTTTTCCATAAACTGTATTAAGGAGCCTTCTTGAAGTCTATTTTTATGTCTGCCCCAAATTAATCAATGACAAGAATAATTTTATTTTTATTAAAATCTATTTATCTACTTTAATTTTTTGTGATTTTTTTTTTCAAAATTCGTTGCAGTAAATTTAACAGACTTACAAACGAATTTAAACAGGCATTATCGAATAGCGTCACATAGTAAAAACGTCCTTATTTTTATTGAAACAAAATGGAATATGAAATCGATTCAGTAAATCGCCGCATGTTGCCATATCACATATTTTGTCGATTTCAAAAAGTTTGAACGACGAAATCGATTTCCATCACATACCTGATTGATTGTATTGGAGTGATAGTTTGATTGCAAAATTAGCTTATTGCTCTTTGAAAAGCTTCATAACTTCTCAGGCAATCGACCTGTTTTTTTTACATTTTGTTGAACAATATACATACATACATATAAGTTTGTGCCTCGTTTAACGGAAATTGACCTTAAAATTAATTTTGTAAACTTCAATATTCGAATTATGAGAAGAATTGCTTTCATAAATGTTTTGTTTCCCAGCAAAAATAAAGTGAAAAATTCAAAGGGAAAAGTAAACAAATTAGCAGGGAAAAAATTGTTCACGATAAGGGGAATATTTTGCCGCGAACATTTATTCCACGTTATTATTCTCCTATGAATTAATTTTTTTCATGGGAGTTTTTCATGATCGCAAATACGTGAAAAGGGAACAAATTACGAGGGAAAAATTATTCACAATAGGGGTGATTATATATTATATAATATTTTATAAATCATTATATTTCTGTTATAATGCCTTAAAACACATTAAAAGGCCTAAGGGTGTGAAGTTAAATACGCCAGTTAAATACGTCCCACATTTATTTTAAATACGTGCCACACGCTGTTAAACGAATTGGTAAAGCAAACAACTTTTCTTTTGGTAAACAAAAAACAATATAATTATTAAAATTAAAAGGCCTTATAACACATTATAATGCCTTATAACACATTAACATTTTGTGACAATGCATTATAATTGTATTATTTATACTGTTATAATTACCTTAAAATAATTTTAGGTTTTTTTTTTACAAATTTATTTGTTTTTTATTTTTAAACATGTTAAAGGAAATACTATATAAATTTAATTTTTTTTCTTTTTATAGACCCTCAAAATTTTTTCTCTTTCTGAAATTTATTTCAATTATAAAAAAAAACAAACTGTGTTTTTCTAATGAAAATAAACAAATTGGCCATTTTTATTAATAAAATCATAAATTTGTACAATTTGTAAAAAAAGGAAATAAAAGAAAATTTATGGTCCAATATTTTCTTTTGAAAGCTGGCCGCTAAGACTAAAAGGCCTTAAAACGTTTTTCACATGATTTGTGGAGACAACAACGACAAAATACTCATAAATCCATAAAATAACCGCAGCCAATCCCTCAATTTATTAAAACTTATGATCACCCCCATGGCCCGCTACAAATATCGTTTGTCTGTCCACCCGTCCGGCCGTCAGTTCATTTATAACAATTTTCGTACAAAAAAAAAAAAAAAAATTGTGTGAGTGTAGTAGTCGCTCTTTCCAACTGACAACGTCATCATCATCATCAAACACATGTTTTTTTTCGCTGTAGTTTTAGGAAGCAGAACACGATGATAATTTCGAGTGGGTGGGTTTTTTTTTCTACTTTTCCTTTGCTCTAGGAAAAGTGTTGTTTTTTTGGTTGACTAAGTGCGTTTGGTTCCATGAATTTGTGCGGGTATGAGATTTTTGTTTTTTGGCTTAATGACGTTCAGATCCGCTTGTCAGTCAGTTTGTTGTTATGTCAGTCAGTCTTATAGGATGTCTGTCATTATGTTTTCTGCCATGTTTATTTAAGTTTTGTTTTTTTTTTTACAAATAATATAAAAAACTAATGAACATTTTTTTGCACAGTGGGTTGTTTTAAAGATAAAAAAATTTTTGCACTGTTTATAAAATTTCCCCCCCTCATTCCGAATATTATTTTGATTATTAATAATTTTATTTTGAAAATGCGTGTGAGGCTGATTTTTTCTACACTGATCACATTTGACAGCGTTAAGCGTTTTAGCTGTTCACTAATAATTTATGGCAAAAACGTTTTTCTTCAATCAATTTTTGTTTGCCCTCCCAAAAATCTCACCACCACAATACGAGTAGAAGAGAGAGAGGGAGGCAAATTAATTAATTTAAATATTTGTGACTGTGTTGTTAGGCTGAAAACGCAAAAATATTTAAAAAATTTTGATTGGCGTAAACTAAAATTTGTGTGTTTGAATTTCATTTTAAATAATATTTAATTTTTGTGGCTTTATGGCTGTAGTTTTTCTTCTTAATGTTTTTTTTAATGTCTGGCTGATGTGTAAAATTAATGCGGTATCAAGTGGATTTTGAATTGAAGAATTTCAATATTATTTTTTATTTTTAATTTTTTTTAATATATTGTTTTTTTTTTTGGCTTGTAAACATACCACAAACAAACATTTAAATTGTTCTTTTCTTAAACAGCAAGAACGAAAATACAATTAATTAATTGGAGATAAAAATGTTTTAAGGGAAATTAGTTAAGCGTTTTAAAATGTTTTTATTAAAAAAAAAATTAAATGTGTTAAGAAAATATTGCTCCGAACGGGGGGCAAGTGGTAGACTTTAAGGTGGGCAAAACTTTACAAACAGTTTTTTCTTGCAACATGTGGTCGAGCGATGTCATGATGGAGTATGCCGGCTTTATGTCTGGTCGCATATCCCGATCACTTTTCGCAAAAAACGAAACACTCGCTTTCCGTACAGGTCACATGTAATCGTCTGATCGGATTTAAGCAGCTGGTAATAGTTCCCTTCTGGTCCCACCAAATACAGATCATTCATTTGTCGCAATAGATATTCGGTATTGGCCTTGATTTGGCACGATTTTGCCTTTAATTTCTCGTTAATCTGGTTGTCGTTAGGAATCATTTTTGTTTGCCAGAATATAAATCGATAAAAAAAATTTTTCTATGGTGTTTAATTAGCATTTCAGACATGTTAATTTAAGATTTGGATTTAACGCCGGTGAATTGTGCTGGTTAAAAGTTTTTCGTGAGTTAGAGAACAATCTTCATGGAATAATGCCATCGTCTTCAAAATATTTTAGCGATCTTTGTCTTCCATGTAAAAAACACCGCCTCTGAACCGCTCGAAATTTCTTTTAGCACATTGTAATCGATAGAAGTATTTATATTCAAGAAGAGCTTTGGTGAAAACTCGATTTATTTTAGCTACACCTTTTATTTTCAAATTAGCTTTCTTTTGGCCGTTTTCTCATCAGCCCATTATCTTTTTTCCCAACAAAAAACTGCACAAACTTGATTTTCTCAATGTCTCATTTGCTTTTATTCTGTCGCAAAGCTAACGGTTTCTCATGTGCCAATTATTTATTTGACGTTTATTTGCCGTACAGATAAATTCAATCAGCTGACTCCCAAGTTATTACATGTATTTTGAGAGTTGCTGCCAACTGAAAACAATGTTTTTTTGTCGGTATATTGAGAAAACCAAAATCTTTAACGATCAAGTTTATTGGTCTAATAAATTTATGCAGACATTAACAGGCCGTTTGTCGCTACATTGAAAAAAATGGCCATTTGTTTTTCCCAAATTCGACATTACAAAAAAAAAAAAAAAAAAAAAAAAAAAAAAAAAAAAAAAAAAAAAAAAAAAAAAAAAAAAATGTCTCACTATTAATAAGATTTCCCTATGACGTGCTATAATACGTGCTTTCGCGATTTTATTAAATTACTACACGCAGAGAAAAAACATGTTTTAATACGGTCACCTCGAATAAAACTATTTTTAAAGAAACTTTTAAACATATGTTTAATTTAACCATATTATTGTCACCGACAACCATATTACGATTAAATTAGTCCTTCATCAAGAAGCCACAACCATATTATGGTTGTCTCAACTCATGTTATAGTTAAATATGACAATAATTTTTTTTTTTAATTAACAATAGTATTTTCCTCTTACAAGAACAACATGCTATGGTTAAAATACAACCATGCTATTATAAGTGTTAAAAATATTTTAGTTATTGTTTACCATAGCATGTTCGGAGGCAACCATAATATGGTTGTGGCTCCTTGATGGAGCACTAATTTAACAATAATATTGTTGTTTGTGACAATAATATGGTTAAATGAAACATATATAAATAGAAATTGGAAATATATATATATGTTTAAGTTTCTTTAAAAATTGTTTTGTTGGAGGTGACTTTATTTGAACATGTTTTTTCTCTAAGTGTATACAGGAAAAAATTCTCGCCAATTTTTTTTTTCAATTAAACTATTAATAAAATCAATGGGAATGTAAGATAAAAACTCACTGTTTATTGCTGTGAATTTGTTGAAGCATTGAAATTGTTACAGGTAAGACTTGAGTGTTAAAAATTCTTGTTAAATTTATAGTCTTACAGTTAAGACTATAACATTGTTACGAAATTAGATTTGTCTAAGAATTATTTATGGTTTTAGTTATAAGTTGTCTTGTAAATTATAGTTTTATGCCATATTAGTTACTATTTTTATGAACGCCACTGTAACTTAATTTTCTAGCAATTGTAATTGTAGACTTTAGATTTAGATGTATAACACCCAATTTACATGATGAATTTTATGACGTCCAATTTTCTTAATTCCCTTTTGAAGTTACTACCTAAAACTATTAAAATTCATACGATGTTTTTTTTTTGACGTCTAATTTTTTTTCATTTTCATTCAATCCAGTTGATGAGAATATAAAAATAAAACGTAACAGAAAGAACAGAAAAAAGTGTAAAGCGAAGTGTAAAAAAAAACATGAAAACAGAAACCATGTCTATTTTTCTACCCCTCTTTCTTCTCTACACCGCTTGCTCCCAAACAAAAAATGACGTCCAAAATTGGACGTCATAAAATTCGTCATGTAAATTGGGTGTAAGTTATTTTAAAATAATTCGAACACAACATTCTAGAAAATACTAGACGGTTCTTGAATCAACTAGGAATAGTTTTGAACTATAAATGCAGGCTAACTCATAAAAGTTTAGTTTAGTTTGATTGGAGACATTAAACGCTTCAGATCGTTACTTATAATAGTGGTTAAATTTTGTGAAGTTCAATAAAGTTTGTTAAGTTGAATTCGTGTGTATTTATTTTTATTTGCAATTAAAAGAACCCAAAGGTTTATTATAAAGGGAATAAACCTTAACCCGTTTTATTAAGTAAAAACGTAACACTATATTTAGCTTTTCTAAAGTCTTTGGAAAAAGTTTCCTGACGAGCTGACCAAAGCAATCAGCAAAATGCGCATAGAAACTAGTTTTCCCTCAACAATACATTTCAGTGTTTTTTATCAAAAATAAAAATTGAAAATTTAGCACGTTATAAATAAATAAATCTTATTAATAAATCATTTTTAATTAAAAATTTAATCAAGTGAATTAAACGTTTAATTATATCAAAAACATAACTGCAGAAAATGTTGTTCGTATCAAACATAATTATTTGATACTATTTATTTGTTTACTGGTGAAAATTTAATTAATCCCCTCTTTTCTGCAAACCGAGTTGACTTGAAAACGAGTGATTTTTTAAAACCGAATAGTAAAGCATTTGGTGTTCTGTAAATCGCACGATTTGCACTATTCGAAGCCATTTTCGAACAAAGGCAATTTAACGTCAAATTAAAAAAAAGTATCAGCTGTTTACTGCTGGAGGAAAATTTATATGATAATTTGGTTTTTCAATAAAAATTTTATATTGTTCTTAAAAATGCCCGGAGCTTTCATAATAAGTTTATAAATCTTATGATTTTACGTGCTTACTTCATTTCTGTAAGCTTAATTTAAAAAAAAAAACAGCTTTCGATTTGCTTTCGACCAGTGCCCATGTTCTGTAACTCCCGCGGCAAAAAACTTTTCGATTGAAATGTGAGAAATGAAACAAAAATGTCATAAATAAAAACAAACAGCTGGTTTTCTCACTTAACTGCGTCTGTAACATTTTTGGCGAGTAATAACTGTCACGTAAGAAAATTTCTCGCCAATATACTAAAAAAGTGTGTCTATAAAATTTTTGTGAGAAAGTTCCCGCTTTGAACTGTCAAATCAACTCACGCATAAAAACGGGGTGAGAAACAATTTTAACACTAAAAAAATAAATTAAAAATGCAAAATGCAATGAATATTAATTCAGAAGAGATAAGTATTTTGTTCTTGGCAGATTTTTTCATTGTTTAATTATTTTGCTTTTAACATCTTTGAAAGATATTCGAATGTTTTCAAAGCAATTTTGTAATCAACGAACATTAAAGTGGCACTTTACATTTTTTAGTATCGCCGCCGTCGTTAACAATTTTTAAATTTTAGTCAATTTTGGCCGCCGTCAACGATATGTGCGGCTGGCGCTCTCAACGTCTCTTATTTCACATCGGCTACGAGTGGAATATTATGACAATTTATAACGTAACGACGTAATCTTTAATCTAATCGACGTAATTCTCCCCAAAGTTACATAACATCGGTACATAAACCTGTACCCATGCGAATTTGGTTTTGAGAACACCAAGATATTCGAATTCGTTTTAAAACCGAAAAATGTATTCGGATTCGGTTTGCTGAACAGAGGAGAATATTTTAAATAATATCAAAAATTTTTTAATTTAAATCAATTTATATTTTTTTCTAATAATAAGAAAAAAGATTCGCGATCTATTATGAACCTCACATTTTTTTTAGACTATAGTTTAGACTATAGTATAGTCGAATTTTGGGCTGGGGGCGTTATCGGTCCATATTTCTTCGAGAACGACGTAAACCAAGCCAGCACCGTCAACGACTACTGATCAATGTCTGCCAAATTCTTTTGGTCTGAATTGGATCCATTTATCCATTACGACAATCGATAGAGCAAGAATTTGAATGCAAAAGTCGGCTAACCAAATAAATTATTCAAAGTGCCAAAGTAATGCTCTACATTTAGTAGCACCAGAACGGTCCCATCTATTATAAACTGCTGAAAATTTTGAACAGGACGGCTTTACGTGGCCCACAGCTTATGTCGCATTTGACATTCTGCAGAATATGAAAGCATGGTCATCTCAAGTCGAGAGGTGGATGTGAACTACCCACCGAGATCGTTCGGTTTGTCTTCGTTACACATTTTCTTGTGGGGTGTTCCTTAGTCACAAGTCTATGCGAATAAGCCGCAGACGACATCGATAATTTTGCCGGAATTGGCGATCGTTTGTCCGGATAAAAAAAATTTTTTTTTTTGTCATATTCTTATTTTAATTACTTAACATGACGTACTTGAAGTATTTATGTTTATATTGTCATTTTAAATGAACAATTTGTTATCTTTGTCTGCCTGCCTGTCTGTCTGCCTGTCTGTCCGTTGTAAATTTAGGAGTATAGTTTTTATTTTTAATTTGAATACATGACGTTGGTCTCATATACAAAGGCCCTAACTCACATAGTTGGAACTTTACCTAAAGAAAACTGTAAGTTTTAAAATGTAAAATTACTTGCACAATTACTTGTTTAACCATTATTTTTGATAGAATTGCATAACATTTTTGTGACGAGGTGTATTTTTGTGAAATGTAAAACTCAATTAGAAAAAAAAAAATAAATCGACTGAGGGCCTTTCTACATGAGCCTAACGATAAATTTATTTGTTTGTCTGCCCCTGTGGCTTGTGTCTACCCGTTTTTCGTTCAAAACGTTGCACGTATAAATTTACACTTTTAAGAATTTCAAATGAATTATTTGTGGTCGACTGAACTCTTTGTCTACTTTTTTTTCTTCTTTTTGTTATTTTTGTTTTAAAATGTGCAGGCCTTTTTTTCTTTCTTCATTTTTCTAATTTTTATTTTCTTTTTTAATTTTTATTAAAGTTAAACACAAAAAAGCCCCCCTGGCCAAAATGTGTGTTTACATGAAAAAAATTCAATGAATATAATAGATACTAGAGCGGCGTCTATTCAATAGTTGTTGGTTGTATAAAGAAACTATATAGAAAAATCTTTTCAGCTCGAGAAAAAAGCAAAAAGAAAAACAACACATGTATTTTTCATCATCTTAGATTCAATTTTGCAATTTAATATTAAACAAAAAACAAACAATATGAAATTAAAATCTTTTAAATATACAATATAAAATTGCTTAGAATTTGATTAATTTTATAATAGAAACAACAAAATAACGTTTAAATATTTAAGATTTATAAAAAGATTTTATTGGAAATGAAAAAAAAAATTTATAAAAAGATTTTATTGGGAAAAATATAGAAATAATAGATAAAACCAATAAACTTGACTTTGTAGACTAGATTATGAGCTTAACTGTAGAACTTAACTTAATAAAATTAACGTTTAACTAAAATATGCGGTATTGACAACAGATGCTGTCTTTATCTTTTTACGTGGTTTGTGTCTTTAATAACTTAACTGACATTTTAGTTTGCAAACATAAGACCATAGACCAAACCCCTGCCAGAAAATTTCGCATTACTCAATAAAAATCTCATTAAATTCGTCAAGACGAAACATCAAAATCATGCGAAACCACTTCAAAACGTTTGCAAGCAACAGAAGACATTTAAAAATAACGAACTTTCGAACCACACGAGTTAACGCCGGAGAAACTGAATGAAAGATTTTGTATACCCGTAAAATTGTTGCTTGAATGTCATAAAAAAGAAGTGATTTACTGCTGATGAAAATGCATCCGTTACTGCTACTGACATGTCAAGAAATTGAATTTAAAATTCGGCAAGAGTAGTCAAATTAACGTTAAAGCCGAATATTAATGGCGCCGAGGTAATGCTTTGTATTTGGTAGGACCATTTCACCAAACAAGCCCGAAAATTATGAGTTGCAGACATTACTCCGACTATGAAGATTGTTTTCAATCTTAAGAAGAACGTGCATAATCAGTGGAAGCCCTCATTGAGGCAGCAAAATGTTTGCATGCAGCAAAATTCATATAAAAGCAAGGAAACTGGGTACTAACGATTTAAAGCCGAGAGACATTAAAATACGATGTTGCATGACCGAACCGAGCGGTAACTATTGAAAGGACCGCAAGTGGCAGGGCTTTTTGAAGGCTTCTATACTCCTTTCTAAAAGATTGGCTTCGTATCCTGCCTTTAGAAGTATGCCTTCTAGAAGGTATACATTTCTTTTTGAAATTGCTTGCAAAATTCAGTATTCAGTACCCATTCGCTACTCCCTTCTCTAAGAAGGGAGTACCCATTCGCTACTCCCTTCTTTAAGAAGGGAGAAAGGAAGTTGTTCAGTTTAATTTTTTTTTTTTTTTTAGTGACGTTCCTTACTCCCTTCTTTGGGAAGTAATGAATTTGTTATTAAAGGGAGTGTGGAAAGGCTTGCTCCCAATGACAACCTGTGTAAAAAATAAATAATTATGAAATGCTACGAGGAGGGCTTGTGTCTGCTAAATAAGGCCTTCAATTAGGACTCTTTACTCATTCTTTTAACCGCTGAAAAAAAAAATTAATTAAAAAAGAATTAATTTTGCACGAAATCTTTACTGGCGATGAAAAATGGATGCGTTGCAGTAACTCGGAGTTCAGGAAATGTAATGTAAAGATCTGCCAAGTAGCCCAATTAAATGCTTAAGCCGGATATTATCAATGGAGTACCATTAACTTTGATCTGCTAAGTTGGACCAGATGATCACGAGGGACCTTTATCGAACAAAGGTAATACGTTTGAAACTACCATTGGCCGAAATGCGGCGGGAATATGCGACTAGACGTTCTGCCGTTATATACTAATTTGACAGATATAGTACAGACCTGGCCTCGTTCGACTTCTATTTCCTTAAATATAGATAACACTTTAATTTTTCGGAAAAAAAAAAGAAAAAAAAAAAAAAATAAAAACTAAACCACATATAACCTTTACTTAACTATAGTCTAAAGTCTAAACGAAACTTAACTATATTCTTGACTCAACTTAATTGTTTAGTCTAAACTACAGTGTCTGGACTAAACTGTAGTCTAAATTGTACTTTAGTCGTGACTTAACTTAACTAGACTTAACTAAACTTTAGATTTAACTAAAGTATAGACTTAACTAAACTCTAGACTTAACTAAAGTCAATACTTAACTGAAGTCTAGACTTAACAACACTAAATTGCCGTCTAGGCAATAGAATAGCCGATACTCTAGACTATACTCCTAATAAAAGTCTGGACTAAACTACTGTCTGGACTATCGTCTAAAGGCCTTATTCATAAAAAATATTTCATGTTTATCAGGCCTGTTCTGAAAATCACGTGATTTCAAATCACATGTGCTTCTAAAATCACACGTGTGATTTTGTGGTGTTCTGTAAATCGCATCGTTTTTGTGTTTTACGGTGTGATTTTCAATTGTCGAAAGCACAAGCAAACGCAAATTTTTAACACCTGCTTGTTCTAACCGATATGGCGATCTCAAGTTGGTTTTAGGGCTTGCTTCAAATTTTGTAATTGTTCGCGATAGAAGCGATTTGTTCCTGTAAGTTTTCTGATTCTTTACAGCTTTAAAGATTTATAATAAATAAAAGACTCTGCTATCTTGCCGCTGTTAGCAAATTTTGGCGAATTTCCGCTAATTAGCAATTTTTACCGAATTTTTGCCATTCCTTATAGTTTTAGGGACTTTTAATGAATTTTATGGCTTGTTTGAAATATTAAAAATTTTCGCGAATTTTGGCTATTTTTGCAAAAATATTTTGTTATTTTCCGATATTTTGTTTATTTTTTTTTAGCCCATTTAGCGATTTCAAATAAGTTTTTGGGTTTGTTTACAAGTTTGCAATTTTTCGTGAATTTTAGCCATGTTCTTCGCGAATAGAAGCGATTTTTTCCTGTGATTTTTCACAGCTTTTACGTTTTTTAATAAATATTAGACTTTGCTATCATGTCGGTGTTAGCAAATTAGCGATCTTTTATTCCACTAAAAAAACAAGCCCGAAATTACAACAGAAGTCACAAAAGCAAATTTTATTTTTGTGCTATCGTCGAATTTTCTTAATTTTAAATGATTTGTTGTAAATAAAACAGATTATTGCATAAAAAAATTAATAAACACATTGAATATTTTACTAAGTAATTTATTATGACGGTCATCTTACAATAGTCGCAAGACTAAGAAAGTGATTTTGAAATCACAAAATAATTTGCCCAGAACACCTTTCTTGGGATTTCAAATCACTTTGATAAAATGTGATTTTCAGAACAGGCCTGTGTAACAGGCTTATAAGACGAATTTTATATGAAAATTTGTTTAATTAACCTTTTATAAAATCTGAAATATTTTTTATGAATAAGGGGGTAAATATTTTACTATTGCGAATAAATATCTTTTATTTTTGCTTCGGACAATTCATTTACTACTTTTAATGGCTTTTCGCTATTGGCATTGAAAATTTCTTTTCTATTTTTCTTTTTTATTCCAGGAAAATCTCTGCTTGACTAAATAGTAAATAATTAAAAAATGTCTGCCCCAAAGAAGAAGACTCAGGCCATTTTATTTAATTATTTTCCAAATTCAATTCTGTCTGTTTTGTTTTTGATGTTGTTGCAAATGCTTTTGTGTTCGTTGACGGTTGATGTCTGTGGTTTATCTTGATTTATTATTCACACAAATTGTCTCAAAAGACAATTTAATTAAGATGTTGTTTGTTTTTGTGTAGTGTTGCCAGAAGTAGGGGACAAATATACTGCATGTAGGTTAGTGCTAAACAAAACTTGGTACCCATATTTATATGAAATTGGGAAAGTGGCAGCCAAAACTTGAGACGAAAGGGTTCTAGTTGCCAAATCTTACTGATCAGAGATCCTTAGCTGACAAAACGGGGATCATCTGCCTCTGGGTCCTTAGTCCTGGTTTGGTTGTTGATGAGGCTTCTTTGGAAATCACGTGGTGGCTGTGGTTTTTTTTTACCCAAAATTGAGGAAAGAGAGATGTTAAGAAGTCGGGTCTTTAAGTTCTAATTTTCCAACCATTGTGGAAAAGGATCTCCATAGGTGCTGCTGCTAATTAAGAGAATCTGCTGCATTGGAGGAAGGATAGCATAAACTTTAACGGGCAAGTGTATTGGTTTCTACCAGAATACTCTTGGCCATTCCCCTCTCTGCATTTGTGTAGGAGACATCCTAAGGATGTTTCACTTTTTGGGGGAAATCAAGAGCACACACAAAAAAATGTCAATGTTAAATTACCATGGCGCAATGATAATTGAAAATCATGGTAAATTTCTTCAAAACTATGGACTTTATGTAAAAATATCATTGTTTCATATCGATGGTCTCAAGTAGAAAGGCCCTAACTCGTATTTTTTACGAAATTGAGTTTTCCAGTGATTCCAATAAATTTTACACAAATACACCTCGTCACAAAAATTCATTGCAATATTGTAAAGAATAACGGCTTTACAAGCAGTTGTATGAGCAAGTTAACATTATGATACATACAGTTTCTATTATGTTTTTACCTTTTCCTATACAGTTCCAATTATTTGAGTTAGGGCCTTTCTACTTGAGACCAACGATATTAATCTTAAATGATAACATTTTTCAAAATTGAATCAATAAAATCCGGTTTCACTTGTTTACACTACAAAAAGAAAAACATAAATTTTTTGAATTTAATGTTTAAAATAATCTATAAAAAGAAGAAAAATTCCCGTATTCTTTTTGTTAAAATTGTTTAGTTAAATACATTAAATTTTCAAAGCAGAATGATGACTAAAACCATATCGGCCCATTCTGCTGGTGTCTTTTAATTGTGAATGCTTCTGTAAACAAAGGGGAATATAACAAAAGTGAAACATGTGTAGCAGGAAAATAATGATAATATTTCTCTCTCTCTCTCTCTATCTCTAGTACGTACATATGTCTCTGAAGTTTCTTCTCACTGTTATTTCACTCTCAAATCAAATTGGTTCTTCATAAAATTCACGTTGTTTCATCTTAAATTAACTTTCATTCAACGTGATTCGTTGTGTTTTTTCAATATCAATGTCATTTTGCTTGGAATTCGGCAGAGTACAAAATCGACAGATCTCTTGAGATCGCAGATAACCATATTTACTATCTGGAACCACAGGATACATAAGTCCCAGCTAACTATTGGTTGGGGCCCTTCGGGGGATCACGAAGGAGTTGTTGTCGCCGGAAGAAATATATTTAAAAGGCTGCCTTAAGGACAGATTTAAGACTACTTGTGGGGAAGTTCGCTACGTATGTAGGTGCCGTTGCTATTTAACAGAGGATTTCGCTCATAGACAAGGGGCGTTTGGCAAACGTGTTGCTTGTTAACTAGTGGTAAAGATCATAGTTGGGGGTAGCGCACTAAATATTGATTTAAATCAGCAGTGCACTGTCACTAAAAAAACTGCAAACAAATTAGTTTGCACTCGTTTTTTTTTACCAGCTTTAGTAATGATATTGCTATTTTTTAACAGCAACTAAAAAAAAGTTGTGACATTGCAAATTTTTTCAGTATCACTAAACGAAGATTGAATGCAAAAAATCTGCAGTCAATTCAAATAGTGCAAAATTTGTACTTGAAATCAAAAAGGCTGCATACATATAAACGGACTCTCACTAAAATTTGAAAAATTTAATTTTGTATGAGCATAATTTTTGATTATTGTAATGATATGCATAAGAAAGGAATTGAAACAACATGTCAATAATTTGTCAATTACGGAATATTCCATGACTTTAATCATGAAAACCCCAGTTTTTTGTATGTAAATTTAGTGCAAAATTTTATGTTGCACTCAAATGAGTGATGTGCAAAAAAGTTGCAATTAACTGATGATTGCTTTTTCTTAAATTTTTTAGCATCACCATCATTCACGCTTAGTGAGGCTGCTAATTTTCAGTTCATCACTCAACATCAGCAATAATAATTTTGCACTATCACTAACTGTGAGTTGAAATGGCAAAATGAGTGCACTACCCCCATCTATGATTAAGATTACTATTAGATTCGGCCTACCCAGCAGGTTTTCATTAAAATCTTCCTTATCTATTTTGCGAAAATGCTGGCAACACTGGGTTTTTGTGCTAAAAGAATAAAGAACAAAATAAAAAAAAACTCCAATTAGATTTTAATTGTTAAAATCGTTGCACTAACTAAAACTGAACTACCAAAATATGAAGAAGAATATTACGGGGAGCTGTTTAGTTTTGTTGTAAAGATTTTGTGTGTGGCACAGTAGTTGGAATGTGGCATGTTGCATACGGTTTGTGGTGGGCGATGTTTTTCTAATTTCAAAACTTATAAACTGACTGCATTCGGTGAAACTCTTAAAGAAAACATTAAAATTAATTAGGAAAGTGGAGAAGAAGGGCATATGAGTAAATGCTTTTCAACAGAAGTTCTTGAGCTAATTTTTAAAATCTTCTTGCATTTTAATTAATGGCTTTTAAACACTAAAATCATTTAGCTTTACAACCTTGAACTAATTTTCTTACAAAAGTAGAAGTTTTCCTTTCCTTCTTTTTTTTTATTCGTATCTAATTTTTGTTCCCACTAAAGCAAAATTTCACATGTTTTAAGACTGTCAACATAATATTAAGCATTTTTGACAGCTTTACAACAAACATTTGCTACTACTAATTAACGCAAAATTTAAAATTTTTATCTGAGATTAGCTGCGAGTACAAGATGAAAATTCAACATGCTCTTATTATGTCCATAACATAACAGACATTTTAATTAGAACGCATTTTCACATTTTAAGGCCAAGCGATAACGGACAACAACAAGATGATGTTGTCTTTTGTAGAATTTTGTTTAAATTTCATTAAGACCTTTTTTGTGACACCTTAAATGCTAATTAGAGAGCATACATACATTAAAAATTGTTTAAGTTTATTGACAAAGTGTCAAAGGGAATTTATTTTTCTTTGTTAATTGCAGCATATTGCAAATGCTGTGTTAATAAAAATGAAATTATGCGACAAACTGTTTAAATATGACTGCAGATTGCACTATGCGGCATGTTTTCAATTATGGGATATCAACTCGATGGACAATAAACTGTAAAGTTTTAATTATTGGGTGTATCACAGTGATGGAAAATTCAATACTTTGGTACTATTTTCAGTACTTTTTCTTTTCATAAATACCACAGTACCCCCACGTCAGTTTTAGTACTCATTTCTTTTTATGCTTATAAAGAAATTCAGGGTGACATTTTTTTATATTGACAACATATTCTACGTGTCAATAACATACAGGGAACACATACAATTTATTGCTATTTTTCGTTTCATGTTTTCTGTTGCAAAAATATTTGTATTCTGCAAGCACCAATGACCAATGCGTAGTATGTATTCACTATTTTTACTCACCAATAGCTAACAAACATATTTTGAACACCACTCGAACATATGTAATAAATGTTTTGATCGCAAATTAAGAACGACAATTAAACGATGCACTGAAACTTTGCAAAAAAGGAGGCGGCTTCCAATGGGTAAAAAATTAAACATTTCTAGAAAGTATATGTACATACATACACATAGAAAAAATACCAATGTCAAACTAACCAGGCGCAATGATGATTGAAAATCAGGGGAATGTGTTCACAATCATTCTAAAATAATATGTTGTCTTCTTTTCACTGTTTTTCACACTCAAACTAAATTGATTTTACATTAAATTCACGTTGCTTCAACTTGAAATAACCTTGGAACAACGTGATTCGTAGTGTTATTTCAATATAAATGTCCTTTTGCTCTCAACTTTGCTGAAATGTTAAAGTTATTTTAAAAGAAAAAATGTTGCTTGCAAGTTATTGTAAAATCATGTTAGATTAACATGAAGTAACTAGTAAGTGAAATCACTGCCGAAAAATGTTAAATCAACCGCGTTTTAGACGATTTTACATTTATTTTTTTTTTCTGTGTGTATGTACTTTTGCATTTACATATATTTTTATATCAAAATGAATTAATTTGTTATTTTTCTTTTTAATTTTTTGTATTTTTGAGTATTATGTTTTAGAAAAAGTACCAATATGTTGAATAAAGTACTCTTTTGCTTGGTGGTGAGTACCATCTCAATTTTTCAATTTTCCATCACTGGTGTATCACTTACAAATGACTTTGGTTTGGACAAATTTTAATAGGTTTTCGATCTTTCTGGCAACATTTGGCTTCTGCTGCAAAGGAACTGCTCCTACTTTAAAAAGTGAAGCGTACTTGAGTGACAGAGTTCTGTAGCTATCAAAACAATTATTTGGTGACCGGGCGCCACAAGGTCTGAACTCAAAGGCGGATGAGACAAAACTTCTCAACCCCATTTTTAAATCAGCGCAGCCTTATTAGGGTTCTCGTTCCCGTAAACGACTTAATCGTTTTTGTAGTAGATTAAAGAATACAGGTTGTGTGCTATTGTAATCTATTACAAAAAAACGACTTAGTCGCTTACAAGATCGAGAACCGTAATGAGGCTGAAAAGTTTTTACTGGTCGTGCAAAATGTGGCCGAGCGTTGCCGTGATGGAATATTACATCTATCTACATGTCTGGGCTTTCGTCAGTCTGGGCTCGGCTCAATCGTTTTCGGTACAGTTCGCCTGTTATTGTCTGAACCGATTTTAGCCACTTCGCTGTATCTGATGCGCATTTGTAATTAGTTTGAGATGCTCAGGCAAATCAGCTATGCCGATGCTTGTTTGCTTGCGCAGTTTAGTTATAAAGGCTCCTCTCATATGCTCTTCTTATTTTTGCACCGTTTTGTCTTTAACACTCTATTTATTTGCCAACGCACTGTAAGATTTTGCAGTACAACCGGCAATTTCTGCCTTGAACACAGTTCGAGTTTCGTTGCATTCCGTCAAATATTTTTACCGTATCGTCGTTTTCCATTAAACGCTTTTCCACTTTCAACAGTTTTTATTGTGTTAAATAAAAGATTTTTTGATTTGGATTTTAGAAAAGTGACGAAAAATTTCATATTTTCTTTTATGAGGATTATTTTCACAAAATTTACAAATCAACTTACGACGTTCTAATTCATTTTATGATAGTTTAACCTACTTATTACCAATTTATTGAACTGCTTATCTTAATCGAAATAATTATAGGGATAGTACCGGTACTTTTTTCATATTTCGTTTTTATAATATATGGGCATTTTCTGTGGTCACGAACGTCCTTTGTACGCTTTTGATGTACAAATAATATGGAAAACAAAGCTTTTTTTTGCATTTCGATAGCATTTTGGTAGCTCTATGTAAAGTGCAAAAGACGGATTTCATCGAGTATAAGATTTCATAACGATAGTTATAAACATGTGGTCACAAACGTACGCAAAATAGAAGTCAACTTTGGCTGACAGTAGTGAAATGTAAACATCTGCGAACTGGAACGGAATATTCAAACGTGATTAATTTATTTTAAAAGTGTATTAATGTCGGTCTCTATCCAGTATTTACACAATAAAATATCCCTATTGGTTTTTGTTTAATCGGCTTAAGTACCGGTCGCGAACGTACGGGTCGCGAACGAACGATTTTTCCATAAGTTTTTACCGTTAATTAACCGTTAATCGAACTTTTTATCTTCTTACACTTTTCTCTTCTTAATTGATTGTAATAGAGATATTTTAGAGAAAGAGTGCAAACATATAAAATTTTTTTGCATGTAAAATAATTATATATAAAAATGTCTTTAGAAGTAGCTTAAAACGAAAATATTAAATTTTCCAGTTTCCAGCCCAATTTCCTCAAGTTTCCCCAATTTCCAAAAGCTGAGATTTCATAGAATATAATATACAGCAGTCTATTATAAAAACATAGACTTTTTTTATAATAATAAACAATAAAACACGATGATTATCAACATTTTATTTTTCCACCCTGGTTGACCATTCGGAGGAAATGCCCATATTTATTTTTGTACTGATGGTTGAAAATCAGTCCATATTCCATTCCGCATACGTTTGACTGCAGAATAGACTAGAGTAATAAGCACGCAATTGACTGGACTAAAAACAAGCCCTTAAACTGACCCATAAACTAAACATCACTTCAGTATATTATATACGCAGGACTGCAAATGAGACTAGAAAGAGAAAAAAAAACAGTAAAGTACTGCAAGTTAGTGTACCATACAGTATTTTGCCATGAACAGTACGCATACATACATGCATACACATTATGTACAAGAATACAAATAGTTTTTTTTTGTGTTTGTGAATTTGTACACAAACAAATTGTGGTACACAACGATTGTGAACTGACGAATCCAACTACTAAAATAACTTACCGATCTTCTTTAAGCGTGTACGTGTAATCTGTTTTGTCGTACTTGTTTTGTATTTTTTTAGTGAACGCGTAGTGAGCTTTTAGCAAAAAAAGAATTTATTATTTTGAAAAGCAAATACATTAAAAGTTCACTACGCAGAAACTAAAAAACAGACCACGTTAACTAAAAGCTCACTGAAAAATACAGAGCAAGTACCCTAAAAAACACTGCACGTACGCTAAAAGTTCACTAAAAAATACAGAACAAGTACCCTAAAAAACACTACACCTACGCTAAAACAAGTTCGGTAAGTTGTCTAATGTGCCGTTTTCACAACACAAGTGATTGAACGTGCAATAAATTTTTTGAGTTATTTTCATATAAATTTTACTACACGTTTAACCACTTGTGTTGTGAATACAGCACATAAGTGTTTGTGTTCATCAGCTCGCAATCGTTGTGTACAGCATTCTGTTCGCGTACAAATTCACAAAACACAAAAATAAGATTAAGAGCTTGTGTTTGAAAAAAAATACTCTACCTTAGTGTACAGTTTTTTTTTCGAACTCTGGACAAGATACAAGAATGTGCCTATAACTTTTGAGGTGATTAATAGCTAGACTGTTAACTGTGGATTTTTCGGGATCGGGATTGACATCCTTAACTGTGATATACAGGCCTGTTCTGAAAATCACTTATTCAAATCACTTGATCTCAAATCACATGTGCCTTTAAATATCACGTGTGATATTTTTGTGTTCCGTTTTTCGTGTGTTTCGGTGTGAATTTCAATTGCCGAAGGCACACCGAAAACCACAAAAACGAAATGATTTTCAGAACACCACAAGAGATTATTAACCTCCCTATTTACTGTAGTTATTGCCTCGCATATATTTAAATTGGTCTAAATACTGTAAATTAATCTTTAATCTAAACAATAGCCTAAACTTTTATAGCTTTTAGCTCATGGCTAAAGCTGAATTTATAATTAACTTTTGTTTCTAACTTTAATGCGCTCCTTACAAATGTTCTGCATTTACTTTTGCCATATCCGCTTTTAATAACAATTATCCAAGACAATGACTTTTTATTCTTATAATGGTGATTTAGATGATAAACGGAAGTTAATTAAATGATTTTATTTTGTTAAGAAAATAAACACAAAAAACAAATACACTAAACATCATTTAAGTTTTTTCTTTGTAAATTTTAATAGACTCTGGCTAAATTTAAACATAAATTTCTTACATTTTCATCATCATAATTATCAAATTTCTTGTTATTACAATTTTAAGTCATTAAAATTATTTTAGTTTCGGTTTTATTTCCCTTTTTTTTTGTTTTTTAACAATCTGAGTGTTAAGTTTTTAATGACCACTTGTGTCTAAATAATTATGTTTTTCGTTGTCATCATACTTTGACAATATTCAAAAGATGAGGAGACAAAGTGGGGGAAAAAATAAAAGAAACAGGTACTAAATAAAACTAAAGCATATTTATTAGCTTTACATCTTAAAAGCAAAGAAAAATATTTAGCAGTTTCTCTTTTTGCGCACAAATTCAACAAACGTTCGTTTTTTTTTTGGGGCAAGACAATAAACTTAAATTTTTTTATTGCTTTAAATTAAAAACACAGAAAAATTCTCCAAAGTTTTTCACCAATTAAAGTATTAATCAAAAATAAAATCTGTTGTAATTAAAAATTTAATAAACTGAATAAAACGCGTAATCAAGTGAACTAAACGTTTAACCAAGTGAATTAAATGCTAATTCAATAAATTAAATGCTTAATTGATACTATTACCTTGTTTACTGGTGCAAAATTTAATTAATTTTTTAATTAATATCACAAATGTTTTAATTGAAATCAATTTTTATTTTTTTTCTGTGGAGTTTAGACTAAACTTTAGCCTAGACAAAAGACTTAACTGTAGCCTAGACTATAGAATAAATTATAGGCTAAACTAAAAAGAAAACTATGCTATACTATAAACTAAACTATAGCCTAGACTAGAGGCCTATCTGCTGTAGTTTCGCTGTCACAAACAAATACTGAACGTTCAAAATATAAAAACACAAATGCTTCATTATAGTGGAATTCAAATAGGAAGCGGGTATAAAGAATACTCTTAAAAATAAGCAAGGGAATGTAAAATACACATATCAATAAAAGTCGGAATAAAAACTACAAACATTATTTATACCCACACCACAATAGTGGAGAAGGTATTATGCATTTGTGCTGATGTGTGTAACACCTAAAAATATTGGGCTTAGACACACCTTAACCATGTCCGTCCGTCCGTCCGGTTGGCTGCCTTGTGCGCAAAGTACAGGTCGAAATTTTAAAGATAATTTGATTAAATATCGTACATAGGTTTTAATTGCCACAAGAACCGAGCCTTATGAAAATGCGGCGAATCTGTCCATAATTTCATATAGCCCCCATACACACTGATTTCCGGAATAGGGCCCTGCAGATAACGAGACTAGTCCATACATGCGTTTAAAGAGTAGTCCATAAAGGAGTAGGAGTACTCCAAAACTACTCGAATTATATGGTTAAAATGTGGTCTATTTAACATTACGATGTCCTAGGAGTGGACCATATAACCCACCGAAGTAGTCCCTAAACTACTCCATGGAGTACTCAAGTGGGTTAGTTTCAAAAGTACTATGTTACTTCTTTTTCACTAATCGCCTTTTATGGCGTGCACTTTTTTGGTATTTACTTGGTTTTTTTAATTTTTAAAATTTTTTTTCACAAATCTTAAAAGACTTTCCTGTTTCACTGTAAAATAAAGAATTAATAATGGACAACATCAGGGCTACCAATGTGTAATACTGTATTATTAACACTGCATGTTAATTTGTCTAATATGGTCCATACTACAGTACATTGGACCATGTTGTAAGTAGTCTCCCAATAAAAAATGGAGCTTCCAACGAAGCAGGTTTATAAGGTAGAAACGTAAAAGTTTCGCTTACCATACCGCTTACGGAAGACATGAATTTTATATGGCGAGTTCCCACTTTGAAGCAATACATTTTTGACACAGAAAGCACTTTATTCAAAGCATATAAAAATAAGCTAATGTAACGATACGCTTCGCACACTGAATTTTTTGTTACCGTTATTCTTTTATACATATGTCCCCTTTCAAATCTGCTTCGTAGTAAGGGAATGTCGTGGCTCTTCAAATTCTATATATTTTTTTTAAATTTATTAAGAATTCGTTCACTTACCTTACTGCATATCTGTATGTCTTATTGCGTAGCGCTTAAATGTGTGCTTACTTTTTAAAATGTACCATTAGTGCTTCGCAAAATAGGAAAATTGTTTATTGGGCTATTTAAGCCACAATGGACCACGTAGTCCAATATTATCTGCTGGGGGTCTTTGTGCCAACTATCAAACCAATTTTAATGAAATTTGAAACATAGATAGATCCATTTTTATATGACATATAATCTATGCCTTTTTTTAGGACCACGAGCAGAGGTAGGGGGCAACTTCTGCCTCTCAGAAACAATCTTAACAGATTTTAATGAAGTTTAAAAAATAGAAAGATCCCTGTACATATACAGGGCTGTGCTGGAAATCGAAAACGCTTAACGCTAGAATTTTAAAAGTCGTTTGCAATAAGATTTCTTTAATAAAATAATTGTATGACAAATATTATAGAACTATATCTCTATTAAACAGCATTTTAAAACAAAAATTATAAAAAATAGATAAAAGAGTATTAAAATTAACTTCCAAATTCTTGCGTTAAAATTTTCGATTTCCAGCACACCCCTGATACCCACAGTAGCTATTTCTAGGTCCCAAATAGTCACACTTGCAATCATTTGTTCTTATATACAGTGGTGTAGGGTGGTATCATATGCTTGGACTTGACTTTCTTACTTATTTTTTTATAAATCTGTTAACCTAAAATTGGCTATTTTCGATTAACGATTTAACCGGTTAATTTCAGTCGATTGACCAACGTAACAAAATTTTTAATTTTTTTTGTAGTATTGTAACATATTTTTAAGATTTTAATTATTTGTTTCGTCTCATATACAAAAGTTATGTGTTTTTTTAAACTCCAAATAATAAATAATTTATGCATTTTTATTTATTGAAATTACTTAATTTATAAAAAAAAACTATTAATCGGTTAACCGATCAATTACAAAATTAACCGATTAAACCAAAGCCTCGATTAATTAATCGAGCGATAAACCGATTAAAGCAAAAGCCCGCTTAAATGAATACCCTAATTCGTACGCCACATACGCAACACCAATAAACAACACAAAATATCGCAGATTACACGAAGTAATTTTTAAATTCTGGGCGTATAGGCTAACATTTTTCACTGTCTTGAAAGTATCAAGAACTGTCTGAAGTGTATTTCTTTAAATTGTGCGACGAAAAGTAATGCATATTTTGGCTGTACACACCCTTGATCTTTGTTGTGTGCCCTAACTGCCCAGCGGGAAAAAGGAGTACAAGGCCTGCTCGCTCCATTCCATGCTCATATCTTTTTACCACACGTTGTCCTTGCGTGGAAGGCCCTTCGCTCTCGCTTCTTTGGCAGTTACATAAGAATGGCGACTGGATAAAAAAAATAATTCTTTTGCTTTGGCAAAAAAATTTACTCCTTCTCTTCTTCCTTCTCATAGAAGGGAATGTGGAATGTTAATCTTACCTTTTATACGAAAGAGCCGAGGCCTTCTATGAGGCATTCTTCAGCAAATACATAAGAATTGTAATTGAATTAAAAAAAATTTAAGCAGACCTGAAGTAAGAAGGCCTTCTGTATTTTCCCGCTGGGTATAGACTAAAAAAAAGCCTAAACAAAAGAATACAAGTGTAGCCTAGGCTATGGATTAATCGGTAGCCTAGACTATAGATTAACTTATAGTCAAGACTAAATATTAAAATATACGGCCATGTTCTGGAAATCGAAATCGAGTGAAATTAAAATCTAAAGAAATTTTCAGTTAAATTTTTTTAAAAAGGCCGTAGTTGGTACTCAAAGTATGACGTATGTATATAAAACGGAATATTTTTATGAACCTTTAAAACGGGATCGATTTGAAAATTTGTTCGATTTCAATTTCACTCGCATTCAATTTCCTGATAGCTTAAAATGAAGACTAAACTATTGTCTAGGCCATCATAGACTCGTCTGTAGTCAAGACTTAAAAAAACTATTTTTAACCATTCGCATTTTAAATCAGCTAAAATTAATGGGACAAAAATAAAAATAATTTTTTTGTTTTATTCTAAGAGCCAAAGTCGTCATAAGTTCAGACATTTAAACGATGACTAATTAATGCCATAATTCGTCTTCTATAAAAAAAAAAAATCGCAGAAAGATGGAGGAAAAGGAGTGAAATATAATCAACCTCAAGACTCTTGAAAAAAAGTGGAAATGACTTTTTTAAGGTGGCAAAATGGGAGTCTGAGTTTTTGATACTATTTCAACTTTTAGTATTTTTTTTCTTGTTATAATTGTTGTAAATTTTTGATTTATGATTGGAGTGTGTATTTGAGTTTTTGAAACACATTAATTAGTTACAATTTTCTATTGTTTTAACCCCTTTTTTGCACAAGTGCTTCTATTTCTGCTTTTCTTTTTGCTGCATTCGTTTTGCTCTGTAATAAATAATTCTTTAGTCTGTGGTTAATTAGCTGCTTGCGCTTTTTGTTCTTTTATTATTTCTTTTATTTTTTTTTATTTTGCGGCATAATGAAAGTTGCACTCATGTTGTATAAAGTTAATTACAATTTGTAAGTTTCCAAACAATAAATTGCAAAAGTTTCCGTAATTTCGCGATTTAGGAAACTTTTGATTTAAATTAATCTGTTGTTTAAGTTTTTTTTTCTTTTTTTTTTTTTAACTTATTAATCAATTCTGGGAAATTATAGTCGCTTAATCAATTTCAATATGTCAAAAGTTAGTTAGAAACAAAAGAGAAAATAAAATGAAATAAAGGAAAATCTGAAATTATGCCAGAAAGTTTAAATGGTCCTTCGAAACCAGCGGGATAAATCAAACATTTTACTAGTTTTTAGGTTAAATTAATGGGTATATTACGGATGACAATTGAACTGAAGTTGAGTTGCCAGCAGCGAAATCAGTCAACGACGCTCATGCTAAAATATAAAATAATAATAAAAAAAAATGTATATGTTAACATGAGCAGCGTTGGCTAATTTCGCTGCTGGAAACTCAACTTCAGTTCAGTTGCCATCCGTAATCGACCCATAAATATGTTAAAACACTTTTTATAAATATATATTTCATATTTTTAAGCCTCTTTGTTAACCTTTTAACTTACCATTAACTTTCAGAATTTTTCTCTACAGGCCGTCCCTCAGCAAAGTCAACAGCAGCCCCTGTTGAATAAATCGAATGATGATTTAAGACGAAAACGCCCAGAATCAGCCAGGCCAAATCATATTTTATTATTTACCATAATAAATCCATTCTATCCCATTACAGTTGTAAGTATTAATATTATATATTAATTTTAATATAATTAAAAAAAATTATAAATGTAACTGAAATTATGGTCCTTCGAACTATGCATTGCTGTTGCTTTGGTCCTTCGAAATGCCGTTCGAATTGTAAATTATTGACTTAACTGTATCCTGGACTGTGGACTTAACTATAACCTAGACTATAGACTAAACTATAGCCTAGACTATAGACTTGAAGCCTGTAAATTATGGTCCTACGACCTAGGCAATGCTGTTGCTATGGTCCTTCTAAAAGCAGTTAGAATTTTAGATTATTGAATTAACTATATCCTAGACTGTGGATAAAACTGTAACCTACACTTTGGACTAAACTATAGCCTAGACTAAAAGCCTGCAAATTATGGTCCTACGTACTAGGCATTGCTTATGCTATGGTCCTTCGAAAAGCAGTTAAAATTGTATGGGGCGATTACGGTTGACAACTCAACTGGAGTTGAGTTGCCAGCAGTGAAATCAGCCAACGCCGCTCAGGTTAAAATGTAAAATAAAAACAAATTTTGTGTATTTTAACATGAGCAGCGTTGCCTAATTCCGCTGCTGGCAACTTATCTTCAGTTCAGTTGTCATCCGTAATCGACCAACTAGATTATTGACTAAACAATATTCTAGACTATGGACTAAACTGTAACCTAAATTTTATACTAAACTATAGCCTAGAATAAAACCTGCAAATAAGGGTCCTACGAACTAGGAATTGCTGGTTCTATGGTCCTTCGAAAAGCGGTACGAATTTCGAAAACCTTTTATTGATGCAATTTCTTAATCCTGAATTCTTATTAAATTTGGAATGCATTTTAGACTATAGACTGAACTTAAGACTATTCTTTAAGGCCTTATGACACTACATTTTTAATGCATTGTTCTAGTTTTGGTGAACAGTGCAAATATAATGTAATAGAAAAATTTACCAAGTGCAAAGAGTTCAGCTGTATTAAGATAAATAGCAAACTGTCAAAAATTTTACTAAAGTTATCGATAAAAAATGAAGTTATGTCAAAAACAATGTAAAATTGTTCAACTTAAAATTGACATTTCAAGCTTGAAATATTAAAAGTGTTGCTGAATCAGCGGTCAATGTGGAAATTTAGCGATTAACCGCTTTTTGTTTGTTTTGTTTTTATGTTTCCTATAAACGAAAAGTTGACAACATTTAATAAAATGAATAAAATCAAAACAAAAGAAAAACTAAAAAATAATTTCTGTTTACATTTTTTAATAGTTTGCTCTTTCCAACCATTACTGTTTCTTTCCATCAATTCTATATCAATTCAATGAATAAAAAATGTAGTGTCATAAGGGCTTTAGCTCTGTCAAAAACTATGAATTATTACTGAGTGTATTTTTTTTTTTTTTTTTTTTTTTATGATTTATTAACATTGATAAAATATAGATTAATTTAAAGTTTAAAGTATCGGCCATCGTTAACTATGATCTCTTTCAATCTGTCTTGTGGATTGCGCGTCAAAAGGACACCTTTTAAAATCAAAAAACGAATCAAGCCAATTAAGAATATCGTGTAATAAAGTGAAGCGTATTCCAGTAAGAAAAGAATTCTAAAGGCCAGCTTATACTGTTATTTTGACTGAATTTTAGACTGAACTGTAACCCTAGACTAGACTATATACTGAACTATGGCCCAGACAACTGATTAAACTACAGCCATGACTTCAAAACTATGGCTTTTTGAAAATTTATTTCGATTCTATTTAATTCTATTTTTTTTTTTTTTTTTTTTCGTTTTAATTCTTTTGTTTATCAATTCTCTTTTTGCTCTAAATAGAGTGCACATCCTGGTCTTGGGCTTTAGTTTTGTTATATAATCCTTTTTATTTTATGTAAACTGTGTGAAAAGTTTAAATTGCTGGAAAAAACATTTTACATTTTTTTTTTGTTTCCTCTAGGATTTTTTTCGTATTCATTTTAAATTGTTATTGTAGTCGTCAAGATACAAATGTTTATCCATAAGTAATATAAACACTTGAATATTTTTTGTGAAGTCCCTCAGGCTCCTTGTTCAACTCCTTCTCTATTTTGAGTCTTAAAAATTCTCAAAAGACAATAAACTTTGGTAAACTAAAGGAAAAAACACGCACACATGCAAACACAAATTTTTGCAACTAAAATCCTTAAAACAAAAACAACAAAAGATTTTGTAGTAAATGACTTTTTTTCTTTGTTGTAGTTTGTAGTTGTTGGTTACTTCCAAACAAAACAATTTTTCTAAGCGTTTTAAACAACAGGATTCCTTTTAAGCCTAGTGCAGCTAAAGAGGAAGATGATGACGATGACGACGACGATGATGTTCTTAGAACACTTAAGTGCTTAAAGTCTAGTGTTAAAAGGGTGTATGAATGACTAAGTTTGTCAGATGCAACAGCCATCATATATGAATGTTTTATAAAAAAAGGAAAACAATTATGTAGGCTAGTGTAGTGCTACACAGTTGTATTTTAATGGATGACTAACCAAAATAAAAGCCTGCCTTTCAGCCTGCCCTCACGCCTTTCAATGTTTTAAGAAGGAAATGTTTGTCTTTTTGTTGCAGACACAATTTTGCTTCCTGTATAACCCATCAAAGCCTGTTGGGTACTTAAATACCAACGTCCTATCCCAGGAGTGAGAAGAGGTAATATTTTTTTGTTTACTACAAGCAATTTCTACGGACCCCAAGGTACATACTTAAAATTTAAGCTAAAATCGTAAGGGGGGATCTTTGGGCAGTCATTAATGGGTCAAAAACAATTTTTAAGGATTTAGTTGGAGAAACTGGAAAAAAATTAGATTTTAAAGATTTTACTGTTTGAGGATCGAAGGACCAATTTTGGTTTTTTTTAAATAATTGAATATTATGAAAGTCGGACGCTGTCGTCTAAATATTTAAAAAAAATGTTGACTACTTTTTTTTTTTTTTTGGCAGAAGAACCAGAAAAAGGTTAACATTCAGGTTTTAATAGAAAACTTGCCAAACTGAATATTAAAAAAAACAGCTTAAGATTTTAATAAAACTTTGTTTTTGTTTTAGACTAAAGAATCAGAAAATACTAACTTATAAAGACTTTCAGTTTCCAGGTTCGAAGTTTTTATTTTCAATAAACTTTTAATGAATAATGGGCAGCCTGTCTTAATGCTTTTTAATGTATTATATATATATTTTTTTTTTAACAAATAATTTTTATAAAGTTGATTAGTTAGAGCACTAGTGTCTTAAGGCCATGTAATTTTTTGGAGTTTTTCATGCAGAAAAATCAATTTATAATTCAATGGAAAACTTATTGAAATTATTGTTGGCAGCCTGGCTTTAAGCTTCTTAAAGTTTTAAAATAAATGTTTTCGTTTTAATGATTTGAAGAAATGCTTAGAAATACTTAAGTGCTAAGTTTCCAAATTATTTATTTTAAAGGACCAAATTATTTATTTTAAAAAATAATTAAGCATACTTAACGGAAATTTGGATTTTTTCTAATTTAAAAAAAATAGAATTAGTTTCCAGGTTTGAAGGACTAATTTGCCTTTTAATTTCTTTTTTATTAAATTTATGGGAATCGAAAACACAAAGTTTTAAAGACTTTTTGCCTGTATTCATAAAAATAATTTAAATGTTATAATGATTTTCTATGAAAATTTTCCTGAATAAACGCTTGTTAAATTTAATAATCGTTTTTGAATAGGTACCGGGGCTTAAGATTTCCGGTTCGTAAGACCAATTTCTATTTTAATAAATAAAAAAAACTGCTAGCCTGACCATATAAGTTTAAACGTTTTTTGAAGAAACATAATTAGTCAATTCACAAGGTATCCTAACATGTCATATTGTCAAAATGTCCTAATATTTCACAATGGTATAAAAATATTGTTGTTGGTTTGTTAACAAAAAGTGTCTTAAATAAATAGAACGTGGCTTGCTGTGTTTATTGTGCTGTCGTAATTAATCAGAAAAGTCCAGCGCTGAGCGGCTGAGCCGTACAACAATATTTTTAAACCATTGTGAAATATTAGGAAATTTTGACAATATGACATGTTAGGATACCTTGTGAATTGACTAAATAGTTTATGAGTATGTACCGTGGCTTAAGTTTTCAGGTTCGTAGGACCAATTTCTATTTTAATAAATAAAAAACTGCTAGCCTGACCACATAGATTTAAATCGAGTTTCGCGTCGTTACGTTCCTAATTTTCGTCGCCGATTCCTGGAACGAATTTTTTTCTGCGCAACTGTATGGAATTTCGTTATCGGCGCCAACTACGGTGTATGCGGAAACACACCTTTAGAGAAAATGAATGGTCTAAATATTCAAGCCTTTCTTGAATAAAAAGTGAAAAGTTTTTCTCTCGAAATATTGCCTTTCCCTATAAATTTTTTTAGGAAAAGGGTAACAAATTTTGAGAAAAATTTTATTCATAATGGGGGTGGTTGTGACCACTGCTTTCCAGATTTGAAGAAATATTTCCCAGGGCTGTGGAGTCGGACTTGAGGTTTTTGTAACGGAGGCAGAGTCGAAGAACCCACTAAACTCTTGACTCCGACTGCAAATCTTTTTTATTTTACATATTTAAATAACATTATTAAAGCTCAATGCGGCACGTGTAAGAATAAAAATATCGATTTGAAAATTTTACAGAATCATTTTCTTTCATTTAAAAGGTACTACATTAAACGAAGAGTCTAAAGTCAAATAAGGACCAATCTCATATACATTAAGCATCAAGTTTAGAGTAGGAGTCGGAGTTGGTGTCAGAGTTGGAGTCGGACTTAAACAATTTCAGCGGTTGGAGTTGGAGTCGGACTTAAACAATTTCAGCGGTTGGAGTTGGAGTCGGACTTAAACAATTTCAGCGGTTGGAGTTGGAGTCGGACTTAAACAATTTCAGCGGTTGGAGTTGGAGTCGCCCTAGAGGGAAGCGAACTGACACTAAAGTAGTTCCGTGATAGGTTTTATGGTGGCAGAGAATGATCCTAGTTCTAACACTATATAAGTGGGACCTAACACTTTTACATGGGGGTTAATTGACACCTATCAGCCACCATTTGACCAGCCACACATCTATTCTCAATAAACGTGTTTAGTGTTAGCTACTACAATGCTACTCCTTGGCGCTCTTCTAATAAAAAAGTCCTAGAATTAATTTTAAGAGGAAGTTTTTAAATAGTCCCAGAGAAATGTTTCACACCACCGGTAAATACTGAACCTGTTACAAGAACGGTCCTAATAAATATATAAAAAATCATTTATATAAAACATTTGTTAAAACAAAATTAAAACAAAATTAAAAAAAACTACCTTTTTGTTCTACTTTCATTAGTTTTTTTTTTTTTTTTTTTTTTGTTCTTATTATATTTTCACACATCCCAGGACCAGTTCTGTTGGAACAATTGACACAAATTTTCCGCAGGCCGGACGACTTCACAGCCCTGCTTTTTTCTGTATATTTTTAAATAACTTAGACAAGAAAAGTCTGCATTTGCTCTTACACGAAAAGTTGTTGGAAAACACAAATCTTTGTTAAATTCTTAGTTTCTCGTTTTAGGCTTAAAAGTTTTTAGAACGCTCTTTTACTTTTATCCAGTCGTTTTATAAGAAATTATAACTGCCGGACGTTTCGAAAGACCAATTTTATTTGCTTCTATTTTAATAGCATAAGATAAGATTCTATGCTTCTTAAAATACGTTATTTATTTAGAAAATATATTAAAATGTTTACAAAAATTATCTTTAAAACTAGATTACTTTGGTTCAAAGGACCATTATCTTCAATTCTTAGTCGTTTGAGTTTGAAAGGCCAATATTACAAATAATAAAAAAGAAACAACGTAAAATATCAAAGTTTAGGAAATAAGTAAAAATTAAAATAAATTATTTAATCCAATCAAAGCTTTTATTAGCAGTTTTGTTCTCCAATATCTCTGACTCATAATTTTAAAACTAAAAAAAAAAAAAGAAAAAAAAAAAAAATAAAAAAAACTGCGGTTTGCTTTGAAATTTAAAATAATAATAATAAGTTCTATTTCAATCTTAATACCTTTATTTGTTAGAAATTTTACACTTTTGACACTGATCTTCTTCCCCTTGGTAAGTTTTGTATAACATTTCCTATGACTTTATTTAAGAGTGTCGAGTTAATTAAACAGAAATTAAGTTTCTTTCATGAACAAAAAAAAAAAAAAAAAAAAAAAAATGGGAATAATCACACAATTTAAAATCAAATGAATTTCTTTTTATTTCTATTTCTATATTTGATTCTTAAGGTTCTTTTAGTTTTTGTTTTATTTTATTTAAAAAAAAACTTAAATTTCCAATATAAAGTAAATAGAAAAGATATAAAAGAAAACTGAACTTGTATGCAAATAAATACGAGTGTTTGGATCTTAATGCAACACATGTTTTTTTCATTTGCTGACATTAACAATAATGTAATGGGACACATTTTTCTAAATACATGATTTAAATACATGACTTTTTATGTTCTTCTTCAATTTTTTGCACAGCTTTTCTTGATTCTTTTGTTTGAATTAAGAAGAAAACAAAATTGCCATGATGATATTTTGTAAGAATGATACTGAAAAGTATTAGAAACGAAAAGAATCTGAACACTAAAATTTAAGAAGATATGAACTGGAATTTAAGTCGAATTGAACTTGAATATAATCAGAACTAGAAAGAGAAATGAGCTTGAACTGAATTAGAAATTAAAAATAATAGAAAAAGAACACAGATCTATGAAGATGAATTTAAATAAGATCTATATTAAAGCTTAACTAAAACTTAATCACAACCTAATTAGAACTGAACTAGTTCTAATTCTATCACAACAGAACTAGAATTGAACTAGAAATGAATTTAAACTGAACTTGAACTAAACTAAAACTCAACTTAAACTTAACAAAAACTACTCTAAAATCGAACTAAACTAAACAAAACATGAAACTGAACCGAAACGGCAACATCACTGAAGTTGAGTTGACAACAGCGAAATTAGAAAATGCCGCTCATGTTAAAAGCTACAACATTTTTTATATTTTCACATGAGCGTCGTTGCCTGATTTCGCTACAGGCAACTCAACTTCAATTGAGTAATCGACCCATTAATTGAACTAGAATTAAAATAAACTAGAAAAGCACCAGATTAATTGATGAAAAATTGCAAACGTACACCTAAAAGCAACGTAGACATATTGACCCGAGGGTGCCCCGGTAGGCTAGCTGGTACTGAGCTAGTCTATCAGTACCGGGGTTGCGGGTTCGATTCCCGCCAGAGACTGGTCTCCTGCAGACAAGCGAAGAGCTTCGCGGGATTCGCCTAGGAATACAAAAAAAATAAAAATAATCAAAATACGGAAATAATCAACAACCATTACTGATGGTCTGAATTCAGTAAATTATAATTGGAGTCCGAGAATCCAATAATAGAGTTATATACAGAATAATAGCACAGGCCCTATGCTCTTGTAAGAGAGAACGATGACAGAAGAAGAACTTAATTTAACTAGAACTAAATTATTTAAATAAGAGCTATTGAACTAGAGCTGCACCAGATTTGGATTACAGTCGAACTAGAACTGAACTCGAATCTAAACTAAAACCGATCTCGAACTAAAGCAAAACTGAACGAAAACTGAACTAGAAGTGATCTTAAATTCAACTAGAACTAAAGTAGAAGTGAATTGAAACTGAACAAATACTGATCTAGAACTGAACTGAAATTTAACAGAACTGCATTAGAACTGAACTAGAACTGAACTAGAACTGAACTAGAACTGAACTAAAACTTAACTACAACTATGCAAAAACTGAACTAGAACTAACCTCCTAGAACTGAATTAAAACTGAACTAGATGTCAACTACAAAAAAAAAAGAAAAAAAAAATTAAATTTTCTACAGAAAACTTTGGCAATCCTTTTTGCTGACTTTCTTATCTTAAGCGTCTTTTTTTAAGTATTTCCCTCCCCTACTAAAAGCATATTTTTTGTCCTATTTATTACAATTTGAATATGTCGTATTTACTACACTTTTTGCAGTTTATATTTTTTTTATGCTATAAATATTTCCAAACTATATGCCAGGGATTATAGTAAAAAACAAAAAACAAAAAAGTTTTGTAACAAGTAAATCCAAATACGTAAGAAAATCTGAATAAAATTTAGAGAAAACAAGAAAAAAGATAAATGACATTTTATTTGTTGTCCTACAAAAATTAAGTGTGAGGGCGTGTAAATGCTTTTCTGCTCTACATACACTTAATGGACAAGGACAATCCCAAAATGCATCCATTCATGCATCTTGCTATTTGTCTTATATTGATAAATATGTGTATTATGAAGAGGAAAAAAAACAAATAATTTGAAAAATAAATCCTTAAATTTAGATACTTAAGAGAGGAGATGGATAAAGTTTTGATTGCGGAATGGGGAAGGAAAAAAAAACCTAGATGAGGAAGGTTTTTTTTTTGAGAAAATAGAAACGAAAAACATGTGTATGATTTAGAACAAGTTTTATTATTGTGTCAAGGATAAAGTGTCTTGGCTAAGTTTAGTTAAGACACGTTGAGCGTGCAAAATAATTTTGTTAGAAAAATCTTGCTGTAGTCTGCAATTTTTGTTTTTTTTTTTTAAACTAAAAATAGATTTTGAATAGAGTTTTAAGAATAAGAAACTTTTTGAAAATAAAGGGTTGTCCAACCTAAACGCACGATGTTAATTGTAAATAAAACAAAAAGTTTTCAGAGAATTATCTTAGTATTTTTTATAATGATTATGGTAGTGAGATAGTCATTCAGTGCGGGGGTTGCGGGTTCGATTTCCGCCAGAGACTGGTCTTCTGTAGACAAGCATCAAGCTTTGCGGGATTTGCGTAAGAAAGAAATGTACCGAATAGTTTCATCCTTTAGCTCTTGTATTATTCTTGGCTTATTGACGTACGCTTTTTCTTTTAAGTATCCCCAAAGAAAGAAGTCCAACAGTGTCGAATCACATGATCGTGGCGGCCAATATACATCGCCCAGACGTGAGATAACACGGCCATTGAATTTCTCGCGCAAAAAAGCCATTGGCTGTGTGGCAAGTGGTACCACATATCGTCCAGGAAACCACATGCCGTCCAGGTCCATATCCTTAATTTCTGGCTACAAGAAGTTCGTTTTCATCTCGCGACAGCATTCACGGTAACTGTTTTTCTGGTCTTCTGCCGCACTATCGCGAACAACAGCAACGTTTTCCACAACGAACAGGGCGAGCATGTACAGGTGTTTTCACATTTCCCACAGACCCGGTTTGCTGAAATTTGCGCACAATTCTCCCGATTGTAGACACATTTGGTCGAATTTGCTGACCAAAAAAATCACGAAATGCATATTGATTGGAACGCTCACTTTCTGAAAAGCCTTCAATAATCTTATTTTATTAAAAAAAATTTATAAAAATAAATAATTTGGTCCTTCGAACATGAAAACTTAGCACTTCAGTATTTCTTCCAATCATTAAAACAAAAACTTTTCTTTCAAAACTTTAAGAAGCATTAAGGCAGGCTGCCAAGCATTAATTTCAATAAGTTTTCCATTGAATTATAAATAGATTTTTCTGCATGAAAAATAAAAAAAAAAAAAAAAATGCATTAAAACATTAAAAGCCATTCAGCCTGGCTGCCAATTATTCATTAAAAGTTTATTGAAAATAAAAACTTCGAAACTGGAAACTTTATTAGTTGGTATCTTCTGATTCTTTAGTCCTAAACAAAAACAAAGTTTTATTCGAATCTTGAAAGAGAATAAAGGCAGGCTGTTAAATATTAATTTTGGTAAGTTTTCTATTAAAACACAAATTAGTCCTTCGAACCCGAATTTTAAGCATTTAAAAAATGTTAAGCTTTTATTAGTTCTACCACAAAAAGAAGTAAATTTGTTTTAAAAATATTTAAAGGCATTTAAACGACAAAGTATCCGACTTTCATAATATTCTATTATTAAAAAAAAAAACCAAAATTGGTCCTTCGATCCTCGAACAGTAAAATCTTTTAAATCGATTTTTTTTCAGTTGATCTAACTAAATCCTTAAAAATACGTTTTTAAGCAGGAAGCAAAATAGTGTCTGCAACAAAAAGACAAACATTTCCTTCTTCAAACATTGTCAAACACTGAAACAAAGAAATGGCAAAAAACTTGACGTTAAGGTGTAGGTCACCACATCGTATATGCTGATTTTTTTTAAGGCCAATAACAAATCAAGCTAATTTCTGAAGCCCTGTCCTGAATTGCACTGTATTTTAGTGGGAGGGTATGGCTCAAACAAATAGTTGGACGTGGCAAGATCTGGACTGTTCCTTACACTATTTCGTGCAATGACAAGTAAGAATAGATGACAGATTTTTTTGTGTGATTTGTTTTTGTGGAAGAAGTATTTTTAGTATTTATATGATATTTATATCAAAGTATATAAAGGACACAAACCATGTGAAAAAATACAAAATCTTTCAGTTATAGAAACATTCGCTAAATTTCAAACATTTTTTAAAGAGTTAAATTTAATAAAATAATCTTTAAATTTTCGTTTCCATCATAATTACTACAGGAATAATATCGTCGCAGCCATTTATTATCTATTATCAGCTGAAAGGATAAAAAAAAAACTCCAACTAAATATGCTGAATTTGCGCCATTTGTTTAAACATAAAACAGACAAAAAAAAATTAAGCAAAAAAAAAAATTTTTTTTTTTAAATCTTAAATTTTAGAGACTCAGCCAACAGGAAGCAATGCCAAAAATTATGAATGAAAAACTCTCCAGGACACTAGACAAAGTCAACTCTCGTACAAACATTTCGTATTTTACTTTTAGTAACAACTAAAACCAACTACTGCAGCCATTAATGTTGCAACTGGTATTATAAATGGATTTGCTTTTTTCTTCCTCAAAAATGAAATGTTTCCAAGAAAAAAAAAAAAAATTTGTCAATCCCCAATATGTAAAAAGATTTTTTTCCTAATTTATCTCTGGCTTGTTTTTATATTATCGAGTAATGCTTTATTAAGTTTTGTGTTTGACAAATAAAAAAAAAAAAAAAATACTCTTAACGAACTGAAATCTCCTGCCAATATTTTTTTATATAAAAGTTTTGCATATAGAATTTTTAGCATTCAAGTCACCAGCCTGAAATAGTCATCAGGGAGGGGGAAAGAATGTAGAAGAGTGGCTGAAATGATAAAACAAATTTCAAGTTATCTAATCAATATTAATAATATTTTGTATTTAAATTTATGTAAATGAGAGATTGGAAGTTGCATGAGGAAGAATTTTAAGGCAAACGATAATAAATTGAGATATATCGTACTTTTCAATAGAGATATTGATGACTTTCTTAAACAAAATTATTTAATTTAGAACTATTTTTTAGATTTTTATACCATAAAGATTTATTTTTGTTTAAGTTTAGGAGGAAATTAATCAGGTATGTGATGGAAATCGATTTGGAAAACTAAACGATTTGAAAACGATAATATCGTTTTTAGAATCTTTAAAATTGATTTCTTATACATATTTCTCTTATTTCCAGTCCATATTCTTATAAATTTTGTATTACATGAGTTTAATGTACTCTATTTTGAACAAAAACTTAAGATTATAATTCAGAAATTGATTTTTAAATCATTCGAAATTCATCACACCTTTTAAAAACGTTCGTTTTGAAATCGATCGATTTTCATCACATACCCGAATGCACTCGATATCGATTGAAATTACAATACAATTGGAATGGAAATTTCGAGAGAACCAAATGCGATAATTTGCCTCCTCTTCTAGAGTAGTTCCAGTTACGTTTTAGCGTAGTCCAGTTCTGGCTTAGTTCTAGTACAATTCTAGTTCCGTTCTAGTGTATTTGTAGTCTAGTTTCTAATTCATTTATTAACTATCTGTTCAGTCCTATTTAAAAATCTACCTAATTTAGGGTTCAGTAATCAAATCTAGTTTGGTTCTAGTTCTTTAAATTTAGTTTAGTTCCAGCTCGGGTTTAAATAAGTTGTTTTTTACTTCTAAGCTCATAACACATCGGCTTAGTTTTAGTTAAATTTTCTGGGAGTATGTACTAATGGAACTTTAGTACGGCTTTAGTTTTAAGACAGTTGTAATTTTGCCCTAGTTCAGTTGTACCTCAGTCCTAGTTAAAATTCATTTTAGATCTAGGTAAGGTTAGTTAGAATTGGCTGTCAGTTCTCAACTGACATACTAACCCCTATTGTTCCATGGAGATGCCATAACATTTCACGTAACAAGAACACCCAGAGTAGAATCAAGCAGAACTTTCAACGAAGTTTAAGAGGCACTCCAGTTCAATGTTAGCGACATCATACAATTCATCAACATTGGCGTATTCGATTTCGGCCAGTTGCCTTCTCTCCAATGCAGGACAGTGACAGAGGAGGTGTTTCACTTTCACTTCCTCATTTTCGTAATCGCAGTTGCGAAAGAAATCATACTGTCCGGCTTCCAGACGCTTAGCTGTCTGTTACACAATGTCAGGTGATCACAGATACCAAAGTGACAAAGTGCTTCTTGTCATCGAGTGTAAAGACTTGATATGCTTTTCATTTATGCGGGGCCACAATTGCCTTGTAATTCTACAATTAGTATTCGCGGCCCATTTACGGCTAGTAGTATTGCTAGTCAATCGGCGAATGTTGAGGTTGCAGAAGAAAAAATTGACCACCCCGGCCTTCAAAATCCAGTGAAACCCGAAGGCGGCGACAAGTTTAGTAAGCTCATCCACCCAGATATATTATATATATAATTTTTCCTCTAAATCCCATTAAAGCATAGGGCGCCTAAATTCATTTAGCGATTCGTTAGCAATATGAGTTTCAGGTGATGTGGGTTGCTAACCCTCTTCCCTTAGATTTGTGATAGGTCCGCTATCTGCGCGTCCAATCCCGCGGTGCATACATGATTAAGCGGTAGTAGCCTACTTTCCTGAGACGTCCCAAGCTATTTAGGATACATGACTGGGGCGCCTTCTAACTCTAGCTAGTTTGAAGCAGATGCAACAAAGTTATAGCCCGGGGAAAACTTGGCTATAGACTGGAAATAGTTTGCTGCTTGCATTTTTCACAAATGAATCGTCCTGGCCAATCCCAAGTGAGTGGTAATCAGAAACTTTCAACCTCTGTAAAGAGCCCCATTCCCCTACCCAGATGATTTCCCCCACCCTAATGATTTCCAGTTTATCCCTGTGTCCTGGGGCCCTCCTGAAATCAAACTGCTCAGCCATCTCGTTTAGAGATGAAGTACAGTCAAGGGCTGTTCTTCTAGGGGAAGAAAAATCCGAGGTCATATCGACGGTACGGCTATTAGTGCAAATATCAACAGTACACATTAAGACGAGATAATCACAGGCGTTCACAGCTTCCTTAAACGCAAGTATTTCTGTCTGGAAAACACTACATCGGAAAGTCCTTATGGAGAATGCTCCAGATCACACTATCTCGTGATTTGGAACATTCTGTGTAGTTTAGTTCCAACTGGGTTTTCATTTATTCGTTGTTGACTTATCGGTCCATTCCATATCGATTTAATTTTAGTTCCAGTTCAGTTTTATAACAATTTAATTTACGTTCGAGTTTAGTATCAGTTTGTTTCGTATTCAATTCAGTTCTACTTTTGTTAGGGCTAACACCCGTAACTAAAGAAGAGAGAAAGATGGAACGTCTTCTTCCGCGTAGCTTTAACGCTGATATGCCATACATAATTAAAAGCGTCAGCGTTGTATCACAAACAATAGTTAGTGCTTGTAGTTTGACCTAATTTGGCATTATTTATTATCAAACGATTAAAACAGGGTTATGAAAACAACAAATATAGCCAACCTAGCTTATGTTATCGCGCTGTCAAAATCGGATTTTCCATTTGCAAAGCGCTTCCGCTGCGTTGTTTCGGTATGCTTCATACAAATTGTATGGGCATGGGGATTGTTAAAAGCAAAAACGCGTTCGAACAGCACTCTCTTTTCTCTCTCTCTCTCTCTTTTCTCTCTCTCTCTCTCTCTTTTCTCTCTCTCTCTCTCTTTTCTCTCTCTCTCTCTCTTTTCTCTCTCTCTCTCTCTCTCATGTTGTCCATACTATTTATTCTTAATCATTTTAGAAATTTATTTGTATGAGTACAATAAATGTCAATAGATGACATGTGTGGGGTACAGAAGTGTCTATGCACTTTTGATTATCGAGTGTTTCATGCCACAGGAAAAAAAAATTAAAATACAATAAATAGAATAAAAGGGAAAAAGTAGTGTTTGACTGTCACACAGTCGTCTGGTCATCTAACATTCTACATACTCTGTTAAAACAAACATTCAGTACTAAAGATAAATGAGTAGTGGCTTGTTCTTGGATGGGGGGAGTGCGGTGTTCTCAATGTATAATAAATATTAGGCCTGCTTCTTGGATGAGGTCTAGTTTTGCTGCATTTAATCTATGGATTTGGTATGTTGTGGTGGCTTTGCTGTCATGTGTGTTAGTTAGGTTAGTTTATTTGTGTGTGTATTTGCAAGGGTATCTGTGTGTGTATGTAATATGTCCTCATATTTCATGTGTATGACATTTTTGACATTTTGTTGATTTTTCCAGTTGCTTGGCAGCACTAAACAAACCACCTCTTCCACTTATTATCAGTACAACCAACATCATCATCACCAACCACTTGTCTAATGTTTATTAAATTTTTATTTCTATACACTCCCACTCTCTGTCTATTTCTCTATTCATTGAAAATTGTTTATATTGTGTGGCAAATACACTTATCTAGTTACGTTTGTATGTGTGTGTATATAGATTTTAAAGTGTATGTAAGTTTATTAGTTTCAAAAGGACGAAAATAAATATTTATCTTTTTTTTCAGTTTTTCTGTTTATTATTTATTTTGTTTTCCATCCATCATATGAAAAGTTGTATCAGTTTGAACAACAAGAAATTGTTTAAGTGTTTAATTGTATACAAAAACCTTTTTATCTGTGTTCCTTTTTTGTTTTTGTTATTGCAGTAGTTTTTGTCTTTAACTACTCAATTATGATGGTTGTATATCAAAAGAGAGAATGCAATAAAAAATATCTACGATTTATTTATTTTACTTCATAAAACACTTTAGTCGTGTTCAGTGGAAACAAATCATATAAAAAGCTGACAGGACAGTGGGGAAATTGTGAAGATTTAGTTCATTTATTGTAACTAAATTTCGGTTTTGGAGTTCCAATATAGTTCCACTTCGATTCATGTACAAGATTAGAAAAAGATTTTCTAAAGCAGCTGCCTTGTTAGCCTAATCTCAAGGTGGTTTTAGCCACTGGGTGATTTAACCAGCCGCGCCCATGTGGGATAACAACCAACACATGCTGGTCGCAAGTTTAGCGTACAATCCCCCTAAATTACACACTCGGTTCTTGTTTAAGAGCTTAAGCTATCCAACTTCCGCTGCATTAGAATAGTCGGCAGCATCTGTTGACTAACAACAGCACTGTCCTCGCAGTCCGAACTTTCTCACAAGTAAGACAGCCATGCAGGCCTTTTCAGCATCTACCTACCCGCGATTTTGGGCTTAAACCACAACCACAGGGAAAGCAGTATCTGTGTGAAAGAGCATTTTTTTCTAAAAAGTCTTTTTCTTCCTCTTCTCCATTCTTTATCCCCTGTTCCACTTTTTTAATACAAAACAAGCTTCATCCTTTCCTCTTTCTTATTTTCAATTTTTCATTCATTAAAACTGAGCTTCACCCTTTTTATTTCAATCCTCTTCTCCTTTCTCGACGCTTCATCATCAAAGTCTTCAACTTTCACTTCTACAACTTTAATCCTTTTCTGCATTCTTCACACTTCACACTTCACCCTTCCTCCTATTCATCTTGCTCCTCCTCATCAGCATCACTAATTTCGACTACCTCAAAAAATCGATCTTTCGTGTTATAAGTTTCTTCTTGTGTAAAATTAATCTTATTGTGAGAATCACAATCTTCGTGAAGAAAAAAGCGTAATTTTACCAAAACGGGGACCTCAAACAATAGTCAATCTTGTGCCGTGTCACCAGGTGCTATACTTACAGGCACTATTTCGAGAGACTTGTCAATTTCAAATTACTGCCAAAGCTCAAGTATCGACTGCACCTGATTTCCCCAGATGATGCCAATTACACAATGTCGAAAGAATGCTTGGTTGGTTGTTGTGCGAAAGAAGAAGTTCCTTTCCATTTAGTGAAATAGACAGTTAATCTGCACTTTGTAGGCCTAACAGTCAATAGTAAACATTTTAAAACTAAAAATTAGTTCTACTCCAGTACAACATTAATGTTCATACGGTCCTCGACCTAGCGGGGTGGACGGTCGTCTCTTCGAAGTTTGATGGTGAGAAAGGTGCCTTGCAAGCGGACTTGGATGCTTTTACAGTTTCATAATATATTTTTTAGAGGATGTAACACCAGAAAGTAAAATATCCTTAGGATTTTCCCTACATATCCCTAGAAGGCCATTCTATACAGGTGAAAAAGTTCTTGTTAAGTTCTAGTTCGTTTTTTTTTTTTTTTTTTTTTTTTGTTTCAATTTAGTTCTAAGTAGGTTTTAGTTTAAAATCCAATTTCTATAACTAAAATACATGAAAAAGAAACAGTTTTAGAATTTTTTATATAAATTATTTTTCTTGTAGATTTTTAGCTTTGAGAAATGGGCGTCAGTTAAGCTCTAGCTTGGTTCTAGTTCATTATTAATCAGTTCTATTTCAGTTTTTGTTCGGTTCTAGTTTAGTTCTAGTTCAGTTCTAGTTCAGTTCAGTTCTAGTTCAGTTCTAGTTCAGTTCTAGTTCAGTTCTAGTGCAGGTTTAGTTCAGTTCTAGTTCAGTTCTAGTTCAGTTCTAGTTCAGTTCTAGTTCAGTTCTAGTTCAGTTCTAGTTCAGTTCTAGTTCAGTTCTAGTTCAGTTCTAGTTCAGTTCTAGTTCAGTTCTAGTTCAGTTCTAGTTCAGTTCTAGTTCAGTTCTAGTTCAGTTCTAGTTCAGTTCTAGTTCAGTTCTAGTTCAGTTCTAGTTCAGTTCTAGTTCAGGTTTAGTTCAGTTCTAGTTCAGTTCTAGTTCAGTTCTAGTTCAGTTCTAGTTCAGTTCCAGTTCAGTTCTAGTTCAGCTCTAGTTCAGTTCTATAACATTTCTAGTTCATTTCTAATTTAGTTTTTAAGTTAAAACTTCCAAAAACTTCTTGCATGGCTCCAATCCCACTGTTTGTCATAAAACATAAATCCTTACTTTGTCTATCTTATTTCTTTCTTCTTTTTTGTTCCATTTGAGTATTTATTTTGTAACTGAAAGGATACTGTAGATTTAATAGAGTTGTAGTGTTTTATTTATGCATTTTGTAGTTATAGCTGTAGTTTTACTAATAAAATAACCGTTGGCAAAAAAAAAACGGAATATGGAGTGAATATTTTATGTAATTTTTTGCCGTTTTATTTATATAAACAAACTCACTTTATGAATTTATTTGCATATTGTACATAAAAAATAATGAAAACCTCCATACCTTCCATGGCAACAATGTTGATAAAAATTCTTGTGGCAGTGGAATTTTTTTTTTATATCATTCCGATGTGGAGGCTTAATTTTTTTATTATTTTGTTTACTGCGGTCTAAAAGTGTATATAACTGTTTAAAACTATGTTGGATTATTGTTGGTTTAACTGTTAAAAAAAAGGGGGAGGGGATTGTTGGGAGTAAAGGATTCCCAATAGGAAGACAATGTTTGAATGTACATATTTTAAAGGCAGCAAACGGGTCTCATTTCTTTTATACATATTGAAGTAAATTATTTTTTCAGCTTTTATGTTCTAAAAGTTAACTTTGTCATTTGGTGTGACACAAAGAATGACAAGTTGTGATATATGGGTTGAGACTAAATTTATGGGTCGATTACAGATGGCAACAATTAGGCAACGTCGCTGATGATAAAATATAACAAAAATTTTGTATATTTTAACATAAGCGGGGTTGTCTGATTTCACTGCTGGCAACACAACGTCAGTTCAGTTGCCATCCGTAATCAACCCATTAGTTTATTTCTCCGATTTTTTTTTTAGAAATTACTGAGCCTGTTATTCAATTTCAAGTTTAATTATCAAACTAATAAAATGTTTAATAAAAGTGACAGTTGTCTATTTGTGAAAAATTTTTCAGTTCATCGCAGCCTTTAAAAATTTTTAGTTAATGAAATAATAAGTTTTTATACATTCAAGTTCAATTTTTACTTGAAATGTAAAATTTATGCAATTTTAAATAAGTGACAAAGATGTAATTTTGTCACAAACTTTCAGAAAATGTAGAGCTTAAATGAAGTTTTCAGTTTTTTTATATTTTTAAACGTAAAAGTTAAAAAGTCAATATGTAATTCTAAAAGAAGCCATTTTCGGACAAAAATTTTCTTCAACACAAAATTTTAGAAATTGCAGAACTTTTCTATCCTATACTATTTCTATTATATTTTTAATATAATTTTTTGTTAGTAAATTCCATCTTAAAATGTTAGAAATTATAAATTAAAAAAGTGACAAACTTGTTATTTTGTGACAAACTTTCTTTGTCAACAAAAACTTTCAGAAAGAAAAGAATTTAAATAATTTAATAATTTTTTATATTTTTTTTTTAAGAAAATTTTAGCTTTATGTTGAAATTCATAAATATTTCAAGAAGTGACAAATATGTAATTTTCTGACAAAACTCTTTTTTTAGAACTCCAATATCTTTATTTTATTTGTGCAAGTACATTTCAACTTAAAATGTTAAAAATAATATATGTATATTAAAAAAAGTGACAAACTTGTCATTTTGAGACAAACTTTCTTTGTCAACACAAACTTTTAGCCCCTCAATAAAGAAAAAAATAAAACATGGCTTATTTATGAAATTTTCAAAGAAAATCCGTTTCATAAACCTGTTATATTTTTTTTATAAATAAGACCGCCAGAAAATAAAGAATTTTAATAATAATAATAATTTAAAAAAAAGTGACAAAGTTTTCATTTTGTGACAAACTTTCTTTGTCTACACAAACTTTCAGAAAACACAGAATTTTAATGAATGCTAAAAATCATGTATTCCTTAGAAGTGACAAACATGTCCTTTTGTGACAAAACTTTTTATTTCAGCAGAATTTAAGGAAATTTACAGAATTTTTTTAGTGTAAAAACTTAAAAATAAGATCACAGATTTTTCTTCTGACAATTTGTCACATTTTAATTTGTATGCTAAAAAAATTTACAGTATTTTTGTAGTGTAAAAAAAGTACAAATTCAGGAATTTAATCCTAATATGTATGACAAGTTGTATAAAGTAATATTAAGTACTTCAATGTGTTCAGTTCAGTGCAATCAAGGAAAGCAAAATTTTTGTTTAATTTCAAAGAATAGAAAATTTTTAACGTGTAAAAAATTTTTCATTTCGGGACAAAATTATAAATATGACAGAGGCCCTACCATCTCTGAATCAATTAAAAATTCCACAAAAAAAGTTATATTTTGTCAGAAATCTGATAGAACAAAAAGATATTTTTCGTTGAATTAGAGTTTGTAAAATTGTAAAAAACTTTGAATGACTTAATAAAGACACTATTTTATTACGTAAACAAATTCGAGATAAATGACAAATCTGTTAATTTTTTCTCAATTCGAGAATGCAAAGGATTTTAAAAACTTAAATAAGGGAATTTCATATATGTAAATGGCAAAACTGTCACTGTGTGACATGACATCTGGTTCTTCTGAGGTACTTAAATTTTCAGCTTTTAATAACAAATTGAGTTTGTTTAGTCTTGATTTTAATTTGACTTACTTAATAATGACTCTAATTAAAAAAAACCTTAGTTAATAAAATAAGAAATTTTGAGGTAAATTACAGTTGTGTCATTTTGTGACAAGTATTTATTACATATAAAAATTTTTTACATTATTTATGTTTTTTTAAAATTTTTTTTCTTCTTATTTTACGGTTTTATATCGTTTGAAAGTTAACCCGAAAATTTAATTTTAGTAAGAAGACATGATTGTGTGACAAGCTGTCATTTTTTTTATTTTATGCTGTTTTCCCTTGAATGACTTGAAATGTTGGGTTTTTTTTTATCCAATTTTTGCCAAACTTAATTTTTTGATTTAATGATGACTTTATTTTAAAACATCAAACTTTAAAATAATATATTTAACACAAAATGACAGTCTTGTCTTTGTATGACAAGTTACAATTTTTTTTTTTAGAATTCACTTGATTCATAAATATTTCTTTAATGTTGCTAATATTTTAATTATTTTTGAAATAATTTTTTCATTTTTAAAACCTAAACCACATGAGTTAGATTAAATGAATAACATTGTCACTGTGTGACCAGTTGTCATATTTAGTATTTTTTATCTAAGTGATCTGAATTTTTAGTTTTTATTTTATGCCCAACCGAACTTTTGTGAGACTTGTCATTACCATGACTAAATAATGGCAAGAAAGTAATGAGGTTTTAAGCGATGTGATAGTCTTGTCATCGAACTTCAAACTTTAAAAAAAATTATATTTTGAACAAAATCACAGTCCTGTCTTTGTGACAAGTTGCAATTTTTAAAGTATTGATTTGATTTATTAACATTCCGTTCTTTTTAGCTAATATTTTTATTTATTTTGAAATTTTTAAAAGAAACCACAACATTTACGTTTTTAAAAATAACACAGTCACTGTGTAACCAGTTGTCATAATTTGTATTTTTATCTAAGTGACTTGAATATTTAGTTTTTTATGCCCAATAAATTTTTTTTAGACTTGTCATTAGCATGACTAAAGAATGACAATATTTTTAAAGTATAAGCAATAAAGTAGTGAGGTATTATTAAGCCATGTGACAATCTTGTCATTATATGCCAAGTTGTTCGTATTTGTTTCATTGTATGATTTTTACTAGATTTATTCATTTCTATTTTTTTTTTTTTTTTTTTTTTTTTTTTTTTTTTGTAAAACATTTCATTATTTTTAGGAAAAAGTTTTAAAATACATGACATTTTGTCATTTTGTGACAATATTGTAAATATTTTTTTTTTAAGATAATGCTTTAATTTAAAGTAGAAAAGTTGTTTAATAAATCTTTTACAAATCTTAACTTTTTTTATGCGTGTATAAGAGGGTGTATCGTTATGCCCTTACTATTTGTTTTTTATGTGTTTATATAAAACTTTTTTATTATTCAACCACAATGTTTCTTTTATGCCATTTTATTAATGCATATTTGCATATTTTATATCCTTTATTAAAAATATGTATATGAATAGCAACATTTGCTAACGTTTTTTTTTATTTATTTTTGCTTATAACAATTTTCCTTTGAAACAAACCTACACAATAGTAAAAATACAGCAAATTTAATTTAAATTTTATATAACTTTATTGCATAAAATGGGCTTTAATATTAGCACTTTTTACAGTTTATTATAGATACTAAAACCTTAATAAAACTTAATATAAATCCATATTATTAAAATGGTTTCCATGATTTTATTATATTTCCATAAACTGCGTATGGAAATTGGGGTTGTTTGTTTTCTCTATTGTAATGGTAAACTATAGAGTCTATTTATTTAATACTAAACCAAAAAAAATCCACTGACACCAATCGTAGAAATTCAATTGACAAACAGACAGACAGATCAAATACTAGAGCAGTTCAACCAACAACCAACGAACGAATCAACAATTCTCTAGCCAGCATTTTTCGTTTGTTATTTGTTTTATCGATAAAATATTTAAGGCTTGAAATCTATTTGAATATTTGCTAAAAATATTTAAATAATTGAATTAATTCGGGGTGACAAAAAGGGCTGATTTAAAGGGGATTGTTAAGAAAAATATTTATAAAATTCCTGTTTAAACTGGTAGAAAATTCAAACATTCAAAATGCTTTTTTTTTTAAATTTAGTTTGGTATTTAGAAAGAAAATTAAACCAATTAAGTATATTTGCTAAAAAAAATACATTAAATTAAATTAAAATAATTAGTCCAATCAAATTTGTCATTGGAAATTTCTGTCACAAAAGTCAATTACAAATGACATTAAACTGAAATATTTGTGTATTATTTTTATTTAAGTAAACATTTGTATTGTAAATGCGTATTTAAAGTTCTTAGACCACTACTATTGTAGCTTATCCCTCAATTACAATAGTAAAGCAGTGCAGCCTTTGAGCGGTACATAATAACTCGTGTCATCTTTTCTCTGCTTCGTTTTCGCGACTACTGTGGGTGACATTGGCAATCTTCTAGCAAAATTCCAAAAGAATGTCTTCAAGTATCCAGGTGACCAAAAAGTCACCTATCACTTCAGAGATGAACTGGGTGACTGGAATTTAAAGCAAAATAAAAAAATTGTCTTAATGTGTTCTTGTGAATTGTGTCTTCCTTCAAACACCTGTAGGAACAGTTGATGTTGTCTTAGAGTGGTAAAAGTTGATTTACGTCACCTCCACCATGATTCGTTTTAGCGACCAATATAACATTTAAGTCCTTTAAGGTCAGACTTTAGAGAAAATTCCTAATCACTAAAGATTTCAAGAGTAACAAGTCTCTTAAGGACTCCTGCTGAGGGAATAATGCACCCGGAGATAATGAAATCCCTTAACGGATACAATGCGTAAGTTTATCTTGTATATTCGTTTATAATTTGTATTTACTGTCAAGAAAACTGCTGTCCATCGGGAAAATCAGATGCGGACCCTTAGGCCGCTCAATATGGGAACAAACTTTATTTGGAGTTAGACAGACACATATCACTAAAGGTATGTATTTGGTTTCAAGGAGCAAATTAACCAGTTGTAAATTATCACCGTTACTTGTTTAAAGGAAAAGTTTATGTAATGGCATCTAGTATCCGCCTTAAACAGAAAAACATACGCTTTCAAATTAAAGGGGTATTAAAAAATCTTAGGAGTAGCAACTGGGCAGTTAGTCCAGATATCACGGACTTTGCACATTTACGCACTAAAACCTCTGCAATATGCCAAATCAACAGAGGAAATTCCATATTTTTAGCAAATTATAATGTCATTGGAAGGTCACATAGATGACAATTAAAAAATTAACTGCAAATAATTATGTCATCAGTGGGTAACATTGATGACCAAACAAACAATTGCCATTGCAAAATGAGGCATATTATTGATAAAATAAACATGAGTATAAACGTGATAAATAGTGAAAAAAATCTAGATTTCTTAAGGCTTAACAGACGAATTGTCATGCCATTAGTATGATATATGAATAACAAATCAAGAATATTTGTCACAATGATGGCAAAATTAATTTAAGCTCTAACGTCCCATTATTTGCAAGAAAACAATTTGACTTTGATTATAAAATTTAAAAATGTATACTTTAAAATGAATAATTGTCATGTCATCAATATGACACATTTAATACAAATCACTAAAAGTTTTCTATTGATTTATAAATATAAAAATTCAATAATTCTGGCGCTTTTAACTGTCAAACTTGTAATGTCATTTGTCACATTGATGACAAAACAAAAAATTGTCATTAATATCCAATTTACATGCATTCGTAACAAAACTAATGTTATGAAATTTTTAATTTTTACGTCACATTGATGACAAATCAAGAAAAGTTGTAATTTTAATGGCAAATAAAATTATTTATACATTTTTAGCCATAATACTAACAAATCAAGTCATGTCATGACACTTTCAGCCTTATTCCGGTTTCGTTGTCGTATCATCAATCAGCCTTATTACGGTTGTCGTTGTCGTATACGACTGTGTCGTTTTTTTGTAGTATATTAAAGAACACATGTTTTGTCTTACTTTAATCTATTACAAAAAACGACACAGTCGTATACGACAACGACAACCGTAATAAGGCTGATTGATGATAAATAAAGAAAACTTTTAACCTTTTTGTGAAAACTAAAAATTCCAGTAGGTAAGATTGTGGCAAAAGTTTAAAAAAAAGAATAATTTTAGGTTTAGAGACTTAACTGGTAAATATTCTTGTCATTTGTGTGACACATTGATGACACACAAAAAAAAGTATCACTTTGTTGACGAAAGTAATACTTTAAGCGCCTTATTGCTGCAATTTTCAGGTCATTTCTATGACACATTAGTGACAATTAAAAAAATGTTTGTCACGAAAAAGTCACATTGATGACAAAAGAAAAAATTTTTTTTTTTTTTATACCTACAGTTTTAGTAGGACATTTTGCGAACAAAAATAAAATTTAAAAAAAAAAATTAAACTTTGTTTATGTAGTTCTGTTTTTCAAATTGCCTGTCATGTGAATGACTGATCTGGATGGCAAACCATGAACAAATTGCTACTTTAATTAACAAAGTTGTATTGCTTTAAGCTGACAAATTTTCATATCATCTGTATGACACAGTTAAGACAATTCAATAATGCATGGCGCAATTAATGTTTTTTTTTTGTCAAATTGATCACAAAATTAAAAAAAAAATCATTCTTTTGAATCTTTTAACTGGCAAATTATCTTGTCGTTAGTATGAAAAGAGTCAAAATTTTATAGTTTTACCAGTTTTGTATTTTAAATTGTCATGTAATTTGTATGACACATTAATCGTTAACCAAAAGAAAAAGATAGTGAATTTAATGACAAAAGCAATTCATACATTAAGAACATTCAGCTAATTTCCATGCCACTAGTTTAACACATTCATGAAAATTCAAGATAACTAGTCGCAGCAAAGTCACTTTGATGACAAATAAAAAATTTAAATATCTTCTTCTTTTTGACTTATAAACTTTAATTTTTCATATATTAAAATTATTTCAATGACAAAGCTAGACCGAATAAAATTTTGCATTACTTTTCATGGGGCTAATGTAAGTGGCAAATGACAAAAAAGTGTTTGTAGTCTTAGATTATGAAGAGATTTTAATTTAATACCCTTGTCTAAACAACAATAATGCCTCAGATTTCTTTGTCATCTGATCATCAAGCTGTCTTTATAATTAATGGCATTAAATGTTTTTTGCTTTTCAAACTTTTCATACAAAAATCATTATAATTCATAGAAAATCATCATAATTATCCAGTTGTATCTTAAAATACCACAATTGTCTTTTGAGTAAATTAAAAACAATTTCAATCTCAAATAGCAGCAACACACACTACTGACACACAATCATTCACAGTAATCACTTCTTCTGTATACATGTCAATTATGTGGTAATGCTGTCTGCATTATTTTACAGTGTGTGAACATAATAATAGACACATGTACAATGTCTCTTACATTTAAATGCAAAACAATACAACAAACCATTAAATGACAAGAGTAACGCACACAAACTATTAAAAAAAAAAAATAGAGTGATTTAAAAGATATTCAAATATTCATAGAAGTTGTAACAACTTCATAGAGAAACTTTTAATTTTTTCAAAATTATTTAATTTTGTTTTTCGCTTAACAATATTACAATATAAAGAAAAAAAAAATTGAAATAATGGAAGAATGGAATGAAAACGTTTATATTTTTAAATGGTGGGTAACAAACAGACAAACAAATTTATAGTATATTTTAACGCTTCGTTAAAAAAGTGGCTGAAATAATGAGAGCTCTAAAAAGATTTATTTACTGTGATAATGTTATGTGTTATTTGTGTGTTGAAAAAGAGTTAACAAAATAACTTTAAACGGAAGAAAAATGGGCAAAAATATGCCACAATTAGATTTTTTCTATAATGTAAAATCCATAATTTTTGTTTTTAGAAGTGACATTTAAATGACATAGCAAATGACAAGAATATAATTTTAAAATTTGTATGACATTGTAAAAAATCTTTAAGGCCAGTTGTCCACCTTTTTTTGTTAATTAATAATTTGTTTACAACTTTGTGCTTGTCATTAAAGCGTACGAATACCGACAGAACATTTGGTTTCACATTATGGCATTAGGCTTCATTTTAAAAGTCCTTTTTTTTATAAATTTGTCATAAATGTAACGAAACCAAAAGGACATGACTTCCTCAGTCCGAAACTTTGAAAACTTTTATCTTTTAGTTTTTAGTCATTCAGTTCATTAAAATTTTGTCATAAATGTGTTGACAAAACTGTGACTAGAAAATTTATCTAAAATTTATACATATTAAAATCGTTTAAAATATGTTAAATTATTTTTTGTAAATTATAGTTTTGTCATAAATGTGACAGTAACAATGACATGAAGTTTGTAAGTCGATTAACAAGTCTAAAAGAATTTTTTTTAATGTATTATTATTATATACCTTTATAGGGTACTTTGTACTTATTTGTCATAAATGTGACTATTTGTTTTTGTTTAAAGAAAATTTTTATTTTCGGTGGCAGTTTTAAGTAGTTTAGGTCTTTAAATTTTATTTGGTCCGTACTTGTCATTACTGTGACAACACAATGACAAGGAAGTTTATTAAAAATTGCCTCAAAAATATTTTAAATAAAAATGTTCAACATTTTCATAAAGTTTTGTACATTTATCCCGTTCCTTACAAATCAAAAGTTGTGATAAAAAGTCATATTTATGACAAAAAGGCAATTTCGTCATTAGCATGTTACAAGTACTTTGCATTGATGACTTCTGGCAGCACTATCATATGTTGTTTAAAATTATGCATAAGCATATGGGTATTAATATACATTTTTCAACAAATAAAAATGCCTAAAATCAGTGAAAAATAATTTTCTTTTTTTAAAAATAAAAAAAATTTGGCGGTCCGTATGTTAAAAAGTTGTTTGCTTTTATTTGCAACTGAGAAAATATGCACTACTATTTTTGCTCAAGGTTGTGTTGTGCAAATGTGTGAACTTTTGCACACATTTGCATCGTTTGCACACTTTGCACTACCCATCGTTATTATCCTTTATATTAAAATACATCTGTCTTAGAATTCACGTGATATTCATTACCAAATTTTTCGTAAAATTTATTTAATATAAGGATTAATAAAAAGCCATTTAAACACCCTCAATTGTTTTTTAACTACAATGTGTTGAGCACTCAGTAATAACGAAACAAATGAGTGAATAACCAAAGACGAAACAAACAAAGGTACAGTCAATTCAAGTCAAATGAGTGCAATATTCAAAAATATTTTGAATGAAATTTTTTTTAATTTTTACTTTTCATACTAGCCGTTCCCCTTACTATAAATAAATATAAAGCCTGTGTGTTTTATTGTGTGTAGATCGATCTACATTAGTTTTAAAATTCATGTAAACCGAAATTGCCCTGTGTATAAACCCTGTGTGTTAAAATTAAAATTGGTTAGATTTTTCGGAGTGGCAGCATTACTTTCTTTTTCTTTCGAGTACGGCAACTATTGCTTTAACCCTCTACTGCATGCATTATGATCCAGCTACAAATTTATTTTTTTATTTTTAAATTATTTTTTTTTAAATGGCATAATTAAGATATGCAAACAAAATTTTTTCAGAAAAGCAGGTCAGTGAAACAAAAAAATTGCCATATATGGCTTCATATGCACTCCAATCTGTATCACCCTAAAAATGTATTGCCATATATGGCGCTTCATGCAACAACGATAATATAATTTTTTTTATTAATTTTTATATTTATATTTGATTTAAGCAATCAAAAGTAATTAAAATGTAAGGAACATAAGTAAAAAATACAAAAGTAACGCTTCCATGGTTGTATATTTATAAGATTAAAAGTTATTAAAAGCACAGTAAAGAAAATAAGTATTGCAAAATCGAAAACCGATCGATCTACTTATGCGTGGAATAAAGCAAAGCATTTTCTGTTTTTGTTCAAACAAAGATGGACCCCGCATCTAGTACAAGTTATATATGATCGAAATTTGCAATCATTTTGACAAAGCTGGCGTACTTTTTTCCATTTTGGCAGATGAACTGTAGAATCCAGTCTGACAGCACTTAGTGGAAAGTCTTGGCGGCGAGCTTTGTTTTTTGAATATTTCTTTGGCACGTTACAGGAACTCGGGGTTGAACCACAGGAATCTGAACCTCTTTTTCTATTTGCTAGAGTAGTTAGGGTGGAAACAGGTACCGTAACGTTATCCCTAAATGCATGAGAAGCCAAATATGGCACGGAAAATTTGGACGAATTTTTCTGTGAATGCATGAGAGGCCATATTTGGCTGTTCTAAAAATTGCGTGATTTTACGAGTTCTACATGCACCATTAAAAAATATTCACATAAACACTATTCACAAAGCTATATATTCTACAAAAAAATTATATAAGCATTCCAACTTACTTGTAATTTAAAAAATATATGTTTTATTTTATATATTTTTACTATACGAAGTGACCACGCTTACTTATAAACAAGACTGAGGTTTTCTATGCACCTAAGTAAAGAACAGAGAAAACAACATTCGTCTCATAACCACAAAGGCCTGCTTATGTTTTTCAAAAACTTTTATTTTTCGTAACTGTTAGTTTTGGTTGAGAATGTGCATTTGAAATTGAAAAGCCATATATGGCTGCATATGCAGTAGAGGGTTAATAGATCTCTATTCTAAAATGATAATTAATATTTTCTAAATATAGGAGGTTTAGCGGCCCTGAACCCTATCCTAAGAAAGAACCATTTAGAGAAATACAAAATACCAAAAAATCCCTCTTATAGATTCTCATTCACTCAGGAACTTCCATGTTTAATTTTATGTTTCTAGGTCCAATATCAACGGAAATTCAAAAAGTAACAGTTAAAGAACAAAAAAAAAAGTAGCAAAAATAATTTCTTCAGATTCTCATTCACTCAGTACATTGCATGTTTAATTTTATGTCTCTACACGCAGAGAAAAAACATGTTTAAATATGGTCACCTCCAACAAAACTATTTTTAAAGATAATTTTAAACATATTATGTTTAAATTTAACCATATTATTATCACCGACAACCATATTATGGTTAAATGTGATCTAGATCAAGAAGCTACAACCATATTATGGTTGCCTCTAAACATGTTATGGTTAAATATGACAATAATTTGTTTTTAAATTAACAATAGTATTTTCCTCTTCTCCAAGAGCAACAAGCTATGGTTGAAAATCAACCATGCTATTATAAGTGTTAAACATATTTTCGTTATTATTGACCAAAGCATGTTCGGAGGCAACCATAATATGGTTGTGCATTCTTAATGGAGGACACATTTAACCATAATATGGTTGTTGGTGATAATAATATGGTTAAATTTAAGCATAATATGTTTACAATTTTCTTTAAAAATAGTTTTGTTGGAGGTGACCATATTTAAACATAGTTTTTCTCTGGGTGTAGGTCCAATACTGATGAAAATTAAAGACAATTACCAGTTAAAGAACAAATAACTACCAAAAAGCCCCACTTACACGCCGAAAAAAAAATATTTTTTTATACGATCACCTCCAACAAAACTATGTTTAACGAAAATTGTTAAACATATTATGGCTAATTTAACCATATTATTGTCATCGGCAACCATATTATGGTTAAAATAGTCCTCCATTACTAAGCCACAACCATATTATGGTAACAATAGTATTTTCCTCTTTTCTAAGAGAAATATACTATGGTTGAAAAACAGCCATGCTATTACAAGTGTTAAACATATGTTTGTTATAATTAACCATAACATGTTTGGAGGCAAACATAATATGGTTTTGGCTTTTTGATGGAGGACAAATATAACCATAATATGGTTGCCGGTGACAATAGTATGGTTAAATTAACAATAACATGCTTACAAATTTACTTTTTAAAAATTGTTTTGTTGGATGTTGAAAAAGGTTTTTTCTCTGGGTGTACAGATTCTCATTCACTCAGAATTTTGCATGCTTAAGTTTATGTTTTAAAACCAATACTAAAAAGGAAGTTCAAAAAGTACCAGTTAAAGACCAAAAAGGTACCAATGAGTTTCCCCTTAAACAAAATTCTTGTTTTTTTTTAGCTAGAAAATAAAATCTCTAAATCACTAGTGCTATTTATATCAACAATTTGCTTTAAAACGACAAAGTTCTGGTATTTAAAACAATTTAAACGCAATTTTTTTTAAGAAAAAGCACCAATAAAAAGGCAACATTGTGTTTAGCAACACCTGACTGGATTTTTACTACATTTTCCAGATGGGGCAAAAAAAAAAAGTAGTTTAATGGTGGGATGTTTATGAAATCATAAAAAAAAGTTTTGTGGCTCAACTCCACACATGAATTTTTATGGCACATTTCGTTTTGCCGCTTGTAGCAGTCATAAAAAAATTTATTTTAAGCCTGTTGATGAGATAAATGTGGCATTTATGAGGGTTTATGTAAAGTGCGTGCAACATTGCAACCCCGTTGCCACAACAAAAAATTACCACACTTTTTTGGGCTGGATTTTGGTTTTTAGTTTAAAACAAAACAAAAACTTCTTTAGTTTTTCTTGCCGCCTCCTGACTTTTGGATATTTGTTTTTTCTAAAAAACCAAAAATGTGGTACAAATAAAAGTTTTTTACTAGCCAAAAAAATTTCAATTCTTTTATTTCTGTTCTCTAAAATTGTTCAAGATTTTTTTTTATTTTTTTTTTCAAATTAAATGGTTTTCAAATATATTTCTGTTCTTTTGTCTAACATTTTTTTTATTCATTCTCTTTTAGACAACAATTAGAGTGGAAACATTTTGTTTAAATTGTTTTTATCCAAAAAAAAAAAAAAAAAAAAATATTTAAAAAAAAACCATTTTTTGTATCTAATTCAAACCTTCAACTAAACGTGCCAACAAAAATGGTGTAATTAAAAATCATTAATTTGATAACATGAAAAAAAGTTAACTGTTAACAACAATTTAACAATTAAAAATTACACAAAATTTAAGAGTTGCCCTTTGAAAAATTGATGAAGACATTTTGAATAAATTTTTTATAAAATTTTTTTTAAGGGTTTATTTAAATGTTTCTTTTTGTTTTGCTTGACGAATCTATTTTTTAAATTTTCAAATTTTGTTTTGTTGTTTTTAATTTTTTTTAAGAACTTTTAACCGATTCAACAGTTTTTGTTATTTAATTTTTCGACATATTTTTACTGTTTTTTTTTTAACAGTTTGTGTTAAAAATATTTTGACACTTGATGACATTTGATTCACAATATGTTGCCCTGACACATGGGGAGGTGGTGTTAGAAGTCTTGTAATAATAAAATTTTGCAAATAAACATTTTAATAATTGCAATATGAAAAAGAAAACTATTTAGTGGAAAATCTGCACAAAATGTCGTAATAGACAGAAATGTTAAAGAAAAACTAAAATTTTAAATTGTTCGTTCTTCCATAAGTTCAGTCAGTCAGTCAGTCAGTCATTCATTTATTCAGTCAGTCAGTCATATTTCTTATGTGTCATCATTTTCAATATGAAGGCGTGCTATTTTCTTTAATGTAGATTTAGTGATTTTCTAAATGATTTTGGTTTTGTTTTTGTTTTTATTAGAATGTTTTTTTCTCTAAATGTCATGTTAATGTCAAAAAACATGGCGTTGACTTAAAGTTGACAAGTTAATGAATGGGAGAGAGGATGGGCAAAGAGATTGACTTAGTTTTTTTTTTTTTCAAAAACATTTTTAAATAAATTGCTTTGTCCTTTTGATATGTATGTATAAATAAATTCATTTAAATAAAATTTCGTTCATAATTGCTTTTAAGTTAAAAAAAAGAAAGAAAAAATAGAAACACTTAAAAGAATTTTTTTTTTTGAGTTTGAGTCAAAATATTTTTAGTTTTTGTACAAAATAAATTGCAAAACTTTAAAATCCACTAAATATTTTTTTATGATAGTTTTTTTTCTTATTATTTTTTTTTTCCAGGACAATTCTATAAAAATATTTTCTTTTTTTTTCAACAACATCAAAATCATGTTTAAAATTTTATGAGAAAAGTTTCAAATGCTCTCAATTTTATATTAAAAGAAAAAAAAAAAAAAAAAAAAAATAAACTCGGGCTATAATCCCCCTCTAGCAACAATAACCACCACTGTATGGCTACAAGGCACAAAAACATTCTCCTAAAACTAAATTGGCAATAGAAATAAAAAGGAAACTAAAAATAATAAGAGCAAAAAATGGGAGTTGAAAAAAATACAAAGTTAAACCAACTTTAAGTGGATATTTGCGCCCAAACTCTAGGCCACATGTACAGCTTCTGGTTTCCCTCTCATCCCCACTATTAGTTATCCTGCCTTAGTTTTCCAGCCAATATAGTTTTAAAGGCAGTATTTTTTCTATAGGAAAACTTCTTTTGCAATGGCTATAAAAGCTTAAAAGAAGAAAAATAAATAGTTTGAACTTGGTTGTTAGCAATAAGGCTATGAATTTTGTTTTAATACCTGTTAAAATAAAAAGGCTTTTGTTTAAAAAAGAAATCAGTTTGGACTTTTTTCTTTCGAAAAAGTACCGTTTAAAAAAAAGTACCTTTTAAAAAAAGTACCTGTTAAAAAAGTACATATAAAAAGTCTTAAAAGTACCTTTTAAAAAAAGTATCTTTAAAAAACTACCTATTTACAAAATGTGCATTTAAAAAAAAATTGTTTTAAATCTTTTATAAGAGAATAATACTCTTTCTACAAAAAGATTATTTCAAAGAAATAAATTCTCTTCCTGCAAAAAGTACTTTTTCTGGAAATGGTATGCTCTTTTTTTTATATAAATGAACTTTGAAAAAAAAAAACATCACGTCATGTTAAAAAAGTACTTTCTTTTTCCACAAAAATGAATTTTTTCTTAAAAGAAAAGTGGAATAGAAAATTTTTGTAATTTTCATACAAACATTTTACCTAATTTTTAAAAAGAGTTTTTCAAAAAGAGTAGTTTTCTGACAAAAAGACATTTTTATTCAATAAGGCTCTGATTTTTAAAAAAAAGAGGTAAATTTGTACTTGTAAAAATGTACTTTTCTTAAACAAAAAAGCATTTCAAGAAGATCCTGTGATGTGATGGAAAACGATTTTGAAAACAAAACGACCCAAACCGATAATATCGTTTTCAGTATTTTAAAAAACGTTTTTTTAAAACACTTTCCTCTTATCTTCTGTCTATATTCTTCTAAATTTTATATTGTATATGTTAACTGAAGTAAATTTTGAACAAAAAATTAAAAATTTAATTCAGAAATGCTAAAAACGATCGTTTTGAAATCGATCGGTTGCCATCACATACCTTATACAGATATATCTGTTTTTAAAAAACTCTAGAAAAACGTAATTTTTTATTTTTTATTTTTTTTTTTTTTTTTTTTCTATAAAAAAAGTATAAATGGTACTTATTTACAAAAGTGTACCTTCTCTCTGCAAAAATGTACTTTTTTTGCAAAGTTATTTTATTCTTTTAAATAATATAGTAGTAGTCCTTTTTTTTTGAACAGAGATTTTCTACAAATATTTTCTTTTCGTACGAAATATTAATTTTTCTTTCTAAGAAACTTTCCCTAGAATAAGAAAAATTTTGTATTTTGTTTTTTTTTTTCAACAAAAACGTACTTTTCATATAAAATTGTTGTTTTTTTTTTTACAATAAATGGCTCTACAAAAGTAAAAGAAAAGGTTTTATCCTAAATAAAAGTGTTAGTTTTTCACGAAGAGGTTGTTCTTGCAAAAGAGTACAATATCTTTTTTTTACAAAGAGGTACATTTTTTAAAGTTTTTTTTCTGTACTTTTCATTGTTTGTAAAAAAAGTTACTCGGCCATGTTCTGAAAATCGAAATCAAGTGGAAGGAAATCGAATTAATGAAGATTTTCAATTGAATTTTTGCAAAAACGAAAATAGCTTTTGCTGACTTCAAAAGTTGTTTAGGTAGTAGAAAGTGCTCCTTAAAGTATGAGATATATAAAAGGAAATTTTTCTATGAACTTTGAACACGGGAGAATTTTTCAAAATCTGTTCGATTTCAATGTCACGTTGGGTACGTTCGTAAATGCATCACTGCGCTGCATCAGTGATTTCAAATGCTTATATATATTTCAATAAAGTAGATGTGGACCAAAAAATTGTCAAATACTCCAGAAAAATAATAGTCACACAATAAAAAAAATTATAATTACTTTTTTATCTCCAATAAAAAAAGTTTGCTTTTCTGATGCAGCGCAGTGATGCATTTACGAACGCACCCGTTATTTCGATTTCCAGAACATGCCCGATTATTTTAAAACGGCACTTTTAACAAATTAGTACATTTTTATGGAAATAGTACTTTCTTGCAAAGAGGTCCATAATAAGTTTTTATTTGTACTTTTCAAATTAAACGCGATTTTACTTAAAAGATGCTGTCTAATTCACAAAATGTATTTTCTTTAAACGGTACTTTTAATAAATTGGTACTTTTTGGTTCATATAATAAACAGTAAAGATGGTACTTTTTGACAAGTTTCTTTTTTGTACTTTTCTAACAAAAGGTGAGTCTCTTTGATCTCCAGATTACTAAGAATGTATTTTTTTAAACGGTACATTTTGCAAGTTGGTTCATTTTAAGACAAAGAACACGTTTAAAGTCGGAAAAGTACTTTTTCTTAAGTACTTTTTAAACTTTACCAATAAAACACGATTTTTTTTTAAAAAAAGATTCTGCTAATTTTAAAAAATATTTTTCACAAATTAGTACATTATGGGTAAATAATACTTTTCTCGGCAAAAAGGTACTTTTTGGTAAGTGTTTTTTTTTTTATACGTGATCTGTACTTTTTTTTTAATAATACGAGCCTCTTCGTAAAATATAGTGCCTAGTTTACAATGAGTATTTTCTTAAAATAGTACTTTTCACAAATTAGTACATTTTTGGGCAAATAATACTTTTTATACAAAAATGTACTTTTAAAAAAGGTGTTTGTTTTTATTTTAACGTGAGATTTCTTTTAAAATGTTGCCTAGTTAACTAATAATATTTTATTTAAACGGTACTTTTTAAAAATTGGTACATTTTTAGGCAAAAAATAAAATTCTGTCATGTTTTTTTTTCATGTTAAACCTTTTGTTATTAAACCAAAGGCAGTTATAAAAAAACTATAAATCTTTTAAACCAATTAAACCACAATTATAAATCGTTTTTAGATTTTTTCTATGATTTTGGTCTAAATGTTTCTTTTAAGCCAATTACCACATAATTTAACATTAATTTCACATTAAATGTATTAAAATGTATAAAAAAAAATGATGTGCAATGAACTGAAAAATTTCCCTAAAAAACAAACAACCCCCTTAATGGGGACTCCCAACCTTTACCAAAGAAAATTGTTCATATAAAACCCATTAAAATTTAAGGACTGACATGCAAATCTCTAACTAGGAAGGACTAAACGCAAATAGTACTAAAAGAAAGGGGGAAAAGAGTAGTAAAGGACATTTCTAACAAGAAAAACTACTACGTATTACAATTGGTTTTATTTTTTGGAATACATGAATATAAATCAAGCCACACTACACTTTAGGAATTGCAAAATAATGGTTGAGGTTTTTTTTTTAAAGAGAAGTCAGCAGGAAACTGAAATTTGCAAATTCAGCTCATGAAAAACAAGAAAAACAAAAGCAACCAAATGTAAATTTCTTAGCAGGAAAAAAGGCAACTAACTCGGACAAATTACTCTAAACAAATGGAAAGGAGTCCCTCTATTTTTTTTTTTCTTAAACTACTTTCCAACTTAATACAATTTTCGCAAAATGTTGATATCCTTTTGAAATGGTTAGTTTTGCATTTTTCTTTCTTAACTTTAGCTACCATCATGATTTGCTTTTTTTCATTTGCTTTTTATTTCAATTTCTTTCTTTCCTTTATTTGCTTCAACTTCCGTTTCCGTCATCATCAGCAGCATGTAAAAATTACTTAACAATATCAGCCATTCAGCAGCCGTTAATTCGATTTTTATTGTTTTGAAAGAAAGATTTGAAAATTGTTTAAATTTATGTCTTGTGTATAAATTAAATAGTGAACAGAGCAAAAAAACAATGGGAAAAATAGAATTAGAGATTAAAGAAGGTAACAATAAATGTTGAGTTAAAGATTTAAAAAGGAAAATTTTTTAAGGAAATTCGACATAAAATGGCCTTTTCTAAAAAAGAAGCACATACTTTTTTTCTCGCATTTTTGCACAAAATTGCTCGTTCTTTTATCAATTTATTTGCACAAAAAATTCCTCGCATTTTATGAAAAAATGTCTAGGAAATTTGTTACTTTTTCGCTCAAAATTAAAATAGAAAATTTGTCGCCTTATAACGCAAAATTCCTTTAGAAAACTTTTAGCTTTTTAGAACAAAATTCTTTAAAAAAAAAAAAATTCACCTCAGCTAAAATATTTCTTGCCATAACTTTAAATTTAAATAGACAATTTCGCACCATTCACTGCAAAATCAATTACCTTTAGCGTTAATCCTCAATAGAAAATGTCTCGACTTTTCAGTTTTAACTAAAAATCTCTACAAAAAATTTCTCGCTTTTAGCAAGAAGTATCTATGGAAAATGATCAGAAATGGTTCGCTTTTAAGCGCAAAGTTTGGCGGAAATAAATTTCTCGCCTTTTTTCACTCAAAATATCTGTAATTAATGTTTCGCATTTTAACGAAAAATTTCTGTATAAAATCTTCTTCTTAGCGTAAACTTTTCTATAAAAAATAGCATCCGTTATCGTTCAATTAAAATAGAAAATTTCTCACCGTTTACCGCAAAATTTTTAGCCTTTTAAGAAAAAATCTTTATAGAAAATGTGTTAGCTTTTAACGCAACATTTCTTTAGAAATTTTCTCGCTGTGGAAAATGATCCGCTTTTACAGCAATATTTCTTTAAAAAAATGTTTGCTTTTAAGCATAAAAGTTTTGAAAAATATTTCTCGCCTTTTAACGCAAAATATCTAAAATAAATTTATCGCCTTTTAACATAAAATTTCTCTAGAAAATATAGCACTTCTTAGCGTAAAATTTCTATTAAAATGCCTTTCCTTAACGTTAAATTTTGATAGAAAATTTCTTGCCTAAGCAAAAAACCTCGTTCGAAAATGTGTCAGCATTTAAGCTTTAACGCAACATTTCTCGCTTTTTAGTTAGAAATTTCTTTAAAAAATTTGTTGCCTCTTAGTAAGAAATAACTATGGAGAATTATCGCCCCTTTTTTGCAGAAAATGTTCGTTCATCTTTAAGCGAAAAATTATGAAAAAATTTTTTTTACGGAATATATCTGTAATAAATATATCGCATCTTCCAGAGAAAAGTTAAGGCTTTCAAAATAAACTTTCTCGCCTTTTATCACAAAATGGCTATAGAATAATTCTACTTTTACAAAGTAAAATTTTTATAAAAATTCAATTGAAAATTTCTCACCATTTCGCGCAAACTTCAGTAAAAAATTACTTGAATTTAAGCTAAAAAAAAAACTTCAATAAAAAATATTTCGTCTATTCGAAATAAATTTCTAACGAAATTTTTTTTCTCTCCTTTTATCATTAATCTTTACAAATTAAAATTTCTATAATAATTCGATGGACAATTTTCCAACCTTTATCGCAAAAAATAGAAAATTTCTTGACTTATAGCGAAAAACTGCAATAGAAAATGCTTCATCTTTTCTCGCGACACATAAATAAATAATTTTTTTTTTTTTTTTTTTTTTTTGCGCCTAAAGTCTAGTGCTCCGTTCGAACTTGCGAAAAATGTTGAGCAACATTGATTATTTATTTCACACGAAAATTTTGAAATGGTTCCATATTTTATATCTCGCGATTTTTCAAAACTTAACATTTTTATTAGTAGCAATTATACTATATTATATTATGCGGAGGTAAACAAAAATCATATTTTTTTTTATTGTCATAAAAAAAAAACAATATTTTTTTTATAATTTTCCAAACCAAAAAAAAAAAAAAAAAAAAAAAAAAAAATAAATTTTATTATACATTTTAGCACTTTTCTACATTTTTCTTTGTGAAACGGTTGTTATAAAAACCACTTTACACATACAAAACAAAAAATTACAAAAAAATTATAAGCTGTTGCTTAAAATTCCGTGCGAAATAATATGGGCTGCACTTGTTTCGTACGAAAAATAAAAATGTTGCTAGAAACATTTCAAATGTTTTTCCTAATATAAAATGTGTACAACTGTATCAACATTTTTGCGTTTGTATATCAAAGGAATCCTTGTTTTTTTTGAATTTGAGAACATTTCGCACGAATTACTCAACAGAGTACCAGGTTTAAAGGCGAGAAGTTTTACCTAAAACAATAAAGGGGTTGCTACGCCACAGTTCTATAGAACATTGTTCTTATTTGCCCTAGTTAATGGTTTGGGGTCGCATAACAATACCGCGTTTTCGCCACAAACAAAAACTCATTTATAAGGGGCGGACTTCAAAAGTTTCGGCTTCCTATATAAAGGTGTAGGTCGTTCGAAAAATCGTGGAGGAGTATCATAATAAACCATAATTTGTGGTAGCTATATAAAATAATTTCGAGGCCTTTTTAGTGGCTTTGCTGTTGAGGGGGTACCTTAAAACCAAACCAAAAAGGACCTTGTTTAAAAAAGTACATTGTTTCTATATTTTTGCGTAAAAGCTTTTGATCTGAATAATTTATTATTTTCATTTTGCGTTATTTTCTTTTAGTACCCAAGGTCACGTATTGTAATTAGTAAAATACTTTGTATTTTCTCTGCAATCTTGCCTCCGTCCATTATCATTTTGTAACATTCTAGTACATTGCAATAAACGAATTTCTCTTTTTTTTTTATTTATTTTTTGTTAACTACAAAAAAGAGATCTAACCTTTTAGGAATTAACAAATTCTGTGCCAAATTAGTTTTTCAAGCCATACGTTTCATACAAGCAGAGATAAAGTTCGTTCTTAGCAAAGGTTATTTAGTAATGAGGTGACCCCTTCATAAAATTTTAATTTCTTTTACATTTTTGTCAACATTTAATTGGGGTTTTCTCTATGCAATGGATTACGATGTTGTTAGGAAAGTATGTGTAAAGATAAAGATGAGTGTAAGTTTGGAAGTATTTCAAAACTTTTATTTAAGATTTTTTTTTTTTTGGCCAGATAAGCTTAAAGTTGAGAAAAGTATTTAAAGTTTCTACGTATCTATTTTGAAATTTAGAGCTAAAATCAGAAGAGACAGTTTGTAAAGAAATTGTTATACAAATTTTTCGCCAAACGGCAAAAAATGTTCTTTAAAAATTTTAGGCTAAAATGCGATTTTTTTTTTGTTAAAGGCGAGAAATTTTTTATAGAGTGTTTGCTCTAAAAGGTAAGGGAGCTTTTTTCTAAAGATATAATATGCGTTAAAAGAAAAAGACTTACATAAAAATTTTGGGCTAGAAGGCGACACATCTTCTGCGAATTTTTTCGCTAACAGGCGAACAACCTTCTATAGCAACTCATCGCTAAAAGACCAGCAAAATATTCTCTAGAAACTAAACACTTAAGACTTTAATTTATGTGCTTAAATTTAACAATTTGTCGTAAAGAAATTATTTGTAAATAGAGACAACATTTTTATAGAAATTTTTCCTTAAAATGCGACAAATTTTCTATAGAAATATTTTGCAGGAAAGCTAGAAATTTTCAATAGATTTTTTTGTAGTCAAAGGCTATAGGTTTATAGAAATTTTTCGTTAAATGCGAAAAATGTAACTTAAATTAGAATTTTGTTACTTAAAGGCAAGAAATTTTCTATAACAATTTTTCTGTAAACGACAATAAAGACTTTTATATAAAAAGCAACGCAACGCCAAAAATTGTATTTAAAGCAAAAACAAATTCAAAAATATTTTATAATTTTGTTGTTGCTTTCTACAGGAATGCATATTGAATTTTTAAATTTCAAACACTTCATATTTTGTGGCGTTGAAAATTTTAAAAACGATTCATAATCTATTTCTGTAGAAAGCAACAACAAAATCAATTAAAAAATAGTTTAAAATTTGTTTTTGCTCTCAATCAAATTTTTGGCTTTTCGTTGGGTTTTACACAATTAGGCCCTAAGTTTATTGCTTAAAAACGATCGATTTTTTTTTTTTTTTTTTACTGAAAGCCGACTAATTTTTTTTGTTTAATTTAATTTTTAACTTAAGCCTAGTACTCTGTTCCAATTTGTGAAAAATGTTCAGCAACATCTATTATTTCATGCGGAAAATTTGACATGTATCAATGTTACCTATCTCGAGAATTTGTACAATTTGACGTTTTTAATCTTTCAAAGTATGCGACATTGTTTTGCATATGTAAACAAAACCCACATGTATTTTACTAAAAAGTATTTTTTAAATAAAAAATTAAGTAAAAATAAAATTATATATTGATGAAAACCTGTTACCGGTTGTGTTATTTATGTTTTGCAGTTCTCATATTAATATTAGGTTTAAACTTTTTTCATTTGCTTAAAATTCCACGTGAAATAAGTGCAGCTTATATTATTTCGCAGTTTTAAAAAAAATGTTGCTAGAAACATTTCGCAACTTTTTCACAAATTAAACAGAGTACAACTCTATCAACCTTTTTCCATAGAAATTCCGCACAAGTTTTTTTCATATGGGTTTTGACAGCATTTCACGTGAAATGTTGAACAGAGTACTAGGCTTTAATGCGAAAACAATTCTGTAGAAACTTCTCAATTAAAAGCTAGAAATTTGCGATAAAAAATTTTTTCCTCAAAAGCAAAAAAAATTTTAGAGAAGTTTTTCGTTTAAACACAAAACATTCTGCAGAAATTTTGCGCTAAAAGACGAGACATTTTATATAGAAATTTTAAGTTTTAAAGCGATAACAATTGTGTTAAAATTTTGGGCTAAAGCCTGGCTGGCACTCTTTTCAGTATTTCGTGCAAAATGTTGTCAAACTCAATATAAAAAAATTTCTGTGAAATACAAACGAAAAACATTCGAAATGTTTCTAGCAACATTTTTATTTTCCGTGCGAAACAAGTGCAGCTTATATTATTTCGCACGAAATTTTAAGCAACAGCTTATCATTTTTTGTAATTTTTTATTTTGTATTTGTAAAGTGGTTTTTATAACAAGCGTTTCACAAAGAAAAATGTAGAAAAGTGCTAAAAATTTTTAAAAATAATATTGTTTTACTTTTTTAATGACAATTAAAATTAAATTTTTTAAATTAAAATTAAATTTTTTAAAATTAAATTTTTTAATTATCATTAAAAAAGATAAAACAATATTATTTTTATAAAATTTAAGCACTTTTCTACATTTTTCTTTGTGAATCTCTTGTTATAAAAACCACTTTACAAATACAAGATTTATGTTTACCTTCGCAAAACAATGTTGTACACTTGCAACTAATAAAAGCTAACATTTTTGAAAAATGGCGAGATAGATAATATTGATACATGCTAAAATTTTCGTGTGAAATAATCAATGTTGCTCAACATTTTTCGCATATTCGAACAGAGTACAAGGCTTTAAAGAAAAAAGTTTTTTAAAGAAGTTTTGCGGCAAAATCCGAGAATGTTTTGGCTTACAAGGCGAGAAATTTTATACAGAAATTTCGCGGAAAATGCCAAAATTTTTAGTTGAAAGGCGAGAAATTTTATAGAGAATTTTTTTCTTTTTAAATGTTGCGCCAAAAGACAAGAGGATTTCTTTGAATGCTTACCGCTAATAGGAGATAAATTTTCTATAAACATTTTGCCTGTAGAAAATAAATTTTCTTAATAAAACCTTTTATTAACCTGTTTTGTTTTACGTTTTCCCAGTATTTAAGAGATTATTTCTGCTTTTTGTTTGGAATATTGAAGCAGGAAGTCCTTTAAAAATCTTTTAACTTTTCTTTTTTTTACCATTTACTTTAAACTAAAATATTTAATATTTCCAATATTTAAGTAAATCTTTTGAGAATAAATTTTGTTTGTTTTACTTTTAAAAGCAACAAAAAAAAAAATATTTTGACAAACTGCTGCCATAAGTAGTAACAAAACTTAAGACAAACTTGCAACATATTTTTCTTGCCACGACCGAAAAAAAACAACAACAAAAATACACTTTACCACTATTTATGCATTATTTGCTTTAGAGTTTTTCTTTTCGGCAGTTGTTTTTTGTTTTTCCCCCATAAAGCTTCCCATCATTTGTTGTTTATAAATTTGTTGCTTCATAGTTGTTGCAAGAGTTGTCTTGTTGGTATTTTTGTCTATTTTTTTTTTCTATTTTTGACACAGTTGCCACTTTTAGCCTGATTTATATTCTTGACTTAAACAGTTGTTTAATATTTTTATTTTTTTTTCTAGCCACAATAGTTAAGAGTTTTACTTGGCTAAATAGCAAATGCTACATGCGACATGTAGTTTGCAACAAATAAAAAAGTATAAAAAATAAAACAAAAAACACTTTGCAATTAAATTGTATATTTTAGCCTTCTCGTTGCAAACATGGATATGTGGACCAGACCATATTTAAAGACAATTTTATTTATTACAACACAAATTTTTTTAATTTTTTTTTTTTTTGTACTGGCAGCCTGATGACGACGAGACTTGATAATATCATGTTGAGTTTCTGCAGGCATATTCTGCTTTATGTAGCCGTTGGTCTAACTGTCTGTCTATCCGTCTGTCTGGCTGTCACACTTTGCAGTAACTATGCGACAACAAGAAAATAAAATTTACTCTATATTTACTTTAGTTGCTGGCTTTATTTGCGCAATTTTTTTTTCTCGTTTAACAAATTTATAACAATTGCTGTACAATTAATGCCTTGTGAAATATGCAAATTTTTTTTTTTACTTAATGAATTTACATCTGAATGGAAATAACAATTTTGAGAAAAATGAAAACCTAAAGCTTCAAAAATATTCTTATTTAATCATGTATTCATATAAACTTGTAACGGCTTTTTATGTACAAGACACCAAAATTCTTTAGAAATGATTTTGCCTTTTAACGTATAATTTCTAAAGAAAAAATAAATTGCATTTTTCTCTATCAAAAATTGATCGCCTTTTTACATAAAATTTCCAGGCGTTAAAGGTTTTATTTCTATGGAAAAAATCTTTCTTACCTTTTCGCTCCAAATTGCTGTTAAAATTTAGGGCAAAACTTTCGATAAAAATTTCTCGCCATTAAGTTGGAAATTTTCTTGCTTCATAACATTAAATTTCTATAAAAAAAGTTTTCGCTTTTAAGTGAGAAATTTTTTAAGATAATTTCTCGCCTCTTAATCAGAAATTTCTGTAAAAAGATTTTCGCTAAGCAGCCATAAATTTTCATTAGAAATAATATCGTTCTTGGTGAGGAATTTCTATAAATAAAATTCTCGCTTTTAAGTACAAATTTCTAAAATTTTAGTGAGCAATTCCTAAAGAAATTTTTTGCCGCTTAGTTAATTTCTATAGATATTTTCTCGCCATTTAGTTAGAAATTTTCTCGCCCTTAAGACAGACAAATTTCTATAGATATTTTCTCGCCTTTTAGTGAGAAACTTAAAATTGAAATTTTCTCGCCTTCTAGTGAAAATATTCCTAAAACAATATCTCGCCTTCTAGTGAGAATATTCTATAAAAAATTTCTTGGCCTTTAGTGAGAAACTTCAATAGAAATGTTCTCGTCTTCTAGTGTAAATATTCTATAAACAATTTCTCGCCTTCTAGTGAGAATATTATTTAAACAATTTTTCGCCTCCTTGTGAGAATATTCTGTTAACAATTTCTCACCTTCTTGTGAGAATGTTCTATAAAAAATTTCTTGGCCTTTAGTGAGAAACCAATAGAAATGTTCTCGTCTTCTAGGGAAAATATTCTATAAAAAATTTCTCGCCTTCTAGTGAGAATATTCTTTAAACAATTTTTCGCCTCCTTGTGAGAATATTCTGTAAACAATTTCTCACCTTCTTGTGAGAATGTTCTATAAAAAATTTCTTGGCCTTTAGTGAGAAACCAATAGAAATGTTCTCGTCTTCTAGGGAAAATATTCTATAAAAAATTTCTCGCCTTCTAGTGAGAATATTCTTTAAACAATTTGTCGCCTTCTAGTGAGAATATTCTATAAACAATTTGTCGCCTTCTAGTGAGAATATTTTTTAAACAATTTCTCGCCTTCTAGTGAGAATATTCTATAAACAATTTTTCGCCTTTTAATGAGAAACTTCAATAGAAATGTTCTCGCCTTCTAGTGAAAATATTCTATAAACAATTTATCGCCTTCTAGTGAAATTATTTTATAAAAAATTTCTCGCCTTCTAGTGAGAATATTCTATAAACAATTTCTCCGCTTTCTAGTGAGAATATTCTATAAATAATTTCTCGCTTTCTAGTGAGAATATTCTATAAACAATTTCTCCCCTTTCAGTGAGGATATTTTATAAAAGAACTTTTTCGTCTTTTAGCGAGAAACTTCTACGGAAATGTTCACGCTTTTTTGTGAGAATTTTCTGGCTCCATAGAGAGAAAATGTTCAATCCAAATATTCTCTCTTAAAAAATATAAAATATTTTAATTAATTTATTAAAAAAGTGACCTAAGCTAAAAAAATATATGAAAATAAAATATCAAAAATTTCTATAGAAAATTTTAGGCTTTTTGGTAAGAAGTTCCTATAAAAAGTTTCTCGTATGTAGAATGATATTTCATTTCTTTTGGTCAACAATTTCCATAGACAAATTTTCGCTTAAAAACGTCCAATTTAAATAGAAGTTATCTGGCCTTTAGTTAAAAAACTATAAAAAAAAAGGTTTTCGTCTCTTTGAAAGAAATTTCTAGTAAAATGTTTTTGCCTTTAAATAATAATTTTCACCGGAATTTTCTCTCTTAGTAATACAATTCTTAAGAAAATTTCTCGCCTTTTAGTTAGAAATTTCTATAGAAACTTTCTCGCCTTAAAGTAGAACAAGCATTTTGAAATTTTCTCACCTTTTAGTAAGAACTTTCTTTAAAAAGTTTCACGCTTTTAAGTTGAAAATTTCTATAGAAAATTTCTCGTTATTTAGTAGAAAATTTCTAAAAAAAGGTTTTCGTCTTTTGGTATGAAATTACTATAAAAAATTTTCTGTTAATTTGTTTAGCCTTTGAGCGAAAACTTTCTGAAGAAATGTTCACGCTTTTAGAGAAATGTTTTATATTTTTTTTTTCTTTAATAAAGAAATTTTCTAAAAACATTAACGAGCTTTTTAATGACAAAATTTTCTTGCACATCAGCGATACAAATTTAAGACTTGCCTAACAAAATTGTAATTGTAAAACTTATCATTAAATTTTGTGCACAAAAATGGCTACAACATAAAATATTTTTTATAGCTTTGCTAATATTAGCCTTTAATATTTTTTATATCTTTGCAATATTCCATCCGCCCAACACCCCCCCAAAAATTGATAGAATATGTAACCTTGATACCCTTTAGTAATATCTAGTTTGTTAATACAACAAATTTTATTAGCAATTTTTGTTACACTTTATTTCTTCTTATCTTTTTATTGATTTTCGTTTACCCCATTTTAACGGCTTGTTTTATATCCTCTCCATAATGCGTTTAAAATGTTTTTCAAACTAAATTTTAATGGTTTCTGTCTTCAGTTTCAATATTAAAGTTATCTTAGGCAAATATTTGAAAAAACTCATTAGTATGCTTTTTCATTCTTTCTTTCTTTTTCAGCCAGAAAGAGGGATATAAAGTGATTTGTTTTAGAATGTCATCTTTCGGATGTTTGTCCATTTAAAATCCATAAAATCGCCACTGTTATTTTTGTCTATTTTCAAAATATTTGTTAAGGCCATTTACAGTGTAAACTTTGGCTCATTCGAATGTTTAGACCAGACTCAAAATGACATTCATTGTCATTATATTTAAAAAAAAAAAAAAAAAAAAAAAAAAAAAAAAAAAAAAAAAAAAAAAAAAAAAACAATTTTTTTTGACAAAATGCCAAAAATAATGTTGGTTTTATTGTAAAGTATTTTTATACAGATATTCTTAACGCTTATTTTTTTTGCCATTAAAACATGTTGCTTTTACAGTAAAACCTAGTTGAGAGAAACATTTGAAAACTTTTGGAAACGCAAACCGCAATATAAACATTTTCTTATTTCAATAGAACTTAGTTCTTTTTTTAGGTCAAAGTCTTATATTTGCTAAGCTCTTTGTATCTAGAGTTTACTGTTTTTTTGTATTTCAGTCAATTCTTTGTTTTATCATGTTTTATGTTCTTTCAAAGTCGAAAAAAATAAATATTTTAACTGTTGCATAAAAGCTCTAGAACAAATTATAGAAAATTGTAATCGAAATTTAAGTGCTGTTTAAAAATATCAAGATATGTATTTTTAAAATTATTTATTGTCTAACCTGGTAACACTGCAGCTAAATAGCAATAATCATAAATAAGAAATTGTTTATTATTTCAGTTACGCAATCAGATAAGTTTTCAAATTACAGCTTAGCAACAATTTTGCAATATTAAAGCCTGGTACTCTGTTCAGTATTTTGTTTCTAGCAAGATTTTTATTTTCCGTGCGAAACAAGTGCGAAATAATATAGCTATTTCGCAAAGAATTTTAAGCAACAGGTTATCATTATTTTGTATTTGAAAAGCGGTTTTTATAATTTTCGTGTAAAATAATCAATGTTGCTCAACATTTTTCGCAAGTTCGAACAGAGTACAGGCTTAAGCCTGGTACATTTCACGTGAAATGCTGTCAAAACTCATATAAAAAAAAAAAACTTGTGCGAAATTTCTATGAAATAATGTTGTACTCTGTTTAATTTGTGAAGAAGTTGCGAAATGTTTCTGGCAACATTTATTTACAACTGCAAAATAATATAAGCTGCACTTATATCACGTGGAATTTTAAGCAAATGAAAAAAGTTTAAACTTAATATTAAAATGAGAACTGAAAAATTAAATAACACAACCGGTAACAATCTTTCATCCATATTTTTTTATTTAAAAAAATAATTTTTAGTAAAATACATGTGGGTGTTGTTTACATATGCAAAATAATGTCGCATACTTTGAAGGATTAAAAACGTCAAATGTTGCAAACTCTCGAGATAGGTAACATTTAGTCAATTCACAAGGTATCCTAACATGTCATATTGTCAAAATGTCCTAATATTTCACAATGGTTTAAAAATATTGTTGTACGGCTCAGCCGCTCAGCGCTGGACTTTTCTGATTAATTACGACAGCACAATAAACACAGCAAGCAACGTTCTATTTATTTAAGACACTTTTTGTTAACAAACCAACAACAATATTTTTAAACCATTGTGAAATATTAGGACATTTTGACAATATGACATGTTAGGATACCTTGTGAATTGACTAATTGATACATGTCAAATTTTTCGCATGAAATAATAGATGTTGCTTAAAATTTTTCACAAATTGGAACAGAGTACTAGGCTTTAAGATAAAAAAAATGTTTAAAACAGCTAATTGGCAACAATGTTGCTAAACAGACTAAAAACAAAAAAAATAAGTTTAAATAAAGTTTTCAACAAATTCCTTCATTTAAAACTCCTTGCAATGTTGTACTAGGCTTAAGATAAAAAAAATGTTTAAAACAGCTAAATGGCAACAATGTTGCTAAACAGACTAAAAACAAAAAAAATTATTTTAAATAAAGTTTTCAACAAATTCCTTCATTTAAAACTCCTTGCAATGTTGTACTAGGCTTAAGATAAAAAAAATGTTTAAAACAGCTAAATGGCAACAATGTTGCTAAACAGACTTAAAACAAATAAAGTAATTTTAAATAAAGGTCCCTATTACGGTTTACAACTCAACCCAGTTAAGTTGTAATTAAAACAAATGGTTGTGATGAGTGGTAAATTTTTGATGTTTTTGTTCGCCGCAATATAGCAAAGTTGTAAACCATAATCCAAAAATTAAGAAATTAAGAAACCGTAATAAGGGCCAAAGTTTTCACCAAATTCCTTCATTTAAAACTCCATGCAACGTTGTAGCAAAAAAAAGTAGTTAACATTATTTATTAAAAAAAATTTTCCATCGTTTTCTTTAATTAAAACATTTCGAAATATTAAATTTTTTTTAACAGTTTAAGCATAATGTTGCTAAACATAGTTGCAAAAAAGATGCTAAAAGATTATAAACAAACAAAGTTTCTTTTGATTTTTTTTTTTTTTTTACAAATTTTGATAGTTCGACAAAAATGTTGCCAAAAAAATAGTTTTAAAAGCTTTTGTTTTTAAAAAATTTCAGACTTTGGTATTATAGTCGGAATACAGTTACCGAAATCTACGTTGTTCTTTTTCAACATTGTAACTAAACAAAGTTGGAAAAAAGAATAATTAATTAAATAATTATGCTTATCATTTTGTTCATATAAATTTACATCTAAAAACATTTTAACCAGTTCTGCAACAATGTTGCTAAATAAAGTTGCTTAATATTGTTTAAACAAACCTTATCTAAACAAATTTGCTAAAGCTCCCAAAAATGTGTTTTCGTTTGAATATTTATTTCATTATGCGCTTTTTATACTTATGCAACAATGTTGTTAAACAAACTTTCCAAAAATATTCAGTTTTAGTATGAGCAAAGTTTGACATCCTTTTTTACAGAAAACCTAAAACATATTTTATGAATTTGGGGGTAGGTACCTTTTTACTTTTAAATTCGTTAATTAACGTTCACAAAAATTTACAGTTTTCTTTTTGCGAAAACTAAATTTGTTAATAACCAGGATGGAAAAATAAAATGTTGATAATCATCGTGTTTCATTGTTTATAATTATAAAAAAGTCTATGTTTTTATAGTAGAATGGTATATATGATATGCTATGGGGTTATTTACACGGTGTCTTTTCAGACATGTCTGTTTTATTCATTCTCTTTTAAACATACTTCCATATTATAATTTAGGATACATTGTTGCAGGTCATTTAAACCTCTCGCAAAAACAAATGTTTTTATAGATGTGTGTAACTAAATGTTAATCTAAATGTTTGACACTATTTTCATGCATCAACATTGCTTAGCAACAGTGTTGCTGCTGGGAATTTTGCGTATTTATTAACATTTTAAACAAATTAATTTTCATTATTCAGAATATATTACATATTAGTTTTATGGTTAATTTTTTTTGAGCAAAATGTTTATAAACATAAAATAATCAACTCAAATTAAAAAAAATGTTTAAACATATTTATACGTAATAACATAATGTATTTGATTCAGCTACAAAGTTGCTGAATCATGTTGCTGCCACTTTTTGAATTTTTTTGCAAACATTTTAAACAAATTTGGTTTCATTTTTTCCTTTCAGCACATTTTATTTTTCCATCTCTTACCTATACCTAATAATAGTACCGCAATTGTTCCTTGGACACTATAAGCCTAGTGTTCTGTCATTACATCCATTAGCTCTTGTCTACAGCATTTGCACTCTCTAATTCGTTCTACTAGCTCGTTTTAGAAAATTGTAAAATACCATATTTACGGCATATGGATCGATTCATTACCATATGTAAATATCTACGCATGAAGATAAAAAAGATTGGAAAATTGTTTAGATTTTCGCACATGCACTTCTACTTTATAATGTGCATAAGCCTGCCTGTAACTCAAAATTTGCTGGTGTTAAATGCAGATAGAAGTTGCCTGTATGGGCAATATGGTTTGTATTTGCTTTTCTCTTTAGTCTTTGCATACTTTGGCCATCTTATTGGCTTTCGAAGGGAATGACAAGACCCAGCTATACACATGGGTAGAACGGTTAGTTGGTTGGTTGGCTGGCTGGCTCTCTGACTGTTTGCTTGTCAATATTTGTAATTTTACTCTACTTTAATTGTTGTTTATGTGCGTTCAACAGAATATATTTTGGTCACATTAATACCCAGTCAGTAAGTGTATGTTTTAGGTTGTAATCTCAGTTTCAGTGTATTTGAATATGAAATTTGTGTGTGTGTGAATTTGAAGCAAAAAGTTTTTAAAAGGCTTCAAAAAAGAAAAACGATAAAGATTTTTGGAAAAAAATTCTCGCTTAATAACAATAAAATTTAATAGACGATTTTTCACTTTAATACACAAAATTCTTATAGAAAATTTGTTACCTTTTAGCGCTAAATTTCTTTAGGAAAATTATCGCTAAATATCTATAGAAAACGTTTTGCCTTCTTGCGTCTCGTTATTAAGCTAAAATTTTTCATCGATTTCTCGTTATAAAGCAGAAATATAATAAATTTAAAAAGCAATAAATTTCTAGTTAAATACTTCTGATTATTACAATTTCGCGCTTAAAATAGTAAAATGTATATTGAAAAGTTTTCGTTTAATAGCAAAAAATGTCTGGCTCAATGGCGATACATTTTGAAAGATTTTCTTTGGTTACTAGCTACACAGAAAAAAGTGTTTTATCAATTAAAAAAATGGTTTAAAAAGTATTTAAATTTAATTAATGTGATAATTGAATCAATTATTTTTTTTGTTGAAAGAAAATTAAAAATTTAATTTTGATTCAATTAAAATTTTAGTTGTTTTGAAATAAATTTTCAATTAAAATCTAAAAAAATCTTAATTGACTTTTTTCGTTTAAAATAAAATAATTAAAACATGTAGAATTGTTGTTGAGAATTGCCAATATTTATTTAAATAAATTAACACATTGTTTGAAATGGCAAAGTTTTTTGATCACTTTTTTAATTAAAATTAAAAATATCATTTATTGAAAATATTTTTTCAAAATTTTAAAATTTTTAGTAATCAATATACTCATTTTGGTAATGAGTGCAAAATCAACAACTTGTTTGCTTGGTATTATGAATTTAGAACAAATTTGGTGATTGGAGAAATTTAATAATTTTTTCTGTGTAGCTTTAACTTCAAAACGAAATTTTTTGTTTAAAAGCAATTAATTTTTCGTCTAATTAAAAAATACTTGCAATTTTTCGCTTATTAACAACAAATTTCTAATAAAATTTTATCGGTTAAAAGCGCGTAAAATGTTTTCGCTTGATAGCAAATTCATAAACTTAAAGATTTTTTTTCGCTGTATGGCTTGAATTTTTTTTTAATTTGCTATAAATTGTTAAAGATTTTTTTTATACATTTGCGATAATAGCAATAAATTTGTTAAGATTTTTTTTTCGTTTAGTGGCGATAAATTTTATAGTAGCGTTAAATTTCTATAAAAAATTTCTCCTTATTAGAGATAAATTTCCAAAAAAAAAAATATTTATTTAAATTATGTATATATTTATTAGCCATAAATATGTATTAACAATTTCTACGTTCACAACGATAACTTTCTATAGAAAATGTTAACCTAATAGGCGAGAAAAACTTCTCGCTTAATATAAAAAAGTTCTGTAGAACATTTCTCGCGTAATAGCGTCAAATTAAAAAAAATTTTATTTTGCTTACGAGCTTTAAATTTTTTTCTTAAAATTTGCGATAATAACGATAAATTAAAAAAAATTTTTTTCTTGCTTTTATACAATTTCTATAAGTTTCACCTTATAGTGATACATTACTATAGAAACTATCTGACTTTATTGAAAAATTCTGCCTAAGAGCGCGCTAAGTTTCTTTGTATATATTTCTTGTTATTTAGAGCTAATTTTGAATAGAACCTTTCTTGCCTTTAGGCCCTTAATTTATCACCTTTTAGAGCTAAATGTCTATAAAAAAAGTTTCGTCTTTAAATTTATTTTAGTAAATTTTTCGCCTGTTACCGCAACATTTTGTGGAAAAGTTCTTGACTTTCAGTGATCAAAATACTAGCGCTAATTTTTTTTTCAAAAAAAAACTCGCCCTTTAGCGCTAAGTTTTTATAAAAATATATTCTCCATTTAGCAAAAAATTTCTCGCCTTGTAATTATCAGTTTTATTTATTTTAATTTTTTGCACATTTCGAAAGAAAATTTGTTGCACTTAATTTTTAAAAAAATTTCTCGTCCTTTAGCACTTAGTTTTAAAAGAAAAATGTTTGCTTTTCTTTAGAAAAATTTAAATTTTCTTTCTTTCTAACGCAAAATTTTAATATGACAATTTTTAGCTTTTTGCACAAAATTTCTAATGAAAATTTATCGCTTTTTACACAGTTTTTTTTTTTTGAATAAAAAATTCTTTTCGCCTTTAAGAGAGTAAAGTAGGGCAAAGACATTTATAGAATTTTTTTTTTGGCGATAAAGTTTTCATACAATACTTTTCGTCCACTAGTTATTTGTTTTATTTTTTTTTTTTTTGTTTGCTTACACCAACACGAAATTTTCCGCTCCAAATAAATTTAATCTGCTTTTTTTTCTAATTGGTCAGAGATAAAACCAATGAAACTCAGATATGAAAAACCTTTAATAAAAATGGTCATTGTCAATATTAGTAAAAAAAAAAATATAAAAAAAAGAATCGTTTTTGTGACCACAACAATTTATTCAAATGTCTGGTATAACAAATATTTAATTTATGTTTTATTTAATTACAACCGCATTTAAATACATAATAATATTTTTTTATTTAAAACTAATTTTCTATAATTTAAAATTAAAACTATTGTTTTATATAATTTTTTTTTTTTTGCAGGATGTTTTACACAAGATTTGTGTCACTCATGGCCAGGTTTTGCGTATTGTTATTTTCAAGAAGAACGGCGTCCAAGCCATGGTGGAATTCGATTCTTTAGATGCGGCTTCTCGCGCTAGAGAGAGTTTGAATGGTGCTGACATTTATTCGGGTTGCTGTACTTTGAAAATTGATTATGCCAAGGTAAGAATTGTAGAAGATCTGTAAATTTCTCTAAAACGTACTTCAATGTTCTTAATATTGTTATTATTATTATTATTTTTTTTTTTGTAAATTTCTTTTCGTAACAGCCTGAAAAATTGAACGTTTACAAGAACGAAGCAGACTCAAGCTGGGATTATACTTTGACAGCTGGTAAGTTTCAAACTATTCTTCATGTTTTTTTTTTTTCTTTAATGTATTTAGTCTTTTCTTTATTGTTTCTTATCTATGATTTTCTGCACTCTTCCAAAGAAAAACATTTTTAAACAAAATCTCAATAAATTCTGCTTCTATCATTCATAATTTACTTAAGACACTTTTTTTTTGTAGACGGAAAAAGAAAATTGAATTTAAATGTATGAAAAAATCGTTTAAAATTTGGCCTTTAAACGCAAAATTTCTATAGAAAAGGTTTTATAAAAAATATTTTTTCTTAGCGAAAAATTTCCAATTTTTGCGCCAATTTTGCGCAAAAATTCTACTGAAAAGTTTAGGCCTTTTAGCGAGAAATTTCTATAAAAATATCTAGCTGTTTTTTTTTAGTAACTGCTAAAAAAATTTTCTCGCCTTTGAGTAAGACATTTTTGTTAAAAGTTTTCGCCTTTTAGCAAGAAATTTCTTTAGAAAATTTGCTAGCTGTTTTAAGAGAAATTTCTTTGCCTTTTAGTGAGAAATTTCTATAAAAAATCTATAGGAAAAGCTTCGCCTTTTAACGAGAAATTTCTTCAGAAAAATCTGCCAGTCGAGCAATTTCTGTATAGAAATTCTCCCCTTTAACCGATAAACTTGAATAGAAACTTCTCGCTAAAAGGCAAGAAATTTTTGACGAAAAGGCGAGAAAATTTTGTAAGAAATTTTGTGCTTAAAGGAGAAATTTTTGTTAAAAAATTTTCGTCTTTTAGTGAAAAATTTATATAGAAATTTCATAAAAAAAATTATTTGTCTTTTTGCGAGAAATTCGTATTGAAAGTTTTTCGCCTTTTACCAAGACATTTTTTTATAAGAAATTTTCTTGGCTTTTATTAAAAAAATTTATAGAAAAGTCTTCTTGTCTTTGAGCAAGAAATTTTTATAGAAATTTGTTTCCTCTTTTTGAAGAGAAATTTCCATGAAAATTTTTAGCCTTTTAGTAAGAAGTTTCTATAGGAAATTTTTGGCCTTTAAGCAACAAATTTTAATAGAAGATTTCTCTCTCACCTTTTGGTAAAAAGTTTTGCTTAAAATGTTTTCGTTTTAAAACAATAATTTCCTATAGAAAAATTCGCGCTTTAAAGCGAGCTATACCTCTTACATTTAATACAAAATTTTCTTTTTCTTAATTTACATACACTAAAGCATGTTTTATTTTTTACTTTACAAAAATTTACAAATTCAAAATTAAAAAAAAAAAAGAAAAATCTAAATTAACCAGCAGTTCTTCAAACAAAAGCCAACACACAAAAATTTAATACCACAGAATCAAGTCCAGCGATACTATCCACACACTCTAGAAATAAAAAGAATAATTTTTTGGAAAATTTAAAATTTCGTAAACATTTAATTTTTTATAAAAAGAAAAAAAAACTCACACACACACACCTACACTGACAAACATTTTTAAAAAATTTTAAAATGCTTAACAAAATTTTAATCATTAAAAAAAAAAGAAAAAAAAGTAAACACAAGAAACTTAATAAATTAAGTTTATAAACAAAAACAAACTTCTGTATTTTAAAAGGAGGTAGCAGACCGTTAAAGGCCTACCTTCAAGGCTGTAGCTTTTTATGGCATACTTTAAGGCGACTTAAAGTAAAGTTTAAGATACAATTTATGTTAATCTTAAAAGAATATATCTCAGGATTTTTTTTTTTTTATAAAATCTTATTAAATTTCCCCTCTTTCTTACTACGTTTCTGTACTAAACTAAAGTTTTCCTTTTTTTTTTTGTTTAACTTGGCCTGGCCTACTTATTGTATTTGTTGGTCACACTCTTTTTGAAAAGGTAACACCTGGTTATACGAATATATTGTCTCTTATTTGTGTTTTCCTTGTATTTATTTAATATTATTTACAAAGATACTTTACAAACTGTTAAACAAATATCAGAGAAGTACATACAAATAGATACACATTTCCGTAGGCGGAAAACTTACAAAAAATAAACAAACATTTCGGCTCTCTAATAGTCATTCGCTCATATAAAATTTATAGGTTGTTTAGGGATGGCAACTAAACTGAAGTTGTGTTGCCAGTTAAATAAACATTTTTTATTTTATTTTATATATTAACACCAGGGCGTTGCCTGATTTCGCTGCTGGGCAACACAACTGAAGTTCAGTCGCCCTCCGTTATCAACCCATTATTTTTTTTTATTTTGAAAAGTCACTAACTTTTGGATTGCATTTAAAGTAGATTTAATATGACACCACAACGTCAAATAAAATAAATAAATAAAACCTCTTAAAAAAATAAATAAAACGAAAATTTTTAAAGTTAATTGTCGCTTAATGCAGTGGGAGGGTGGTAAAATCGCATTGACAAGTTGCACAGTACACGCGTAGAATCCATATATGCATCTTAAGGCCGGTACTCACTATCCTACATAATCGTACGATTCATTCACACGAAAATCTGACGGAATTTTATCCGACATAAAAAAATGTCTGCAAAATCTGCTGTCAATGCCACACTATCCCACAAAAAAGATGCAAACTCAAATGACTCAGCTACTTTACAAGAAAATGCAACTCTGATCGCATAGAATCTATCATTTTATGAAAATTTTTATAAATATTTGCAAGTCGGACAGACTGTCAATAAAATCTGTCGCTCAATTCATTTTTAAGCCACACTGTCATACATTATGAGCACACACGATTTTTTTGACATATCGTTCGACTAAATAGGATAGTGTGTAGTGGCCTTTAAGCATGAAGTACATTCTAATTTTGCATGCGTCGCATGCGTCTTAAAAAACGGTCAAGAAAGTATAAAACGCGTAGTGCGAACCCTCCAACTTAAAGAAAATTTTGCTCTAACAGTCGTTTTTATAAATTCATCGCCAAACGATAAGAAATCTTCTAAGAAGTTTTAAGGCTAAAAGGCGTGAAATTTTCCATAGAAATTTTGCTATTAAGTACGAAACATTTTTTATTAGAAATGCGAGAATTTTTCGCTATTAGGTAAGAAATTTTTTATAGAAATTTAACGCTTAAGCGAGAAATTTTCCATTAAAATTTTGTTCCATAAAGGCTATAAAAACTAATCGCTTAATGCGAGAAATTCTCTAGCGATATTTATCGCCAGAAAAGCCGAAAATTTACTTAGATATCAATTACCAAGAGAATAAAAATGTTTTGTTCCCAAAGCCAAAAAATTCACAAGAGAAATTTCGTCGGCTGATAATTTAATTGTCGTATGTGGATTCCGATAGTTTCGAGTAAATTGAGTTTGAACACATTTTATTTGAAAATTGCTTCAGCAAATACCACATACCACAATCTCAACACTTCATATCTCGTAAACCGTATGAGGTATCGAAAAACTGATTACACCAAATGAAAGATCAGGTCGGAAAACCTAAAGAATCGATCTTAACTCAAATTAGCAAAAAATCCACATACAACATTTAAATTATCAACCGACGATTTGTTGCGAGAAAGGCGAAACATTGTAAGAAAAATTTCCCGAAAGCTCGAGAAATTTTCTGTAGATTTTTTTTAAACTGACAACGACAAAAAGCGACAAATTCCCTAAAAAAAATATCACTGAGAGACAAAAAAAAAAATGTATTGCTAAAAGGCGTTTTTTTTTATATAACATTTTCTTAAGAAGCAAATGGCGAGAAAGTTAAAAGAACACGAGACATTTTTGGTAGAAATTTTTCGCGATTTTTTTAAAATTTTTATTTTCTAAAGAAATTTACCGCAAGAAAGTTCAAAACTGTTATAAAAAATGTTCTCTAAACTACGAGACCTTTGCTAAAAAATTAATCGCTAAAAGGTGAGAAATGCTCTATAAATAAAAACGAAAAAAAATCTCTGCTAGTTAATCGCTAAAAGTCTAGAAACGTTCAATACAAATTTCGTAAAAGGTAGAAAATTGTTTTATAAATTTTTCGCTAGAAGACCAATCCATTTTGATTCTTATTACTAGCAAATAAGCGAGATATTTTCTTAAGAAATGTATCGCAATAAAACGGAGAAGTTTATTTGATAATAAAAAAAGAAAAAATTTTGTTACTTAAAGTCGAATAATATCCTATGCATATTATTCGCTATAGAAATTCCGAAAACGCAAAATAATTTTCGCTAACCATCTTAAATTTTTTTAGAGAAATTAATCGCTAGTACGAAATATATTATCTTTGGAAATTTATCGGTTTCGAGCGGGAAATTTTCTTTAAAAATTCATTGCTTAATAGGCCAAAAAATTTTCTAAATTTTTTTTTTTAACTTTATTCTAAAAGTCGAGAAAATTGTTATTACAATTTATCGCTTAAAGGCAAAAAAAAAATTATAACAATGTCCTACCAAAATACTTCAATTTACATTAAATAATACATTATAAGGTACTTTTTAAATCCTGCATTTCTCATTTAGCGTTAATTTTGACGACATTTAGTTGTTCACAACGTCTTTCGCATCAGGCCTGGCATCTTTAACCACTTTAACCACCAACTGGCGCTGATGTTAAACTAAAAATCCTCCCACTCAAAACCATAAACAGAATGTGAAATTTAAAAAAATATGTATAGAGAAAACTGAAAACTGTGAGGAAAACTGAAGAGGCTAAACAAAAAAGCGCCATATAAAATGGCAATAAAAAATTGCAAAAAGAAGAAAAAAAAAAAAAAAATTAACTGAATGAAAATTTTCTAGTTTCGTTGGCGGTTGAGTTGGTGGCAGTTTGTTGATGTTGGCTCTGGACTGGCTGGTTGTTTATTTATTTAAAAAGCGACAACAAACTATAAAAAAAATGAACAACAACTTAAGTGACACGCGACAAATTAGCTAAACATTATAAAAAAGGCGACGTACAAAACAAAATACATTCACTTCCACATTCGTTTTATCTGTGAATGACGAACGAAAATTAATGTAAATAAATAGGCGAAGATTTTGGCTATAACATATAGCGATTTTAAAGGGAGCCATGTACATTTAAAAGATGTTTTAATGGTAATTTTCAAACAAAAACTTCTAACTATTATTACGCGATACTTTTCTTATACAAATTATCTTAAATTTAAGCGATAGTTTTCTTTAGAAAATGGTTCGCCTTTAGCTTTACTTTTCTATCAAACATTTATTGATTTCTTTCAATAAATTTCCAGAAAAATGTTCGCTCATTTTTGTAAAAAATGTCTATAACAAATTTCTCGATTTGGCGTGGTTTTTCTAAACAAAGTTTTCTCCCTTTTAAGCAAAAAGTTTTTGTAGAATATTTCTCACCTTTTACCGATAAATGTCCTTAACGAAATTTCCCACTTAAGCGCCACTTATCTGAAGAAATTTGCTCGCCTTTCAGCGATAAGATTATACGGAAAGACAATAATTAGTATTGTGGTTATTTTATTGAACTGTTAATGGTTTTTATTCCAAATTTAGATATTTTAATTAGGCTTAAGTTCATTGAATTTAATTTTCATTAAATTATTTTTATGAAGACAGGAATTTTACAACACGAAATTAATTAAAATTTTTATTGAAAATGTTTCATTCTTGACTGCGCTGAGATTTGAACGGAAAGTTTGTCGCCTCTTTCTCGCTTTCAAGCAAACAGTTTTTGCTGAATATTTCTCACCTTTTACCCATAACTGTTAATGCAAAATTTATCCCCATAAGCGTTACTTATCTGTAGATATTTTTTCGCTAGATATGTCCTCGCCTTTTTGGAGAAAACTGTTTCAAATAATTTTTCGCCTTTTTCCCAAAACTTTTCGCCTTAATAGAGCTTTAGCTATGATGCCGCTATTAGTAAGAACTTTGATGTCACCAGTTTCTTTTTTCTTTAATTTTGTTCAGTGTAGCTTCTATTTAACGCAATTTTACTCGTATATTCATTAACAATTTGCTAGCGTTAAATGACAAAAAAAAAAAAAATTTTAAAAGAGGAAAAATTTATTTAAATGAATGATAAATTAAATTAAACATTTTTTATATGAAATTAAATTCATTTCTTTAAAAATAAAAACGAAACAAAAAATACTGGAAAATGAATTAACTAAATTAAAAAGAACTGTATCGCTCTGTTGAGAAAACTAAAATAATGAATGGAAACGAAAAAAATGAGGGGGAAATGTTATTTTTTTTGTTTCCAGGGGAGGCGACATGTTGTCTGGTGAAGCTTAATAAAAGACCATTTGGAAAAATACAGCAAATTGAATTGAAAAATTTTCTATAGAAATGTATCGCTAAATAACAAGAAATTTTGTACAGAAATTTTTTGTTCTAATGCGGTAGGTTTTTTTTTTTTACAGAAATTTATTGCTTTAAGATGAAAAATATTACGTAGATTTTTATCGCTTTAAGGCGAAGCATTTTCTATAGAAATTTATTATTGCCTTAAAGTGGACAGTTTTCCATAGAAATCTATCGCATAAATTTTCTACAGAAATAATCATTTAAAGGCACAACAATTTTACGTAGAAGTTTATCGCTTTTAAGCGAAAAATTTTCTTGGGAAATTTATCATTTTAAGGATAGATATTTTCTATAGAATGTTATCGCTAAAAGACGAGAAATGTTCTATTAAAATTTATAGCTTTATGGTGAACAATTTTCTGAAGAATGTTATCGCTTTAAGGCTATAATTTTATTACTTTAAATCGATTAATATTCTGTATAAATTATCGTTTTATGGCAAAACAATTTCTATATAAATTTATTGCTTTTAAGGCGAGCAATTTTCTAGATAAATTTTTTTTATTTTATTTTAAAGCGAAAACGTTTTCAGAAATTTTATTCGGTTTAAGGCGGGCAATTTTCTAGAGAAATTTATCGTTTTAAAGCGAAAACTTTTCTAGAAATTTTATCGGTTTAAGGCGTTCAATTTTTTAGGAAAATGTATCGCTTTATGTTGGTAATTTTCTATAGAATGGTATTGCTTAAAGACAAATTTTTTTTTTACAGAAATGTATCGCTTTGAGGCCGAAAATTAGGCAAAAGATCTCTTTCTTTGGAAAGTAATCGTTTTAAGGCTATAAATTTTCTATAGGAATTTATTGCCTGAAGTCGAGAAATTGTATTGCTTTAAGGTGGTTAATTATCTATGTTATCGCTTTTAGTCGGAAAACGTTATATAGAACGTTATCGCTAAGCGCGATAAATTCGCTTTAATGCGAGAAATTGTCTGTATCACATTTAATCAGCAAAAGGGAATTAACTCAAAAATTTTTTTTGTTTACTTTATCGAAAAAATCGGCACGTAAGTTTTGTTTTATTTTGTCAACTATTTGGTAATGAAATAATTTGTTTAAAAATTATTTCTCATATGCCTCTAATGTAAAATTAAAAATTATTTTTCTTCTGCTGAAAATTTTTAGTTAATACCCTCTTGTTAATTAAGTGCGATATAATTTTATTACTCGAGAAATTTTCTACAGAATTTATCGCGAACTCCAAAAAAATTTCTATAGAAATTTCTGTTGAAAATTACTCGCAAAATATATTATAATTTACTGTTAAATAACGATTCTTTTTCTAACAACTCGCAAAACGATCAAGCATTTTTCTAGAGAAATATATCGCTTAAAGCCGAAAAAATTTATTTGATCGCTAGAAAACTAAAAAAGGTTAAGCTATCTAAATTTTTAATGCTTTCTTTATTTTTAAAGAATTAAACTATTTGTTAACTTTATTATCCTTTCTCTTGTATATCCTTTTATCCTTGTGACACATTTCGTTTCTTTCCTATCTTTATATTTTCATTTTATATTGACAGATATTTTTTTATAGCTATTGAGAAATAAACTGTGTCAGGTTGATTAATTCAGCTTGAATGAAGAAAACCTATCAATACAATTTCGAACTCAATTAAAATTTCACTCTCAAACAGAAATGTCGTTAAATCAAACCACTTCAATTTCGTTGCAATAAAGCAACAAAAAAAAAAAAACGCCAGAAGAAGAAATATCAATTAAGAAAAAATATTTCAATACTTCAGAAAAATGCATCATCTCTTTGTAGCAACAGCCAAAATAAAAGTGAGAAAAAAAAATATCCAGAAAAAACCTCTGGCTGCTTTAAAAAAAGGAATTAAACGCAAATTGTCTATGACACTATTGTTAAGAAGGAAAAATATGTTTTCTCAATAAAGTTTTTCATTAAGTTTTTCCTTTTTGGCTTTTGTATCATAATGAAACTGGTGATGACTGTGGCTTGGCTGGTTTTAAAACACGGATATAATAGACGAAATAAAAGAAGAGACAGAGAAAAAAAAAAACCTCAACCTATTGAACCAAACATTCAACAACAATGACAAAATCCTAGACAGGACAAAACACCAGACAGACGAGTTCCATAATAACAGTGATAAAGGCGTTTAAATGTTTTTTTTTTCATCTTTCGGTTCCTACAAAAGTTTCAGCCATTGATTCAACACAATTAAACAGGCACAAATAAATTTGTTTGTCTCCTGCAAAGATCTGTCATGGTCTACGCCCCATTTATGAGCCCTTTAGGTATTTTCGTACAGAAATAATAGAAAAAGTAGCGAAACATAAAAAAGGCTTTTCTCCAAGATGACGAGAGTAAAGAAGTGAAAAAAAAAACAAAGGACTCGGAAAGATAATCATTATAATAAAAGTTCAATTTTATCTTGATAAAATATTACGAAAGAGGGTCGTTTACACTAGCAAAAGTTCATTAGCTTAGAAAAATTTTAATGGGCCTAAATGGCTAAAGAACTATTCAAGAATTATAAATGTATAACTGAACTTAAAGCGAATTAGACTGGAACTGAACTGGACTCGAGGTAAAACTCAACTCAACTAGAACTGCATAAGATATGATTTGAACTAGAAAAAAAAAAAAAAAAAAAAAAAAAAAAAAAAAAAAAAACTAGAACTCAATTAGAACTGCACGAGAACTAGAAAAGAACCGAACTTTGACATAATTAAAAGTAAACTGAAATAGAAACGAGCTAGAACTAAAATAAAAATAAATCTGAAACGAACTAGAACTAAAAATTATCGGAATAAATAGAACTGAACAAGAATTGAACTAGACCTGGACTAGAATTGAAAAAGAACTGAAGTAGAATTTAACAATAACTTGGACTAGAACTGCACTGGTGTTGCACTAGAATTGAACTAGAAATACACTAGAATTAAACTTAAACTGAACTAAAATTGAACCTAAACTGAACTAGAATTGAACTAGAACTGAAAAAAAAACTGAGCTACAACTGAACTAATACTGAGCTAGAACTTTTTTTTTTTTTTTTTTTTTTTTTTTTTTTTTTTTTTTTTTTTTTAATTCATTAATTATTTATTAACGTTTTGTTTATACACATTGAAATCTTATATCTAACCCCCCGAAGCCTTTTGGCTTGTCTGCAGGATATGAAAATAAAATATGCATTAGTGAATTATACAAAAATAAAATAAATATATAAAAAAAGAGATAAATAATTTAAAACAATGGTTTTTTTTCATTGCGTGGAAATAAAGTATTTTTTTAAAACCGATTTTCTTCTAAACGGATTCGTTATAGTTAAAAAATAAAAACTGAAGTAGAAACGAACTTTAACATAACTTAAAGTAAACTGAAATAGAAATGAGCTAGAACTAAAATAAAACTAAATTAGAAGCGAACTAAAAATGATCTAAATCTAACTAAAACTGAACCTAGAACTGCACTAGAACTGAACTAGAACTAAACTAGAACTGAACTAGAACTGAACTAGAACTGAACTAGAACTGAACTAGAACTGAACTAGAACTGAACTAGAACTGCACTAGAATTGAACTAGAATTGAACTTGAACTGAACTAGAACTGAACTAGAACTGAACTAGAACTGAACTAGAACTGAACAAGAGCTGAACTAGAACTGAACTAGAACTGAACTGGAACTGAACTAGAACTGAACTAGAACTGAACTGCAACTGAACTAGAACTGAACTATAACTGAAATAGAAATGAGCTAGTAGTGAATTACAACTGACCTAGAACAAGTTTTGAATGAGAACTGCACTGGAACTGAAGGCTAATTCTGGCAGTCGTCATCGAATACTTTTTCGTTTAATAAAGCGATTTTGTAACTAATTTTGTCAGTCGATACTGAACGTATCGAAATTATTTTTCAGTGTTTTAAAGCATTTATTTGAGTTTTCCAAACACTGAAAAAAATCATTTCTATTCGTTCAGTATCGTCTGAATGAATCAGAAATAAAATGTTCGATCAAAAACAAGTATTCGATCACGACTGCCAGAATTAGCCCCCTGAACTAGAGCGGAACTTGAACAAGTTTTAAAGTAAAACTGAACAATTTTTTTCTATAAAATAATTTATTTTCCCTTTTTTTTTTTGTAAACTAAATTATAACAATTAATTTACGAAAAATATCCTTATAAATGATGTTGTCAAGGATATATATTTTCTATAAATGTAAATGAATTTTATTTAAACATTTAAAAACTATTTATCTTGATTTTCTTGTGTCTTTAACTTAATTTATGTGTTTAGATACACTTCTGTTAGTTTTACATACATTTTCAGAGCAAAATCTTTTTTATTTTTTGAATTTATAATTATCGTTTTTTCTGTTTTTTTTTTTTTACACAAGACCTCCTGCATACATTCTTGTAGTTGTAGTCAATTTGAAATACATTTATTTCGTATTTTCTTACAAGAGTTTGTGCGTTATATATAAAATGTTATTACGTAAATATATTTGTATGTAAATATGTATGTGTTAGTATATTTAAATTAATTCTATGTCTTTCTATAAGTCTATGTAATCCCAGGATAAGCATAAAATGTTTATAGATGTCGATAGATTTCAAAAGGACATTATTATTATTTCATATGAATACAAAATTAAACAGAAAAAGCACTTAAGAAGGAACAATAAAATGCAGTAATTGGAGGGGGGAAGTACATAAAATAGCAATAACAATAAGTTTAGTTCAAGGATTTGCCATAAGGATAACTTCTTTTTTTAGTATCTTCTAGTTTGAGCTGTCAAATAATGGCACATTTGCCTAAATTTCTTTCAGTGTATCTTATAATCTTTTTCAAAATTTAATCATTATAAAATTTTGTTATTTGTGTTGTAATATATAAAACGGATTTGGAAGAGTTTATTATGGGTAAAAAGAATCTCGGCAAAAGGCTGCTGCAAAGTGATATTTTGTTTGGTATTTATGAAATTATGTATGAAAATGTGTATGCTAAAATACACATAAAAGACAAAAGGAGGGCCAGGACCGGAGAATTTCAATAGTTGTTTATGTTTCACTTACACACAACAAACACTCGCATTAGAATCACTACCTTAATTCATGTATAAAAAACCTTGCACAATGGGACCTTTTGGTAAAGGTTTATAAAACCACAAAGTCTTACTCTAACAAAGCTGTATTGTATTGATTCCTATTGTATTGATTGTGGAACGAAATCCTGCCATCCGGATGTGTCCAGTATCATCAGTTTCATTACAGACCAGGTTTCTGCCTGTTTTGCTTATTTCGGATTTTAGTAGCCTTCTCCAGGTGTAAGAGCGGCCAACCTCTTCTCCTGCTGCCTTGAGGGTTCCACCAGTCAATTGCCATTTTCTATATATGATATATCATGAGGTCTTCTCAATATATGGCCAACCCAGCTTCATTTTCTTTGGGCATTTTCTATGCCGATTGGTGTTTCACCTGTTCTTAGCTCTAGGTCTCTATTGGACACATTTGGCCAAAATATTCCCACTTTTTTTCGAATGTCGCTTGCAGCAGAGTTCCAGGATTCACATCCATAAAGCGGGGTAGAGCGAACATTTGAGGAGTACCTTTATGTATTTGTGGAGACTTCCATATTCTCTGTAATGCACCATATTACGGTGGGTGAGTTTCAAATGGTCAGTTGCAAAGCAACTGGCTTTCTTAAATGCATTCTACAATGTAACCGTAACATCTGTGTTATCTGTGCACTAAAAAAGTTATCGATGCGTACTCGATAAGCAAACTGTATAACGTTAAACTAGATTTTTTGACTTGGACTGCAAAGTATTATGATGTCATGGAACTCAGCCTGGTTTGCCTTTTTTATGCGATATGCAATATATTCACGTGATAAGTAGCAGAACTATTGCACATCCTCGAGCTCTATGTTTTTCGACCCAGAGCTAACACAGATTGGCTTTATTAAAACGTAGAACCAAAGCAGAACAGGAGCTGAGTTTATGTGTTTGAATTACAAATTGCATTCTACCAAGTAAAGTGGAATTTTTTAAAGGCATAAAACTTTTTTTTTTAAATATAAAACACAACAACTGCAATGGAAAGAACAAAATTTTGGCTGAGTTGACACACGAATTTTATGGCATTTTACTTTTAAAACATAAAATGTGGCTTAAGGCCTCCGCGACTGCACCTAATGAACGCCATCCTATCGGTTTAATTTTGCATCACTTTTTCGAGCATATCCGGCCTTATTTCTCCAAAAGTGCTTCGAATGTTGGCTTCTAAATGATCAATTGTTGCTGGTTTATCAGCATAGACCAGCCATTTGATGTACTCCCACAAAAAGTAGTCCAAATGTGCCAAATCACATTAAGAAGGTGGCCGATTCGCAGGTCCATTTCTTGAGATAATTCGGTCGCCAAACTATTTGTTCAACAAAGTGATGGCTTCAAGCACTGTATGTCATGCTGCGTCGTCTTGTTGGAATCATTTCTCCCACAAATAATTTGCAAGGACATGAGGAGTAAAAAAAAGAAAGACAAATCACAAATCATTTGCCTGTAGCGTTTGCTATTCAAGGTAATGTTGGCACCGGTTTTGGATTCAAAGGCAAATGGGCAAATGACGCGACGCCTTCGGCATATAAACGTCACCGGTTTCGGATTCAAAGGCAAATGGGCAAATGACGCGACGCCTTCGGTATATAAACCTCACCAAACAGTGAATTTTTCCGAATGTAATGGAGTCTCATGAGGATTGTGCTCTTCCAAATAAACGACAATTCTGCTTGTTTGCATACCCATTAAGCCAGAAACGAGCGTAATTGCAGAATATTACGAGTATTTGACGATACAAATCTGGGGGCTAATTCTGGCAGTCGTAGGCGAATACATTTTCGATTCGAAAGCGATTTTATTTCTAATTTTTTCAGTCGATAATGAATGGAACGAAATTATAAGGTAATTCACGTCAAAAGTTGCATTCTTGCCGAAAAGCAAAAGTTTATGTACAAAAATAATTGTCTATGTGGTTGTTGTTATGTTTTTGCACTTTAGCTTTTTCGCAAGGGTGCATCTTGTGACGTATGTAAATAACCTTTATTTTTTTAGTGTTGTGAAAACTCAAATAAAAAAATAATTTCGATTCGTTCAGTGTCGACTGAAAGCATTAGAAAAAAAATTGATTTCGAATTGATAAAGTATTCGATAACGACTGCCAGAATTAGCCGCCTGATTCAACTTCCAGTTTATTCTCAGCCTACACACGACGCAATACGTGGTCTGCTGGCTTTAATTTTTGCACTAGTTGGATCTTATATGGATGTTGGACAAGATTTTCCCACAACAGTTTCGAAGTAGGGCACAGACGATTCTTTGCGATAAGGTGTATTAATTTGGGAACGGGGCTACCTATTAGATGCGGCCGTGCTCGTCGGATGGGGTGTGTCCAGGTTCCCAATGAAAGGTAAACTAACTTACTATCTGTACCGCTACAAGGAGAACTTAACTTTAGGTAGCATATAAAGAAAATAAGCGCGATATACTATACAGGGAAAATTAGAAAGCTTTCGAGCAAATTCGAGTCCTGTCACACTCATGTCTACATCGGCGATGGCTGCTTCTATACAGACGGTATGGGCTCGACTTGGATGCATATTATCAAAAAGAGTAAATACTGCAATCAATCGATCCATAGTACTGCTCAGATGGACATTTATGCGCACCGTAAGCTAGATAAGTTTGGCGAATCGAGCTCGAATTTTTGAAATAAATTTCCACGATTTGTAAATGTTGTTCTGGTGTATGTTTTTGCATGGTGATTTACCGAAGTTCTATACTGAAAAATCAAGGTCATAAGTCTAAGTCAAATCGAAGACAAAAATCAAAATCACACACTTCGTTAGTATGACAGCTCGTTCGTATAACAGTTATAAAAAGAGTGCCTCGGAAAGGTTGAAAAATAGGTTTCCAAGGACCCCAATTTCCGCTCAACCTTTAATCTATTTGCATTACATTTGTCCATTACGCCGAAAAGCTATAGATTTATTATCCCTTGTTTTTATTTAATATTTAATCCGTTCCACTATGTAGCTCAACATCCTGGGAGAAATTACATTAGGACATCACACAGACGTACATTTGCAACCACAAATACAAACATTTTTAACACACTTCCCATATTTTTTTTAAATTCTTTTTTTTTTATTGTTATATTCCACAAAAACTTCATATGAAAATTTATTTTTTCATTCTTATTTTTCTCTCTCTCTCATAAATGGTTTTATATGTATGTAAATTTGCATAAGTATGAGTGCATAGCAATAGAATAGTTGTGTGTGTGTGTGTGGTTGTAAATGTTTGTATTTGTATCAGTAGTTTGATAAAATTTAATATTAAAAATGTAAAACTGAATATCAAAACATGACTTTATCCTTTTCCATTTTAATATGGCCTGCCAAAAGAGAGTGGATTTTTGGTTAGAAACTAAATTCTATATGATTGTTTATGTGGGTGGGTGGTGGAGAAAAGGCGGTAGGGTGGGTCAAAACATTATTTTCTATTACCCAACCAGACAACACCAATTACACTAGAAAGAACCAGATAAGGGAGAAAACAATACCAGCAAACCCAATAGGAAAAATAAAAAAAATGTATCCTTCATATATTCCCTAGAAAAATTATCTATTTCTTCAGTTTTATGTCCATTTAAATAAATTCTCAAAAGAAATTTTACAATTGCTGACATGTTTTGTTGTCGTTCAATATCCATTTCATTTGTTCCTTTTATCCTTTATTTGTGGTTTTCACAAGTATTTAGAGATTCTTTTTTTTAATTTCTAACATTATCGGTCCATGTGTTTTGGCATTTAAAAATCTAATTGTCCATTTGTAATAATCTGATAAAAAGAAAAGAGTGTTGGGCAAACTTTGATTGTTTTTATTTCATCAATTTGGGAATTGTTTTTTTTTCCTTTTATCTAAATGTAGATTTGATAAAATAGGAAAACAAAATTTGTTTAAAATACATAAAAAGAAAGAAAAAAAATTTAAATATATAAAACAAACATTTACTACACAAATGTTTAACAATTATTGTCAATTTAGCACAAAGAAACCACAAAAGGATTTTAAAGAAATAAGAAAAGAAATAAAATAAAAATTAAGATAAAAGGAAAATTTAGTTTCCAAAAGACAATTTAATTTGTATTAAAACAAAAATAAAATGGGAATATTTTAATAAAATTTTAAAGGTATCCTCAAGTTTGTTAAAAAATTTTTAAATTTCTCTTTAAATCAAAAACTTTCTAAAAACGAATTTATTCTTTTTAAAGAACTTTATTAATCATTAAACCTTTTTTTTACAAATTGGGGGAAAATTAGACTTGAACTGAACTAGAACAGAGCTAAATTTGAACTAGAAATTACACAGAAATAAAATTCTCCAAAGTTTTTTACCAATTAAAGCATATTAATCAAAAACAAAATCAGTTTTAATTTAAAATTTAATCAAGTTAATTAAAGGTTTAATTGATACTATTGATTTGTTTGCAGGAGCAAACTTAATTAATTTTTTAATTAATATAAAAAAATATTTTAATTGAAATCAATTCGTATTTTTTTTTTCTCTGCGGCTAAAAGAACGAATCGGTGTCAAATTGAGACATTGTAATTGACCTTAAGTCAAATTGAGAGCATATCATTATTTACTTACCCGTAACACATGTTTGTTTCAATTTTGTTGTATTCCGCCCTTTTTTAACAGAAGTACTCTTAATTGTAAGACAGCAGCAGCATGCCCGATATGGTTTTAATTTTTAATTTAAATAGATAATTAAAAAAAATAGTATATGGGAATTTTTGCTTCAAATCTTACTTTTTAAATGTGAAAATATTGTTAATAATATATTATGACATGATATATTATGTCATCGCACTGAAGACAGTTTGTCATCGTACTGATGACATGATATATTCAGGGGTGTTCTGGAAATCGAAAACGCCAAACGCAAGAATTTAAAAGTCGTTTTTTTAATAAGATTTTTGTTGTAAAAGAAACACAAGTACAATACAATACAAATATTTCTCTATTAAACAGAATTCCATAAAAATTAAAAAAAAAATTGGATTAAGAGTGTATTAAAAAGAACTTTAAAATTCTTGCGTTTTCGATTTTCAGAACACCCCTGATTATGTCATCGCAATGATGACAGTTTGTCTGAACTGATTTCAAAATGCATCAGCGTTATGACGCCTTTTCTATCATTGTACACAAAATGTGGCATCGAATTGATGTCACTGTAGTCATAGCGTAGATGAAGCATAAAATATGACAAAATTTAAGGATGACTTTCGTCATTGGATTGATGCCACTGTTTGACTCATTGATGCCATTTTGTAATAACATTGATGTCATAATTCTGATGTTAGGGCATCATCAATATGAAGATGCATTTTCTATGAGTGTAGATACAAATAAATCGCATTTTTTTTTGACACACCCACTTCCCCACACCCGCCCACATTTGTCTAGGGATAACCTAGATGTTTGTGCCTAATTTGGAAACTGTGACTTTCCGTTCTCCAGAAATACAAAAGAAAAAAAAGAAAAAAGAGTTATGGGTAAAATAAGAAAAGTCCGACTCTTCAAGACCACGACTTGCCGAATTTTGCGTCTTAACTTGGTCCTGCAATTTAACTTAAATCGAAGCTAAAGATAAACGACAAAAAATAATGACCTGTATTCATTCGCTTAGTGGTCTCTGGATCATATGGGAATTAGTCCTAGTTTTAATCGAAAAATCACCATCAACGATGAGGGCCATTTCTGGAAAAATGGGCACTTCAAGAAACAAATTTGTCTAGTTTGAACTGATACCGATCCACATGAGAGCCCAGAACGTCCAATGCAGCCCCTTCTGCCGTTTAAGCAGCATTTCTTTACGGTATCTTGCTACTTGCTCATGTTTTAAAATGGCTGCTCAAGCGAATTAAATTTTTTTTTTATTATATATATTTTTTTTTACTGAGTATGTGCTCCAGTTCATCATCTTAGAACGTTTTTAATTGACCTGGATTTTTTAATGGTGCTTTTTTGCGACAACATTTGATCTTTCAAGGCAAAAACAAAAATGTTTACATTATTTCGTTAAATGACTTTACTGAGTGAAAATAAATGACAAATATTTATTAGGTATTAAAGACACAAACCATGTGTTAAACGTATGTACAACTTCTGTTGCTAGGGGTGCTTCACACTCTTCAAATCTTAGTAATCAAGTCTTTAGTTTTTAGGAGAGAGAGTAAAAGAAATGGAATTCTCATTTCCCTTCTTTCCGAAAAGCTCAAACCTTGATGGCTAAAACTTCAAGAGCGTAAACCAGCCCTTAAGTTATACACCTGGTACAAATGAACCAGACTTATTAAGGGGTTTAGTTTCTAAATCACTTCACCTTGCGGTGAGAAATTTTTCATATAAATTTTTTTTTGAATTTTTAAAAAATTGTATGAAAATATTTTTCAAGTGAGGTGAAGTGTTTTAGAAAATAATCCCCAAATACTAGAAATAATTCAATTCTTTCATAAAATTGAAAAAGTTCAACACCAAAGAAAATTAAATTCTATAATGGGAGATATTTTGTTAAACACTTTACACCCCACTTGAAAACTAATTTCATATTAATTTTTAAAAATTCTAAAAATTTTATATTGAAAATTTTTCAACGCAGGTGAAGGGATTTATAAAATGACCCCCTAACTTTTTTTTAAAAAATATATCTTAAGTACTGTGTTTAGAATTCATTGTTTTTCTTAATTAAATAATTTTATAAAATCTTTAGATAATTTTCTTATTCTAAATGTCTTTTTTGCATGTGTTTAGTCCTTTTTTCTAAATTAAAAATTTATTTGTAGATTTCTTTTATATGCTTATCCCTTAAACTTATCTTTTTTTCAAAGACTTTTGTAAGTATCTCTTTAAATACTTCGAAAAAAAAAAAACTATTTAAAATTAAAAAAAAAAAAAAAAAAAAAAAAAATCCTGATGATCTATGAAAAAAAAACTATCAACAAATACACACACACTCTACAAAATGTATATAAATAAATTCATACAAAAATTCCGCCACTTAACTCCAATTAAGAACAACTACATTTTACATTTAATTTTGGAAAAAAGCTTTTGGAAAATCTTTAATCATGAGTTACAAAATAAAACAAAAAGAAAAAAAAAACACCTGAAAATTTTTTAACAAATAACCAAATAAACCAGATTTTATAATTACAAGCATTAAAACAACCTTAATTACAACAACTATTGTAAATACTACTACTAAACTTTCAACTACTACAATTAACTACCAGAAATATAAACTACTTTTACTGCAACAAAAACAACAACAACAACAAATTGCACTAATTTATAACAAAAATAACTGCCATAAATCTTAAATCTAGATTAAAATAAACAAAAAATATAAAACACTACATTTAACAGCATTTCAAATAATACAACTCTGTACAGCCCTGGGCCGTACTGTAAAATACAACTCTGTACTACAACTTAAAATACTTCAGCTACTAAATTTAACAACTAAAAAGCCACTACAACTACTACTATTTTTGAAACGATTTTAGCTCAAAAAAAAAAAAAAAATTATTAAACTAGTTTTAAAAATTATACAAATTACGAATAATAAAATTGATTGATTTAATTATATATAAATATTTATATATTTATATAAAAAGACCCAACAACTACAACAACAACCACATCAACAACTACAACAACAATATATGCAACTAATTCTCTATTAAGATATATATATTAATTTTTTTTTGGATCTATATACTCTATATTAAAAAAAAAATATTTAATTAAATACAATATTTTCCAAAACAAATTTTAGAAATTTAAAAAAAAAAAAAAAAAAAAAAAAAAAAAAAAAAAATACGAAACAACCACTAAAAATAACTAAACGTTTTTTGCACCTTCAAAAATAAACGAACGTTTTTGCAATCAAAATATTTTTTTTTTTTTTTTTTTATTAAAATCTCAGAAAAAAATATTCAAAAAATTCAAAAACCTAGCAAATAAAAATATTGACCCAAAACCCTACAAGAAAACACAAGCCAAAACTTTCTAAAAAAAAAACCAACAACTAAATAAAAAAAAAAATTGTAATAAAAATATCAAATTAAATCTTTCTCTCTCTCTCGCTTAAATGTCTGTATGCAGGGTTAACGACGGTGTTACTACAAACACAACAGCAACTACAGCGACAAGCTCAACGACAACTACCAAGGCAGCTTTTCAGGAAGATTTTACCACTTCAGCTACGAAGACAACGTTATCAACGACGACTACCACCACTAGAGAACTATCGTAAACTAGTTTTGCCCACTTGAACCTAAAAAACAAAAACTCTCGCCGGGTTCTATTCTTAGTTTTGCCCTTCGTTTCAAGTTTACTAATGAAAAGTTTTTAAAAATAATGGCTTTTATAACTCTGCTTTTTGCTACTGCCCGTTTTCAACTACATTTGCTAACAAATTGCTACTAGAGTCTAATCCATGTTTTTGTTTTTGTAGTTAAAATATTTTTCTCGGTATTAAAAAGGTTATTTTAAAAATAAAATCTTATCTCTTACTATTGAACAGATCTTCTATTGTTATGTCTTTCTAAGTTTTTAGATTTTATTGATCCTTTGAAAGAAAAAGAGTAAACGTTTTTGAATTTTTTGTGTGTTAAAAAAAGTGAAAATATAACAACGGAACGCGTTCTTAGCTAATAATTGCCATAAGTTTATTAATAAATTATATACTTAAATTAACAACTGTGAGTATAAAGAGAACTTAAAAATACAGCTCTGTGGTTGTTAAACGGAAACGAATGAAAAACATATTAGGGGAATTTTTAAAGCGTGGAAAACACTATCGAGTTTTGCTCAAATTGTTTGATAGTGTAGTCGCTAATTTTATGGTTGATTGTTGACTGCTGAAAATTTTAACTTAGTGTATACCACACTAAAGATCGAAACGGCTTAAATTCGATAATGAGTGCGGCGACTGACGGTTGCAAATCGTTATAGAAATCTTTTATGCATAAGAAACTTTAAAATTCAGTAAATATATATATTTTTTTTCAAATATTTCAATGCTCAAAAAATACAAATGCTCAAAAAATTGATTAATGAAAATTTTCATGTTTAAAACATATTTTTCAATTTTTTTATTAACGTCTTTTCAAATTCAAATCTGCCTTTTTAACAGAATTATTGATATTTCAAATTTCGTTTATAATTTTGTATTCCAGTTTTGTTGCATCCGATTGTCATACAGTTAGTGTAAAAAACCCTCAGTTTCACTTCAATTTCATTTTAACGGCTGTTGGCTATACAATTTTCGGCAGCGGCTTTAAAATTGGCTGTAGCAGCCCAGCAGAGAATTTATATGTTGTTTTTACAACACAAGTGATTGGACGTGTAGTCAAATTTATATGGAAAACACTCAAAAAACTGAGTGCTTTTTGTGAAAACAGCACTGTGTTGTGAAAACAGCACATTAGTTTCCCAACAGAACTGGGCCGATGCCACATTTTGTCGTAGAAAGCCGCCGTGAAATATTATCTATTTTATTTTGAGAGCGTTTTTCCTTATGCTCTCACAAATAGACACTCATTCTCTCAACAATGCTACCATGCTTTCATTCAATTTCTTACATGTTGTAAACAAAAACTGAAGAATTGAAGAAAATAAAATTATTAAAACAAAATGAGAGAGAATTTAAAGTTACTGCCAACAGTTGATTGCCCAACCCAAGGCGAATTCATACCAAGTGAACTCTAGAGATCAGCTGACTATTTTTTGCTCCACTGCATTTTGATCTAATTTGTTATGTTGTTAACACAACTGGTTTTGACAAATAAACTACCTATTATGAATTTGTCTTTGCCCAACCAGGGTATGAATGAGCTGGTTTAAATAACTTTGCGAATAAATAACACAGCGGAACAAAATTGAACTTTTTGTGTGTTGATTGAAAGTTTGATGGAATTTTTTTTTTACTAATTTGAGGTAGCTGATTTCAAATTTAATCTCCGCTTTTCTCTATCAGCTCGCATTTTTTAGTTACAGGTACTAATCGAATTTTTGACTTTCTTCCAAAATTAAATAAAGTTCAAAAAATCATAACTTCACTCTTCATGAAGCGATTTTCAAAATTCTTCTTTTTTTTAAAGATGTAATTATTAGTTTCGAAAACAATGAGTAATGGTTGTTTACGTAAAAAAAAAAAAAAAAAAAAAATCCAGAATATTACAATTTTTTATTTTTAACAATCATGAATAATCCACAAAATAGAAAAAGTCAAAGTCTTATTACTTTCACGTAAAGTCACATAACCTGTGAATAAAAATCAATGAACGCGTTTCACTTTTATTTACAATCAAGTGAAGTGAAGGAGGAAAATACGTCCATAAATAGAACAGCAGCAAAAACACAAACCATTAAAAAAGTTAATTTTTGTATGGAAATCGCGATTTTTATCAATTTAATTGTCTCAGTAAATTGTGAATAAAATCAAATTCGAAATATGTTAAGCTAACTGTTTTTATACCAAACCTGTGATTTTTGCCGAAATTTAAATTTTTATGAATTTTTGAATAAAAATTTTTTTTTTTTAAAACTTCAACGATATCTCTGAAACTACTGGGCAAATTTAAAAACAATGTAAGAACGGCTTAAAGATAATATTGTTAGCGTATTTTGGGTTTTTAAGTGAATATGGTGCAACGCTTTCAAGTTATTGCAATAAATGTAGTGGAAGTGTCTTAACTTTGGAAATAACGGTATATCTCGAGCTGATAGAGAAAAAGTGCAGATTTGAATTCAGCATCCCAAATAACTTTAAAAACAACATTCAGTTCTTAATCAACAAAAACCTTGTTCCTTTGTGTAATCAAAACTTTAATTTTCAGTAAAATTTAACGAAGCAAACCTTTAGAACGCGAATTCAAAACCACCAGCCTGAAATATATTATTTAACAGATCGCTATGTCGATTTGTGTTATTGAAAATGTATTGGCAATAGAATTTTCCTGTAAAAAAAAAAGAAAAAAAAAAAACGATCGCCTTTTTAAGGTAGTTCAGTTAATTCCTCTGCAACATACTACAGTTTGATTCGTGCAAATCGGTCAAGTAGTTTAAAAGTTATACGTTTTTAAAAAATTGTGGCTTAATTTGACCAAATTTTGTGTCCGCCATTTTCTTCGTTTACATTGTTTGCCCATGTAAGCAATTAAATTATTCGTTTTTATTCTCTATCTCTCTTACTCAAGTTCTCAATTAAAGGTACTCCATTTTTTCTCGCTTTAGCAATGTAAACAAAGTATGTTTCTTCTTTTTCTATACCACATCAGCAACGTGTTGTTATTGTTTTGAAGCCCGTTTTACTTTGTGCTGTATTTTGTAAAGAATCCTGTTATTATCTACTTCTAAACAGAGCTGGGAGTTGTTTATAATTTTTTTTAAATGAAACATTTTTAAAATAAGTTAAATTTCTAAACTTATGGCAAATATAAATGAAGCAATAAAACAAAAATATAAGTAATAAGTGATTTAGATAAAATAAATATGCTATAATTAAAGAAATAAGTTATTTTAATTAGATTTTTTTCTTATAAAATTTAACAAAATGTTGCTTTTCAAAATCCTTTTTTTAATTAAATTACATATTATTTTTTGTAGCCATTATTGTATGTGGTTGTTGATCGTGTTTGATTGTTGAATATAAAGCAATATATTAAACAGTTGGGAAGTAAATTTATAATAAAAAAAAATTTTTAAATGGATCTGTTCAATAGTAAAAAATAGATTTTAAAAAATATGGCTTAGTTTTTTGTTATTTTAACTATTTGCTAAAAATAAAATCTTTTCAAAGTAGATTATAAAGGCAATTGTGGTGGAAAAAAGTTTTCAAACTTTTACTGAAAAAGAGAAAATCAAGAAAATTGGAGTTAAAGTGGTGGCTTGATAGATAATAAAATTATAAATCTAATAACGAAATAACGCGGAGAGTGTGTGTGTGTGGTAAAAATTTAAATGGTTTAATAAAGTGGATAGATCGTTGGGACTTAAATCTGTATAAGGGTGAGTTTTTTTTTTATATTTTTGATTTAATTTTATATAAATTTTTAATATTTTGATCATTTTTAATTTAAGAAATATTTGCTGCTTAATTATGCAAACAATTTTATTTTCCTTAAATATTTTAAAAACAATTATTATTAACAATTGTTTTAATGTATGTACATATTTTAAACTAGAAAATGTGTTTTTGTTAAAAGAATTGCAACAGGTTTTTTGTTAGAAAAATCTGTGTTAGCAAATCTAAAAAAAAACATGTAGTTAAAATGTTAAAAGTTTTTTTTATTAACAAATTTAGCTTTTTAAAACAATTTTAACCTAAAATGGCCTTATAAACCTTGACTTGGTTATTGTTTTGTTTTATCTCTGGACATTTAATTACAACTGCTGTTTGTTTTTGTTGCTTTTAAATGTCTATAATAAAATTTTATTTCTTAATTTTCTAATTAAATTCTTTAGTAATTATTTTATTTTGATTTAATTTATGCCTTGACAAATCAATTGCAAAATATTATAATATTGACAGCCATAAATAAATAATGATTTTTATAAACTTAAAAAAAAAAAAAAAATAATTTATAATTTTAAAACAATTTTAACAAGTTAAACTAAATTTTTTTTGTTATAAGCAAAAAATGTTTTATCCATAAAAGGAATTTTGTTACAAAATATATTAAAAGTTTTTAGTTAGAGATTGTAGTTTTATACACAATACAATATCACTATACTTCTCAGAACACTTAATTGCTAAAAATAAAATTTTATATTGGTTTGAAAGCTTTTAGTGACAGATTCGAGATTTTGACATACTAATGTCAATTTAATTCTGTTTTATTTTATTAAGATAAAACAGACGATATGTCAACTTTTTTTTAACGGTTTAATTAAATTGCTTGCCAAAATATCTATTTCTTTTTTTTTTCAAAATCTTTACTTAACTTTAAAATAGATATTTGGTCTATATCTAAATAAATTGAGTTGGAGTATGGATAAGACAATTGGCTAGAATACAGACAACGTGCAAGGCTGCACTATAGATCAGCATGCTGCTTTAAATGTGTAAAGAGTATTTTTTTTAGCCCTTTAGAACTTACGAAGCGGTTAGCTGTCAAACGATCTGTCATACTGCACTAACTTTATGACATTTAAAATTAGTATACTCTGGCAAATCATCATAAATACATATATTTTCGCTTGAACAACCCTACCAAGTTATCAAAATCAGTGATCGATGTTTTATCGTAAAATTTTCTTTAGCGCTTAGGCTCATTTTTGGCTTAACGGGTTTGTTAATTATCAAAACACAACAGACTCCCACAGAAAAAAATAAAAATAGATTTCAATTAAGAAATTTGTGATATTAATTAAAAAATTAATTAAACTTGCCCCAGTAAAGAAATTAATAGTATCAATTAAACGTTTAATTCACTTGATTAAACATTTAATTGACTTGATTAAATTTTTCATTAAAACTGATTTTATTTTTGATTAATGCTTTAATTGGTGAAAAATGTGCCAGAACATCCACAAAAGTTCGTCGCACAGTCTGTTACTATTTACACGCTGGTGGTTAAATCGGATCCTATTTTTTCATAAATGGAGCCAGAGCTCGTGTTATGGTGAATGAAAATCGTTACCGCTCTATGACTAATGATTATTTGCTTGAACATATAGATAACTTTTATCCGGGCAAGATGTTTCAACAGGATGGCGTTACGTGACATAATTTACGATAAGTTGATTTCGAGAAATGGACCTTTCATTTTGCCTCAACGGCCGTACGATTTGATCCCTCTGGATAATTTCCGGTGAGGCTGCGTGTAGTCACTGATTTATGCTGGTAAAAAAGCGACAACTGACGCCTTGCTGGCCAACATTTTTCGTGTTATTTGTGAAAGACAGCCAGCAATGCTCGAAAATTTGGACGCCCATAATGCCCTTTGCCAAGCCGCGGTGCCCATTTGCCCCAAAATCATTTTCAACTGATCATGCCAAGTATTAATCTTTCGAAATTTGTTTTATTGGTTTAAAGTTTATTTGTTGTATTATTTTCTTTAAATCAGGCTAAAACAAAACGCCTTTATATACACGCTGAGAAAAAAAATTATTTTCCTTATGGTCAACGGTTAGCAAAACTTAAAACGGAAAGTTTAAAATAATATGGTTACTTCGACCATATTATTGTGGTCTTATAAATTGTCTATATGCAAAACACATCCGTGTAATGGTTCTCCGCGATCATATTTTAAATAAAAATATGCTTTCTAAACGCGTTTAGACTCTAGGGTAGACAATAGGCCAGACTTAAGGCTAAATACAAGTCTACTACAGACAAGACAACAGCTAGACTTTAGGCAGAACAAAAAGTTAAGACTACACAGACGAAAATAAAAATTGATTCATGATGATAAAATATGATATTATTTAAAAAAATAATTAAATTTGCACCAGTAAACAAATAAGTAGTGTCAATAAAACGTTTAATTTCCTTAATTAAACGTTTAATTCACTTGATTAAACGTTTAGTTCAGTTGATTAAACGTTTAGTTCAGTTGATTAAACATTTAATACGCTTGATTAAAATGTTAATTAAAACTGATTTTATTTTTGATTAATGCTTTAATTGGCGAACAGTTTTGAAGAATTTGTTCTGTGTAGATTCGACAATAGGCTATATTAACTGCTAAGCAGTAGGTTATGCTATATCCAAGACAATCGCCACTATCGTGAATATAAAGTGAATAGTTTTTTTCCCGCATTTCTCCGCACATTTTTAAGGGATAAGGGAACAAATTTCAAGGGAAATTTTATTACCGATTAGCGTTAATTTATTTGCTAGACTGTAGACAACAGACTTCAAAAGAAACTAGGCTATAGGCTGGGGTCTTATCACCGCATACGATATCGAAAAAATTTTTATTTTGGTATCATGACACTCGATATCGAATGAAATGTATCGCAATTCGAGATGACAGCATTCGATATCGAGCAACCAGAAACATTACATCTCTTTTTCATTCGATATGTCAGTGTCTGTCGTATGCAGCAAAATACGATAGTTTACTCGATATCGAACACGGTGATTAGACCCCTGGATTATAGAATAGACGATAAGCTCGACAATAAACAAGACGTAATGCTAACCAAGAGTATATTTAAACTAATTTGGACTAAACTCTGAATAAAATTTTTCGCGTTTTCCAAACTCAATAGAAGACGGCAGGCACGTCATAGGCGAAAAAAACAACTCAGAATATATACATAAGTTGAAACTGAATTAGTCTTCCCGGCCCAGCAAATTATTATCGTATCAGACTGTTTCACAGGGTGCAAAAGGGCGTGACAAGGAGGATTTTTTAACCCGATACAGAATAAATTTGGATAATATTTGAAAATTTCTCACCTGCCTATTGAAAAGAATATCTAGGAATATCTAGCTAGATTAGATTAAACTGTAGACTAGAAAATTTCCTTGAGTACACGCCAGACTGTGCGGAGTAGGCTGGAATATAGACCAAAATATGCACGTAGAGACAAAACATGGAACCCTTTTTATACGGCCGATTAAATCCTACTTTAGGCCAGTGATGCTCATTCAGGCAAACAATTATTTAGAAGCCCCACCCCTTTGTTTTTTACGATCATTAATTCAGTTGATCGTCAGACAGCGACGAGTGCACTTGCATGTACGCTGTGTTGATACTTTTTCGAATACAGTGTGTAAGATAAATGCGAAAATATTTTAATGCTTTTCCAAAACTGTCATAAATGTAGAATATTTTATTGGAGTTTTCTTAGATATTATTCTTACTTTTAATTTGCAAACATGCCCGCAGTTCACCCTTAATTTTTTTTTTTACTTGGTAAAATTTAAAAATGTTCAATACATTTTGTTTTTTAAATGTCAATATTTTAAAAGTCAATTTAAAAAATAGAAAATTTAGTTTGACCCCCTTTATTATAAATGTTTTACAACAAAAACCATTTCTTGATATTAAATGTTAATGAAAGTGTCTATGTGGTTAGTTTTGCTTGTCACTGTACTTTAAAATTCTCTCGCAATACATATGCAAAACATTTTTGAACATCAATGCTTTAGGCTATCGGTAAAGGGTCATAATATACCACACAAATTTCTTGGCAAACATGCCGGTGGTTTTTGCTTCTGTTTGCCAATTAACAACACAATCATAAATTTGTACAAACATGAATTTTTAATTTTTGTTTTGCTTTCAATGAATGCAGACGACGATTTTACTGCGGCAATTTTGTTCGCCATTTGTTTAAAACGGAGAAAAAATAAAACTGAAAGAAAAATTATTTGAGTAAATGTGCTCTAAACAACGAGCTGTTTTGGGGCAAACAATACTGCTAAAAAAATTTGAATTTACTGCTGAAAATGATATTATTGCTTCTTCTTCTACGTATTTACTCTGCAAAGTTTTCGCTGAAATGATAACTTTTAGCCCTAGACACCACAAAAAGTTTGATAAATATCCAATACGTCTGCCAAATATTAACAAAACTTTAATACTTCTGCAAACTTTGGTTCAAATGTTTGTCCAAACAGCAAATATCCCAATTAAACACACTCAATATTTGTACAATCTAAAAATTGTACATGTTTGTCAAGCTATTTGTGTGGTTTATTATGCCCCTTAGTTGTGAAAACGGGCCTTAAAAACGTACTTTTTTCTCATTGCACTTCACTTTCTTAACATTTTTGCTAAAAATTTATAATATTTTTTTTTTGCTTTGAATCTCGCCGCATTCGCTCGCTACCTGTCTTTTTAAAACTAATTAATTAATTTTCATTATGCTAAAAGTTTTGTCACCTTTTATATTTAAATATATAACAAGATTTAAATTCATACTATTCTTGAATTAAATTAACGCCTGCAAAAATAAGTCAGTCAATTTAAAATAAGTATTTTTGCCTCTTAAATATGACTGAATTCAATTTTAATACTTTCAATTGTTTTTTTTTTTCTTCGTTACTTTTCAAACAAGTCCAACCCAACTGAACTGAACTGAACTGACCTGACTTAACATTCACTTGATTTATGACTTTATTATACAACATTTTTTATAATTTTGATTATAAATTTGTATAAATTATTTAGATGCTCTTTGTTATAATGATGGCAATAAATTCCATAAAATTATGTCATTAAAATGTTTAAATGCACAAAATTATAACAGCAAATAAATAAATGCTTGAATTTATTTTAAACAAATTAGCGCACATTTAAATAATCGAAAAAAGAAGGAAAGACAAATAAAAATTTTTTTTTTTATTAAAATTAACTTAAAAAAAAAATGTACTCGTATATAAAGCGTTTAACCTGTTATGGGTGTTATTATATTTATAAGAAAAAGGTTATGGTTAATGGCTTCTCGATTGAAAGTTAATTTATAATTTATACTGAACTTTAGATTATAAAATAGACTGTAAACAATCGGCCACGATCGGACAATCTCACAATTTGAAATCGCTACTCTATTGCGATACGAAAACGATTTCGTTGCGAAAGCTAAATGTCCTTTGTATTCTCTGCCATAGTTTCTTAAACATATTCAAGTTCAATTCATCGTACTTTTGCGATTTGAAGTCGCCAAACTTCTTGCGATTGCGATTTACGGAATATTTATTATGCGATTTCAAAGTCAGAATCGCAAATGTTTAGCGCCAGAACATGCCAGCAAAATTATACACTCGTCTCTAGTTGAGGAGCTGGAGCTATCTAACCTGCACTGCTTTTGAAAAAAATGACAACACATTCTGTTGAATACCAGCAGCATCTATGGATGGATAGTCCTCCCTCAGGCCGAAATTTCCTTCAAGTGGTGAAAAATCAGCCCTTTGGCTGGATTATCAGTACTATCCCTGCCCGCGACTTTGGGCTTAAACCACGACTATCACATGATCCCCGAAAGTACCCTGTCAGCGGACAAGCAAAATTTCCGGAAAAATAATCTCCTTGAAAGACAGAAAGCATTTGCCACAAGCATACAAAAAAGAGGCCTCCACCAAGAGTCAGACCGCTGCCCTATTACAGGGGAAAACTGCCTCACGTGGTATCAGATAGGATCTCTGGGGGATACCTCTACACTGATAGAAATATCCTCATAACTGATGTATTCTGTCATCAGTACTATGACAAGTGTCTTCGTTTTTGACCCCATGCCACTTTTCATCATTTTGTCGTCAGCCTTAACATTACTTGGCCAAATTGTCATCAGGGGCCTGATATGGATTTCGTTATAATTCTACTTTAAAAATTTAATGTATGTATTTAAATATATAACACAGTACAACATTTTTCAGTTAATTGATTGCCAACTCAATTCTGTGAACTGTATGTGAAATTAGACCCAAAAAGAAGAATTTCTGCATCATTCGTTTTGTCTTCTTACCTGCGATTTGAAGTTAGTATCGATTTGAAGTTAGTACTATCGTATAGGGGAATTTATCACGTTTTAGGCCCTGTGGTTTGACATAGCTCGACAACCCCTAGCCCAATTTAGTTGAAATAAATTTTAAAAAATTAAGAATTACAATTCCCTTAATCTGTTCATATATTGTTTTCCTATACAAGTAACACTTTCGAAGTTAAAAATGAATGTATGAAGGGAAAAAATTATTTTTTGCCTAAAAATTTAAATTTTTTTTTTTTAAAAATACATAAAAAATCCAAAATGGAAAAAAGTTTCAAGTCTAGTTATTTTTTCGCAAAGTCACATAACCTATGAGCAAAATGAGACAAAGATCATAAAAATCGATGCACGCGTTTCGCTTTTATTCGCAATTGAGTAAAGGTATGAATTTCAAAAATCAGTTATAGCCACCACCCTTAAAATAAAAATAAAAATATAAATTAAAAAATTATCATGCAAAAAAAAACTTTATTTATAAAAACTTAATGAAAATAAAATAATATGCAATTAATACGCAATTATAATATGCATAAAAAACAAAATTTAGAACATTTTTTCAATTATTGGCAATATCCATCCTTGTAGAAGTTGACGCTTGTGGTTCTGATGATCTTGTTTTCTTCGTAGGTTGTTCATATTCATGGTCTGAGTCTGTATCGTCATCCGAGATACACATACTATTCAAGGGCGTGTTTCTTTCACTGTGTCCACCAATTTCAATGTCTTCATCTTCGGTGCTTTCTTCAAACTCAGCTTGGCGTTGTCGGTATGATGTTGCGCTGACATTTTGCTGTGTGAGTTTTCTTCTCTTCAAAAATGATGTCAGCCATTCGGAGTCGTGTTGTGATAGTCCCAGCTTGGCCACAATGTAATCCATTTCGATTTGTGGTAGCGGTTGTGGTGCACTATTTTCAATATCGGGTATCCAATCAGCATCATCCAAATCGGTCGGATTGGTGAAAACGGTTTCGGCTAGCAGGGACACAGTATCCGCACTCGGAGGTTTAGGTGCATCGGTATCAGCAGGGCGTTGCACTGGAAGTGTGGCAGTAAATGCAGCAGTGTATACTTTTGTTTTCAATTGTTGTCTGTTTAATCCAGGACGAACATTTATGCATGCATAGCACCTGGATTCATCATGTCCAGTTGTGTCTTCCACCCAAATTACTGGCTTCATAAAAGATAACTTTCTACTTTTTCCGTGAATCCATTTTAGAAGGGTAGTATAACAACTGTTGCACACTATGTTCGGCGTAAAATTTGCACCACTTAAATCTGCTTCATCGAAATAATTACAATACGCGGTTTTGAATTGCTCAGTAAACAAATTTTTTCGATCTTTTTTCTGTATTTTTCGGACGATATGACCACAAACGTAACAATATTCATCCAAATATGGGCACTTGTTGTTTTCCATATTGATATATTTTATGTTTTGTTGTTATTCACTTTTAAAAAACTGGAGAAAAATCACTTTTACTGTTCGCGTTCGTCGGCACTGGCTGAATGCCAAAAATCGATCAATGCACACCTATAAATACTACGTATTTTTGAATATTTTACTGCCAGGTACTTATAAATGGGCGCATATTTTAAGGATGGCTGGCTATATACCTGATTCAGCACTTGTACGTTTCAAACTGTGCAAAACTTTCCAAATAATGACCACCCTTAAATGTGGGTGCAATTTCTGTAAAAAAATCATATAGGTAGCCACCGGAAAACCCCAAATAATAAAAAGGTCCACTTTCCGTTTAATTGTCCACGTACATTTATTACCGCAATCATAAAAATCAAATAACCTTTTGTTTATTCCTTTTTTTTTAATTCTCAGAATCATGAAAAAGGTGTCAATGTTTTCTCCAAATAATGTTGTGCATATCTCGAGCAAATTTTTGAAATTCATACATTTACTCAATTGCGAATAAAAGCGAAACGCGTGCATCGATTTTTATGATCTTTGTCTCATTTTGCTCATAGGTTATGTGACTTTGCGAAAAAATAACTAGACTTGAAACTTTTTTCCATTTTGGTTTTTTATGTATTTAAAAAAAAAAAATTTAAATTTATGTCATCGCACTGATGACAGTTTGTCATTGAACTGATGACATGATTTATTATGTCACCGCACTGATGACAGTTTGTTATTGAACTGATGACATGATATATTATGTCATCGCACTAAAGACAGTTTGTCTGTACTGATGTCAAAATACGTCAGCATTATGATGCCTTTTCTATCAGTGTACACAAAATGTGGCATCTAATTGATGTCACTGTAGTCATAGCGTAGATGACGCATAAAATATGACGAAAATTTAGGATGACGTTCGTCATTGGATTAAGGTCACTTTTTGCCTCATTGATGCCATTTTGTAATAACTTTGACGTGACAATTCTGATGTTAGGGCATCATCAATATGAAGATACATTTTCTATGAGTGTATTGCGATGCGAAAGAACATTTTTTAGCAAATCGAGTGTTTCTAACTCTTATCGTTTGTGCATTTGTCTTTCGCATCTTTTTCTTTTTTTTCTTTCTCTTTTCGCAAATCATCACTAGATATTTATTTTATTTAAATATATAAACCAAAACACGTTTAGCGGCTTAACTTGAATTTGAATTGATCCATGTTTTACATTTGGAAGTCGATGTTCGGACAGTCAGCGAAAATCGTTTGTTAAATGCTGCTCATAATGGGAGCAGCAATACTCTTTATTCGGAAAACTTATTTCACGAATTGGTGCCTGTTTTCAGAAAAACAAAAAAAAAATCGTTTAAGAATTTATATTGAAAATAAAATCAAATGTTCGTATTTTATTGCTGTTTTCAATATTTCATTTTCTAAAACAGGCTGTTAGTTTTATTTTATTTTTTGTCTGTAGAAATTGAACTGAGTTGCCCATAATTTATAGTTATTCAGCAAAAAACATATCATACTTCTGTATATGAGTAGATTATAGCACAAGGGGTTTAAGTGCCTTTTTTTTAAATTGAGATTAGGTGCTCATATACCACGTGTTCTCCAAACGAAACAGATATTTGAATGACAACTGCTAGAATTTATCGCCATGTCTCGCTACCGGATGCGAATTCCACATTCACCTTTTGTTTTCTGAACTTCTCTAAACTTCACAACTTCTCTAAAAAAACCGTGGTAACTCAGTTTAGGTTAGGTTAGGTTCCATTGGCAGCCGTGATCAAGCACAGCTCACGTGGGTCCATTAATTAGTTCCCGTTGTGTTACCATATCACGCCGTCTCCCATGGGTCCTATGAAATCTGGCTGCTAGTATTCCCATGCAGCCATCCGGTCGATTCAATAAAGGAGTGGATCCTGTTAACATCAACATCATAGAGACAAGTTTTGTCCCCAAGGGCTCTTCGACCAAACATTTCGAGTCTTAAGTCTCCGAATGCCGGACAATTACAGAGAAGATGTTCCGTTGACTCTTCCTCCTCCTCATCGCCGCAACTTCTACACAAGTCATTATAAGGGAGCCCCAGCCTCTGGGCGTGCCTCCCAATGGGCCAGTGGCCAGTTATAACCGCAATTAGGTTTCTCAGATGATGTCTGGACAGCTGTAATGCCCGCCGTGTCCTTTTTTCATCTATGATGGGCCAGATTTTCCTGGTTTCCCCACAGGTGGTTTCATCGTGCCACCTCTGACTGGCGATAAGATGAAACTTGAGCGCTATAAGTTGCTTACACCTTGGGAGTGAAGCACCTACATAATATGTGGAACCGTCCCGATTCAAGGTGGAACCTGCATACGCCAACGAATCCGCCATGCAGTTCCCATGTATGTCCCCGTATCCGGGGACCCAATTAAGGGTGACCAGTGAATGTCTCGTTATCTCCTCCAGAGACATCCGGCATTCTCGGACAATTCTCGATGTGATGAACACATTCTCCAGGGAACTTATGGCCGCCTTGCTATCGGTAATACTGTGAATGGTCCGGCAGCCTTATAGGAATACTCCAGTTTAGCTGCTCGGAGTATATGCCAGAACCGACACCATACAGTGTTTTAGACCCGTCCGTGAAGATTCGAATCGCATTCGCGGGAATTTGCAGGTCATCATAGTGGACCACGTTATCCAAAATGCTTACCATGAAGCCAGGATCAAAGATTGGCTCGGGTGTGACATAATCAGCATGTCCGATATTGTAATCCCTCCATGCTCCGGTGGCCCTTAGTCTTACCGCCGCGTTCGCAGCTATCCTTTTCGCCAAAATGTCTGGTGGTAACCAGTTTAAAATAGTAAACAGTGCCTTAGAGGGGGTTGTTCTAATGGCACCTGTTACCGCTATCGCCACCATTCTCATTGTACGTTTAAACCTGGTTTGATGACTCCTCACTTTGAGCGCCGGCCACCAAACAGCTGCCCCGTAGAAAAGAATGGGTTTAATGACACATTCGTATAGCCAGTATACATTCCTCGGGTTAATTCCCCAGTTTAGGCCAATGGCCCTTTTGCAGCAATATAATGCAGTAGCCGCCTTATTAGTCCTGGAAATGGTGTTCATCTTCCAGTTCAGTTTGCTGTCCAATATTAGCCCAAGATACTTGGCGCTGTCAGACAGTTCCAGTGACACCCCCTTTATCCTCGGGGTATTAAATTTGGGAATTTTGTATCTCCTTGTGAAAAGTACCAGTTCTGTTTTGGCAGGATTTACATCCAGTACCATTTTGTAAGGACGTACAATGCGGACTCCATTAGTTCAGACTAACTCGGTTTAACGAACGTTTAATTCTTTCTTATTGAGATCGTTGTATAGCGAATAAGCCAAAAAATCGATACTGGATTTAGCCTGCCTTTACACCTGCAAGTAATTACTTGCAAGTTGTGTATATGTTTTATCAACGAAGAAGAAATAGCCGAACGTCTTGCAAGTAGCTTCGAGTGTTTACACAGTCAATTGTAAGTTTATTTTTTAAATGTTCTTGAATCGAAAACATCTTATGAAAAAAGCTTTATATTTGGGTTAAAAAAACATTTAACAATATCACGAACTTAATTTAATAATTTCTTCTTTATATTATTTTTGGCCTATCGTGATGAAAAAATTATGTTTATTTTTAAAATATGTGAATCCAATATTTTGATTAGCAATTTTTTTTTTCAAAATGCTTGCAATTTATGTTTATGATGTTTATAGTAGTGGTTTCGTTTTTTATTTTTATAAATTCACAGAAAATCAGCTACAAAAATTTTTTTATACAAGTAAATTGATATAAAAAAAGTCATCCACGGTAACACTGTTTTTGGTTACTTGCTGCAAGTGTCAAAAATTTACTGGCAACCAAATTCTATTGCAAATTGGACTGCAAGTACGAAAAATGTGATGGTGTTAGTAAAAATGTGGGAGTGTATTGAATTTTTCGAACTTGCACTTGCATGTGTAAACTCCGGCTTAATGAATTTTAAATTACATAAAATAAAAAATATTTAATTATTTTTATATATATATAAGTAAAATAAAAATAAAGGAGCGTATTCGATACGCATTTTACACATACATTTTATTTTTCATGTAGTCTCTTTGATTTTCTATAAAAATTCTTTAAGGGATCTATACACGATCAAAATGGTTACTGTCAAGCTCGAGTACTTGTGCTTGACTTCAAATATAAGTTGGTATGAGCTTTCATACAGCATCGTCTGTGTCACACACACGAGCTAATTTGTAACTCATACTATAAACATGCTTGTTTAAGCACTTTGATCGTGTAAAGACCAATTTAAATCGGGTGAATTGTGTCACCAAAAACACTCAGTGAAAAATTGCTCTATATTTAAGACAATTAGCCTTATTACGGGAGTCGTTGTCGAAGTCGTTTGAAATTTTACAACAACGGCAATGTAAATAAAACACATACATACCTAGAAAGTTTGACGTATTTACATACATATGTCAATAACGAAGTCATTATACCAGTTTTGAAAAATTACAGTGTTTCGACAACGACACTCGTAATAAGGAAAACTATTTTAAACCATATTTTTTAGTCTACATATAAACAATACTATAGTTTAAACTAGGGTTAAGTTTATAAAAGCGTTAAAAAAAAAATTATATTTATTATGTATTTTATTATATATTTATATATTTTTTAAATGGCTCGCAAAGTGTTAATAAAAACTTGTGTGTATTTCAATTTGTATATCTCGTTTTTTTATGGCCAAAAATAGATAACAACACAAAACAATAAATACTTTACAACAACAACAAAAATATACAACAACAACAACAACAAAAATATACAACAACATACCATATAGTAAAAGTTTTTTTAAGCAGTTTATTCAAAACACATTTTAAATTGTTATTTCTAGCCTTTTCTGTTAATTGCTGGTTAGATTTTTTTTTGTGTAGTTAAATGAGTGTTTGTTTCTCTTGCCCCTCTTACTCTTTTCACTTTCTGAGTTAAGCACATGTGTAGCTGTTTAGTTTAGTATGGGTATATCCCATATGGTCTAGTGGCTAGGATATCTGGCTTTCACCCAGAAGGCCCGGGTTCGATTCCCGGTATGGGAAGATTTTTTTTTTGTATTTTCTTTTAACAAATTCACAAATTTTTAGTTTCTTCAAAACCATTTATCATTTAAATGTGTTTTAACTAATATCCTGGTATGATTATTTTTTTGTTTTTTTTTCTAATTTTAGTTAAAGATATAACTAATAACGGACGTTCACCTTTGCTTCAGGAGCCACTATATGGAAACCGCGCTCAGCAATACAGTAAGTAGTAATAAAATATTAAGTAGATGTTTTGTTGTGTTGTTTAGTTTAAAGTTCTTGTTACTAAAACAACATTTTAAGAAAATATTTGAATATTTAAGTAGAAGGTGGTGGGGGGATTTTCCAGCAAAAATTACAGTTCTTATAAATAATTCCAAAGTTTAGCTAGAGATAGATGCAAGAAAAAACCTTCTACTTCATTTGCCAACAGTCAGCCCCTTGAATAAGCTCTTCTTATGACTCCCTTAACTGTTACAACTTGACTTTAATTAAAGCGTTTTTATTTTTCTCTAAGTGTATTTAAGCACTTAAGTTGTGTACTCTCGAGCTGAAAAAGGTGAGTGAGTGAGTGAGCGGAGAAGTGTGTGTGTGTGTGTGTGTGTGTGTGTGTGTGTGTCTGTCTTTTACATATCTTTACTGGCATACATTTGATAGTGTTGTTTTCTTCTTGGCTTACAAAATAACACCCCTGCCTTCTCCCCCAGAATAGTTTGTTTCATTTAATTTAAAAAAGGTCATGGTGCATCTTGTTGTTGTTGTTGTTGTTGTCTACTTGAATTATTTGTTCTAAAGACGTAAGTGTTGAAAAGTTAGCAAGAAACCTGTGACATACTTTGGTCTTTTGCTCAATATTATGCAAGCAATTCATTTTATTTATATTTCAGGGAAACGAAAGCTCTTACCTTTGCAAAGGTCTTCCGGGGAATAGCAAGAAGAACATAACTTTCTATTTCATTAGCCCGGACAGAGCAAAGGAATAATTTTTAATTAAATATATATAAATAAATATATAATATATGGGAAAAAAAATATAATCCATCCTTAAGTTTTTTAAGGTTCTCAGATATATTTTATCCTTAAAAAAAAAAACAAAAATTAAATTTAAAACCCACATCGTATTACTTTTTAGCCTCGTATTTTAATGTGTATTATTCCTGAAAATTTGCATAAATTTTACTCCTCAAAAGTCTTTGTTGAATTTTCTTTTTCGTAAAACACGAACTTCATCCTTATTAAAGCTTTTGTTTTAGATTTACGTTTAGTAAGCTTAAAAGTGCTTTTTTCAGAAAGCTTTAGGTATCAACAAAGCTTTCATATCCATTACTAATTGCTTTTTTAGAAAAAGGTTTAAATGTCAATCTATAAAAGCTATATTTTAATTTTAAATCAAGAACTTATTAATTTTTAAAAGCTCGTTTAATCTTGAAATACTGTCATTAAGTAATTAGAAAAATTCACTAATTTAAACTTCAAAACAAAGTAAGAGAAAGCTTTTCTATGCCTTACAGCTTTTATAACCGCAAATTCCATTTATTAACTTACTGACAAAATAAATAATCAATATATTTTAATATTTAAAGCCGTTTGTTTTTAAAAGCTTTTCTTTAATGTTTGGCTTTCAATAAAATAACTCTTTTTTTAAACTTTTAAAAGTGTAAAACTTAAGGTTTGTCGTTGATTTGTAATTTTGATGTTATTAAACGTTATTGAGTTTTTTTTTTTATAGAACTTAAGCTTTTAATAAAGCTCTTCTGTAAAAGCTCGCACATTGTCTTAAAACATTTAGTCAATTCACAAGGTATCCTAACATGTCATATTGTCAAAATGTCCTAATATTTCACAATGGTTTAAAAATATTGTTGTACGGCTCAGCCGCTCAGCGCTGGACTTTTCTGATTAATTACGACAGCACAATAAACACAGCAAGCAACGTTCTATTTATTTAAGACACTTTTTGTTAACAAACCAACAACAATATTTTTAAACCATTGTGAAATATTAGGACATTTTGACAATATGACATGTTAGGATACCTTGTGAATTGACTAATTGTTTTCCGCATTAATTTACTATTGAAGCTTTATTTTATTAAGCTTTAAACAATTTTTTTTTTAAAATTGAGCTTTAATTTAAGCCTTCGATTATTTTTAAACATTTTTGGTTTAGTTGAAGATAAAGGTTCTAATAAATGTGTAAAATAATAGTTGATAAAAGCTTTGAGCTTTAATAGTTTCAAATTTGGGGTAATTTTAAACTTTTGCGTAATTTTAAGGCAAAAGTTGTGATAAAATTGGGATAATCTGGAATTTTTTACATTAAGCTTTTTAAGCTTTTTTTAAAAGGAGAATGTTTCAATTAAGCTTTATAAAAAAGCTTTTCTGATCACTAATAAATGTTATTATATTAAGAGTTTAAAAAGCTCTTATCGACCTTTTTAAGTTTATTATGAAATTTAAGCTCTAAAGCCTCTAGTACACGGCATGTAAAAAGCCACATGCGCATGTGGTTCTGACGTAATTTTGACGTCATCACACAACACGCAATGCTTATTGTGGCTTTGCATTGACGTCAAAATTACGTCAGAACCACATGCGCATGTGGCTTTTTACATGCCGTGTACTAGAGGCTTAAGAAATCAATAAACTGGGGGTACAGATTATCGAAAGTTCATTTATGTTTTGCTTAAATTTTCTAATGTTCGGTAGTGTGGCCGTTTATTTTCGATAGTCACCAGTCAACCGCAAATGAATTTGTGCTTGACTGATGAATTTTTGACTGTCACTTCAGTTCGATAGTGTATACCCGCCTTAATTTTAGTTTGTGCAACATCCTTAAGCTTGATTTTTTTTTTTTTTTTTATTTCTGACAACTCGTGTAATATTCTTTACTCATTGCCTTTAAAGTACTTGGAAACTGGGTCAAGTGTTTTACGGAAATAAATTCCCTTAATTGCTTTCACTGCATAGAAGATGACAACTTCCATTTCTATGGGTTTCTGCTACCAAACGCCCTCACAAAAGCTTTTTCAAAACTGCAACAGTAATTCGTGGAAAACTCGGGAGTATATAAAGAAATATTTAATAAATTTTAATTGACTTAATTAGGGAAAAATACAAAGATTGTTGCTGTTCCTGTCATTCAACACTCTACCCAAAGCTCTTGTCGAAAATTCTTAAATAATTTCTTTATTAATTTTTTTTATGTATTTTTTTTTTTTTAAATATAGAGCCAGAAGAAAAAGAAGTTGTTGCCGGGGGAAAAAAACATTATCATTAACATTAACAACATCATCATCTGGTGGAAAAAAAAACAGCTTTTACCTCCTTCAGTCTTGAACCAGGCAGTTTGATGAAAGTTAGTTCGCCTTTCAGTCATCCAGCCATGTCAGGCATTGAGGCATTATTTTTAGCAAAAACTTTTGTAACAAATTCATTATTATGCACAAGAAAGTTCTATTTTGTTTTTTTATATAAAAAAATTTTTTTTTTTTTTCGGTATCTTAGCTAAAGGTTTTGAATTACCCTGGAAGCTTAAGAGAATAAAAACTAAAAAAAAAAGAAAAAAAAAAACATTCAAAGAAAAACAAGTTGTTAATAAATAAAAAGACCAAGAAGAAAGTTTAAGCAAATCAGGAGATTATGTTTTTGCTGGGTAGACTTCTTAGGAAATTAAAGCTCCCTAGAAAGGCAAGAGGATGATGTAGATTATTCAAAACTAAAGTGCTGTTGTTGTTATTATAGATGGTGTGTTTTCTAAGTAAACACTTAAAAAGTCATTATTTGTAATGTAGATATTTGTGCCCTTTTCTTTTCCTACTCTTCTATGAGAGTTAGCAAAATATAGAAGTTTGACACCCACTAAATAGATTTTTTTTTTGTCAGTAGGAGTTTCATATTTAATATAAGGAAATTGAAGAAAATACTTAACAAAAAGTAGTTAAGACTTCAAAAGTCAAATAGTCAAACTATTATGCAAAAGTAAATACAGCAATACCAAAATTGCCGCATGTTTTCGTTAGAAAAAATTCAAATTTTTTCTTTTACTTACGCGAAAGTTTAAGAAATTCACAGTAATTGTCTGGTTAGGCCAAAAGCTAATAGGAAATAATTTTAAAAGAAGAGAACGAAAAGATTTTAAAATTCTTTAATTTTTTATATATATCCCAGACGTTGTAACAAAACGCAAAAATAAAAAAAAAAAAAACTTTATATCCATAATATTAAAGCTTTTCTTGAAGCTTTGCTCACATTTTTAGCAAGTTTTTAATGGTCATAAACTACAAATTTTTAAAGCTTTTAATAGTTTCTCCTCTGAATGAAGTGTTTTAAAAACTTTTCCATAACTTTTTTGAAAGTCTAACTTTAGCTTAACTGTATATTAAAGGTTTTACTTAAATTTTTTTTGTGTTTCTTTAAAAATTTTCTTAAAGTTAATTTTTTTATTGAAAGTCTTTAAAAAACGTCTTAATACTATTTGCAAAAAATTATTATGAGCAGGGTTACCGCTAGGAATTTTTGAAAAGTCGCACAAAAGGTCGTTTCATAAAAATAAAGTCGCACAAAAAAGTCGTTTGAGAAAATAAAAGTCGAACATCTTTTTTTAACGTTTTTTTTTTTTAATAATAAAAAGCATAACATAATAAAAAAAATTAAACAAAACAACAGTCAGTTTGACTTTTTTATTTTCAGAAGCCTCTTTTTCATAAGAGTTTTCATGATATCGCTTACCTGGGCAAACTGTATATTTTTTTACTCTCGCAAATGAACTGTCAAAATTTGTATGAGAATTCAATCACACAAACTTCGTATATTTGCCTAACAATTGCGCTTGTCAATTGTACATTTATACAAACAGATTTTTTTTTATGATTACCGTCGTTTTCAACGAAAAATTCAACAATTAAAACAACAAATTCTTGGACTAATCTGAGCAATTTAGTCTTTTGGCTTTATCTAGTTATTTTTAAGCACGCATTTAATTTTTAGGCACAAATTTCAAGTTTCTTATATTTTTAATTTTAATATTTAACTTTTGTTGGATTGGCGTTTCTTAAATATTGACATTAATTGTAAAAAGTTACACAATAGTTAAAAAGGCGATTCTTGAAATAAGTCTCGCAAGTTTGTCCATGAAACCCCCTAATATTATTGGGGTTTTTTCCATGTCTCTGAAGATGATTGTTTTGGTTCACTAAAAGCTGTTTACAAACACTGCAAAAAGGCCGCTTTGACTCCATGTCTAACTTAAGCCCAGTCTCTTGAATCCGTCTCAGACTCCGTGGTTTTATCTGCCTCTGAACGCGTATTTCTAGCTCCAATTTAGTTTTCGTTTCCAAATTTCCTTTTCTTTTTAACAAGAAATCCTTTTTTAAAGAAAAATATAAATTTTATTTTTTAAGTTAAAGCAAAATATTCTCATGTTCGTACATGCCTGTCCATGTTTTACGAAAACTTCATCTTTCATTGACTCGGTGGCTAAAAATTATTTTGTAAAATAAACACTGCAAGTTTTTTTAAAGCCTTTTTGCTAAAACGTTATTTTGAAACTTTTACTGAAAATTTGCGAAGAATTTGTTAAACAGATGAAAAGGTTGCAAAAAAGCGATAAAAGTGTTGTCAAATGAATCAAAATCTGTGAATTGCTTTAAAATTTTAACGACTTTTTTTTAACGATTTACTAAAAGTAGTAAAAAAAAAAAAATAAAATAAGTCGCAAAAGTCGGTGATAAAAAAAGTCTCACAAAATGTCGCATACCGCTTAAAAAGGTTCAAATTGCGACTTTAGTCGGGCAAACGGTAACGCTGATTATGAGTGTCGTTGTCGTAGTGCTAAACTAGTCGTTTTTAAAAATTGCTATTATCAGGCCTGTTCTGAAAATTTCTTTTATTCAAATCACGTGCTTTGAAATCACATGTGTGATATTTTTGTGTTCCGTTTTTGGTGTGTTTCGGTTTGAATTTCAGTTGCTGAAGGCCCACCGAGAAACAAAAACGAAATGATTTTCAGAACATCACAAAATCACACGTGTGATTTTAAAAAGCACGTGATTTGAAATCTCGTGATTTTTCGAATAGGCCCGTATGTTTATCGTAAACGGCACATAAACGAAAAATTTTCTGTATGTTTTACATTGTCATTGTCATAAATTTAAATTTATCCCAGTTGTGGAAACGTCTTTAAGACATCCTTAAAGACGGATGCACGACAATTTTTGTACCTGCACGACATGTGATGGACAGCCAGAACAAAGTGTCAACGACATTTTCGAACCAGTATCGTGAACTACAAAAAGAAAGACATTTTCGCTTTTCATGTCGCTCATGCGATCGAAAGATTACATAGACGACAATCTCGCTCATACTTTCGTATATAGTTGTTGATAGAGGACTCCTTACACGACACTGTCGCTCATACTGCTCATACATACTAAAAGACAATGTCCATCATGTTTTCGTGGATAGTCTTATATAAAAGACAACTTGGAAGACAATCGGTCATGTCGTCGTTTATAATCTTCTTTAGAAGACAGTGCACTGTCGCACAATGTCGAGTATCTTGTCGTCAACGACATTTTCCTCAAAATTAAAAGTGATAGGGGACATGCCGTGCAAAAATAGTTGTCGACAATTTCGTCTACGTAAATTTTAATTTATGTACGTCGGTAGTGGGTATCACAGATTCGGTACGGCCAAATATCTCCTTTTCACTTTATTTTTTTTGGTTATTGGACTCCTTTTCTTTTTATTTTTTTTTTTGCGCCGAAAAATTGTCGACAAATTGTTGGAAATTGAAAAAGTTTTTGTGTAGGCTTCTGTTTTTTTTTTATTTTTGTCTTTTGGCTTGTCAAAAAACAACTTATAGTTTCTGAAAGCATTAAAGAAAATACAACCACCATTTGTGTATCTTTAACTGAATGTTGTCGTTCTAATAAAAATAATCTTTTCTTTGCCACCATTCCAAAGGCAATTTAAGGCTTTTCCAGAAATTATTATTACGAGCATTATAAAGGGGGGCCAAACAAAACGCACGATGTTAATTGTAAATAAAACAAAAAGTTTTCAAAGAATTTTCGTAATATTTTTTTTTATGATAGAAGGATCTATGAAAATTATGTGTGAAGCAAAATATCGGCCAATTGCTCGCCACGGCTTCGGTTTCATACCTCTATCCGATTGTCTGTATTTTTACAGAGGTTCATTGTCCTTAATGTGCCAAATTACCTGATCCTTAATTCTTGAATTGTTCTTGGCTTATTGACGTACACTTTTGCTTTTAAATACCCGCAAAGAAATAAATTCCACGGTATCAAATCACATGATCGTGGCGGCCAATTACCGTCGCCACAAAGTTAGATAGCACGGCCATTGAATTTCTCGCGCAATAGAGCCACTGTTTCGTTGGCTGTGTGGCAAGTGGCACCATCCTGTTGAAACCACATATGGTCCAGGTGCATATCCTCAATTTCCCGCCTCAAGAAGTCCGTTATCATCTTGCGATAGCGAACAACGTTCACGGTAACTTTCTTGGCCGACCTCATTTTCGAAGAAGTACGCGCCGGGCCGATGCCGCCAGCTCATAAATCGCTTCACATTGCCCACAGACCCGGTTTTCGGAAATTTGCGCACAATTCTCCCGTTTGTGAACACTTTTGGTCCATTATGCTGTCTAACAATTTTCGTAAAAGTCTTCAACAATATTAACGCGCTGCGATATTATGTACCTTTTCATGGTTAAAATTGTCAAACACTGAAACAAAGAAATATCAAATTAAGTTCGCCAAAAAAAACTTGATGTTAAGGAGTGACTCAGAATTAACAACGTGCTTTATGGGCTGGACCACCCTTTATAAGGCTTGTTTAAGTGGCGGCCAGCATAGATAATTGAACAATTTTATTAATTTTTTTTTTTTTTTTTAGATTTTTTGATTATACTTTTAGATAAGTTTAGCTGAAAACGACGTGAGCTTTTAAACTGAATTTTTTTATTAGACTTTTTTTTTGTATTTTTTTTTTGCTAAAGGCGTGACTTTAAATGTTGTAGGAAGAGTGTGCAGATAGGTTTATTAACACCTAAAGTTTTTATCACTTTCTATATGGTATTCGCCTACAAACAATTTCATTTAAAGGCCTGTTCCCTTTCCCAAGCAAAAAAAGTCGTAATGTAAATCTGGTCTTATTTTAATTGAAATGACGTAAACTTTGACTTTTATTTTTTCAAGGCTTCTGAAGAGTCTTTTTCTCCTTAAATTTCTCTCTTGTTAACTCTTATTAAGAGTCGTTCGTTCTTTTTTGCAATTATATCCTTGATGTGCTTTCTGCCTTCAAAATTATAATGCCTGCCGATGATGGCCCGATGTTTGTTGGCATTAAATGTGGGTTTGAGAGTGTGTGTGTTTTGTTTTTATTGTTCTTCTTGGGATTTAGTAAAAATAAGGCCCAGTTTATAATAATAAAAAAAAAGTATCAACATCCTACTACAACATCCTTTAACAATATAAACCCTGTCTTTTTCATTCCATATAAAATAAATGAAATGTCTAAAATCCTTGGGGAAATTAGTTTTTTGCTCTAAATGTTCGTTGTACGTTGTTGGTTTTTTTTGTTTTTTAATTCATGAAGAAAAATTCAATTTTTCGCGTGTAATTTAAGATTATGGCTGCTTTTTTGTTTGTTTTTGTTTTACACTAAGGAAAACAAAGAGCAACTAAATGAAAGAGGAAAAAAGGAAATAATGATTGAAAATATTTAATAGTTTTTAATTTTTAAGTGACTAATAGCAAAAAAAAAAAAAAAGTTTTTAATTAAAATGTTAAAAATTAATTACAACAAAATACAAAAAACTATTCATTTTTTAAGCCTTCCCTTCCTTATTTATAAACTTTGTTTTTGTTTTAAAAAAATAGTCTGAAACAGACCTATTGTATTTGACATGTTTGTGAAAGGAGGTATTAGCTCGCAAGGACAATATTAAACGGAAGTTAGAACATTAAGTTATAGTTAATAGAAGGAAAATAAATAACTGTAACAACATGGATTATAGTAATAACAATAACGGCTCTTTTCGCACAACCAAAAAAGAAAAAAAAAATTGCGAAAAAAAACTAAAGACGATTTATTGCCGGATCTTTCTTTGTAACATATTATATGAATTTAAAAATGTGGCAGGGCTTTACACCCAACAAAACATATTTTTTCAATATGACCGCCGCTAACAAAGGATACTAAAAACAAGAAAACACTATGCCGAATACTCTTCACCATAGTGCGGTAATAATAGAAAGTGTTCAGATATAAAGAAATCTTTTTTGTGCCACGCCCACTTTTACAATCCCGCCCACATTTTGTAGGATGTTCTGCATTGATAACCAAAATGTTTGTATTTAGTTTGAAAACTTTGGCTCTTGCCGTTCCGCGGATATACAGAAATCTACAATGTCCTTGTACGGAAGGTGACACGCCCACTTTTCCAACTCCGCCCATATTTTTTAAAGAGGTTGTGCATTCAAAACCCAGCTATGTGTACCAAATTTGGACAACTTTTCTTTAAAGTTTTTTATATATAAATAAATCTATATTTTGCCACGCCCTTTTCTCCAATCCCACCCATATTTTGTCGGATATTATGTTTTGATAACCAAGATACTTGTTACTATGTAATTTGGAAACTGGCCTGACGTGCTCCAGATGTACAGAAGAATAAAACAACAACAACAACAACAAGGGATTTATGGTTAAAATTAGAGGCAGTCGTGGTTCGTTGCTCCATTTGTGGACCGATCAGGCTGAATATCAATAACAAAATTTAACTGGTCATGTAACATAAATATATATCAACCAACTCCCCATTATATCTGGGGTCTTCCGGAAACCCATTTCAACAGAACGACAAACATCGTTAAATCAATTTCGCTCCTCATAAGTACCCAGCATATATGGGGCATTCCACGCCATATCGGATGGCTTAAAACAATTTTTTTTTCCATTTCCAGAATTTTGTGACATTTTTAGGAATATTTTAAAGTTGCCTTCATTAAAACCCCTTAAAGTTAAGCCTTTTAAGTAAATGGAACAGTTTTAAAATTTCATTAAAACAATGAAATTAAATTAAAAAGAGAACTCTTTAGAAATAAATTACATTTATTATTTTAACAAAATCTCATTTCATTAACTTTTTTTTTTCTCTCCGAACGCAAAGAAACCGCTAAAGAGTTTTATTTAATTTTCAAAATTTTTTAACATTTTACCATTTTCTCCTTTTATCTTTTTTTTTTTTTTTTTTTGCCATTTGCTCATTAAAACTTCAAAACATTTGACAACAAAATGAAAATCTTAAAAATGTGGCGAATTGCCACCAAATCCAACCATATTGTAACAGTTTGTGGTAAAAGAAGATGAATTTTCAGAAGAACAAAATAAAAAAAATAATGAAATAAATTTTTAACCACAAAATACTTGCAAAAAATTAAGAATTTCATTCTGTAAAGAAATTTTAAAACAAAATTCAAGCAATTAAAAGTTTGCTAAAAAGAAAAATTAAAAAAAAAACAGAATTAATTATTAAAACATTTTCTCTTATTTTGCTGAATTAAAAAATAAAAGGAGAACAATTGTTTGAATAATGAGCAAAGACAACAACCGTTTGTAGAAGATGTTTTTTGGGAAAAAGTCTAAGCGATTTTGATAAAATTGAGTCTTTAGCAGAGTTGTATTGGGGGGCCGACCCAAAAAGTTCTTATATTCATCCTCCAAATTAAAATGTAATAAAATTAAATATGTACTTAAGTTAGTAAAGACAGTAACCGTTTTAAGATTTTGTGAAAAAAATTGAATTGGATACTCCAAATCTACAGCAGAGTTGTTTTCGCGGAAGGACCTATGAAAATTCTTCTCTACCTACTCCTAATTGAAATATTTTAAGAAAATATAATTCTATTCTTGAGTTATTAACGCTAGGATTCTCGGTAACTTTTTAAAACTATGTTCTCCTCTGGCCAGACCACAATTAGTACAGTTAAAACCCCCAATTAAATAAAAAGTAAATAAATATATTTCTTATTGAACGTATGCATATTACTTTAGATTATACAAATTTATTATATAATTATATTTTTTCATTATTTTATTCCATATGCAAGTCATCGAAAATGTAGTCCATAATTTCGCACATTGCTATTTCGCATCTGCCACAGCTGAAACGAGTTTTGTGTTAGGTTTTTGTAGTTAGATTGAACTAAGCGCATAATGGGCGGTAGTTTTAGATTTAGAACATATCATTTCTAGAATTCATGTATCTGTTTTTTTAATATTTTGTCCTATTTGAAATATCTTTCAAGGAAAAAAAATTTTGGTCTGGCTAGACCAAGAGGGTCATTTCATAGACTTCAACATTAAAATGTAATTCAACCCCACTTATTTGCTCAAATTGAATTCAAATTAGTTTCATTCGATTCAGAACATTTCATTAATATAATTCACGTCCCTGTTTTTTTTTTTTTATTTTTTGTAATATGCGAAAAATATTACAAGCAAAACATAAATTTGGTCTGTCCAGCCCAATACGGTAATCCTGGGGTTAAAGACAACAAACGTTTTAAAAAGATTTTTTGAAAAAAATTCTTAATGTATAATCCAAATTTACAGCAGAGTTGTTTTCGGCGAAGGGCCTAGGAAAATTCTTATATACCTACTTCCAATTAAAATATTTTAAGAAAATACAATTTAATACTTTCGTTTGTAAGGACAACAGCCTATTTTCGATGATCTTTCGAAATAAATTTGTTGCTTCGTAGTGGATAGTTTGCTATAAAAAATAAAAGTCCTTAGCAGAGTTTTATTTGATAGTAAGCTTGAAATTATTAATTAACATTTATAAAGAGGACGGTATTTGGAGTTCCTGAAATAGGACATCTTGGATATTCACAAAATCTAAAACGTTGGCAGTGATATTAGATCAGGTTTAAGAAAATCTACAACATTGTATATTTTAATACAGAAAAAAACTTGTTTGTAACGCTTCCTCCGGAGGTGCACCCTTATCTTAACGCTTCATTCTCTAAGGGTATATGTGCATCCGATACCTTTAGCTTGCCGAATATTTTCTATTCTCTTTAAGGTCGCGGCTGGCCAAAGTCTTATGCACTACTAATGGGACAAGTAAACCGGCACTTTTAAGGCCACTGGTCATTAATAAATCAGGTAAACAACCGTGGGGTAGTAGCGTACGAAGTAGATACGTTCTCAAATTAAAACGTATTATATTTAATACAAAGTCACGCAACAGCTGGCGAAAACGTACAAGCGTTTTTAACGTTTACTTAGACTTAGGCCCTAATCATATAAAACGCAGTGCAACGCCAAGGAATATCATTGAAAGCACAAACAATGTCATAAATATTTTGTACTTTTGTTGTTGCTTTGAATTGAATTGTGTGTAAATGGAGTGTTTTCAGAATTTTACGGCGTTACATGCTACGTTCATACGAAGTATGTAAGGCCCAGGTGTGTTTCTAGCATAAGACACTGTGGAGATAACGGAATTTCTTTTATACCCAAATCGCGAAAGATAAAAAAAACCTGATTTCGGGCAAATTTTTGGCGGTAGCCTTTAGCAAAATTCAGTGTTTTGCTTGGGGATCTCTCTAAATAAAATTGCTATCCAAGAGATTTTGCATGGGAGGTGAGGCACATTCGGCTTTTAACAAAAGGCTTAAGAAGAAGGTCTCCTCAGTCCTAAACTAAAATTGCCACATGAGTTTGGATCTTGTGAGAGCTCACGGCAGAGGACGTTATAAAGTTCCTTAGCCATATAAGATTTTAAAATGTTGCTTTCTATAAAACCCTGAACGGATCAAGGCAAATGTTGGAAGCTCTAACTAGAGTGATATCTTTTCTAAACGTCTGTTCTATAGGTCTACCATGTGTTTGGTAAATTTGGTTAGCTGCACAGACCACCAGTTTAAAGCAAATTAGTCTCTTATAAATTTAATGTTTTTTAGTATACAATTTTATACTAAAGAGTTATCTGAGACTTAAAGTGTTAAAATTTCACTTAGTTTACAGAGCTCGGTTTCCAAGGAAGGGTACCCTTAATTATATAAAATGCTTAAACGTGTGCAAACGAGGCCAGAAACCGATCAGTTTCTGTTACTTTATCTGCTTTCAATAAATTTATTAAGAGTATAAAGGCAAAATGTATTATTTGCGTCTTCTCAACGAATAAACGTCTTTTAGTTTAAATTTTTATTAGACGATACTTAAGAAAAACCCCTTTTAAAAGGTAATTGATTTTTTATCTTATCTTATCTTTCGTCCAGATAGTTTTCTGAAATTGTCGGAAGCTTAGGTTAATTGTAGGTTCTATACGCACTTGTTAATTTGTGCTTTAAACGAACAACTTTTGAGAGCAGAAACAAATCGAGTTAATTTTGGTTACCTATAAATAAAGTGAAGTGTAATCTAATCAAATTATTCTTAATATGTTCAGGATTATTTGCTTAACTGAATTAACATAAATTGCTTAGGTGTTCATATTCCCCTTTCTTATTTGCTTCAAACAAAAACTTCCTAATAATTCCCGTTTGCCTTTTATACTTAAATACACTTCCCTTAACATTTCTTAAGAAATTCATTTATGTCTTGAGTTACCCTTTTGTTTCTTGCTCTTTATGAAAAGAAAAATGAATTCTTGATTTATGTGGCAAAATAAAGAATTTGTTTTCTTTGGTTTGGCCTGATATTTTCACTCATATGGGTAAATATTAAAAACATTCACTGGAGTGGAAAAATATTTCGTAAAAAAAATATTCCTACATCTGCTGCTAAAGTGGGACGAAAGCAAGTTTGCGGCTTGCCAAAGAAATTTTATTATTTAAACAAAGAAAACCAACCAAGCTCCTTTTTTGAAATGTTTGCCTTTCTTCGCACATCCCTGCTCAAGTTGTTCGAAAAGCTGTAAAGCAATTTCTTTTAAGTTTTTTTTTCTTTCTTCATGATAGAATAAATTTTCTTTTTAATGGTGTGCTTTTTATATTAATTTTTTTTTTTGTTTTTCAAATATAACAAATGATTATTAATAAAGATTTTTATTGAAGTTTTATCCTATAGCTGAGATCCTTTTTTTCTGTCTTGAAAAAAAAAAAAATTAAAATTAAAAGAAAATCTGTCTGTTTAAAAATGTACAATTTGTTTTATAAAATTCTTCTTTCTTGTTGCTGCATTTTAGTGTTAAATCCTTGAATTGTTTTAATTTTAAAGGCAACAGCTGTAAGAACATGCAACATGCCAGATAAAAGACACAAAAAAGTGACAAGTATTCATTTTCAGATTGGCTGCTGCAAATTGTCACATTTTATGTGGCAGAAGAAAAGACATTACGAATATGCCAGAAGAAAAATTGTACAAGACTTAAATTTTTAATTTTATAAAATTCAAGTGAGTCACCCTGTGGCTTCAGGTAAAGCGAAAAAGTCCTTAAAAATGTGCAGTTTCTAATCGGATAATCCGATTTCCTTTTTATTTTAAATATAGCGAAAATATGTTCAAGTTCAGGAGAGTAAACATACTTAAAAAGGTAAAATTTCGTGCCAACCGAAAAAAAGAGCAGTTAAATCACACCGATTTCTTTTCGGTTTCAGCAAAAAAAAAAAAATGTTTTGCACTGTTCAAAAGTGGGGGTTTTAATACAGAGGACAAAGTCTGTCCAGATAAGCAAAAAAATAAAAATTTCTAACGTGATTGATTAAACGCACTAGATTAAATTAGGTAGAAGTGGCAGTCGTCAGTATTACCCAGTAAAAACTGTGCTCCAAAAGGGCAGGTTTTATGAATGAATTCATACCTCAAATCGCTTAAAACCTGCTGATGGGATGCCTGATTTTTGTATGAGGTGTTCCAGGTTTGAAGGACTATTTTCTGCTTACAATAGGCGCTTCTTTTAACCTAATAAGACATGCAAACAAAGCACTCCTGAGGTTTTTTTTAAGGGCTAACTACATATATTAACATATTCATTAATGTTTTGCTTATACTGGCTTAAATGCCTTTTTTCAAGCATTATCGTAAACCATAATATATTTTTTATTTTTTTCGCTTTAAAACCTTCTTCGTTGTCAGCACTAAAATAGCAGCTTTTTTTTTGTATATTTTATTCGTTATAATTTACTGCTGTATAAGAGCTCTCTTATTGAAGCGCTCGATTATGCGCTTTTTCTCAAAAAACACAAATTTTTTTTACTGGGTAATCTCACGTATTTAGTCCCAAAGATTTATTGAGGTACCATGGAGATCCACTAAACAGAACCCCCACCGTAGAACCAAACTGGACTTCTAACGAAGTTTAACAAGAGCTCCAGTTTAAACGCCTGAGATATCTTAAAATCCGCCAAATTTGGCGGATCCCATTTCGGCTAGTCGACTCCACGCCAATGCAGGGCAGATATGGGTTCGTTTCACATGAGCACCTGCCATAATCTCAATTCGGATCGCAAGCACTCGGTTTTTTAATATTAAGCACTGTGTCTCTGTGTGAATGAGGATTCATTTGCCAACACAGGTATCAATTTCGAATATGTAATCCCGCCAAAATGAACTCCTTTTGGCCAACTCAACACAACATGGAAGTCTCCATCCTTCTCCAAACACACAAAACTTAGGGCTTTTGATGGGCGTGTCAAGTCTGTGCTACGGCTGTGAATCTTGGAATACCTCCGCAACAGATCTTAACACCCTTCAAGTCTTTGTGAACAGGTGAATTATGGCTAATAAATCAGTCAGTGTTTAAACGCTGGTTTAGTTGAACTAAACTTAAATTTATTTGTAGTTTAAACTCAACAGTTGTAAAACAGTGTCCCATGTAACATGTAACAAAAAGTAACATGTGGAAGCACTACGATAAATGTTCTCAAATTTATATGGTCTGCATTGGTAGTTTAAACGTCCAATTTTATGCGTTTAAATCTGGTTTATGTGTTAACTGATTTAGGCCCTAATCATGTACAACGCAGCGCAACGCCAAACAATAACATTGAAAGCACAAACAATGTCATAAATATTTTGTAATTTTGTTGTTGCTTTCAACAGAAATTCATGTACCGTTTTAAAATTTTCAACGACACAAGCAATGGAGCGTTTGAGATTTTAAAACGCAATGTGAATTTCTGTAGAAAGCAACAACAAAATTACAAAATATTTATGACATTGTTTGTGCTTTCAATGTTATTGTTTGGCGTTGCGTTAGTTCTGTGGCGTGGCGCTGCGTTGTACATGATTAGGGCCTTACAAATTTGTTGGTTTAAACACATTTTAAACCAAAAACAGAGTTTTTAACTTGCTCTGATTTATTAGGCCTTGGAAGAATGTTGCGATTTTTTTGGCCCAACACCATATCGAATGTTCAACTCTGGGCCCCATCTAATCAGACACCAATATGGGCTGAAATATTTATGCGTAAATGGGGTTGGATTGACCATGCACACTACTTCGCCCACCCGTAATTCCATAGATTGGAACCCCCAAACTTTGCGTAGACAATTAGCTTTGGAAGTTAACAGATCGGGCTAAAGCTGGAGTTAAGTAAAAATTAGTAAAATTGGCATCGAACAGGAATAACTGGAACGAATTTGTTGAGGCCCTATGCTCCTTATAGGAGCCAAAAATCACCCTTGTTTTAAAGCCGGAGCTATCTTACCTCCGCTGCCTTTATAAAATCCTGGCAGCTGTCCAATAGTAACAGCACCTAGGGACCACTCCATGAACCGAACTTTACCGCGAGGTTAAAGATTCCCAAGACGTCACCCAGCTTTTGATTTTGGATAAAACCACAGCCACAACAGCCCGTGATTTTGGATAAAGCCACAACAGCCCGTGATTTTGGGTAAAACCACAGCCACAACAGCCCGTGATTTTGGGTAAAACCACAGCCACAACGTGCTCTCCTGAATAATATCCCTTCATCAAAAAGGCTGAAACAAGCTCCCATCAGAAAAGCAAGGCTATCGCAAAGACCAATCATCCTGAAAGACAGGAAGCATTTTTCGCAAAAAACATACTACACGAAGACCCTAATAGTAGTCAGACCGGCTTGCACCGGTAGCCACTGATTCCCGTAGCACCCTCAATTAATAGGTCTGCGGTACAACTTCGAGTTCAATGCAGTTGGACCCCAAGGAACTCTGTCTTTTATTTATTTAACTAAAAAAATTTGTATGATTAACTTGGTTTTATTTTTATTAAAAAAATAATTAAGGAAAATATAATTTGTTTCTTAACAAACCAATTTTTTTTTTATATTATTTATTGGGCATTATATATTAAATAAAATGTATTTTTTTCCTATTGGTCACTCTGATCTAAAATAAAATAATTCATTTTGACAATTTTATTAATTTTTGAAAACAAAAATTCGCTTAATGACAACAAATTTTTCGTAGTATATTTAATGACAAACAAAATAAATATGTTTACAATATTTCAAAAATGTTCAAAAGAGATTTTACAAAAACGCCTACTACTACACATAAAGACATAAACTTGTGCTAAATCGTGGCAGGCAGCGTTTCCTACATTTAATGAATCATCCAGAATCTTCTTTAAACGGCCACACAGAAATTTTTTTTGTGCATTAAAGACGTTTTTAGTTAGACAATTGGGCAGACAGAAAGAAAGACGGGCGTTTAAGAAAAAAAGCTATAAATTATAATTAAAAAAAAGGAGGAGCAAAACAAAATAAAAAAAAAAATTTTTTTTTTAAATTAAAAAAGAATGGCTTTTTAAATGTTATTGTAAATATTAGAGGGTATTTTCAGGTTTACTTGGGAGAATTTAGGGAATGTTTATGTTTATGTATATTAAATTTTTGTAGTAAACGAATAAAAGATAATTTACTTAACTTTCAGAATACAAAATTTCATTGAGATCATCGATTTAGTTTTCGAGAAATTTAGGCCTTTTAAAGCTGTAAAGTATAAACATTTTACTAATTAATATTAATCATACGTCACCCAGTGCCTTAAGGTTAATTTATTTAAAACTTCTAAACTATTTAGCCGATTTTCATGAAACAAACTGTAATTTATAGCTAAGGAAATACTCTTAATTGAAATAATTTTGAGGCGTCCTGTTACAGCTTTAATTAGTTTTAAAGGGGGGTAAAATTGACAAGCTTGTCACATACAAAATCTAAAGTCATCTAAGTCTTATTTTTTAAAATTTATATTTGCGGAATTCAACCTTGATAGTAAAGTCCCTTGTAGACCTTGTTAATCTTATAATTTTAGTAAAAATACTAATATTTACAACACTGCAACAACAAAATGTATTTGACTAAAATATACTACGCTGTGGTTGAAAGAAACCACAAAAAGCAGTAGTAAACAAAGTGTGAATTTACCAGAATAAAACAGTTGAAGAAACTTTATCTGTCTCTTTCTCTCACTCAGCAAATTCATTAATTTACAATGCATACGAAAAAGACACTCACGCTTTGAAGTATAAAATCGTATTAAATATAACAGAGTTGTACACTTAATACAAAGGGTGAATACTGCTATTAAACTCATTTAAAACTTTTAACCCGGCAATACCCATACCCATACTTTCTCAGTAATGAAAACAAAACTGATTTTTCTTTCAAATAATATAAGTAAAAAATCAAAAAAAATATTGTTAATATTGCTAATTCCGATTTTATAGAGGTGTCACTTACAGGTTGCACTGGGCATAATTTACTACATATTTTTAACATTCGGCTAAGAAAGTGATCCACAAGAGGGAACAGCATGATGTCGCCAGGGTCATCTCCCCACAGCCTCTAGTATTTCCATTATCACTAAAGCTAATCTTCGTCATCTATAGGTGAGACTGGGAATTGCCGGGTTAAGCAAAGTATAATTTAAAATTAACATTTATAAAAATTTACTATTTAATAGAAAGTAAATTTTAGCAAAAATGTTTTAATTGAAAAAAACTGAGTTGTGTCGCCAGGTTGAAGATTTTATGAATTTTTTAAACATACAAAAAAAAATTTTGCTATCACCTTTTCTAATTATTTTCATTTCTTTAATAGTTTCAAATTAGAATTTCTGCAAAATTAATAAAAATTTAACGTCTTGTTTAATTTACTCATTAGAAAAATCTATTTAAAATCAAATATTTGTTTTATATCAATCCTTACCGTCACTTTTTTAAATCCCTCATTTAATTTGGATTTTTTGGTTTCATGTTATGATTAATTAATGTTACATTCAGTATCACAAAATTATAAAATAAAAAAACCAAAAGAAAGAAGAATATGGTCACTACCTGGGGCTTTAAAATGCCAGCAACCAATTTTATTAAAAGAAAGAAAAAAAAAAAAAAAAAACATGGAAGCCACCCAGTGGAAAATGTTAAAAAAATTTAAGATTTTTTTTTTTAACATTAAAGGATAATTGTCGGAAAATTTATTAAAATTGTCGAGAACTCGTGTGTGGTGAGAACGTGATACTTGGTCTCGACAGGTACCGGATAAGGACGGGGTGACATTGGTCATAACGGGTCAGGGGGCGATAGGGACTCATGCGCGGAGAATGGGTCTTGATTATAATGACTACTGTAAAAGTTGTCATGATGAGGAGGAGGAGGAGACGGTGCTTCACTTCCTCTGCCAATTCCCCGGTCTCGGGGATATTAGGCTAGGGCATTTCGGGAGACCGGAATTGCCATATTTGGACGATATGTCCAATGTGGGACTGAAATCGTTCTCTCTGTTCTGCAGGGAGTCGGGGTAGTTCAAGGCTGCGGTGACTTCTGGAAAAAAGTCTGTCGACTCTTGTCGCTGGCTAAGGTTATCACAAAGGGACCGCTATCAGAACCCAAGTGAGCCGACATCGTGTCGGCTGCCCATTGAACCTAACCTAACCTAAGCCGAAATGCCCCAGTAGGAATTTAAGGTACTTTTAATGTGTATCTTCACAAAATTTTTAATTTTGAACTAATTTTGATACAGTATTAAAAAAAATTATTACCTCTAATCAATTAAAAACATTACTTTTAAAACTACATATGTATTTTAAAAATATTTGTCCCAAAATTTTATCCGAATTTTCGGAGTCTTCTTTCTTGATAAATAATTTAGTTTTTAGTTATTTATAATTTGTTTTTTTTTTTATATCTCAACCACAGTTGTCCCACAATATTGTCCCAATTTTTAATTGCAACAAAAACATGTTTATTTTATTTTCAAACAATATTACAAAACTTTAGTTGGCATCCCAATAATTTTTAATATCATAAAACTATTGAAAATTGTTGTCCCAAAATTTTATTCCAATTCAGAAAAAGATGTGGGAACAAACAACATTTCCTAAATTTTTTTAAAAAGATTAAAGTGATTTTGTCAAAAAAAAAAAAAAAAAAAAAAAAACTTCTTCACATTTTGGGACAATAATTTTAGAGCTTTTTTGTCGTATAAGGAAATTGTGGCTTATTTTGTAAAAAAAAAAAAAAGTTTTCCCAAAAAAGTGTACCGATGTCCTTTTAAAAACTGATTCACATTTTGGGACAAAAATTTTACAATTTTTTTTTGGACCATTTAAGAAAGTTGAGGCTTATTGTTAAGAAAAAAGATATATGTTTTAAAGATCTTGTCTATTTTGGGACAATTTTCTTTTTTTTTTCTAATAAACAATTTTTCTAAAACATTGTTAAACAAATTGCTCGAAAATTTTCGCCCCATTTGTTAATTTTAGGACAATTTTTTTACATTTCCATTAAATTTTAATCGATTTTGTAGATAAAAAGTTTTTACAAAAGAAGTTACAATGGCACTTGAAAATTTTGGTTCACATTTTATGGAAGTTCTTCCAAAAGGAGTTACGATATCACTTTCAAAAACTGCTTTACATTTTGGGACAAAGACTACATATTTATTTTTTATCATATAAGAAATTTGAGGTTTATTTTGTAGAAAAAGGTTTTCCCAAAAAAGGGTACTGATGTCCTTTTAAAAACAAGATTCAAGATATAATTATATATTATAAAGCTTATTGCCTATTTTGGGACAATTTTCTTTTTTTCTAATAAGCGAAAACTATAAGAGTAAGAGCCTAAATAACAAAAATCTGTTATCACTACTAAAAATAAATTTTCATATGATTTTGCTTGAAAAACTTTAAATACGTTTTTCTCGATAACTATAGGAGTGAGAGCCTAAATAACAAAAATCTGTTATTTCTGTATAATCTGTTATATATCAGCTGGAAATTTTTGTCCCAAAACATTGCGTTTTACATATTAGGACACATTTTTTGCACATATTCATCAACTTTTCAGTGATTTTGTCGAGAAAAAGTTTTTACAAAAGAAGTTACAATGGCACTTTTAAAAACTTTGGTGCTCATTTTATGGAAGTTCTTTCAAAAGGAGTTACAATATCCCTTTCAAAAACTGCTTTACATTTTGGGACAAGATCTTTTCTTTTTACCATTTAAGAAAGTTGTGGCTTGTGTATTTCGTCGAAAAAGGTTTTTCAAAAAAGGGTACCAATGTCCCTTCTAAAAGCTTTGATTTACATTTTGGGACAACAATTTTAGAATTTTATTTTCACCATTTAAGAAAGTTGTGTCTTATTGTGTAGAAAATAGTTGTTCCAAAAGAGTCCACAATAGTCTAAATAGTATTTTTGTGACATTATCTAAAGATTAAGACAAAACTTTTATATTATTATAATATATAATTTAGATTTGTTACAAAATATTTTGGGCCAATTTTTTTTGTTTTAAATGATAATGTTTAAATAAAAAATAAAGCAATAAAATTATAGATTAAACTGAAATGATTTACTAACCCTATTTTTATGAATTCAAACGTAAATTGGTCCTATTGTTAAAATATCTGCGACTTATTGTCGTATTTCCAATTAAAATTAACAAATAAAAAGAATTTTATTAAATTTTAATGATCCGAACATAATTTTATTTGCTATTGGCTGCAATTTGATGTTGCTGTAATTGCCACAAAAACACAACAGCAGCAGCAAGGAATAAATGCAGCAACAAATGCCTTAATTAATTAATTGACTGCGTCAAGTGTAAATGGCAGAGAATGATGTTTCATCGCTTAGAAATTTAGACGTTTTTCTTTTTTTTAATATTTTACAATTTTTTTTTCTTTTTCTCTATTTAAGACTTCCAATGTCTAACGATCGCTTTATATGTGCGCGAGTCGTAAGTTTGATGAAAAAAAAAGTTTTTTTTTTAATTGTAATTTGCAGTTTTGCAATACACACAACATTTGCAGCAACAACTTAAATAAATGTTTGCATATAAATGACATGCTTAATTAACTAGACTGCAATTAGGATGATTATAATAATCAACAAAATTTTCGCTTTTTATTTCAGTTTTTGCAAATGTTTTTTTTTTATTTTTAATTTAAAATTTTTTTTTTAAAGCTTCTTTTAAAATGATCGAATTTAATTTGAAATGAAGAAATATTTATGAAATTTATTTTTATATTTCTGTAATTAAATTATTTAATAGTTTCATGTTGTAGCGTTTTTTTCCATTTGTTGTATTAAGCAATTTTTAAAAATTGCATATGAAAGGAATTAAAAGCAAAAAAAAAAAAAAAAAAAGGTATTCGAGTGTAAAATCGTTCAAGTATTTTAAAGATGGAAAAGCACTAGTGTGGAAATCTATGAATATTTTATTAATTGAAGCAATATTTTACGAACTCATATTTGAATTGTTTTCGCTCAGACGTTAAGTAAATTTTAAATGAACAAATATTATTAAAAAAAATAAAAATAAAAGTGAAGTATATAATGGATTATAGACCAATTAAAAGGCTGTACTAAATAGCAATATATAAACTACTCTTTAAATTAAAAAACTTTTTAGATTCATTGATAAAAAATTTGATACATTAATCTATAGACTGTTCTATAGCTCAGTCTAAATACTTCTAGGGATCCCTATTCTATAGATCAGTCTGAAGACTATTTTAAAGATCTGACTTAAGATTAATCTATAGAATAGTCTATAGATCTTTTTATAGATTAGTCTTTAGACTTAACAAAGACCATTCCCTGGCTTTTCTATAAATCAATCTATAGATTATGTATCAGTCTAAAGACTTAAAGATCAGTCTAAAGAATATTTTATATGTCAGTATAAAGAATCAGTCTTAAGACTATTCTTTAAATTATTCCAAATACTATTTTCTAGATCTGTCAAATTACTATTCTATATATCAGTCCAAAAGCTACTCTATTGATAAGTCTTGTTGATTTTATAAATCAATCGATAGACTATATTATTGATCAGTCTAAAGACTATTCTATAGATCAGTCTAAAGACTATTCTATAGATCAGTTTAAAGAATATTCTATATATCAGTCTAGAGACAATTCTATAGATAAGTCTAAAGTCTATTCTATAGATCAATCAAGTTCAAAGACCATTTTAAAGATCGGTCTAAAGGCTTCTATAGAGTAGTCTATAGATCACACCATAGACTTTTGTATAACTCAGTCTATATTAACACTATTTTATATATCAGTCTAAAGACTAATCATATTAAAAATCTGTCTAAAGACTTATCTATAGAAAAGTCTAGACTTTATGAAGACCATTCCTTGGCTTTTCTATAAATCAATCTACAGATTATGGATCAGTCTGAAGAGTTAAAACTATTCTATATATCAGTTTTAAAACTATTCTATAAATCAGTCTAAAAAATATTTTATATGTCAGTATAAAGAATATTCTATAGATCAGTCTTAAGACTATTCTTTAAATAAGTCTAAATACTATTTTCTAGATCTGTCAAATTACTATTCTAAATATCAGTCTAAAAGCTACTCTATTGATGTCTTTATTTTATAAATCAATCTATAGACTATATTATTGTTCAGTCTTAAGACTATTCTATAGATCCGTCTAAAGAATATTCTATAGATCAGTTTAAAGAATATTCAATAGATCAGTCTAAAGACAATTCTATAGATCAGTCTAAAGTATATTCTTTAGATCAATCTATAGGGAATTCTATATATCAGTCTAAAGACTTTTCTAAAGAAAAATTGAAAGACCATTTTAAAGATCGGAGAAAAGTCTTTATCTTTAGAATAGTCTATAGAGCATACCATAGACTTTTGTATAACTCAGTCTATAGATAAGTATTAACACTAGCTTATATATCAGTTTAAAGACTATTCATATTCAATATATCAGTCTGAAGACTATTTTAAAAATCTGTCTAAAGACTTAACTATAGAGTAGTCTCTAGATCTATTTATAGAATGGTATTTAGACTTTATGAAGATTTGTCTAAAGACTAATCTATTTATAGAATAGTTTTTAGACTTAAGAAGATCATTACTTAGCTTTTCTTTAAAACAGTTTTTTTTGAGTATAGATCAGTCTGAAGGCATTTTATATATCAGTACAAAGAATATTCTATAGATCAGTCTTAACACTATTCTCTATATATTTTAAAGATCAATCAAATCACTATTCTACTAAACAGCCTTTAGACTATTCTATTAAGCAGTCTTTAGATTATTCTTAAGATTAGATTAAAGATTCTCTAGATTAGTTTAAGGATTTTTATTTTATAGATAGAAAGAATATTAAAAAGATCAGTATCACGAATATTATTTAATGATTTGTTCTTTGACTCTATTTTATTTAGATCATTTCATGGATTATTTTATAAGTCTCTCTATAGACTATTTAAAGATCAGTCTAAACACTATTCTTCAGATCGATCTGAAGTCTATTAAGGGCCATTATTACAACCTAATGATAAAGTTGCAGATAGTTAACGTGAACAATAGCTATCTTGAACGATAAAGTGACCAATAAGTTTTCCCCATTATTACAACTGTCCGATAAAATAAAAAATGTAATTTATATACTGTGGCAACATTGCAGTATATACCGACTACTTTTGGTTGTTAAAATACGTAGTGGCAACGACTTGCTTTTGTTTCTTTCTTTAATTAAAAAAAGAATTCAATTTTTGTGCTTTTTTTTTGTTCTTAATGGTAAATTGTTTTGTTTTTTGTGTTAAATTGTGTGTTTTTTTTTAAGTTTTCATAATTTAATTTGACTTAAAACTGTCACTGATGCTACCATATATTCAGCAGAAAATATGGCATCTTCAAGTTCTTAAAGTTCACTTGTAAAGTTACCATGAGGACAAACCTGATGTTAGCTTATCAGTCACTTTTTAGGTTAATGTTAACTTGTAATAACCAAAAACTATTTGTCTGTCAGATAGCATCCTAAAAATAACTATTTGTAAGTTGTAATAATGGCCCTAAGTAGATCAGTTTAACCACTTTTTCTATAGATCAGCCTATAGACTATTTTATATAGATCAGTTTAAAGGCTATTCTAATGATCTATAGCCTGTTATACAGATCAGTTTATAGACTATTCTCGCTTGAACTTGATCTTTTTTTTACTAAGCACCCCCTCCCCCACATTCCCGCATCTTTTTCCTTTTGAAATGTTCAAAATTAATTTAAACATTTTAAATTTGTCGACAGTAAAACCAATGGAAATCCACCTTGAATTGTAGTATTTATCTTGTGCGTTGTGTTTTTTTATTATTTTTTTTTTATTAATTAAAATATTAAACACATATGCTTTTAATCATGATGCTGCGAAAAAAATGCGCTACATTGAGTAGAAGTGAACATTTTGCAATTGGAAAAAAAACACTCGCAACACATGACATTGACCTTTGTTGGCAATCAAAACAAGAGAAAACTTTGAAAAAGATCTTAATTTAAGAAAAATAATTTTCTTTCTTATTAATTCTCTTTTATGAAATAGATATTTTCTTGTTGTTTTTGCTGCCCCTGCCAAAGCAATTTTAATTAAAATTAAGAATTTAATCAATAAATTTTACAAGAAATAAAAATAGTTTATAAAAATTATTATTGTTTTTGTAAAATAAATTTCAAGAAAAAAAAAAAAAAAAACAGAAAACGTTAAAATTTGCAATGAAAATTCGATTAAGAAAACAAATACACTTTTGATGTTGTGACTCGTATTAAATGAATGAGTGATACGTAAGTTCAGCATCGATGTGGGGAATGAACCCCAAGAGAAGTGTATTATTTAAGTTATAAAATTATGTTCCGGCAGAGGTTTTATAAAGATCTTTCAGTTATCTACAATAAAATTGTTATATAATAGAAATATAATCTCACTACACTTTAGATTACTAAGAGACATGAAAGTAATTAGTGAAGTGAAATTTGCTTAGTTTTAGAGACTCAATTTTTTCAAAGTTGAGAAAGTATGAAGAATAATAAATTTTAGAAAATAAGTTAACGTTCTCTTAAATCTATTACCAAGCAGTCAGTCGCAGGCGTATTTTAAATTTGCCAGCCACGAAATGGGAGAATATCCAGCTGATCAAGAAAGAAAATCGAGAAGATCTGAACTAGTTAACTTCCTGCCCTCCACCACATGTAAAACTTTCAAGCATATTCATTAATGACAGTTGACCAACCTGCTAACCAACTTTCTAACAAACTTAGTCAAACTTTAGAAGAAGAAAATTAATGTATTTTTGAAAAAAAAAAAAAAAAATTAACGCACTACTTTATTTATTACTTGGGGACAGTAAAGTGGCAACTGTTCAAATTAAAAGGAATTCATTTTCAATTTAAAATACAAACACTACTAAATAACTATCAGAGGCTTCCGAGATGGAAAAGAAGAATATTTAAAAAAAAATTTGGGGGGATACGTTCCCACCTTAAGTTTTATCCGGTGGAAATAGCAAACACCAACAACAACGAAAATTTATCTATAAACAAATTAAATTTATTTTTGTTTTCATATAAAATATTTACACAAGAAAAATGAAAATTTTAATTAAAAATAAAATACATACAGATTACACAATAAATTAAATGGATATTGAAAAAAAAAATCAGGGAACGGAAATAAATTAAATTTTAAAGGCTAAGGGAAGCTCTTAACCTCTGTGTTTTAAGAGAAAAAAAAAACCAGATTTGAAGTTAAAAAAAGTAGAAAACTTAAGTGAAGTTGTATTTTTTTTTTTTTTTTTTTTTTTTTGATGGAACGTTTCATTTTTTAATGAATTCTAATCGATATTCTACTTAAAATTACACTTCTAGATAAAGAAATCCCTCAAAAACAGTATTTTAAACAAAATATAATTTGAAAGTACATTTTATAAAAATGTACTATTTAATAGAAAGTCAATTTTAGCAAAACAGTTTTAATTGAAAATAAAAAACTGAAATGTCAATAAAGCTTGTCACACTTGTCTAATATTTGACGAAAAAAACGGGACCAACAGGGAAACGAAAATATTTCCTTTAATTCCAAAAAAAATTTTTTTTTGCTTATAATACCACATCTTACATAAAACAGTTTTTTGTTATGTCCGTCCAGCCGTATAATTAGTTTTGTTTTGTGATACTAAGGCCATGTTAAGTCTCACTAACTATTAACAAGAGTAGTGGTTATGCTTATTTGGTCAAATATTTAATAAGTGTGACCGAAGCTTAACTTTCTAGAGAACACGTCCTTCTTCAAACTTTCCTTTTTTTTTTTTTAGCAAAAGTAGAACTACCACATCTTTTAGGAAAGGTTCCAACTAAAAAAGTACTTTTTTGTTGGAAAAGTCCTTAATGGAACATTTTAGAAAAGGCACCTTTGCATATAAATTTCACACAACCGAACACCGAGGGCACCAATAAAATGTGTCCGTACAAGTGAAACGTCGTATCAAAAAACCCAATGCTTTCGGGCCAGGGAACACTGTCCGTCTTAAAGATTTGTCCGTCGTAATAATTTTTTTTAGAATGAAGTGTTTTTTTTTTTTAGTAAAATTGTAGAAAAAGTGAATTTTTTTAGAAAAAATCTAAGATATTTTTTTATATAAGATATTTTTTTAAAAAAATAACCTTTTGAAAAAAATGCATTTTTAAAAAAAGTATTATTTAAGTATTTATTTAAAAAAGTACCTTTTTACAGAAAGTACGTTTACAATAAACCTTTTCAAAAAAGTACCTATTTTATAAAAAGTGCCTTTTTAAAAAAAGTACCGTCTTAAAAAAATACATTTTAAAGAAGTACCTTCTTAAAAAAGTACGTTTAAAAAAAAGGATTTTTTAAAAAAGTACCTTTTAAAAAATAGGACCGTTTTAAAAAAGTACCTTTTAAAAAATAGAACCGTTTTAAAAAAGTACATTTTAAAAAATAGTACCGTCTTAAAAAAAGTACTGTTTAAAAAAGTACCTTTTCAAAATAACTACCGTTTTAAAAAAGTGCACTTCCAAAAAAACTACCGTTCAAAAAAAAACCTTTTAAAAAAAGTATCTTCTAAAATGATTATCTTTTGAAAAGGTATTTTTTTAAATAAAGTATCTTTTTGAGAAAAGTATATTCTTAAAAAGTACCTTTTAATAATATTTACCTTGATAGAAAAAGGCGCCTCTTTAGAAAATGTTATGTTTTAGAAAAAGTGTCGTTGCATAAAATAACTTTAGAAAAAGTTCTTTTTAAAATAAAAATTTAAAAAAAGGTATTGTTTTGGGAAGAAAGTGTTTCCTTAAAGATTTACCAAGTCTCTTTATAATTTAAACAAAATTATGAAAAATATAATTTTTTTTTTACCATCTTTCCCACATCTAAGTAATAAAGGAAATTACAAAACTTTTATATAATTTATTTGTACATGAAAATGTTTCTCCTGTAATAAAACAACTCTGTTTTAGTTCAATGACTTGCGAAAAGGTGGCGGCAGGCAGTATTTCTATTACAACAACATAAATTTTAACAAACAACACCACCATGCAGCCGCAACAATCAGTATGTGCAAAAAATAAATAAAAAATTGTTATAATTTCAATTTCTATTGAAGAGTGTGTAACTCGTTTGTTACATTTTCTCTGCTCTTTTTAGTAGTTGGAAACAGGTTGGAAAGTTACAAATTCAAGATAAAATTTTGGTTTCCATTATTTCTTTGAAAATAAAATTCAAAACAATGTTGTCAATACAGGAAATACAAAACTCACGCATAAAGATGTTTTCGAAATTAAATAAATCAGATTGGAAACTCTTAATGGAAAAAATTGGAGTGAAAAAAACTCTGCAGGTTGTTGGTTTTTTTTTTTTTTTTTTTTTTTTTTTTTTTTTTTTTTTTTTTTTACTATTATGAAATAAATATTTCCCAGACAAAAAACGAAAATATTGTTAAAGAAAAGTAAAACTTTTGCTACAGATACAATGAAATTTTATTGCGTAACAATTTTTTTTTTTATAATATAAGGAAACGTGTTGACGTGTTGAGAAAAAAGTTTAAGGGGATAACTTTAAATTTATTTTATTGAATATGTTTGATAATGTTTTCGCTTTTTGGCGGAAGTTTTTTAAAAAAAATGTTGAATAGAATTTTAGTAGGATTCCTGTATGAAAAAGTTAAATGGCGGGAAAGTCTCATAAAATTATAATTTCCCCGCTGAACAGCAAAAAGTTTTTAAGGGGAAAATATGAATTTTATTTCCAGTTTCGAAACTTCGATTGTAATAAAATTTAAATGCTGTTTCTTTTTTACCTTTGGTACTTTTTTCTTTTCGAAAAATTTGGTAGAGAGATAGCATATGGCCCAGGTTGAAGTAAAGGGTACTTTTTATAATGTAAAAGCGGGACAAATTTTTTACTTTTGGTACTTTTTCTCTTTTGTAGTAAGATTGCTTATGGATTAGTGGCTATCATATACATATTTATGGGTCGATTACGGCAACTGACGTTCAACTGTCCATATGAAGAGCAGGTGGTGTTTATGGGTCGATTTCGGATGGCAACTCGTTTACGGTTGAAGTTGTGTTGCCAGCAGCGAAATCAGTCAACGCCGCTGATTTTAAAATATAAAATAAAGAAATTTGTATATAACATGAGCGGCGTTATCTGATTTCGCTGCTGGCAACACAACTTCATCCGCAATCGACCCATTGGTCACCCCTTGCTCTCCATATGGACAGTTGAAGGTCGGTTGCTCCAGAGTATCGAGTGCTCAAAACTTATAAAAAATTGAATCTGGGAATTTTATTTCTCATGTTGAGTTTCATTTTTATTATAAATTAATTGCAGAAATATACAAACAAATAAATTCTGAAAGTGCATCGAAAATATTCCTGGAAAATATTGAAGGAATAAGACTATTAAGTATGAAATCTTTATAAATTGTTATTTGACTTAGAATACACATTAGGGAGATCGATTATTCCACTTTTTTCAATAACCGGTTTTCGAATATTACGAATAGTTGCTATTTTAAAAAACCCGGTTTTCGGTTAAGAAATTTTTAAATAACCGGTTTTAATTTGAATACTTAAAAACACAAAAACCAAATAAGTTTTTAAAATAAAACTTTAATTTGAATAAAAACAAAACCATTTGCAAAGGTAAGGAACCAACAAAATACATAGATATGACTTAGATCAGACCTAACAAATATTTTACGATAAAATCGAAGAAAAGTGGGACCAGTAAATTGATCAAACTTTAGCTAAATTTTCAACAATTTTTTATTGATTTAGTAAACTTTATTTGTAAAAAGATATTTGTATAATGTAATTTGTTGAAAGATATTTGATCCAGAGAAACGTTTTGCAAAAGCAAATAAATTATAGGAATTTTATAAAGTTATTATTTGAAATATTCTATCAAATTTAATTTGAATGAGTTTTCATTTGTTGGTGGTTAAGCATGTCTATAAAAATCAACCATATTTTTCAAAAGTTGCAAACAAAACCTCTTAGCCAGGATTATCTATTTTAAATTATTTTGTTTCAGCATTATATATATATTTATATATGGGTTAATTCCAAACACAATGCTTTTTTTTCGTCTCAAGCTTTTTATTTCTTTCATGTAAAAGAAAATAAAAAAACAAAAACGGCAAGTAAGCTCTAAAATAATTAGCAACAAACAAAAGTAGTTGTTATTATTGTAAAACTTTCTGCTAAATTGTGCAAATGGTGCTTTAACTGTATATCATGCCTATTACATACAAATATACCTGTCTCCACACATGTTATTCATTAAGCAACATGGAAAAAGAGTTGAAAACAATAGAACAATAATAAAAAATTCAACTGTTTTTCAATGATTGTATTTATTTTTATTGCTTTTTCCTGGTTTTACCTGAAAAATGTTATCAATGTCATTTTGACGTTCTAATTTTACTTTGTCTCTGCGTTTTTTCCGTAATGTCACATTTTTTTTAATTAAGTCATAATCATTACTTGAGCTGTTTCGTTTGCTTTATGTGCATCGCTATTAAAAAGTGCAAGAAGTGATAAATTGATTAAGATAAAAAATAAAATAATAAAATCAATTATTTGGTGTTTTCAAGTGAATTTATAATCGCACGATGGTAAGTACAGCTAAAAATTTCCGTACTGTCACACAGTTATTTAATAAAAAATCGTAAAAAATAAAATAAATAAAAATGTATATTAATATATTACGAAGTTTTGATCACTTTTTCTTTTTCCGTGAAATAACTTTTTAGAAGAAAAAAACAAAAAAAATATCACAAATTTCTTTACTGTCACTTTTAAGTAAAAAGGTTTTTTTATTTTAAAAGCTTATTTCTCGAAAATTCTGACTGATTTCAATACTGTAGTTCTTTTGATGTAAAGATAAAAACAAATAGAAAAAAAACCAATCGGGAATCAATTTTTTATGAAATATTCACAGATTCCGATGAATAGATTTGTTCATGAATTTTTTGTTAATATAATTGGATTACTTTTATTTTTTGTTTCGTTTTTATAAAAAAGAAAAAACAAACAGTAACCAAAAACAAAATAATGAATAAATGTTTAAGTTTTCGTTACACTTGAAATTTAAATTGGCTTTTCTTTACTGTCACTTTTTATTTTTTCAAGTTTCCAGCAAAATACAACAATTTCTTCCAAATTGTTTGAAGCAAATTTGTTACTTTAAATGTAAGCTGCACAAAAACAAATTTTTGTAAAAAAATTACTTTTTTTTAATTCTTGAATTATAAAAGGAAAAAAAAATAATTGGAATCTCTTCGAAAAATAACTTTTTGCTATTACTAACCCGTTTTTTTTTAAGAAAAACATCCAAAGCTGGTAAATAATAAGTGAACGAATGCGATAGTAGGCTTTATTCTAACATTTTTGCATTAATTTCTTAGTTTTGTAAATTTTTGTAAAAAGTGACATTCCGGAAAATATTTCACCAAAATGCAATAAAAAAGCAAAACAAATTTTTTTTAAAGAAACTAAAAGTAATTTCGCAATCTGCACAAATCTTAATGCAAGTAAACAATTTCAGAGAATGAATTCCTCAACCTTAAAAAAAAAAAAAAAAAATGCTCATGTACACTACTTTTGGAATTAACCCATATATGTATTTCTATAGAAACGAATTGTGAACTGAACATTATTTTTGTGTAAAATATTGGTCAATTCGTCGACTACAATTTAAAACATTCCATGGCATTGCTTGATTTCTTCATTTTTGTTTTTTAGTTCTTGGCATTTAAATAAATAAAACTGGTAGAAATTTTTCCCATATGGTTGATTTCGCCGTAATGTTGTAGTTTTCAGCATGAAGAGATGCTAGAACTACTTAAGAGTTTTTAGTGCCTTAACTGGCATTTCGTCCTCGGCGACACAACGGGCTAATATTTCACCCAATGATTCATTTTTGGCAGCGTATTTTGGCAAAGTATTATTTGTCGTCTCCTTAGAACTACTTCGAGTTAAGTTTCATTTAGATCACAATAATGTCAAGCATGTATACCAATTAAAGGTGATTAATAAGTCGAGACATGGAAGAACCCTTGTAACTTATCATTTTAGGGCACTTATCATTCAAGAACCTTACTTTGTCTTTTTAATCGCGTTCGAAAAAAATCTAGAGATAACCTTTATGTAAAAATATATTTAATATTTAGAATACTCTTGCAAAAATTACTATTTACTTTTTAACTGAACACGTTTTTGTAGTATTTTGAATAGTTTTTGGTTTTTTTTCTACAAGAACACACGCTTTTATAAGCGATTTGTATTAACAGTGTTCGTAATGTTTTTTGACCTTTGTTACATTTTGTTTTGACATTTTTCATAAAAAGTTCAAGTTTGGCCAATATTCAATTAGAAAATACTTAAATTACGGGAACATCTACAACAAGAGTAAGGAAAATGTATATAAATTACACATTACTCAAATAACCGGTTTATTATACCAAAATAGCCGGTTTATTCGATATTCGAAAAATGGGCATTTTAAAATAACCGACTTGGGCAACGCTTAAATAACCGGTTAAAACCGGTTGAATAATAACCGTTCGATCTCCCTAATACACATTCGAATTAATATAAAAATTTACCTTAAGAAATGTTTTTAAATTTTTTTATAGGATAAAGTTTTCTTTAAATCATGCTCTAATTTTCTCGCGTCTCGAAGTCACGGGTAAAATTATAATTATGAAAATTATGAATATGCAAAAAATTACAACTTTTATCTATAATAAAAAGACAAGCAAGTTATTAAAGATACAAACCAACGCCATATGTTGTAGATTTCCCGTGTATAAAAGCTACACCATCAGTTTTTTAACCCGTATTTTTAGATTATAGACCCAATACTTACAGAAAAATTTCTCCAAAAATAAAATCAGTTTTAATTGAAAATTTAATCAAGTAAATTAAATGTTTAATCAAGTGAATTAAATGTTTAATCAAGTTAATTCAACGTCTAATCAAATTAATTAACCTATTAATTAAGTGAATTTAACGTTTACTGTTGCAAATTTAATTAATTTTTAATTAATATTACAAATTTTTGAATTGAAATCAATTTTTATTTGTTTCTGTGCTTAATTATTTATAGCGATATTGTCGTCAAATTTCAGAAAGAATTAGGCCTGTATTTTAAATTATGATTCTTTGTAAGTTTAGGGTTAAATCCTGAAATCCAACATGACACGAAAGTTATTAAAGACACAAACCAACGCCCGTGTGTAAAAGCTACACCATCAGTTTTGTAAACCATATTTTTAGGTTATAGACGCAAAACCCACAGAAAAAATTCTCCAAAAATGTTTACCAATTAAAGCATAAATAAAAAATAAAATCAGTTTTTATTGAAAATATAATCAAGTTAATTAAATGTTTAATCAAGTGAATTAAATGTTTAATCAAGTTAATTCAACGTCTAACCAAATTAATTAATAAGTGATTTAAACGTTTACTGGTGCAAACTTAACTTATTCTTTTAATTAATATTACAAATTTTTTAATTGAAATCAATTTTTATTTGTTTCTGTGCTTAATTAGTTATAGCGGTATTGTCGTCAAATTTGAGAAACTATTAGGCCTGTATTTTAAATTATGATTCTATGTGAGTTCAGGGGGCTTATTCTGAATTGCGATGCGAAAATCAATGCGATGCGAAAATACATAAATGCGAACAATTGCTATTCTGTATTGCGATATTCGCAGTTTTTTTTAAGCGCATTTCAAATGCGAAAAGGTGGCAAGTCGGTATTCTACATTGCGAAAACAAATGTCAAATTCGCAAAATTTATTCGCCAACAAAATAGCATTCGCAAAGTACAAACATGTAAGTGAAAGATAACATTTTACTTATTTATTCATCATATATTTGTCATTTAATTCAGGGAAGCAAGCAATAAGACCACCAAAGCGCGTCAATTTGAAATAAAGATAGAATTTATGAATAAGCACAGCCAATTGGCAAGAGGCCATTTGAAAACACCAAATGCAAGTCAGTCGGCAAATACTTTGTGGCAAATGTTAACTGAAGAACTAAAAGAAATATTCGGCATAAGTAAACGTTTATTTTTCGCAACCATCAAAATAAATTAAATTTTTCCATTCAAGCTTAGAATATCGGATTTGCTTCTAAGCAATCTTCTCTGTATCCTTTCATTTTGCTCATGCCCTTCTTCGTCGTCGAACCACAGTGCCACATAAGCCATTTTTATTATTTTTTTTCTTACAGAATGTCCTAAATAAATTTTATAAACAATTTTCACAGCCAAACCCAAACAATTTATTTGTTTTTAATTTGACGTTTGTTGACACTGACGTTTATTTGAGCAGCGTTGCCACGACTTGAAATTAATTGCGAATGCGATTGCGAAAGTCTAACAGAATACCAATTTTCTTTCGCATCGTATTTCATTTGCGCATCGCATTGATTTTCGCATCGCAATTCAGAATAAGCCTCCAGGGCTTAATCCTGAATTAGGATTCTTGGTGGAGACTTTAACAGATTCGAGTCGACTTAACCGTTTTTAGCATTAAGTCTTGAATTCCTTTAAAACTTCAAATAAATTCATATCTCAACTATTTTTTCTAACATTTAATTAAAATATTTGGTTTTGTTAATTTTTTTTTTTTTTTCATTTTTAAAACAATTTTAAAAATTTTTTTTTTCTAGTTTTTAAATATTTCATTCACAAATATTTTTCATAAATAAATTTAATTAATTAATTTATATTGTAGTTTGTGTGTGTGTTTTTTGTTTATTTTTTTTTTTTTCATTGGCGAATTTCTTATTTGTTTTATGTATTTTAATTGAAAATAACCATGTCAAATGCACATTCTCTCATTTAGTTTTCAGTTGCTTGATTTCAATTCATTTTTATATCATTTGACACCTGCAAGTGATGGCAGCGAAGAATAGAACTGTTCTTTTGTTCTCGTTAACACACAATAAAAATATTAAAAAAAAAAAGAAAAAAATTGCGAAATTTTCTTCTATTTTTGTCAAGTTATTTTTGTAAAACTTAGGGATGTTGTTTATACTTTTTATTTCAATAACTAATTTATTTATCTTATGATCGATTAGTCATCAGTTGGGGATTTTTAATATAATTTCTTGGGGGGTTATCTTTTTTTGTTTGTTTATCCTATAAAATTCTTAAAGAATGATAAATGGCCTTTGGTGCCATTTTGTTGGTTTGTCTTTTTTTATTTTCTTTTAAAATTTTTTTTTTGCAAAACATTTTTATTAAAAACATTTTGACAAACACCGAAAGTTTCTTCTAGGGAATATTTTATTATTCTATATTTTAAGTGCCAAAACAGAACGTAGAAAAAGGAAAAAAAAGTATGTAGTTGAAAATAAAACGTAGTTAGTGGAAATAAACATGATGTGCTAACAAACAAATACATTAAGCAGTTAGGGTTAACTAAATAGCACAAAAAATCAAATTTTTAAAAAAGAATTTTCATTTAGTAATACAATTAGTGCAATCATATTATTGTTACCGTAATCACATTATGAAACTATCGCATATCGATGGATATAAAGCGTGATCCATTTCGAGGTTCACTACTTTTTTAAAGAAAACAAAAAAAAAAAAACAGAAAATTCCAATTTAATGGGGAATGTTTATTATCATTTGAAAGAACATTCTTTGGCATTTGTTTTTTGAAAATTATGTCTATCAAACGTTGGCCGTTGCTACGTCGCGGATGGTCCATCCGTTGAGTCCAATTTTCGATGACTCGTTCGAGCATTTCGACTTGTAACTGGCGAATGACGCGTGATGTTTTCCTTCAAGGCCTGAATCAAAGCGGGTTTGTCCGCATAAACTTTAGACTTTACATATCCCCACAGGAAAAAGTAACGGTGTGATAGCACACGATCTTGGTGGCCAATGGACCGGCCCAAATCGTGAAATTATTTGCTCACCGAAGTGCTCTCTCAATAAATCCATTGATTGATCCGATGTGTGGGAAGTGGCGCCGACTTGCTAAAACCAAATGTCGCCGAGATCACGAGCGTCAATTTCAGGCATCAAATAGTCGGTTATCATGGCACGATAACGGTCCGAGTTGCGCCGAATCGACTCTCCACGGTCTTCGTGTGTACTCTCAGCTACAGCCGTTATTTATTCTTCAGAGCGTGCTGGACGTGGTCTATTCGTTCGAATATTATCCAATAATGAATGCTGGGTCCCGAAATGGGTGATGGTGTTGCGAATAGTACGCTCAGTAGGCCGATTATGTTGACCATAAGTTGAGCGAAACACAGAACGCGAATTTTCGTAATAAAGTTGAACGATTTGTAAACGTTGTTCAGGCGTAAGTCTTTCCATTATGAAATGCCAAACAATACTTAACCAAAATAACATGACAGAATGACACGACTCACACGTGATCGGTAAAAAAGGCTATTGAAAAAGTATCTCTACTTGAATCACCTTTACTGATAACAAGGCACAGAAAAAAATTCTCGCAAATTTCAATTAAACCATTAATCAAATATTAAATCAGTTTTAATTAAAAATGTAATCAGTAAATTACACGTTTACTTATCAACAACATTATTGCAAAAATTGTTCTGGAAATCGAGCTCGAGTGAAATTTAAAACAAATTTTCAAAACGATCCTATTTTAAGGATTCACAAAGATATTCCGTTTTATATACGTCATACTTTTGAGTACCTCTTATACTTTATTGGAATAACTCTAAAAATCATGAAAAACTACGGCCATTCTTAAAAAAATTTAACTGAAAATTTCCTTTGATTTCAATTTCACTCGATTTTGATTTCGATTTCCAGAACATGACCGAATATCAAAAAATACTTAATTGATACTATTATTAATTTGTTTAATGGTGCAAATTTAATTAATTTTTTAATTAATCAGGCCTGTTGTGAAAATCACTTTAATTGAAATCACGTGATTTCAAATCATTTGTGCCTTTTAAAATCTCTCGTGTGATATTTTGGCTTTTCGTTTTTATGTGTTTCGTAGTGGTTTTCAATTGCCGAAAGCAGACCGAGAAATACAAAAACGAAATGATTCCCACAAAATCACACGTGTGATTTTCAGAACAGGCCCGAATATCTCAAATTTTATTGCAGAACTAGCCTTATCCATAGGCTTCATTTTCTAATAGGTTTGATTCCTTGAGATGGAATTGTTTGGACACAGTGGCCATATCCCTCACAGAGCACTTTCATGAGAATATCACTAAGTCAAATTTTCAAAAATGTATAAAAATTTTCACAAATACAATTTGGATATAGTGTTTATAGTTTATGGTAGCCTAATCCATAGGCTTCATTTTCTAATAGGTTTGATTCCTTGAGATGGAAGGGTTTGGACACAGTGGCCATATCCACCACGGAACTCATTGATAAGAATTTCAGTCTAACTCATATTTTTTCAAAAATCATAAAATTTAATATTAAAAGACTAATTTAAAGATTAATTATAAAAAAAATTGATAAAAAAGATTTATATTTCATAAAAACCTTAAAATTTCGTATAAATACTTGTATTTTCTTTATAATATTATCTTATCGCTTGCGATATTTTCTTAAAATATTTTTTATCGCATGCGATATTTTTAAAAAATTAATTTACTGCCTGGTCCACAATGTTGACAAGAACATTTCTTTCGAATATTTTTATTGTAAACAAAAACAAATTACAGTTTTTTGTTATTGTTTTCAATATAAATATGCGAAAGAAATGTTCTTGACGACATTGCGGGCCTGGCAGTTAACTTTTGAATTTATCTTCACACACATAAATAAAAACCATTTAAAAAATAGTGGTTGGAAAGTTTTATCTCACTAGCCAGTTCAGACCATGAACCGTTTGACTACTACTTGTTTCGGTTAAGGCAGAACGCTCTCTCTGGAATAAACGTTACTTTAGAACAGGGTATTCACAATATGCTTTATTCGTTTTATTTATTCCTCAATAAATTAACAGGTCTTCTGAAGTGAGAAAGATGAAAATATTTTAAATATTAATTAATAGATATTGGGAATTATTTCTTTTTCATAAGCAATTTTTTATTATATTCAACATTTTTCATTTTTCGAATTTATTCTATGAGTTAAATTTCAGTTATGTATTTTATAAAGCTTTTTGTAATAGCTCTATTCCTTAAATTTATTTAGAAATGACTTTATACACTACCAGACTATTATATTGTATTTTCTTGTTACATTTTACCTTAGCTTTCCGTTGGATAGCAATGAAGTATATTTATGTACAGAAAAATTTACAATTATTAGACACCAGCAGAATGTAATGCATTTTCTGGCCCGCTACGGCCTTCGTCAGCAATCTTTGTGTCACACTGTATAGTGATACTTTATAAATTGAATGCATTACATTCTGCTGGTGTCTAATAATTGTAAATTTTTCTGTACATAAATATACTTCATTGCTATCCAACGGAAAGCTAAGGTAAAATGTAACAAGAAAATACAATATAATAGTCTGGTAGTGTATAAAGTCATTTCTAAATAAATTTAAGGAATAGAGCTATTACAAAAAGCTTTATAAAATACATAACTGAAATTTAACTCATAGAATAAATTCGAAAAATGAAAAATGTTAAATATTAATTATTCACCCTTATCGTGGTTGGCAATTTTGTGTCGTTTTTTGGCGTTTTTTAGGCGTTTTTAGAAAATCGCATCGCGGTTGGCAAAAACGCCAGCGAATACGACACTGAAGAAAATTCTACTACAAAAACGGTATCGCAGATGGCGTATTTGCCTGTCAAAAGCGCTAAAAACTGTCGTTAAGTTTTTTGCTCACGACAGAGTTTATTTTTTGATAAAAATTATTTAAAAATGGAGTCAAACAAATCGCAAGTTATATAAAAAGCAGCTTTAAAGCTTTTTGTTTCAATTTTGGTTTTTTTTTTCTATTTTTTTATATTTTAGCATAAAAATTACCACACCCGCACAATTTTCCAAGTTGGTGGAGATAATGGAAAAAAAGCCGTACTTGGCAAAAGGGTATAATAAAGGATTAAATAAAATTAATACAAAAGATGAGTGATTTGTTGACATTTTCATAACAGGGTGTTTCATTAAAAAAAAAATTGAGTAATCTGTTACAAAGCGACTCTCTTACAAAAAATAGAGTCGTAGGCGTAGGCGAAAAGTTTCCACGATACCATTCAATTTGAAATACGACAACAAATGCGACATACGCCTAAATACGCCTACGCCAACCGCGATAAGGGTGATTATTAATATTGTTCAATTTGTTCAAAAAAAAATATATTTTTTTTTTTTAAAAGAAATCCCCGCTTTTTTGGAATTATACATCCAATAGAATCCTACTAAATTTTTCTCTTAATTCATTGTGCTATTTGTTGACCTCAACTAATATTCGTTACTTTAAACTTCTTTTCTCTATAGTATTTTTTGTTGGTTTGTTACGCACATAAAAATATAATTTCATTACAAACTTTTTCTACACTTTTGCTACCAAAATATTTTCTATATGTTCTTTTTTCAGTTTCCACCTCCTGTTTTTTTTTTTTTTTTGTCGTAAACAAATGTACTAATGCACTTTAAAATAAGTTAGAACGCTTTAATGTGCAGTAACGAATTTTGGATACCCTCCTCAAAATTTCCTAAGAATATTATTGATATAGAATTCAAGAAAATAATTCTGCGAACAAGGATTATTAAACTTTGCTTAGAAGATTTCGTCACGATATCGTTTTGTTTTTCGGAATGGAGTTTATACGGAAGCTATGGCTCAATATGGACCGATCTCCCGTCAATTTGTTTTTAGAATATTTTAACGAAATTTTCACAAACAAATGGCCGCAGCTAAATCAACTAAAGGCCCAACCATAATATGCCTAAGTTTGCTTAAAATACTGTCAAAAATTAACGAAAAGTCTAACAAATGCATGAGAAAATTAAAAGAGACTTTAAGGAGGCCATAATGTACTTACATAAACTTTAGATCCATGTTGCATATTTGTGCAATCTTTGGTTTTCTTGCGAGTATGTACTTCAAATAAAGAAGTACCAAAAATTACAGCCCTGTATTTGTTTACTTTATGTTTTATTTAATTTGCCTGCAACGTTTTAAATAGAAAAAAAATTGGTGATTGTTGTGCATACTTTTTAATAAAAAAATGGATACAAAATTAAAATATGTAAAATTCCGCTTTTTCTATATTCCAGGTTTTCTTTATCCATTTCAATTTATTTTATTTTTTGTAACAAAACACAAACAACTGATTCCGTACGGAATGTGCGTTCAGTTTGGCACTTTGCTTAAGCAAATGACGTTTGACGAAACTTAACGAAAAGTTTCATTAAGTACATTATAGTCCCAATTTACATTATACGATTTTTGTCGTTGCGATTATTGTCGTTTCTTCTTTGAAGTCGGTCTTATGTTTACATTGTACGATTTTTGTCGTTACAACTTCTTGTGTATACATATGTATAATTTGACACTACGAATGAATGAACAAAACGAATCGTAGAGTACACTCGCTTGTGTACCCCTTTTAATTCCTCTCTCCCCTCTCGCCAATAAGGTAAGAATCGCAACGACAAAAATCGTATAATGTAAATTGGGACATAGTTAACCACATATATTTTATATGTATTCGTACAGTTGCTTAAGTTGACTTAAGCGGCATCATGCATATTATGGTTGTGCCTTAAGGCTTTATCTGGGACCAAAAAATTAATATTTTTTTAATGTTACACAAGGCATAACTATTTCCCATATACCCTCAATTACCTTTTTTGGTGGTGTAGGGTATAACAAAAATTTAATATGAAAATGGATAGTTCTAGAACACTGCTCTTTACTTTTGGTGTGTTTACCCTTTTATTTTTTTGGGTTAACATGAACAAGTTTGGCACTACAAAAGTTTTTTTTCCAGCAGAGATTTTCCACAAAAGTAAGACAATGAAACAGGTGTTGTTGATGTTTTTCGTTCTCGCAGCAATTTTGTAACATTTTGTGCTTTATTTACAACACGATTTTTTCTTTTTGAAATGTGCGAGTACATGCCAACCACATAATGTGTTTTTAGCTTTAGGTCAATTGTTTGGAACTAAGAAACAGAAATTTGATATAGAAGTTTTTTTTTGTGTTAACATTTAATTTTCTGTACATTTTAGTTAGTGAAAAAAAGAAAAGAAAAAAAAAATGTAAAATTTTGTTTCTTACTTGGTTTAAAAAGAACGTAGTCAGAGCGCTATGTTGCTACTAAAAACATATTTTGGCGGAAATGTTATGGTTGTCACAATCACTGATATGTCTACCACAATACCAATGGGATTAGGCGACCCGGCGGAAATACAGGCCTCAGAATTTCGTTGGTATGTGTCGTGAAGTCTGCACCGGTGCTTCATTCGGTTGAAACCACATGTTTATCTTTCCCAATTCGTCCAGTTGAGGTATGAGAAAGTCGCGCAGCGCTTACCATTCACATTCGTTGCTTGGTCCTCGGCGTTTTCGAGAAAAGGCTCGATGACTCCTCCAGCGTAAACACTACAACATACAGTAACTTTGAGCAGGTGCTAAGGATCTTCTTGTGTTATACGGGGATTTTCTGTGCCTCAAGTGATAATTCTGCTTGTTCACGTATCCATAGTGATGAAAATGGGTCTTGCTGTTCATGATGAAAAGTTTAATATTCCTGGTCGTCAAAATTCAATGGAAACAATTATAAGCGTTTTGGAGGAGTATATAGCCCTCCATTTCTTATTTACGTGTATTTTGTATCTGTTTACTTCACAAATGCCAAAGCAGTAGTGACATTTACTTTAGAGCCATTTGTAAAAACTATAGTAATGACTTTTGCAGCACCCTGAATTTTTAAAATTCAATTGAAACAATTATATGAGTTTTGGAGGAGTATAACCCTCCATTTCTTATTAACGTGTATTTTGTATCTGTTTGCTTCACAATTGCCAAAGCTGGAGTGACATTTACTTTAAATCCATTTGTAAAAACTATAGTAATGACTTTTGCAGCCCCTTGAATTTTCAAAATTCAATGAAAACAATTATAAGCGTTTTTGAGGAGTATAGCCCTAAATTTCTTATTTACGTGTATTTTGTATCTGTTTGCTTCACAATTGCCAAAGCTGGAGTGACATTTACTTTAAATCCATTTGTAAAAACTATAGTAATGACTTTTGCAGCACCTTGTATTTTCATAACTCAATGAAAACAATTATAAGCGTTTTTGAGGAGTATAGCCCTCCATTTCTTATTTACGTGTATTTTGTATATGTTTGCTTTACAATTGTCAAGGCAGGAGTAGGACATTTACTTTACAGCCATTTGTTAATAGTATAGTAATGACTTTTGCACCACCTTGTATTTTATTCGTATACCTTGAGTTTTTCCTGTCATCTATTAAAGACATGACAATCTCTTGCCAAAAAATGGTTTATAAATTGCAGTTTTGAGAAAAACTGTAGATAAAGTAGGTCCGCATTAGCACATGTTTTTTATAGAAATTTAGTTTTTCTTGATTTTTTTTTTTCTAAAAAATGTGTTGTACTTTGTACAAAATTTTTCCATAAATGTAAAGTAGTTAATATGTTACACATGTTAACATCAAAAGCCGTGTAAAGAATCCAAAAAGACTAGTAAAAGGAATCGAGTAACTTTTACAATATTTTTCAAGTAACATTTTTAGAGACAACAAATATTTCTTGTAAACACTTGAATGAATGATTGAGTGAGTGAATATTATTTTTTCTATTTTTTTTCCTCTCCTTAAATCCTTTATGGCACTTCATTTTATTTGCTTATATAAAAAGGATAATACGTTACGTACTATTTAACACATTTCTATCATCATTTAGGTCAAGTGTTTTCAAGTGAAATGAAAAGAAAAAAAAAAAAAAAAAATGTATTGAAATATTGAAAATTATTCGTGATATGAACAAAATTTTAAATGTGTACGATTATGTCAATAAAATGAATGGTAAGAAGATACCTTCTAATAAATGATATATTTATTAATATCCTTTAAGATAACAAGGGTATAATAAGATTTTCATTTGCTATATAGCGCCATCTATGAACCGATTTTCTAGGATATGGAGAAATTTTGAGTCTATTTCGTTATGTTGGTATGTTTCGGCGATTTCATTATATTTGTCTGTTTAAATCACACTTAATTTCGAAATACTTAAAAGAAAAATTATTTCTTTCAATCTTAACTGACCGGGGAATTGAACCCACGTTCACGGACAGGTTGATGAAAAAAAAAAAAAACCATAAGGAGTTCAATAAATTAACCACAATACTAATTATTGTTAACAGCTAAGGCACAAGCTCCATGTTTACATTTGTCCTTCAAGTTGTGCTGAAAAAATGTCAACGAGAAAAGAAAGACTAAAACATGAAAAACAGATAAATGTACTTTGGACTTCGAGAAGAATTCTTGACAAAAAAGTTTGAAAAACAGAGGTTAGGAAAAACATGTAAATCAATTAAAATAGATAATCATTCAAAACAAATTTCGAACTACAATTTTGCTTTAAAAATTTATATTTGACTATTAACTGCCAGCCGTCATCAATGTCGGTGAGTGGTGAAGGGCAAAGATTTTTGAGGAGATGGTGTGATAACCATTGCAACATGTCAAATCAACCTGTCCGTGAACGTAAGTTCAATTCCCCGGTCAGTCAATGAAAAATTATCAATAAATTTTAATTTATTTCATGTTGTAAAATTCCTTTCTTCATAAAAATAATTTTATGAAAATCTAATTTAATGAACTTTAGTCTGATTAAAATATGAAAATTTGGATTAAAAACCATAAACAGTTCAAAAAATTAACGACAATAATAATAATTCTTTCAATGGTAAATTGTTTGTAAATTCCTTAAGCAGTTTGCTATAGAAAACCAGGGCTCGAATCTTCACACCCGTGATCGTATTAACCATCGTATAAAAAATAATTAAGTGATACGTCAATCCTATAAACGGAGAGGCATCATCCAATACGATTGCAAACAGATCATAATTTTTCTTTTAATTCACAATAGGAGTTTTTAACTTACCAACATTTTGTTCTGAATTGTACACTTAATTCACAATAGATGTAGCACTGCCAAAATAATTACAAAAATATAATTGGAATTGGCGAACGTAAATGTGGAACCGGGATTTGTATTTTATTTAAGTTCGAGTGATAGCGAAGCAGATGAAAGAATAATACGGAGGCAGCTGAGGGATCAGGGCAATCCATTGGCACTGTTGGAATGAGATTTTAAAATTTATCTTGAACTACATTTAAACACTAAGAATGATTAAGGTTAACTCAAAGGCCGGGTTTTTGAGATGTAGGTTAAGTTAAAACTTAGTTTGACGTTCTCTAAAACTCTGATTTTTCCGGCGAAATGTGATTTATTTTATTATTTCATAAAATACCAACATTTTAAACAAAACTTTTCCCTCAAAATTGTGTATATAAATTTCGTAATAGCGGCACAAATCCGTTTTCAGATTAACTAATCCAAGTTTAACTGAGATCTCAAAAACCCAGCTTAAGTAATTAAGAAAATTCCATTCAAATTGCATATTATTTTACTTACTTTACTTATCATTTAAATATTCCTTTTTTTAAATAAAACTAATTCAATTTTTTCTCTTTTCTTTCTCTTTTTAGGTAAGTTTTCTTGTTGTCATCCATCGCCTTCTTCTTCTTTTATTGATTGATTTCTGTTGTCAAGAAGTTTGTATTTATTTTGCATGTATTTTACAATTTGATTTGATTTATATGTAGTTGAATAGTATTTCCATAGAATCTTGTAAGTAAATAACAACAAAGCACTTGAGTTTTCTCCTTCGTACTGTACAACCCACCTCCTTCATGGTCAACTAACTCACTTATGAAACGTTATTAGAATTTTAAAGTATTATGATACAAATAAATTATTTATAAAATATCTTTCTCTTGTTATCTCAAAGTAAAATGTAGAAGTATTCTTTTTTAGCTTAAGTTTCAAAGAGATGAATTAACACAGGCAAATTTGAAATCATTAAAACTGAGTAAAGACGACCTATTGACCTTTACCAGTGATATTGTTTGGTAACTTCTCTTGAAACTTAGACAAACTTTAAATAATAAAATAATCGGTAAAAATTTTGTAAAATAGTCAAACTCAATCTTCAAAGAATAAAAGGATAATTTTTTATAAAAGTAGTAAATCTGAAGATTTGAAGGACTATTTCGCAAAGAAAATAAAATATTTTAGAAAGAATGACCATATTCATAAAAAATATTTCAGTTTTACAAAATGATTTTTTTTTATAAAAATCTTAATAAACTTTTAATAGAACTACAATATTTTTTATGAATTATGGAGTGGCTAACTTGTAGAAGCGATGAACCATTTAGTAGAAAGCTGTAAATCTCGAAATTTTAAAACCTCTAGTTTCGAAGAACCATTTTATGAAGAAAGTAAAATCTCTTAGAGAGTAAATTTCAAGATAGAAGGATAATTTTCTTATAAAGCTGTAAACCTTAAGATTTGAGGAACTTTTTTTTTAGAAAGATTTGATTAAGGTGCCCGTAGACGACATGTTTTTTACATCTGTGCCCATGTTCTGTAACTCCCGCGTCGAGAAACTTTTCGATTAGAATGTGAGAAATGAAACAAAAATGACATAAATTAAAACAAACAGCTGTCTTTCTCACTTAACTGCGTCTGTAACATTTTTGGCGAGTAATAACTGTCACGTAAGGAAATTTCTTGCCAATATACTGGAAAAGTGTGTCCATAAAATTTTTGTGAGAAAGTTCCCGCTTTGAACTGTCAAATAAACTCACTCATAAAAACGGAATGAGAAAAAATTTTAACACTGAAAAGTATATAAAAAAATACAAAATGCAATGAATATTTACACCGAAGAGATAAGTATTTTCATCTTGGCAGATTTTTTCATTGTTTAATTAGTTTGCTTTTAACATTTTGTAATCAACAAACATTAAAGCCGCACTTTACATTTTTTGGTATAGCCGACGGTTGTATTTTCGCCGCCGTCGTTGAACATTTTTCAATTTTAGTCAATTTTGGTCGCCGTCAAAGATATTTTTGAATGGCGTTCTCAACATCTGCAATTTCATATCGGCTTCGAGTGAAATATGACATTTATAACGTAACGACGTAATCTCGTATGATAGTTTCCGAGTTACAGACACAGTTTTCTCTTTTTTCGAGAAACGATGGAAGATTTGGTTTCACATCCTTTCGATGCGAGAAGTTCTTACCAAAGTTACAGAACATGGGTACTGATTTGTCAAATTTCCCACTGTAAAATACATATATGTATATCGTGTGTTACCTTTAAAACATTGCATCTGTAAAAGTCAAACGCAAAGTCATCTGACAAAATTTCAATTAGAGCGTGCTCTATTTTCTGCTGACAAACCATCTGACACACAGATTACACACAGATATGTAAAAAGTGACGTGTGAAAAAGGTCCAAATCAGTTGCGAGGGCAGCTTTCGAAGAAAGAGACAAAAAGCGTTTTTTGGTAGTGAAGTGGCAATGTGTAAAAACAGGTCGCTACAATCAACACAAATTGCGTGATTAAAACAAAACAAAACAAAAAAAAAAACAAAAAAAGAGACGTCAAATCTTCCGTCTCGTGACATATCTGTGTGTAATCTGTGTCTGACATCAGCTGTCAGCTGTCTATGCCAGGAAGAAACCGGCAGCGGCGGTGCACTATTGACGGAATTAATAGCCGGCTGAAGTTAATATTTTACAATATGTATGATAATTTCACTATTGAATAGAAGTTATGTTCATATATATAAAAAAAAAACACGATTCATTATAATATCCTAAATTTGTTTCTTCGAATTTAAAGAAAAAAAATTTTAAGATGGCAGAACTCTTATGACGCAAATGAAAATTTTTGTGGCGGCAGCACACTATTTTGAAAGCGAGAACAACTTTGGTTTCTGCAATAACTATGCGAAAAAAACAGACAATGTCAGAAGCAAATAACATGTCGTTACCTAAAACGCAAAAGGCCCTATCTAACATTTTAAAAATTTTACAGGAGGCAAAAAACAATTTAAAACGGAAAATTGATAAATTGACTTAATTTGTTTATAATTAATTTTTCTTGTAAAACCTACCAGTGGTTTTGACAAGTAACAATGTTGCATATAATGCAAACTGTTAGTTATGTCTATTAGGGTTTATCGTATGCTATTTTGTAGATAGGGCTTTTTGTTTTTTGTTAATAAAATCTCTAATTTTCGACGAAAGATTCCAAAATTTGTTGTGGACATTTGTGTTGATGCAATACATCAAAACTTATGAAAAAGTCGATTTTTAATTTTCGGCTAGTTAGGGCGTAAATATTCATTGCGTTTTAGGTAACGATGTACTTTTGTGACCAAATATAAACCTTATGTAAAACAGCAATTTTGACAGATGCACCTTAACATCTTAAAAATCTACCAAGAAAAAACTCTTAAGGCGGGGGGTTTAAGATGTAGATTACGTTTAAAATTAGTTTGATGTACTCTGAAACTCGTATTTTTCCGGCGAAATGTGATTTTTCTTTTATTATTTCATTAAAGACAATAATTTTAGGTAAAACTAAGTTGTTCCGTCAATATTTTGCATACAAACTTGGTAATGGCGGCACAAATCTGTTTTCAGATTAACTAAACCCTTAGCTTAACTGAGATCACAAAAACCTTGCCTAAATCTACTCTAATTTTTTAACTGTTGAGGAAGCAAAAATTTCAATGAATGTTCAAAGGACCATTTTATTTTACCTTTTATTGTTCATATTCATAAAAGAACTACAATCAAAAAATTTCTTTTATTTATAAAAAGTTTTTAATATTAAACCAAATTTTTTTTTAGTCCAAAATTTTGTGCCATTTTCTTTTTTTTTTAACACTTTTTAAAAAACAAAAATGAAAAAAAAATGTGCAACTGTGTGTAAACAAAAAAATATTTATTTTATTAAATGGTTTCTAGTGTTTATTTGTAATTAAATCAATCATTTCAATGGCTAATAACAATTAAATAAATTATTTGAAATTACTTTATTCCGATAAAATAATGTCAGACAAAATGAAATTTTAACTCTCGAGGAAATTTTGAAAAATATGAGGAAGAAAATTTCTCATCAAAGTTGTAGACAAGAACACAATTTTAATGCACACTTTACAAATTAGAAATTTTTAGCACTCAATAAAAATAAAAGTTGGAAAAAACGACCGAGTAAATGGAAATGGAAAATATAAATGACTCAAGAGGGCGGGGAAAATATTAATAGTTGTCAAAAACGAAATTCGTTACGTCTGAATAGCTTTTTTAAAATAACAAATGAAATTTTTAATTCTTAGACCCTGTTTTTTCAATGTTTTAAACATTTAACAGCAGATATTCGCTTTCTTCTTCTCTTAAACAAAATTAATATTCCTAAAACTTTTACAACAAAAAAAAAAAAAAAAAAAATATATTTTTAAATCAGATTTTTAAAAAATCAAACTTTAATTACAAAAAAAAAAAACTATTTAAAAAATTAGATTTTTTTAAAAAAATCTGTTTATTTATTTAGAAATCCAGATAAAAAAAATTGTTCGAAATGTGAGTGGCGCCTTATTTTAGAAATAATTATAAAATTTTTATAGTTTCTATTATCTTGATGATTTTTTTTGTTTGCTAATAAAAAAATTTGTGAAATATAAAATGTATTTTGGTTAAATTTTTATTTTTGCTCTTTTTTCAGACAAATGGATATATGTCATTAAAATATCAAAGAAAAAACAAATAAACTTTTAAAATTACATAAAAATTTTTTTCTGTTTAATGTAGTATTTTAAAGATAAAATAAAAATTTTGATATTTTTTTTTAATTGTAGTATTTTAAAGATAAAAGTAGTTAAAGTAGTGAAATTCATAAAGTGAATCACTAATTAATTTTTTAGTATTAAAAAAGAAATCATTAAAATTCACTATTGAATAAAATACATTTTATATATACTAAGAATCACTTATAGAAAACAAAATCAATTTAAAGCAATTTTAAGCTAAAAAATATAATTTCTCGAAATTTGAAAGTTCGAAGGACCATCATTTGTAAAAATAATTTTCATTTCAATTTGTTGGTACACTTTTTTCAATACAAACTAATCCCCTCTGTTCTGCAAACCGAATCCAAAGCAATTTTTCGGTTTTAAAAAGAATTCAAATACTTTGGTGTTCTCAAAACCGAGTTCGTACAATTTTACTCGATTTGAAATCGAGTACATAAATCGGGTCGAAAACAAATCGAAAGCTCCGGGCATTTTTAATAACAATATAAAATTTTCTTTGAAAACCCAAATTATCATTTAAATTTTCCTCCAGCAGTAAAGAGCTGATGCTTTTTTTACTTTAACGTTTAATTGCCTTTGTTCGAAAATGGCTTTGAATAATGCAAATCGTTTTCAAATCGACTCGGTTTGCAGAACAAAAGGGGAATATTTTTTGTCCGAAAAACTGAAAATATTTATCCGAAAAACTGAAAATCAATTCGAAGACCATAATTAAAACAAATTTCCAAAAGTTTGCTTGATTATAACTAAAAAAAAGATAAAATAAATACAAACTATCAAGAGTAAAATGTGATGAAAATCGATCGATTTCAAAACTGTCGTTTCTAAAGGGTGGGATGATTTTCCATCTATTTCAAAATCCATTTCTGAATTAAAGTCTTAATTTTTTGTTTGGAATACAGTTCAACTAACATTTATAATAAAAAAATGTTAAAGAAAATATACAGAAAATGAGAGGAATATGTATTAGCAACCATTTTTTTTAAGGTACTAAAAACGATATCGATTTTAAATCGTGTTGTTCTCTAAAAGAACATCCATCAATTTTTAAATGGCGTCAACAAAAAATTGCACTTAAAATTGCATTTAAATATACAAAAACATCTGGAAAATGTAAAATGCAACTAAAAGTCAATAATAATGGATTTTTTTCCCATTTCTCCTGCAATTCAAATACTATTTTTTTTGTGGTATTTTTCACTGACATCAAAAAACAAAAAAATCCAAAAACACCAAACAAAAATTTCAATGTAATGGAAAATAAAAAAAAAAGAATTAACGATAATAAATTGAAATTCAAAAAGATATTCTTAATAAATTTATAAATGATTGAACGGAATATTTTGTATAGAATGAGCTGAAGAAAAATAACAATAAAATTTATAAATTGAAAAATAATGCATTAAGAATGGAAAAAAGAAAAATAATTAAATTTTTCAGACAAAAGCGAACATTAATTGTATTTAAAAAAGAAAAGAAAAAAAATACTACCATGAAAGTGGAAAAAGTAATGATTTATGTAAAAAAAAGCGATTCAACAGCAGAAAAAAAATGTCTTAGGTCATTAAAAATATAGAATTTAAATTTTAATTCGGTGCAGAAAAGTTATAAAAGTTATAATAAGTTTTTGGGTAATAAACTAAAATTAAGACATTCAGCCATTTTCTGATAATTAAATTCGAGAAATCCAACATGATTTTCAGTTAACTAAAAAAAAAAAAAAAAAAATTATATCACAGCTTTTGCCGCCGACTTAAGATTTCCCAGCTCTGTTAAAAAAGGAATATATTTTTAAACATTAAAAACAGGATAACTTTTAAAATTTATTTGATTTTATTTTCACTTGAAAGATCTGCACAATTACGCTCTGTTAAAAAAGGAATATCTTTTTAAACATTAAAAACAGGCAGTAACACAGTAAGTGCCCTGTGGTCTCGTCCTCCTCACGACATAGTCTGCATTCCTGGTCCTCTGCCAGGCCCATCTGAAACAGGTGGTGCTTGACCGTATGGTGACCCGTCAGATAAGCTACCAACATTCGTAGTTCCCGGCTGTTGAGACCCCTTGTCTCCAATGTATTCCCTGGAAATATCAATTCCTTTGCCTGACGCATTTCCGGGAGCGATACCCAGTATCTCCTGTGCTCACTGAGAGTCCATTCCTCCAGTAGAGGGTAGTGGTCCAACTTAGCCAACAAAAGGGCTCGGGGCCCACCATTTGGGCGTTTGCTCCAGCCCTAGCCAGGTCATCAGTCCTTTCGTTTCCCGGGAACCCTGAGTGTCCCGGCACGTAACAGAGTTACTCTGTTCCTTGAGCCCGGTTCCTGTAGCCTTCCCCGCCACCAACTTTGGGGACAATTTCCAGGAAGAGAGTGCCCTAATGGCCGCTTGGCTATCAGTGAATATCACAATGCTGTTTCCTATCATTCCCCTGCTAAGAATGTTGATACAGCACACATCAATAGCGTGGATCTCGGCCTGGAATACACTTGCTGATCTTCCCATGGCTATCGAGATTCGCGTGTTGGGTCCAAATACCCCAGCACCCACCCCATGCTCCGATTTGGATTCATCAGTATACCAGTGTAGTCCCTGGCTACCATTACAGGGATTTCCACTGTCCCAGGCTCCCCCGTGCTAAACCTTCTGTTAAAACCCAGTTCCGTGGCCTTAATGTCCGCCCTTGTGCAGACTGATCGACCAGGAGCTAATTTCATCAGACCAGCGTGTCCGTTGACATCATCTGACAGTCCAGATGTTAGTTGGATCCTAAGGAGACTCGATATTGCCGCCCTCCTTATAAGCAGGGATCTGAAAGATAAGCAAAAGCTTTTGAAATGGGGCCTTGTTTTGTGTTGTTACAAAACATTCTGTTTTATTTTTTGTTTGAGAGGAATTGTTGCTTATTTTTCACAGCGGTTAGAAGCATTTATCGCTTTTGGCACCCCAACATAAACAATTTTCCTTTCGTTTTTAAAATACCCAACAAATTTGTGGGTATTGTTTAATTGTACCTTAAATATTCTTACATATGCACAGTTTAAAATTTTCATCACACGTTCCATCTCTAGAACAATCAGAACCCAATTTAAAACATTCACTTTCGCAAATTTTATTGGTGAGAGGGGAAGATAAGTTATTCTCGTTCCTTCTCACCAATAAACTCGGACTTTGTGAAAGAAAGCTTTCATAGTGAGAAACCAGACTATATGAAACTTCATCTCAATAAAAATGTTGGAAAGAAAATTGTTTTTTCTTTTTATATATATATATATATATATATATATATATATAAGCACTTAATGCAAGTAACAGAGTTTTTATATAAGCACCACCTATGCAAATAAGCGAATTTTTCTTTAAGCATGGTCGATGAATACAGTGAACTCGCGATAATATGAACTCCCTAATATATGAACATCCCAAAATATGAACACTCATATTCTTTCATTGACTACTCTAAAATATTATTAAAATATCAACAACTTATAATTATACTTCTACCGTATTTTACGTGTACAGGTTTTAGACTAAATCAACACGGTGGTGGATAAATTTTGATTCAATATTATAATAATTGGGGAGTTTTTCTAACTGCTAGCTTTAAAGAAGCAAGACAAATGTCAATCAAAATGTCTTGCATACACGATTTAGTTGGTGCTCACATTCAACTAGAATTCCATATTCATCTTTAAACGTAATTTGAACGTGAATAGTTCTTAAATATGCATACAAAAAGCATAAGCTTTTAACTTTAAAAGTCAGAAATTTTAGAAGATTTAGAACATTTAGGAAAATGTGTCAGTGTTACTTATTTAGCTTATAAACTTGTGATGAAATATTCTACAATATGTGGACAAAAAATAAAAATGCTAACAAAACGTTTATTTGACCTAGAAAGAGAAAAACGTGCGGCCTTCCGAAAACCGAAAAATTGAAAATGCGTTCTCTGGATGGTTTTTGAATATGATAGACAAAAAGATCACTGTTAGCGGACACGGAAAATATTTTTGAAGGGAAATTAGTTACCATTCGTAAATATGAACAATCTTGCAAAAGCGAACTGGCGTGGTTTTAATTAGTTCATATTATCGCGAGTGCACTTTATAACCAAGTTTTTTTTAAATATGCATTTCCCCTTTATAATCACTAACTCCCGTATTCATAAACGATTGTTAAATTTAACAAACGCTTATTAAGAAAAATCTTCATACAAAATTTGTCTTGTTTACCTTTAATTACTGTATGAGGAAAGCTTTACTGAACTACAGAGCTTGGAAGGCAGTACTGTGCAGTAGTGAAGTAAAACGTTTTGAGAGTTTTGTGCAGCTTCTTAGTATGTTTAAGTAGGGTGGAACAAAAGTATAGGCATGACATAATTTTAATTGGCTGCCATTTTGTTATAAATTAAAAGTTCTTTTGAAAGTATAAAATGTATAACATTAATTCGGAAACATTATGTTTGCTCTTTACGTCATTTTCAGTTGTTGCTCTCGAAAAAACTGGCTCCAAAATGTCGATTTGAACGGTCAGCTCAAACCTCAAAACGGGAGATCGATCACACTAGCTGTATCCATGTTCTGTAACTTGCGTGAGAACTTCTTGCATTGAAAAGATGTGAAACAAAATTTTCCATCGTTTCCCGAAAAGTGGGAAAAAAGTGTGCCTGTAAAGTCCTGTCGAAAACTATCAAAAAAGATTCCGCCTTAACGTTATAAATGCCATAATATCAGCCCTATTGCGATTGTCGTTGTCGAATACGACTGTGTCGTTTTTTTGAAATAGATTAAAGTAACACACAACCTGTGTTCAAAATCTCTGTCGTTTTCCGAGCTGTGTGAGCGAATGCTCCGTCCTGTTGAAATCTACAATGATCGCGAGACCTAATGCAGCCATTTCAGGCAACAACAAAAATATCGTTTAGCATCTGCATCAGTATTTGCCCTTATTGCCTTTAATATATTTGAAAAAAAAAAAAAAAAAGTATTATAGCATGTTAAAAATTAATTATGATTGACATAAAACTTTCTGTTTAAAGTTTATCTAAAATTGATGGCTTTATGGCTTTTCCCCTGTTTCAATGGTTTTTGAAATAAAAAATAAACATGTTTTACAGAAACAAAAACCTGTCAATTTCTATTAAATCTCACACCCATTTGTGGAAATTTATGCAAAATCATTGTTATATATTCTGTGAAAATTTTTCACATTTTGACAACTACATAATGACTCTTTGAGGTTATGGCTGCTGTTATTTTTGTTTGGGAAAAAATGCATTCATGTTTTTTTAATTCAAATGGTAAATTGCCATTTTTTTTTTCTTTTTTGTTAATGCCACCTTTTGTATAAATTTACAATATTTTGCAATTAATCATGTTGATGGTGCAATTTTGTGTTTCTGTGTTTATTGGAAATTTTACTAATGGAAAAAAAAAATCGTTATTTATGGAAAATATTGCAAAAGAAAAAAATTGTGGTAATGGATTATAATAATTCTATGACAGAAACATTGAACATTTTAGTGTTTTTTTTCACTCCCTCTCTCTTTCTCGTTTTTTTTTTTTTAACTCTCAAGGAAATTTATAATATCCTGCAACTCAACACTTTAATTTCTAGAGGAAAAAAAAATTATAAAAACTAATAATCAAAGTTGCCAGATAAAATTTTAAGTCAAATCTCCAAAATGTTGCCGACAATCAGTACTGAAATTCTGTAAAATTTTAACGACAAAAATTAGTAAAAATTCGTTAGTTAACGATAATTGTCATTAAGGCCGGGTTTTTGACATATGGATTAAGGTTAAACTTAGCTTAACGTACTCTGAAACTCGGATTTTTCCGGCGAAATGTGATTATTTTTTTATTATTTCATTAAAGGCCAACATTTTAAGCAAAACTAAGCTGTTCCATCAAAATTTTTTAGATAAACTTGGTAATGGCGGCACAAATCTGTTTTCAGATTAACTAAACCCAGTTTAACTGAGATCTCAAAAACCCAGCCTAAGAGTTAAGGCTAGGGAGATCGAACGGTTATTATTCGACCGGTTCTAACCGGTTATTTTAGCTTTGCCCAAGTCGGTTATTTTAAAATGCCAATTTTTCGAATATCGAATAAACCGGTTATTTTGGTATAATAAACCGGTTATTTTAGTACTGTGTAATTTATATACATTTTCCTCACTCTTGTTGTAGATGTACCCGTAATTTAAGGCCCTAACAAGCAATAACATTGAAAGCACAAACAATGTCATAAATATTTTGTAATTTTGTTGTTTCTTTCTACAGAAATTTTCATTGCGTTTTAAAATTTCAAACGCTCCATTGCTTGTGTCGTTGAAAATTTTCAAACGGTACATGAATTTCTGTTGAAAGCAACAACAAAATTACAAAATATTTATGACATTGTTTGTGCTTTCAATGTTATTCTTTGGCGTTGGGCTGCGTTTTACATGATTAGGGCCTAAGTATTTTTTTAATTGAATATTGCCAAACTTAAACTTTTTATGAAGAATGTCGAAACAAAATGTAACAAAGGTCAAAAAACATTATGAACACTGTAAATACAAATCGCTTATAAAAGCGTGTGTTCTTGTAAAAAGAAAAACCAAAAACTATTTAAAATACTACAAAAACGTGTGCAGTTATAAAGTAAATAGTAATTTGTGCAAGAGTATTCTAAATATTAAATAAATTTTTATATAAAGGTTATCTCTAGATAATTTTTGAACGCGATTAAAAAGCCAAAAATGATTAGTTACAAAGGTTCTTCCGTCATGCTTGACATTAATGTGATCCAAATGAAACTTAACTCCGTTCGAAGTAGTTATAAGGAGACGACAAATAATACTTTACTAAAATACGTTGCAAAAAATTAATCAATGTGTAAAATATTAGCCCGTTGTGTTGCCGAGGACGAAATGCCCGTTAAGGCACTAAAAACTCTTAAGAAGTTCGATCATCTCTTCATGCTGAAAACTACAACATTACGGCGGAATCAACGATATGTGATATTTTGCACAAAAAGAATGTTCAGTTCACTATTCGTTTCTATAATGCTGAAACAAAATAATTTGAAATAGATTATCCTGGCTAAGAGGTTTTGTTTGCAACTTTTGAAAAATATGGTTGATTTATATAGACATGCTTAACCACCAACAAATTAAAACTCATTCAAATTAAATTTGAGAGAATATTTCAAATAATAACTTTATAAAATTCCTATAATTTATTTGCTTTTGCAAATTTTTTTAAAGTTCGCCGCGTCTGGCGAATTTTCGCCGGCGCCCTGATTGTGTGCATTTTCATATACACAAACGTCTTTTATTTTTGGCGACGAATATTCGCGGCCAAAAATTCGTCGTTCGCCCCAGTTGTGTTCCTAGCATTACTTTAACCTATCAGGTAGTATGAACCTTCATTTAACTAATCGCTCACTTTAGGTTAAAGTTAAGTTGGAATAATGGACCACTTGTTATACGGCCGATAAAATCCTACCTATAGCTATCGGTATGTCGTGAAAACGGGCCTAAAAGTGTATTAAAAATAAAAACAACTTCCGAATTCTTGGGTTTTATTTTAAGACTTCCAGCACACCCCTGAATATTTTGTGTATAACCAAAGTATTGGCTATGAACTTTTCCCATATTTCTGGCATCTTTTGATTCCGCGCCAAAAGATCTTCTCGTTTTTGGCAGTCGAAAGAGGGTAGGATATGAACTCGGCCTCAAACGATAAATAATATCAGTGTTAAATGGATCGATCACCATTATATAATTCAATAAATGCAGGGTTATCCATTTAGTGATTTAAAAATCGCCAGTTTGGCAAGGCAGTCATCAGCTGTTGAAATATCTGTCATCTAAAGTGTCATTTAGTGAGAGGTTTACCATTTATGAATATGGATCGTCAGAAAAAGAAAAAAATTTATTTTCCATTAAGAAACATGTCTAAAAAATGTTAAATTGGGCGATCTTGCCTTCCAATGCAAATCACAAAAATGAGCGATTAGGCTAATTTTTGTGCAGCCCTCAGAATTTCGGTTTAAGGTCGTACAGTATGCACCGTTGCTACATACTATTGAAACCAATTCGTCCAGCTAAGGTAGGAGGAAGTCGTTGAGCATGGATCTGTAGCGCTCGCCGTTCAATGTAGTCGTTTGGCCAGCGGATCTTTCGAAAAAATAAAAAACACCACCCCAAACATTAACTTTTAGCTTAACCACCTCGCCCCCTAAACTTAAACTGTATACCGGTTAACGAAATAAATTAAATTTCAAGTAAAATCTTCTCCTTTCTTTTCTTCGTTTTAATTCCTAATTGAAAATGTTCTCTTTAATTTCTTGATTTTAATTAAGTTTTTTATCTTTTCTTACTTGTTCTGGCTTAAATGGAAATTTATGAAAGAAATTTTGTATTTTAATCAACATTTGCATGCAGACATTTTGCTCTATTCCAATAATTTTTAAACTACAGTCATATTTAAACTCTCAACTTACTTAAAGATTCCAAAGAATTTGTCAAACTGACAACAACACACGACCGACTCGTTTAAGGAGGAAACAAACCAAACATAAGAAAAACTTTTCCACTTTTCAAATAATTTTTCTTTTCAAATAACAAAAATTAAAAGGAAAACTACTATCACTTAATAATGGTAGACAAGTTTCTGTGTGAGGATGTGTGTGAGGGTGTATGTGTGTGTAAGAGAAAAAAAACTATTTAAATCCTTTGCCAGGAAGGGACTACTTTAAGCCTTATAAATTTTAAGCCTTTTACATGGATTTCCCTTACCCTCTTCCCCATCCGCTCTGCTGTCTTATTACCATTTCAAATTTCAGTAAAAACTTAATTTTCCACTCGTATGGTAACTTAATTTAATGTAAGTTTCTTCCAAACCCAAAATGACAGTTACTGGTCCGTCCTACTGGCAGTTCAGCACCACCACAAGTTTTAACTTTCGAATGACATTCATTTTTAGAAAACAGAAATCAGCATATGAAGTAAAAAATAAGGAAAACTTTTAAAAAAAAAAAAAAAAAAAAAAAAAAAAAAAATTGTTGTAACTTAATTTGAGTTTAAAAGAACAAGAAGGAAGACATTGTTTAATATGTTGCATATGCAAAAAGACAGTTTTACTTTACAGTTTGTTATAAAAAATGCAACAAATAAAAGTTTGCATTTGCTTAAAAGGATAAATAAAATTTCAATTAAATTAAATTTTAGAAATAAAAGCCAAAAATATCAAATTCTAACAGTGTTGCCAAAGAAACCTGCTAAAGTTGTCCTAAATTCGTAAAAGGATTTTTCCAAAATCTGCTTAATGAAAACAATTTCTGTAGCCCGTTTCTGTATTTCTCGCATCGTAAAATTTCCCGCATGAAACAAGTGAATTATAACAAAAACAGTGCAATATGAAACAAAAAATGGTTTTTCTCACATAAGTGTTTCTGTATATTTACTTTGGGAGAATTATCTGTCATTTAAATAATTTTCCAGCATTTATTGGAAGGATGTGAGAAAAAGTGTTTCTGTATTAATATTTTGCTAAAAGTTTCTCACAAGAACTGTCAAAATAAGTTACATTTAAAATTGATGCGAGAAAAATTAAATTTAAAAAAATGGAGCACAAATTATGTATCTATGTACGCAAGTATGTGTATTATTTTTTTTTTTATTTGAAGGGAAAGAATTTTAATGATGAAAATAAATAAAACACAATTGTTAAATTTTGTTATTTTAATTTTTTAAGCCCTTCATTGCTTTCGTTTTATGCAGGGCTGCCAGATAAATTTTTGAAAAAATCGTTAATTTCCTAAGAAAGAATAAAAAAAAATCGGCTAATTTGTTTAAAAAAATCCGACAATTTAAAATTAATTTTGACAAATTTTGTTCGATTTTTATTAAAACATAATCAAAAAAATTGGTAAAGTTCATGGGAAAAATACATATTTTATACATATATACATACATACTTAAACTTGAGGTCTATTTAAATAAAATTATTTATTTTATTTTTCTCTTTAATCCGATAACAATTTAAAATTTCAGACTTTTTTTTTCCTGAAAATATCGCTTAAAGGCGTAACAAAATATCTTATTGAACTTGCCAAAAAAAAAGGCCAAAATTTCCTATAGTGCATTGATTAAAAATGGTGTAATAGTTTAATGTATTGATCACATAAACAAATGTATTAAATAATCTAAGGAAATAAAAAATTAACAGTTTTCCTTCGAAATTTTGATTTTGCCCATAAATTTTTAAGCTGCCATGTTTTTAAAGATATCGTTTTTCTTTGGTGCTGAATATATAATCATACTAAGCTAATTAAAATTATTTTATTTCGAAGACTGAATAATATCTTCACCAGAAAAAATCAGCAAATCGGCACTTTGCCAATTTTGGAACAAAAAATCGACAAAATGACGATAAATCGACAAATCTGGCAGCCCAATTTTTATTATATCTATTTCTTTCGTTGACGTTTCGCTTGCATTTGACACTTAATTACTGGAAGTATTCCAGTTAAAATAGAATCTGTGTTGTCTGTTCTCACAATCAAATACAGAAACACTTTTTTCTCACAAATCGAGAAACGATGGAATTTTTTGTTTCACACTTAATGTGAGAAATTTTGCAATGCGAGAAATACAGAAACGAGCTACTACTGGTTTATTATAAATTTGTTCAACAATAATTAGTATTGTGGTTAATTTATTGAACTGTTTTTGGGTTTTATTCCAAAATTTTAATATTTTAAAGTTCATTTAATTTCATTTTCATTAAATTATTTTTATGAAAAATTATCAATAAATTTTAATTAATTTCTTGTTGTGAAATTCCTGTCTTCATAAAAATAATTTAATGTTTAACAATTGTAATTTAAAAACATGACAAAATGGCAACTTTGAAAATAAGCAATAACAGAACAGCGTTTTCAACTAGATCAAACAGGATCAAACGAGAGTGTACACAGAGAGAAAATGTCAATTGCTGGAAATCGAAAACGTAAAACGAAAGAATTTTGACGTTGTTTTGCGTACACTTTTAATGAAATTTTTTTTATAAAATTCTGTTTAATAGAGAAATATTTGTATAATATTTGTCATAAAATTTTTTATTACATAAATCTTATTGAAAAACGACGTTTAAAATTCTGGCGTTATACAAACAAAAAAAAAAAATGACTGTATGACTTCAGGCCATGCTTTATTGTTGGGACAACATGCTAGGCAATTTTTAGCTTCCTAAGTCATTAGGGGGGCTTACAAAATTGAATTTTGCCACGCCACTTTTTCCTCTTAATTATCCGCACACAGGCCGAAGACTTTAGGCCTAGATGTTTTACTATATGCATGCCAATTTTCAGGTTTATAGCCCATCAGTGGACTTCAAAAGGCTCTGGGGGCTAATTCTGGCAGTCGTTATCGAGCACTTTCTCGATTCGAAAGCAATTTTATTACTAATTCTTTCAGTCGATACTGAACGAATTAAAATTATTTTTTCAGTGTTGTAAAGAGTTTTTTTTTTGAGTTTTCACAACGCTGAAAAAATTATTTCGATTCGTTCAGTATCGACGGAAAAAAAGACAAACAAAATTGCGTTCGAATCGAGAAAGAGCTCGATCTCGACTGCCAGAATTAGCCCCATGGATAGACAAACACATAAATAAGGAAATTATATATACAGGCCTGTCCAGGAATTGTTCGGAATATTTTTGAATCCGTATTTTCATTTCGATTGATTTTGTTTTACTTTCTTCAGACTTTGATCGATTTTCGTAATTCCGACAATTTTTAATTTTGTTATTTTTAAGTTAAATGTTGTGCAATATTGTGCAAACCAAAATAAAAACTTTTTTCGACCGAATATTTAAGTGATTTCATTTCGAGAAAATTAATCGGTTTTCGTGTTCTGAAGAAGCTTTCTCGGAATTAAAAAAAAATTTCGAAGAAGAATTGTAAACTAGGGATGGGCAATAAATAGCGATATATCACAATATCTGTATTTAAAAAAATTATAATCGATATATATCGCCGATATTAAAAATACCCATATAACGATACATAGATATTTACGACTATCGAATTCGATATTTTTAAGATCTCTTTATAATAAAATTCAACATTTTAACCGCAGCTCAACTGCTACAATACTGTCGTTTTTTAAGAATTGCATCATATGTTTTTTAACTAATATTTTCTTAATAACGGCGATTTTCCATTGTACATTTTCATAGATTACACAGTTCAGTTTTGTCTCGGTTTTTAAGAGATGTCAACAAAAAAATAAGCGCGGTGAAATATTCTGAAAAGGGTTCCTAGAATTATGCAATGACTCGCCTTAATTATGGCGTATTAGCAGCAATAGACTCATGAAAGTTGAAATGTTAATAAAAAAAAAAATATATTTTGTTTATTTTTTTATTTGAGCATGTTAAAAATAAAATATTGCACAGTTTACTTGTATAGTATGTGTCACAAGTTTCGTTTAGCGGCAGTATATAATCCGGCATTATATAATCTCAATGATTTGTTTTTTTAGATTTCGAATGGCGAATATATAAAAAATTTTTTGTATGTTTTTTTATTATTTTTTCGAATTTATTCTATGAGTTAAATTTCAGTTATGTATTTTATAAAGCTTTTTGTAATAGTTCTATTCCTTAAATTTTTAGGAATGACTTTATACACTACCAAACTATTATCTTGTATCTTCTTGTGACATTTTACCTTAGCTTTCCGTTGGATAGCAATGAAGTATATTGTATGTACAGAAAAATTTACAATTATTTGACACCAGCAGAATGTAATGCATTTTATAGAATAAATTCGAAAAAATTAAAAAATTAAATGTTGAATATAATAAAGTTGCTTATAAAAAGACATAATTCCCAATATCTATTTTTTTGTATTCTTTACTTTTGTTTTTGAATTTTTTTTTATTGTAGGATTAACTGTCGGTCCCTCGATTTCAAACGAAAACTTCGTTCGCATAACTTTCCTTAAAAACTAAATTTTGAAATTGGTTTTTGTTTTAAATAAAAGTTAAGCGAATGAAAGTTTCGTTCTAAATCGAGGGACAGGCAGTAAATTTGAAATTAAAAGAAACAATAAAAAGTTAGAATGGAATTACATGTAATTTAATTGTACATATGTAAATATGTATTGAAATATGGTTATCATTTTAGCTTAATACGTTCGATACATCGATATTTTTAATTAATAAATTTCGATACTTTTAAAAAATATCGATACGATATATCTGTGGTTTTCACGAATAATCGCGTAAGTTATAAAACCAAACTTTTCAGGAGAGCAAAAACAATTATTTTTTTCAATTGCGGCTTCTGTAGATGCTTTTTTAAACTTTTTTCTTTACTATCCTCTTAACAGTGACTTTCTACGTATATATTTCATGAAAAAATCCTCACAGGATCACAATCTGTAAAAGGATTAAAAATGCATATGTTTGATTGACTCATTAAGTGTGTGCAATATAACATCATATCTCCACATAAGTTCTTTTTTGTGAAAATAAATGTTATCATTTAAATCACACATGACGACTTACGTTGTTATTTTTACGACTTTAGTTGTTATTAATAGAAAAATTTTCAAAAAATACTTTCATATTTTTTGCACGAATAACAACATAACATCACATATGCTTTTTATTTGGAAACATATTCAGCAATTTTACAATTTTTGGCGATGTATGTCGACATAAATCGTTATAATAGCAAAATATTTTATTAAACAGTTAACTTAAGTTGTTTTTAGCAAAAAAAAAAATTAATAATACTACATTATATTCTAAAAAGCTTAATACTTATAAAAACCTAATGCAAAATGTAGCACTTTGACATCATTATCTCAATTTCGGTAAAAACCGACTTACGCGATTATTCGTGAAAACCACAGATATATCGATATATTTTTTCAATTTGCCCATCCCTTTTGTAAACGTTTTGCAGTCCTGTAATCAGAAAGTTTGTAACAGTACAAAGTTGTTTTTAATTTGCACAAATTCCCTTTGAATTTATACAAATTTGCCTTAAATATATACAAATTTGCTTCGAATATGTACAAATTCGCTTTCAATTTGTAGAAATTTGCTATTTGCATAAAATTCCAGAATAACATTCTTAATAAAATTTAAGCCATATTATTCCAACTGTAAATGCATTCGGTACAGAATTGTGGATATATATTCCATTTTAAAGGTTAAGGTTAAATAAGAGGTGCAGGCGTGTCCTTCAACGAGTTAACAAAATTTTAAGCATATCAAGAAATATGTGTGCCATAGTAAACGAATGGAACAGAAAGAAAGGAGGAAAAAATCTAATTTAGTCGTCAAAAAAAAAAAAACTAACTCTCTTATTGTGTTAGTAAGAAATATCGTTCCCTGTTTCCGATGTGCACGAAGTTTCGTTAATTTACGACGATTCGTTCAAACGACATATGGAACCAGAAGACTGCGTGGGTGGGAGATTAAAAGAAAAAATATGCACTGGTCGGTAATTTTTCTTCCGTTGAATTTAAAGCAGGTGGTGGGCAATGCGATATTTGGGGTTGTTTGTGTAAAGTAGGAAAAAGTGTGGGCTTTATAAATAACGAGAAAGCGAAAATAATTTTTTTTGTTGTTGTAATTTGTCATTTAAGAGTCCAGAGGGAGATATTTAAATTTTTACTCAACCCAGACTATATTTTTTAATTTTTTCTTCTTCCTTTTATTTTTTTGTTCCTCCCCTAAAAACATTAATGACATCTGCGTGTTAATTTTTAATGTTTATTTTGTTACAAAGTGAATTGAGTCAAACTTTGCCCCAAAATGAAAAGAAAAACAACATCTATAAAAACACATCGTTAAAATAATGTTGATGTTTCACTTAAAAAGTTTCCATATCTAAAAAACAGATACTTGAAATGTTTGTGAAAAATGAAAATATTATGGAAATAAAAAATTCAATTAAGAGTGGTACCAAAAAAAAAGTATCATTTTATTTACAGCAGTACGTTTTTCTTTTGTAACCAATCGAATAAGTTTTTAATGTCTATTTCATATTTAAATGAAAAAGTTGGTGATTTTTTTTTTGTTTTAAGTGACAAAAATATCTTCATGTTTCTGTTTGATAACCAGGAATTTTCGTTTGATTTTTTTTAATAAATGAAAAGAATACAAATAAGAATTCAAACATAAAGGCGTGGTTATTGTCTAAATAACCTTCTGAAGGACAAATATTTTGTATGAGAGTTCGGTGACCCAACTCTTTTTGTCCTAAGGGCCAAATACACTTGGCAAATGCTTGTCATGCAGGCGAATTCACTCGTGTACGTGTGCTGGACGTAATCTAAATTTTTTTGATTTTCCATCCAGCAGCGTTGCTTAATGCTTGATAAGTATTTTGATAGGTGTAGTGTATTTGGTCCTTTAAGTCATCAAAAGGAGGGCGGGAAATGGCAGATAAGATGTTTTATATTCAGCCCTATTCCGGTTGCCGTCTTATACGACTGCACAGAAAAAAGTGTTTTATCAATAAAAAAAATGGTTTAAAAAGTATTAAGATTTAATTAATGTGAAAATTGAATCAATTATTTTTTTAGTTGAAAGAAAATTTAAAATTTTAATTAAACAACAAAAAATCTTAATTGACTTTTTTCGTTTAAAATAAAATAATTTTAACATGTAGAATTTTTGTTGGGAATTGTCAATATTTATTTAAATAAATTAACACATTGTTTGAAATGGCAAAGTTTTTTGATCACATATTTAATTAAAATTAAAATTTTTTAGTAATCAATATAATCATTTTGGTAATAGGTGCAAAATCAACAACTTGTTTGCTTGATATTATGAATATGGAATAAATTTGGTGATTGGAGAAATTTAATAATTTTTTCTGTGTGTGTTGTTTTTTTGTAATAGATTAAAGTAAAACACAGCCTGTGTTCTTAATAATCTACTACAAAAAACGACACAGTCGTAAACCGAAATAAGGCTGATTGTTTCCTCTTTAATTATCGTTACTGCCTCTACAAAAATCGCTGCAGGGAAATTTAAAAGTTTTTGCCAACTGCCCAGAGACCGACCAGTGCCTGCCGCTATGAGGTTTTAAAGATGGAGTCTACCATGCTTTTCCATGGTAGGCCAAATCTTTTTGATCACTGTGCAAGTGGTATCTTTCCCTCATCTTTCCTTGGCAATAATGTTGAGTTTTGCCGGCAAAAATAGCTGCCTAGAGAAATTAGAGAACTAAATTGCAAAATCAGCACTTAAGCAAAATATCCACAGCACAGAGAGAAATTCCACGGCTTATTTCACTTTAAAAATGGATACTGTTTTACTTAAATGGAAGTTATTTTAGTGGGTTTAATTTTTTCCCCAATAATATAGACGCGTATAAACGCATTTGCTAAAAAGGCACAACATATTTAATTTGGCTTTCGTAGTGCTACGAAAATAGAAGGTTGTCTCGAAGATCGAGCTGATTATGATACACAGAGCACAATAGTGTAGATGCTTTTATGCGTTTGTGCCGATTTTGTAAAACCTTAAACTATAACTTTTAAGTATAGCGATCGTCTCAGAACCACTTACTCAGTCGATCTTACGATGTCCATCCATCCGGCTGGCTGGCTGTCCATTTAAACTTTGTGTGCAAAGAACAGGTCGTGATTTTGGAGATAATTTGATTAAATTTGGTTTATAGGTTCTGTTAGGCACAATGAAAATGGTGAGAATGGGTCCATAATTTAAGTAGCACTCATACATGCTTCTTTGTGGAATAGAGTCTTTCTAAATCATTTTAGCAAATTTTATTCGAATTCTGTGAACTTTATATTTTCATCTACCACAGCTGGGGAAGTTACTTAACTCCCATGGCAGCACTTTCTTACTGCTCAAAAGGTCTAGAGGAGTTTAAATTTTTGTTGGTCTTGTTTGCTTTTACTAGCAGTTCAAAATTAATTTACTTATGTACATATAAGAAAGAAAGTTGTGAAGTAAGTCAGGGATGGAAATCTTAATGCAACTATACTTTTTTTTGTAAAATTTGTACTTTGTTGGTATTGCGGCACTACCTCAGTTTTTTTTTTAGTTGGTACATTTAAAAAAATATTTTTTTTTTTGATACTGATATTTACCTGACCTTTTTGACCTTGTAGGAGGAACTCCAATGTCACACAAGTAGTCAGATAAGATTAAGACTGCACTTATGTAAACTTAAGTCTAGAATTAAGTTTAAAGTAATTACCATTTTATTTCAGTTTCTAGTTTGTTTCTAGTATGATAAAATTCATACTATGTATTTGTCATAGTAAACTATTGTTTAGTTTAAAATTTAATTTAAAATTTAGAATATCGTTTAATAAAAAAATAAACTAAAGCCTATATTATAATAACCCTTTAGACTAATGTAAAACTATAATCCATGTTTTTTGCCTTAAACTTAGCACAGCCTTTAGCTTGGAGTAGAATTTAGACTTTAACCCGCTTATTCATAAAAAATAAAACAGGTTAAGAAGAGGTTAATAAAACAAATTTTAATAGAAAACTCGTTTCATAAACGTTTTTTTATTAAGCTGTTTAATTTTTTTTGAATAAGGCCGTAAATTATGTAGTTAATTGTATATTATGTAGTTAATGGGTTGATTACGGATGACAACTGAACTGAAGTTGAGTTGCCAACACCGAAATTAGGCAACGCCGTTCATGTTGATATATACAAAATGATTGCAATAATTTTACACTATCACTAACTGTGAGTGGAAACTGCAAAATGAGAGTGCACTATCCCCATCAATGATTACGAATGGCAACTGAACTGAAGTTGTGTTAGCAGCAGCGAAATCAGGCAACGCCGCTGATGTTAAAATATAAAATAAAAAACATGTTGTATAATATAACATAAGCGGCGTTGCCTGCCTTATTTCACTTCTGGCAACACAACTTTAGTTCAGTTGTCATCCGTAATTGAGCCATAAATTTGTATTTCGGTTGTGTTGCTTTTTGGAAAAGCAACTAAAGTTCGGTTGCCATACACAGAAAAAATTATTACATTTCACCAATCAAACAAGTTGTTGATTTTGCATCTATTACCAAAATGATTGTATGGATTACTAAAAATTTTGAAAAAATATTTTCAATAAATAATATTTTTAATTTTAAAAAAGAGATATTGATAAGCAACTTTATTATATTCAACATTTTTTATTTTTTAATATATTCTACCAGACTATTATCTTGAAATTTAACTCATAGAATAAATTCGAAAAATAAAAAATGTTGAATATTTTTAATTTTAATTAAAAAAGTGATCAAAAAACTTTGACTTTTAAAACAATGTGTTAATTTATGTAAATAAATATTGACAATTCCCAACAACAATTCTACATGTTTAAACTATTTTATTTTAAACGAAAAAAGTCAATTAAGATTTTTTGTTATTTAATTAAAATTTTAATTGAAAATGTATTTCAAAACAACTAAAATGTTAATTAAATCAAAATTAAATTTTTAATTTTCTTTCAACAAAAAAAAATAATTTATTCAATTATCTATCACATTAATTAAATTGAAATACATACTTTTTAAACCATTTTTTTAATTGATAAAACACTTTTTTAGAAACCGTTACCTGTTCATTGTTTTTTTTAAATTTTTTTTTTTTTTTTTTTCAAAATCTAGTGGAAAAATATTGCATTTTCGTTTATATTAATCACCAAAAAAAATTGTTGAAAAAAAAACGTATGAATTTTTTAGAAGACCCCAAAACTCTTTCATTTTTTACACTTTTCATTTCTGCGAAATGTCCTTTTTTATTCACAAATTATTCACATGTTTTTGGGGGGTTTTTTGCAACTGTCAAGTTCTTTTATGTCTTTGTTTTTGCACAAAAAAACCACGTCACTATAAATTCTACCCAAAATTATTTTCCATAACGAAGAAAAAAAATATAAAAACTCTGTCCCTCTAGAAAACCCCCCATTTTGGTTTTTAATACTTTGAAGTGGAGCAGTTGTGTTTGGTTTTAGGTCTTTCTACTTTATTGTGAAAACTGTTGAAAAATTCATGGTTATTAAAACAGTTTTGTAATTAAAAAAAAAAAAAAAAAAAAAAAAAAAAAAAAAAAAAAAAAAAAAAAAAAAAAAAAAAAAAAAACGGTAAAAATCTGGCAAATAATATAAAAAAGAAAAAAATTATAATTACAAGGACCACAATTTCATGGAGACAAATGGAAGAAATGCCTATATTAATATAATATTCGCTATTGCTGTCTTACTTTTATTTAATAGTAAACAGTTAATAACTCTTTTTAAAATATGATTTTCCAGCAATTTCCCTATTAAGTCCTGTTTTTTACTTTCCCTTTTTTCGGCTAATTTTTTAAGTTTACAAAGAAAACAACTCCAAAAAAAACAAGCAAATTTCCATGTAACCAAAGTGCTTTCCTTTACCCATTTCTAATTAATATTAATGATACACTTTTTTAGAACCAAAAAAAAAAAAAAAAAAAAAACATATTGTAATTAACTTTTGTCTATATTTTAGCTTTTACGACAGCAAGTAAATAAATGATAAAAAGTTATCCTTAAAAAGACGAAAATAAATTTATTTTACACTTCAAATAGGAAACTACACATCCACTACAACTACAAAAGTTGAAAAGCATGAAATGGAAAGAAAACAATAGAATGAAATAGAATAGAATAGATTAAAATAGAACGTTCTAATCGTTTGTTTAACCTTGCCATTAGAAAGGAAGTAGAGCAAACAAAATGAATAAATGTTTCAAAACCGAAAATTTACAAGGTTTTGTGGAAAAAGAGAAAAACAAAAAAAAAATGAAATAAAGTTGTTTAATTTATTTTTATTTATTTTTTATACCTTCAGCAACGTGGTCGTGAAACAGACCAAAGTCTCTGGAGGAGGGACTCGAACCTGCAACTCTTACCTGCCAGGGAAATTTTGAAATTGTTTTAAATTAGGGGCGCTGACAAAGTTTTATTCTAGAGTTAGGACTCCCCGGCGTTTATGAGGATGTTTCACACCTTTTGTCGTTTCCATTATAAATAAAAACTCCCGGGCAATTTTTATTCATAATCGGGTTGAAAGTTTTAATAAGAATTTGTTTTAAACTAAGATATAACCCCAATAAGCACTTCAATTTTAAAAATTCAATTGCTTTAAATATTGCTGTAATCTTAAGCTTTTATTTATGCCCTATTTTCAATTAAAATTCCAGTTCATACAAAAAGCTATCAAAAAAAAAATATTTGTGAACAAATATTTGTAAATATTTGGAAGGGAGAAGGTTTTTTTTTTAAACTTTTGAAAAAAAAAAATGGAACCATTTAATTCTTTAGTGATAATGCATATTTAACTGTGGGGGTGCCCCAAAATCAATCAAAACTAGGTTTCCAAACACAAATTCTAATACATATATGCACACGGAAGAACTCTCAAGGTAAATCTAATGGTACCATTTTCGTTATTGTATTTGATACCGTATAACATCACTCTAGGACAAAAATTTTACCATCGTCTACCATCCAACTTTTATATATGTAAGTAGATTATTTAAAGCAAAATGTTAAGAAACCATCAAACTCCTTAAGACGGTGATTACAAATTTCATACACCATTTTTTTCTTTACACCATATTAAAAAAGTAAATTTAATATGAATTCCATTGGAATTGTAGGCTTGATTTATATTGCACTTATAGCTTTGATTTGTATTTGCTTTCAATACTTGAATTTAAGTATAATTATAACGTGTTTGAGACTGGAATTTCACTTTAATTCAACGCTTAAATTTCACTGTATTTACATTGATATTTTCGACTGGATTTCCAGTATCCGTTTTGCTGGAGTATGCTATTGAATTCCAGTGTAATTCAAGGCTCGAAAAAGGAAAACAGGACTTGAATTACACTTGATTTATAAAGGGTGGTTAAATTTTTAGGGCCGATGTTGATTTTGATAAAAAAAAACACAAATTTCATTATGCTTTTGTATTGCTTCTTCTTAATCCTTATAAATAAAACACATCATTGTATTTTTTTCTCTCTTGATCTATATATTTCGAACCAACAGTTCATCTTCAGGATCTAATTTATATGATTGAAAAAATGTTTATTACATTACATTATTACATTACATTATTTTATTAATGTAATAAACATTTTTTCAATCATATAAATTAGATTCGAAATATATAGATCAAGAGAGAAAAAAATACAATGATGTGTTTTATTTATAAGGATTAAGAAGAGGCAATACAAAAGCATAATGAAATAATATAATTGACCCAGCAATAGAATAATAAAAAAATTTTAAAGATAAAACACAAACTATTAAGGAAATTATTGTCATTTCTTTATATATAGATATTTTTAATTAGGCTTAAGTTCATTGAATTTTTAATTTTCATTAAATTATTTTTTTTTATGAAGCCAGAAATTTTACAACATGAAATTTATTAAAATTTTTATTGATAATTTTTCATTCTTGACTGCGCTGAGATTTGAACCCAGGCGTTCACGGACAGGTTGCCCAGACTAGTTTCGATTGTAACCACACAAACCCCACTGAAGAGATTGTGTGGTTACAATCGTGTCCGTGAACGCCTGGGTTCAAATCTCAGCGCAGTCAAGAATGAAAAATTATCAATAAAAATTTTAATTAATTTCATGTTGTAAAATTTCTGTCTTCATAAAAAAAATAATTTAATGAAAATTAAAAATTCATTGAACTTAAGCCTAATTAAAAATATCTAAATTTGGATTAAAAACCATTAACAGTTCAATAAAATAACCACAATACTAATTATTTCTTTATATTATGATAATATTGGTATGTTTCAATTATGTATGGAACAAAATATCGGACAAATGGTCGCCGCGACGTCGGCGGCACGCTTCCATCCGATGGTCCAAATTTTCGATGACGCTGAGGCATAATTGCGGTTCTATACCGTTAATGTGCGGAATTATCTCATCCTTTAGCTCTTGAATTGTTGCTGGCTTATCGACGTACACATTTTCTTTAAAATAACCCCAAAGAAAGAAGTCCAACGGTGTCAAATCACATGATCTTGGCGGCCAATTGACATCGCCACCACGTGAGATAACACGGCCATTGAATTTGTCGCGCAAAAGAGCCATTGTTTCGTTAGCTGTGTGGCAAGTGGCACCGTCCTGTTGAAACCACATATCGTCCACATCCATTTCTTCCAATTCGGGCCATAAAAAGCTTGTTATCATCTCACGATAGCGAACACCATTCAGGGCCCGATGATGCCGCCAGCCCATAAAGCGCACCAAACAGAGTCACTCTTTGTAGGTGCATTGGTTTTTCGACAATCACTCTTGGATTATCATTCGCCCAAATGCGGCAATTCTGCTTATTGACGAATTCATTGAGGTGAAAATGTGCCGCCTCATCACTGAAGATGATTTTCTTCGAAAATTGACGATATGCATTTTGATTTTAACGCCCATTTTCATAAGAAGTCTAAATAACTTTAACGCGTTGCTCGATTGTGTATCTTTCCATGGTTAGTCTGAAATTGAGAAATGTCAAATGAAATGCGGAAAAAAAACTTGACGTTTAGGTGTGGTTCAACATCGGCCTTTAAAATGTAACCACCCTTTACTTGAATTCCAGCCAAATGGTTTATTGGGAACCTTGTTGTCCTAAGGTCTCTAAGTACAGATGGTGATTTACTCATTTACTTTTGCTGGGCTTAATGTGTTGGTTAACTACCCAATAAACAATTTTTGTATAAACTGAAATTTTATTTGAAAATACGGCATAAATTAATAAATTCAAAGCTCTTGAATTTTTAAAATTTGTGTGCTTATTGGGTAATGGGAACATTAACTTTTATTGCATAAGGGGGTAAGTCTGTTCGACAACCAACTAGAACCTTAAACAAGTTTCATTTTAAATTGGAATTTCTAAAAATATCCTACTGGGATTTTTTTTTAACCCCCACCCAGTTTTTTATTACAGCATTTTATTTTAAAATATATAACTTTGCGCTTTTTCCCCCTCCATTATTTATTTAAGCAAAAATAGACCATATGCAAAAATATTTTAAATTGTTATTGATAATGTTTGGTGGTCCAACAGCTGTAATGGTTATAAATTCAAGTTTAAAATGAATAATTTTGCAATTCTTCCTTCAGCAAAATGAAACTGGGTGACGGGAAAAATTTAGGAAGTAGTAAAAGTTTAAATAAAAATAGATAAATTACATTTAAGGTGTTAACAATGACCATTAAAAAAGCCATAAACGAGCTAGCAAAGTAATTAAATTTGAGCTTAGAAATTTAAATCTTGCAACCAGGCGTATGGGTGTTAGAAAAGGAAAAAGCATGAACAAAAAATATTAAGTATACGCCAGCTGTGTTTAATGTTTTAAAATAAAAAAGATTTTTATTTATATAAATGACTATTTTGCCCTCCAAATATTTAACGACAAAAAAGGGGACCAACAGGCAAATTAAAATATAATTTTCCTTATTCCAAGATTTATTTTGTTTATAATACCACATCTTACATAATTAACATCTGCATGAAACTTAATAATGATGTTCATGAAACTTTCATTATAATTTTGTATTTACTTCGTTTGTATTCGGTAAAATGAATAACTACGAAATGAAAGCAACAAACACACATAATTTAAGAGACGAGGAAGATGCAGTTTTTGGGTTACTAAAGCAAGAGAATATGAATACTAACAACTCTGAAAAAAAAACAACCACTGAATAAATGTCGAATAAGTTAATGAAAAAACACATTTATTTTAAAGTCAGTATTGCCAGTTGAAAGAAATGAAACACATTAGGAAAGATAAAAAAAAAACCCAAAAGAACCATGAAGAGTAAAAGCAACAAGATAAGGAAGTACATTAATATTAAAATAATAAAAATAATACAAATTCAATGTAAATTAATTGTTTTTAATGTAAATTTTTAAAGTTCAAAAAAATTTCCTTTTATTTTCAAAAAAAATTTTAGCAATGTGTTTTGCTTGGAAGTATGTACATAAAAAATTTGTAAGGAAAAAAATTTAAATTGAATTTAAAAAATGCTTTACAAATTACAGTGCACTCCCGATAATATGAACTAATTAAAACCACGCCAGTTCGCTTTTGCAAGATTGTTCATATATACGAATGGCAACTAATTTCCGCTCAAAAATATTTTCCGTGTCCGCTAACAGTCATCTTTTTGTCTCTCATATTCAAAAACCATCCGGAGAACGCATTTTTCATTTTTGGGTACTCGGAAGGTCGAAAATTTTCTTTTTCCAGGTCAAATAAACATATTGTTAGCATTTTTATTTTTTGTCCACATATTGTAGAACATTTCACCACAAATTTATAAGCTAAATTAGTAACACTGACACCTTTTCCTAAATTTTATAAATCTTCTAAAATTTCCGACTTCTAAAGTTAAAAGCTTATGCTTTTTGTATGCATATTTAAGAACTATTCACGTTCAAATTACGTTTAAAGATGAATATGGAATTCTAGTTGAATGTGAGCACCAACTAAATCGTGTATTGAAGACATTTTGATTGACATTTGAAGACAATTTTAAAGCAAGCAGCTAGAAAAACTCCCCAATTATTATACAGTTGAATCAAAATTTTGTTCACCACCCTGTTGATTTAGACTTAAACACTGTATACATAGATAAAATACGTTAAAAATATAATTATAAGTTGTTCATATTTTAAAGCTTTCGCACAAGTTAATATTTTAGAGTTGTCAATGGAAGAATATAAGTGTTCATATTTTGGGATGTTCATATACTAGGGTGTTCATATTATCGCGTGTTCACTGTACATATATTATTGTAAAGGTAACAAAAAAGAAAAAATTACATAAATTTACTAAGTGGCAATATTGGCATTGAGTATTTATATAAAAAAAAATGAGAGAGAGTGAATACTGTGAAACAAAAGTCGTTTCATTGAACAAAGTCTTTGTGTTTGCCATATGAAACGAAATGTGTTTGCTAGAAGCCTGAATAAAACAACAGTTTGTTCAGTGGTCTGAATTTCATTTGAATATGAACTTCATTGAATAAACATTTCAGTATGTTCATGAATGAAGTTATTCATGCAGCCCTTTATTACATAAAACAGTCTTTTGCTATGTCTAGCAATATAATTAGTTTTATTTTGTGATATTAAGACCATGTTTAATCTCACTAACTAGTGTGACCGTAGCTTAAGTCGTTTTTTGTAGTAGATTTCTTTAATCTATTACAAAAAATAACACAGTCGTTAAGGACAACGCCAACAAAGGCTGAATAATTTCTATGAAAATTTAAAAAAATCCCAAATTAGTTTAATAGAAAATTACAATTATAAAATACAAATTTTAAATCTTTTTTTTTTTTTTTTAGTATTTAGTTTCTCTATAATAATTTAAGTTTCTTATTAATTTTTCTTTTTTTTTTTCATTGTTTTCTTTATCTTTTTATATTGCCTCTTTATTTGTCGAACTAATTTTATGCATGTCCATTCATCAATCTTATTGTACCATTGGTAACTCCTACCATCATCGTACTCTGTTGTACTGTCTCTGTTCATATCAACTGCATGTTTTTGAATTTAATCAATAATAATACAAATAAATAATTTAAAACAAGTGAATGTAACAGTTGGTCTAATTGCAAATCCGACAAATTTTTTTAAAGAACAACCATTATTGGGACCTGGCGCCGCATTCCCACCATTTTCTGCACCAGATTTTCATCAAACCACCCAAGAGAATTGGAAGGGCGCAGCTTTACATCCAACTGGTCTCATGAAGGAGCCAACTAATGTACAGAGCCGCAATGCGGCTGTAGCTGCTTTTACCACACAAGGACAGGGACAGGTAAGAAAATAAAGACTGAGAGAGAGAGAGAAAGAGAAAGGAATCGTCTGTTGACCATAAGACATTTTTAAACTAAGACATCATAAATAATCATAAAATATAGGTGCCTATTATGAACTTAATTCGATTTTCGACAGCAGTCGAATTAGTTGATCGAACGAATATTCATTTGGTATTATGACACACATTCGATAAAAAAAAGTACTATTGTGATTTAGTTTATTCACAGTAGTACATTTTCTATCAGCTGTCACTTTAAATAAAAAAAATTTTGTTAACAAATTTAAAAAATAAAACTAATATAAATCATGACGACGGAATTATGGTACGATGATTCATCTGATGAAGAAAACCGCTTACTGGAACTGGCCTGTACCTGTAGCCTGAACTTTTGTAAAAATTTCTTTTGCCAACAAAGGATTTTGTTCTATAAGGGAAACAAGCTTTTCCAACTGCTGATTACTTCTGTCGACTTTAGACTTGCCTAAAATAACCAAAAATAATTAAGAATGTGGAATTTGCACACTAAAACTAATAAATTAACAAAAACTTAAAATTTCAACAATTTTTTTTTAAATTATTTACACCGTCGAAAGCAAATTTGTGTTCGTTGAAAAATTCGATGCTCAACGAAATTTTCGACAGTGCTGCCAACTCATAATACCAAATTAACATTCGATAGTCGATGTTCGATAGCCAGCGAAAATCGTTTATCGAATGTAACTCATAATATGGGCCATAGTTTAGTCTACAACTATGATAGTTTATAGTCTATTTTCAAGTTTAGGCTTTAATATAGTCTATAGTTCTTGTTTATACTTAAGACTGACAGTATTGTTGACTGTAGTTTAATCTGTGGTTTAATCTATGGATTAAACTACTCAGAAAATTTTTTTGTCGCAATTAAAGCATTAATCAATAATAAAATCAGTTTTAATTAAAAATTTCATGAAGTGAATTAAACGTTTTAATCAAGTAAATTTTAAACGTTTAATCTAGTAAATTAAACGTTTAATCAAGTGAATTAAACGTTTACTTTTTACTATTAATTTGTTTACAAGTGCAAATTAATCAATTAAACTTTTAACTCACTTGATAAGAGGTTTAATTCACTTGATTAAACGCTTAATTCACTTGATTGAACGATTAATTCACTTAATTAAACGATTAATTCACCTTATTAAACGATTAGTTCACTTGACTAAACATTTAATTCCCTTGATTAACTGCCTGTTCAAAGATTTCAAACGTTAACGTTCGCATAGAAAATTACATTCAAAACAAAAACAAATTTTGAAATTTTATTTTTGTTTTAAATGTAATTTTCTATGCAAACGTTAACGTTCGAAATCGTTGAACAGGCAGTAAATTGTTAATTAAAACTGATTTTATTTTTTAATAATGCACTAATTGGGGTAACATTTTTTTCTGTATACAGTTGAGTTTATGGTTTGGACAATAGTTTAGACTAAAGTCTCGTCTGTAGTTTTATTTATAGTCTATAGATGTCAATTTAACGGCCAATTTCACCAAGTTCAGTTATAATTAACTATTACTATAACTGCCAGTTAAAAATATGTTTTTTGACAGTTAAAGTGATAACTGAATTTACTAAAATTGGTCGTAAGTTAAATAAATTTGATACATTTTTGGATTTTTTGATTTTCTTACTAATTTTGTAAAAAAAATTTTTATTTATTTTACCCAGGGTGCTGTCATGATGGTTTATGGCTTGGATCACGATACATCGAATACAGATAAACTTTTCAATTTGGTCTGCTTATATGGAAATGTTGCAAGGGTAAGTTTATCTTTCATTACTTTTTTTCTTTTGGAATTATTTAAGAACAGGTTTTGTTTAATAATAAAATCCATTGAGATAGAGAAATATTGGATAAATAAAAAGAGAAATTTTTTTTAAATATTTAATCTTCAGAAACTTGTCGGCCATGTTTAAAAAAGCAAAATCGAGTTAAATTGAAATAAAATATGTATTTATTAAAGGTGAATTTACCCGGACAAAATTTTTTTTTATTTGTCTCTCTTTTTGAAAAGAGAGAAAATATTTTTTACGAACAACTCTCAGCTGGACTTGGCTTAATTTTATAAACATAGGTGTTCTGGCAAACGCAAAACGCTCGAATTTAAAAGTCATTTTTTTTTATAAGATTTTTGTAGTAAAAGAAATACAAATACAATACAATACAAACAAGAATGATATAAAAAGAGATTACGCCATGCGCATGTTTTCCCGTTAGATGACGTAGCTTAACCCAAGCTAGAGTTACCTATTTGTGTATGTTTCGTGACGTCATTTAACACACCTGCGCAGAAAATTCAATTTTTGATTCGTGTTGTCGTAATCTTTCTTCTATCATTCTTGCAATACAAATATGTCTCTATTAAACAGAATTCACAAAACAAAATTTTTTTATTTGTATTTAGATGCCTCTCTTTTTGAAAGAGAGAGAAAATATTTTTTAAGAATAACTCTCAGCTGGACTTGGTTTAATTTAATAAACAGAGGTGTTCTGGAAATCGAAAACGCAAAACGCTCTAATTTAAAATTCGTTTTTTTTTTATAAGATTTTTGTAATAAAATAAATACAAATACAATACAATACAAATATTTCTCTATTAAACAGAATTCTATAAGAAAATTATAAAAAAAATGGATTAAGAGTGTATCAAAAAGAACTTCAAAATTCTTGCGTTTTGCATTTTCGATTTCCAGAAAACCCCCGAAATACATAGATTTCGTCCTAACCAGGTCTGTTCTGAAAAAAACGGGTGTTTTCAAATTCAGAACCGTTTTAAAATCACGCACCCGATTTGATGCGGTTTTGCAAATCACGCCATTTTATGGTCGTAGTTTAAATTTTTTGATAACACATTTTTCTAAATTTGCACAAAAATTACTCAATAATTGACTATTATAGAATTTCAGCAGTAATAATAAAAATTTTTTCTTAAATAAAGAACAGGATGATATAGATTTCTTATATCTTACTCGACATTTTACAACTGTGTCACTTTGGCAATCTTCAAAATATCTTCAAAAAAAAAAAAATTGACAGCTAAAGAGAAAAATTAAATCAAAGTAAATTTTTTACAAAACAAGCAGTGCCCTTAGGAAGTTGTTGATATACTATATGTATTTGTATGAAAACACATCATACAAACTACAAAACAAAACTTTTAGTGAATTCTCTATAAATAATTCATTTAATTGACCGATTTTAAATCGCGTGATTAGAAAATTGTTTCTTCACAGAACACCTTTGGGTGATTTTAAACCTCATTCACAAAACGTTATTTTTAGAGCGCCCCTCCAAGTTTGGGTTTGCGAATGATAATCTTCTTAACATCCGTTATTAACACACAATCTTTGAAAATAATTTAGTTTGTTATAGCAAAATATAAGCAGTCGCTGAAGAACTACCACCTTGTAAAACTTAAAGACTTTTTTGTTAACATATGGCAGCTTTGATTTTCCAGACAATATTTCCGAAATTTATGAATCGTGCTGCAAAAAACTCTTAATGAAAAACATGGGTGAATCCACCTTAGAAAACCCTTTTCAACTTAAATTATGTATTAGACACAAACAGCTAAAACTTATTTGTACTACCAATAAATCCATAAAGATTTTGTTGTATACATTTTTTGTAATATCTTTTTTTTTTTTTTTTAATTTAATTGAAATTAAAAAATAAAAGCAGAAAATCCTGTTAAATTTTCTGAAATTTTCTTCTTCGCAAAGACCCTGAAATTTCTTTATCTCTTACAATAAAACGCTTTTTTATAGTTCTACTTTTAGTATTGCTGTTGGTGTTATTGTTGTTTATATAAAATCTTTGCAATAAATTTTCTTTACTCTTATTTTTTATGGATTTCTTTCTTTACACGTGTCAAGGTGATTTAAACGTAATAGAATATAATTACCAAGAATGATAGAAGAAAGATTACGACAACACGAATCAAAAATTGAATTTTCTGCGCAGGTGGGTTAAATGACGTCACGAAACATACACGAATAGGTAGCTCTAGCTTGAGTTAAGCTACGTCATCTAACGGGAAAACATGCGCATGGCGTAATCTCTTTTTATATCATTCTTGATAATTACAAATACATTTGTGTTAATATGAAAATACCGTTATTTTTGCAACACCCTCTCACATTAATGCACTAATACTCTTTTTCGCCATCTTCTTTTCACTCTTGCTCTTTCAGGCTCTATTGTGTTTCGAATGTACATAAATACAACTACAAATTTCAAGTGTTTGTTTGTTTCATTATTTACATTCAACCTGCTTTATTTTTTTATTGCTTTTCATTTACATATTGTTGTTGTTTTTTTCCTCATTAGATTTTTGTCCATATTGTTCTTGTTTTTTTTTTGCTTAAATTACAGAGTAGCATTTGTAATAACAAAAACATTATTTATAATTATTATCCATGTGCATGTTGTTGTTTTATTTTGATAACATTTTTCAAATAGCAAAAGCCATTCCAAAAAAGATTTAAAAGTCAAGTCACAAAAGAGAAAACAATAAACAAAATCTCAAAGGAACAATTGTTAAATTAAACAAAAAAAAAAAAAAAACAATAAACAATGAACAGCAAAGTACAACAGGCAACAACAAAAACAAACAAAACCCTAAAAAAAAAGAAAACGGTAAAAAAATTTTACAAAAACAATTTAACTTTAAAAACAATAAGAGAAAATGATCCTAAAAAGTTTTTTTTGTAAAATTATTCAAAAAATGGGGGAAAACATTAAAACAACAAAAAATACTTAAATTTTATTTAAATTATTTGAGACTACAAAAAAGTTCTCGCTGGGATTGAATAAGATTTTGAACACAAAATCATTAAAAGTATTGACTATCGTTAGCTATCCATTTCGTTCCTTTTTTTCTGACAACATTTGGAGTTTGTTCTAAGATAATTGCTAATCTGTTTAAGCCAAGAGGTGCATTAAGTAAGTACCTATATTTTTGATCATTTCGACTATAAAGGAGCGTTTTCTTACCAGGTTACTCTAAAGCGGCGATAGACAATATCAGGGAGCCTCGTTTTCACTTCTTTTACGTACGCGTGCACATTCAAGAGAATTTAACAACACTAACAACAACCTATGCAGAATTCATACAACGCATACAATCGAAAAATGTTACAGTATAGGTTACCTATTGCTGCTCTTAAGGGGTCTGTACATGGTCAAAATGCTTCTCATGCAGGCGAATATCAAGTTTTTTGATTTTTCATCCAGCGCCGTCGGTGTCACACATACAAACACATTTTCACTAATACTACTATAGCGTTTGATGAGAACTGCCTGTCCGTATACAGACCCCTTAAATCTTTAGCGGTTTTCACTCTTGGCAGTAAAGTACCCTTGTTAATGTAGTAAAAGTACTAATATTAACAAGACCGTAACAACAAAAAAAGCGATATTCAATGTTTGGTGCGTTTGAGGATTCAATTGTTTGTTATTACAATAACTATGTCATTGACTGTGTGCGGTATTTCAAGCAACAGCTGATATACAGAATTATTAGTCGTGAAAATCAACAAAAAAGTATTTGATTATTTTGTGCAACTTTTTTAAAATGCTATGAAGCACTGCAAAAAAAATTATTATCGAAGCATTAGTAGATTTGTTTCACGATTCTTAATTATCGTTTATCTGCTGTTCGAGTATCAGGGATGGAAACACAATACAGTTTTAGCAATGCGCAAAAGCTATGATTTGACAGCTGTGATTTCGGTTTACGTGAAAACCTGTATTGCGACTTAACATCACGGTGGATCTCCACCACAGGGTGTGTTAATAATAAGCACTTATCAAATGCCCTTGTAAGAGTTAAGGATCATTTGCACACATATTATTAACAGGTTGAAACTGCTGTGTATAATCCAACAAAAGTTATACACCCACCCTTCATATTTGAGCCGGAGCTATCAAACCTCCACTGCTGTAGTTAATCCAAGTAGCTGTTGCTATTCCACAGAACAAAAGTGAAAAATCAGCCTTCCATGTGATCGTCACCCTCCTTTCGATTTACGGTATAAACCACAGCCACCACGTCATTCTAGAGTACCCCATCTTAAAGAAAGTACCTCTTTAACGAGCACATACCCTTGGCAAAGGCACATAATCTGAGAATAGTTAAACCTCAATCTCATTACCGTTGTCCTTTATCGCCTGGTTTTTCTCCATCTTAATCATCTCTACATAACATTCTTTACTTAAGCATTCACTCGTCCCTGGCTTCGGGGGAGTCTTCTCACAGCGTACATCAACCGGGAACCGGTCGGAAATCCCCATTCATACATCACATATCATCTAATCATTCACTCTTCCTACATCGTACACAGACCGGACGGGAGTCTTCATTCATACGTGGTTCTTTCTGGTGTGGACATACAATGAATCAATCGGCAAATCGGCATCCAATCACTCAATCATTTTCATACATTCTTCATAGATATATTTTTCATTTTCTTCTTAAATAGTCTCAACTTCTTCCAGAATCATATCAACTTCTTCATCTCCTCCTCCAATGCAACCCCCGTGCAAATGCATCCCTCTTGTGTAAAAAGCATATTATAGGTGAACTCTCAAAGTCCTCAGCCAATAGTCAGTCCGACATCGAAGTACCGGCGGGCTACTGACTCCCTTGGCACCTCAGTGAAGTATTAAGGTACAATTCCAAATCCGTTTAAAATCATTGATACCAAAGAACCCGGATGATTCTTTAGTTGCATACACCTGTTTTAAAATTTATGATATATATCGTATGCCAGAACAAGAGGTCTGACTCCTCAAAATGCTTTAACTACGCCCCCCTGAGAGGTGCAGCACATCCGCCGGGGGAAATGTCGTCACAATTGCAATTATACAATACTTTGCAACTTGCACTTTCGCAAGACCTTTTGCATCAAACACTGAACTCCGCTAATGCATTAAATTAAATACGCTGCGATTTAAAAATTGCACAAAAAACTGTAGTTAAAGAGTGTTTCAAAAAAGGGTACATAAATTTTTAAGATAACAAAACCCATCTGATTTTAATGGAAATCTCCACATAAAAAACGTTCCTTATTAACCAAAATTTTACAATTTTGTTTACAAAAAGGGAATAATCCTCATACCACCCTCTTGTATTGACAATTTGTTTAAGTACCATTTTAAAAAGTTCAAGCCAAATTATTCTCCACCAAACATCTTTTCCATTTCTGTTATGTTTTCTTATTATCATTCTTTAGTTTTGATTACATTTTAAACCCTTTTGAGATCTTAAAGTTAGTTTGTGGGCGGTTTTGGGAATATCCATCACGAACTCTTTGGGGGATATTGTTCAAGAAAATTTCAACAAAAAGTATACATTATATGGTGGCGTAAATAAGAAAGATGAAGCAAAACAAATCAAATATTTTGACACAACATTTTGTAAAATCATAATACACAAAACCCAAAGCGATTAAAAGGAAACTAAAGAAAAGGAGGCATTTTTAAGGAAAGAAGAAAAGGGGGAATTGATGAAAAACAAAAACGAAATACATGTATACAACGTTTTTATTGTGGACCCCCTTGGAGGAGGTCTGTGCCTGGTCGTGATGCGTTAAGATAAGATCACATTATTTAATCAAAATAAAAATGTGTGAACTGTTTGTCCTGTTGGTGGCTTTCTATAGTTTATCTTTAAAAAGAAAATCATTTTCTTTTAGCACTCGTACTTAAGTATAAATTTTCTTACTTATTCTTTGGTATATGTTGAGGCCCTCCTGAATGATAAATGGTACTTTATGACAAGATGATGACAATAATACTGTAGCGCAGGAATGATAAGAAATACTATAAACCATTTTGGGGTTTCATTATTATTTTTGCAATCAAAGCTCGTCATCACCATCTTAAGGACACAAGACATTTAGGAATTTATAAGAAGAAAAAAAAGAAAAGGACAATAAAACTAAGTGCTGGTTGGCTTGGACTACAACTTTCTCTTGTATCCTTCAATTGTCAAGAGAACTGATAACTTAATGTCACTTTTTTTTTATAAATAACTATTTGAAAATCAACAAATGATGGATAACTAAATAATATTTTGTGATTATATTTTTATTTATCGGATAAAGTTCTAATGAAGGAAATTTATTAGCAGTGTTCAGAATTTGGTGCAAATTGTCTTGCAAAAGAGCAAACGCAAAGTATCGGATTTCCTTAATAAAATCTAACGGGAACTCTGTATATTTTGTTGTGGGAAAAGCTGCCTAGTAAATACACCTTTTATTTTCATTAGTACGAAACGATATTGGCGCACCGCGGCTTTAACATTAATAAAATGGATTAAATTTGTACGATAAACCTCTTAATTGTATTGGTACTGTTTTTAATGGTGCCAATATTGTCGCTTATATTAACAAAAAGATATCACTAGTTGATACCCTACACCATTGTATTTACAGCGGCATAGACCCGGCAAAACAAAATTATGTATATGAGCTTAATGTGTCGATTACGGAAGCAAAATTAGGCAAATATACACCAAAAATAGTTTTTTTTATATTTTAATACCAGCGGCATTGCCTGATTTCGCTGCTGGCAACTAAACTTCAGTTCAATTGGCCCATAAAATTCATATAAGAGTTCTTTGTGCCGAATATTATCTAGATATCAGGGAAGTTACGGCATTAAAATCTTTTTTCGGTAGTAGTATATTTGACCGTAGCTCCCATTATGGTCAAATATTAACCGATTACAACGAAATTTGGTAAGACAATTTCGATTGCAATAAAATAAGCTTTGCATCAAATTTATTTTAAATACCAACATAATAAGATGGTTTATGGGCTCTGCAATATTTATCTCTAAAATTGCAGCCAGCCGCACAGGCATTGCGATGATTCATCTGATGAATATGAACGCTTATGGCACTGGCCTGTACCTGTAGCCGGAACTTTTGTAAAAATTCCTTTTGCCTACAAAGGATTTTGTTCCATAAGGGAAACAAGCTTTTCCAACTGCTGCTTACTACTGTCGACTTTAGACTTGCATAAAATAACCAAAAATAATTAAGAATGTGGAATTTGCACACCAAAACTAAAAAATTAACAACAACTTGCATTTTAAACAATTTTTTTTTTAATTATTTACACCGTCGAAAGCAAATTTGTTTCGTTGAAAAATTCGATGCACAACGAAATTTTCGACAGTGCTGCCAACTCATAATACTAAATTAACATTCGATAGTCGATGTTCGAAAGCCAGCGAAAATCGTTTATCGAATTTAACTCATAATAGGGGCCATATTCAGAAAATGATTCTGAGTGGTGTTGAGGTAGGACCCTCCACTATGGTGGTGTGGGTAAAAAGAGTTTAAATTTTTCGATTTCGGCTTTGTGACTTATGAAAAAAAACGGCTGTAATTTTAAATTTATTAAAATATTTATATTAACTTTTTTTCGGATAAAAAGAATTGGCGGGATTGGGGAAGTGAGAGTGGCAACTCCTATGCATACAAAAAAAAAAAAAAAAAAAAAAAAAAAAATTATATCTGGAGAATCGAAGCAGTAAAATTGCAAATTTGGTACAAATATTTAGTTTAAATGTGAATGCATGACATCTGGCAAAAAGTGGGCGTGGTACAAAATACATTTTTTTTTATATCTGCAGAACTTTACACAGGGTCTCCACCTGATATAAGATATAAGATTTTTATATTCGCAAACGTCAAATTCAATCGCAGAGAGTATTATCTTACGTGTGGACTCTCAAATAGTGTTAGTATTAATATTATAATAAATGTTATGAGACAGTTGTTATGAGAAATCTTATAACAACTATCTTATAAGATGAGCTGTCAAAAATACACATACATACATACACATAAATTAATAATAAGACGCTATCATTAAAATGTTTAATTTTTTAAGTGAAAATAGTTGAATTCTCGTAAAAAGTGCTTAAAAAACAATATTAAAAACAAAAACAGAGAAAAAACTAAAAAAAGAATCAAAAACGACACAAGTTAACTGTACGAAAATCAGTAAATTATGAAATCTTATAAGATACATGTTCCCCTTGTTTAAGATTAACGTTGCCTTTACACATGCAAGTAGTGGCATGCCACTGTTCTATACATATTATCAACGAAAAAGTGTTCGAAATAGTCGAATCTCATGCCATTTGCGTTTCTGTTTACACATGCCACTGCCAGTTCATTTTCAAAATGTCGTCGAAGCGTCAACTTGAGATAATTTATTTACATCTCAAATTAAAAAAAAAGTACCAGAAAACAAAAAAGAGTTGCCGACTTCATCACATAGTTTTAGTTTTGGGGAAATAGTTTACATTTATTTATATTAGCATTATTTTAGCAAAATTAATGCTCTAAAATTAGGAAACTTACTTATTTTAACGCCAGTTACTACAAATTAATCATAAAAATGCATTTAACAGTTAAAACTTTAATTACAGTTCGACAACAATCCAGGCGATTTGCATTAAATATTGAACAGGGTAACATTGCTAATCGTTTTGACATTTAGTGGCATGCAAGTGCCAAATTTCCACTCGCATGCAATTTTTGCTGCCACTGGAGCTGCCATTGCGAAAAATGTGAGTGTATTAGTAAAAAATCGTGAGTGTATTGAGTTTTTCGAACTGGCAGTGGCATGTGTAAATGCTAAGTAAGATAAACATGAAGAAATGTGCTCTCTCATTCTGCCGACATTCTCTCACATATTATATCAGATATTATCTCAGGTGGAGACCCTGTGTTATGAGCACAATATCAAAATTTGGTACTTATAATTGGGTTGTTCTATTTGATAATATGTATTAGTGGGGGAATGGTCTAAGATGCTCCATAACATTGGGTGAAGGATATTAAAGATTCGGCACAGACGAACATAGCACTCTTACTTATTTTATATATTAACTCCAAAAATGTATCTGTCATTTGTTTCGATTCACCATTTATGTTATTCCTTTTTTTTTAGTAAATAAACTTAACAACAACAACAACAAAATCTGTTTCCTTTCCCATTAAAAACCCATTAATTGTAACGAAAATAAAATTATTTTTTTCCCTTTTTATTTCTTTTACTAATTGAACTTTGGCTTTTTGGTCTGTATTACAAAACTTTTTATGTGAAATTATTCCATGAGTTTTATGTATTTTCCAAAACAAAGTTACGGGGGCAAAATCCTCCATAACTTTTTAAGGAGAAATTAAGAAAAGATGCTAAGGGAAGGGAAATTCCGGACATTAAGGAAATTTGTCCTTGACGTCAGAGAAATGTTAAGCTTTTCTAATGGGAGGAAAAGTGGACTCTAATGGCAATTTTTTTCTTTTCTTTATATTTATTTCCTTTTACACTCAATTAAATTCGGAGCTTTTGTTTTAGTTTAATTTTGTATTAAAGTTAGAAAATCGTATTGTTTTATCCAAGAGACATTTACAGCTATTAAAAATTTTTCTTTTGAGTTTTTCCAACAAAAGAAAAGTTTCATTAAACCGGCTATTAGATTAAATAACACTGTCCAAACTTACCATGTCATTGAGATTGTGTTTCCTATATTTAATGGCATCATTAAATGGATATACAGACAAACCTTTCAAAAGACAAACTGGTCAAAAGATAAAAAGAATATAAAAAGAACATAAATAATTAACCCGAATTGAAGATTTATTACTAAAGTGAATAAAAGAAAATATTAAAAAAATAAAAAGAATCAAGCAAAAAGAAAGAAGACATTTAATTAAGCCGTTTTGAGTCTAATGGGTCGATTACGGACGGCAACTGAACTAAAGATGAGTTGCCAGCAGCGAAATCAGGCAACGCCGCTCGTGTTAAAATATAAAATAAAAAAACATTTTGTTGTTTGTTCTACCGTTACCGTACGTATAAAATTGTATATGGCAAATATTTTTAACACAGTGGTTTTCATAGAAATGTTCTATAGGAACGTTAACATTGGACATACATATTTGAACAATTTTTTAATTAGCAAATATTTTTAGTCCGATCCAAAATATGGAAATAACTTTATTTTAAACCCAATTATGAATAAAAATTCCCCAGTAGATTTTTCTCATCTCCAATTTCTCGTATTTAAATTCAATTATAAAAATGGGAAAAGGGAAAAAACTTTCCTGGAATTTTTATTCATAATTGGGCTGTTTGAATTTTCCATATAACCCAAGTTACCCAACGTTAAAGGCTCCTAGATCCGCTCCCGTTATACACATACATATATTTAGTTGTAAATTTAAACCCTCAACTCGTATTAATACATCTACTATTACCATAAAAAAATTTATGAAAGAAATGCAAAATGATTTCTTATTTTTCCCCCCTAAAAATCTCTGAGTGTATAATATCTCTGAAATATCTTTTTAATTACCTTTTTAATAAAATTTTCATATTAAATGAATTTCCTTTTATAAAATAAAAGGAATATTTCATATAGAAAACCAAACAATTTATTTTGCCGCCACACAGTTTTTTTATATTATACGCAATATTTAACCAACTACCCCAACCCTGAATGTTTTTATTTTTTCTGCAACTGTATGTTATGTAGTTGTTTATTCTGACATTAAAACAAAAGGAAATATTTGGCATACATTGTGTTTTTATCACACTTTATTTATTGTAAATGAGCAAGAGAGAGACAGAGTGAGAGATAAAAAGCTTTTGTTTTGGGGTTTGTTTAACATAAAAGTACTGTTATATGCATACTCGTATGTATGTGTGTTTGTTTATTTATTCATATCCCTACCAACAAATGGTAGAGTGTTGTTTTTCGATTGTCTACGAAATTTGAACTACTTCGTCACTAATGGTAGTTATAAAGTAGATTTTGCGGAATTTAACAGCAACAAAAAACTTTAGAATCGAATTATGAGTTCGAAAATTATACTTTTTCTTAATTTTTAACAGTTGTTCAGATAATTGCAACAGTTATACAATTACAACAAAAGCACAATGGAACAAACATTGTCCATATAATATTGACTTCTTCGCAACTATTTGAGTGAATATGAACAAAATATGAAGTATAAAAGCAAAATGCGGAAATTATGGCCAGGGCAAGGTAATCCTTTCAGTTGCATGTTTGTTGTCGTTACTCTGAGGCCCACATAACGTCGATATTTTTGCAAATCACTAAATACGACTAAAATAGCATCAATTTGTTAGTGCATATTTTGCTTTAAATGCATGTTTTTGCACATTTTGTTATAAATGCATGTTTTTGCATATTTTGTTATAAATGCATATTTTTCGACATATATATTTAGTAGATAATATTAGAAAAAATATTTTGTTTGTTGTCATTACTCTGAGGCCCACCTAACGTCGATATTTTTGCAAATCACTAAATACCACTAAAATGGCATCAATTTGTTAGTGCATATTTTGCTTTAAATGAATGTTTTTGCATATTTTGTTATAAATGAATATCTTTCGACATATATATTTAGTACTATTAGAAAAAATCTTTTTTTCTTGACTCTTTTGGTCAATATTATACAGTTGAAAAAGGTGTATCATGATTTAATAGTTCTAGCTTTTAATGATTCAATTTAGCTTTTAGGAGAATAATTTAACAAAAATGAAATTTTACACTAGATACTTGACTGATGCAGCGCCATACATCGGTAATGCTTAGCTCATGCCGTACATCGTGTAGCTGAAGAAATAAGAAATCAATTTGATAATATATATTGATTCATTGATATCAGAATTTAAAGGAAAATTTCCTAATTTGTATCTTCCATCACAACAACTCTAACTGATTGGCGTCAACTGAGTATTATACCTAGAATTTTGAAGAATTTTAAGATGAGGTAAACGTTTTAACGAAAATGATTGAAATTTAGAACATACGTTTTAAATATCATAAGGACAAGCCTATTGAAAATTGTCCCCATACAAACTTCTTTGCGGAATAGTCTTTGCCCCTAAACTTTCTTATTGTGTTATTATTATCTCTATTTAGAATAAATTTGGTTCAAAGAAGTTTTATTGCAAGAAATCGGTCCATATTTGATCATAGCTCCCACACAAATACCACTGCCGAAAATAGCTTTAATTGCTAAACTTCCTTATAAATGCGGGTTAGGTTAGGTTAGAGTGGCCGGTCGCAAAGACCCCGCATAGACCAAATAGGTCCCTAGCGTTAGCGGGTATTGCTATAAAATTTGGCAACGATAACTTTTACAATAGCTATTGTCACGGTAAAAGTTTTACTGGTATGTCCAAAATTGTTTATAGATCCCGTATAAACCCCTCTCCAAAATCGCTTTACGACAAACAAATCGTGTAGAGATATTGATATTTGAATAATATCCGTACAAAAATCCCCTAAATAAATCATAACCTTATAACATAATTTCGTTTTGCAGGATCCATGATTGGCAATGGATCCCAAATAGGGTAAAATCCCGAAAATATGTCTTTAAATACTGTAGTGTAGGGTACCAAATGGTCGGGATTGACCGACAATACTTGCTTACTTGTTTTTCGATCGAAAATGTTTGCAGAGTACTTCAGCTACATATTGTGTTTAATTAATGTTTTGTAAATCATTTTGTTAGCACTGTCACTGCAGTGCATGTGCTTTAAACTGTGTGTGTGTGTAAGTGCGTGTGTGTTTGTGTGATATTAAACGGTATAATGAAAAAAAAATCACTCCACTACTGTATTATTGTCATGAAATTTTATGACAAAATGCTTAATTTAATAAATTAATTTATGTTTAAGACTTTGTTGTACATTTAACAACAATTAAAAAATAAAAACTGCCAACAAATCATTTTTAAAATTTAATGTTTTAATCATGCTTTTTGTATAATATAATTTATTATGGCAGGTTTTTCTCTCCCCTAAGAGTATTGACAAAATAAAATATATTTTTGTAAATGCATATGTATGTATACTTTGTACAGTGGGCGTCAAAATAAATTGTATAGCTTGCTTTCGCCTTTTCAATATTAAATTAAAAAACAAGCTGTAAACTTTATTTTGATGCTCACTGTATATCTTTAATATTGTATCTTTCGAGTGAAATTTTCGAAATGGTTTTCTTTCTTTATTTTTTGCATAAAATTTCTAATTAATCTTTGTCTTTTAGCGACTAAATTTTACACTATACAATGAAAATTATTTTGAAATTTAAGAAATATTGTAAACACTGTAATGCGGCTAAAACATGAGTTTTACAAACGTTTTTATTTGTTTTAAAATGTCAACACTTAAAATTTACAAAAAATACTTAATATGTAATTTGTAAAAGAAAATTAAACAATTTAATACAAGAGAAAAAAAATTATACAAAAAATAACCTTGAATTAAATTAATTTAAAAAAATAATTTGTATAAATATACATACATACATACAGTGCGAGCTCGATTATCGTAACCCGAAAAAATCAGGCCTGGGAAAAGTAACGACATTCGATATCGATCGAAATTTCTATTTAAATTGTATTGTAATTTCGATCGACATCGAATGCCGTAATTTAACCACTGTTTCAATTAGCAAAAGGTTTCAATTATCGGGTATTATTATCAAAGTTGTTTTTGGGAATACAATTATTTATTTAAAGGTTTAGTTTGTTGTGCTTAATTCCCTTTTTTTAATAATTATATTTTAATAATAATTTTTTTTAATTAGGGTATTCATTCGTTTAACCGTCAATCAGTTAACCGATTAATTACTACCCGATCAACTGATCGGCTAATTTAAAATTAGCTTTTTTCGATTAACGATTAAACCGGGGTATTTCAGTCGATTAGCCGATGTAACCAAATTTTTAATATTTTGTAGTATTATAACATATTTTTTCTATTTTTGTATTATATGTTGCTTTCGGTTTCTCCAACATCTACGAGAAGTGAAAGAATTTTTTTTACGTCAAGTTTTATCAAAACTAAAGAAAATATTCACTTAATTCCTAACATTTAAACCAAATTATTTGTCTGAAAGATTATTTTATAAGATCTCCTTTTTTTCTTAGAGAGAGAGTGGGGACATTTCTCCCAACGGAGACGGTACCGCGACCAAGCCAAATCTATTGTACCCACCCCCCTTTTTTTGGCCAAAAGAACCTCTGCCTCCCAGAGGAATCCAAGAAGGTCTTTTGCCGGAAGGTCGGGACGAGCCTATCGCTCCGTACCCCAAGTGTCTCCTTCTGGCCCATGCCAGCGCAGGGCAGTCACACAGTAGGTTAGGTTAGGTTCCATTGGCAGCCGTGATCAAGCACAGCTCACGTGGGTCCATTGCTTAGTTCCCGTTGTGTTACCATATCACGCCGTCTCCCATGGGTCCTATGAAATCTGGCTGCTAGTATTCCCATGCAGCCAACCGGTCGATTCAATAAAGGAGTGGATCCTATTTACGTCAACATCAGAGAGACAAGTTTTGTCCCCAAGGGTTCTTCGACCAAACATTTTGAGTCTTAAGTCTCCGAAAGCCGGGCAGTTACAGAGAAGATGTTCCGTTGACTCTTCCTCCTCCTCATCGCCGCAACTTCTGCACAAGTCGTTATAAGGGAGCCCCAGCCTCTGGGCGTGCCTCCCAATTGGCCAGTGGCCAGTTATAACCGCAGTTAGGTTTCTTAGATGATGTCTGGACAGCTGTAATGCCCGCCGTGTCCTTTTTTCATCTATGATGGGCCAGATTTTCCTGGTTTCCCCACAGGTGGTTTCATCGTGCCACCTCTGACTGGCGATAAGATGAAACTTATGCGCTATAAGTTGCTTACACCTTGGGAGTGAAGCACCTACATATGTGGAACCGTCCCGATTCAAGGTGGTACCTGCATGCGCCAACGAATCCGCCATGCAGTTCCCATGTATGTCCCCGTGTCCGGGGACCCAATTAAGGGTGACCAGTGAATGTCTCGCTATCTCCTCCAGAGACATCCGGCATTCTCGGACAATTCTCGATGTGATGAACACATTCTCCAGGGATCTTATGGCCGCCTTGCTATCGGTAATAATGTGAATATCCCTTCCAGATATTTCACCGTACCGGATGCGTTTCGCGGCTGTGTGGATGGCCATTATCTCGGCCTGGATTACACTGCAGTGGTCCGGCAGCCTTATAGGAATGCTCCAGTTTAGCTGCTCGGAGTATATGCCAGAACCGACACCATACAGTGTTTTAGACCCGTCCGTGAAGATTCGAATCGTATTCGCGGGGATTTGCAGGTCATCATAGTGGACCACGTTATCCATAATGCTTACCGTGAAGCCAGGATCAAAGATTGGCTCGGGTGTGACATAATCAACATCCATGTGCCAATTAATATCATTCAGAATGTTAGCATGTCCGATATTATAATCTCTCCATGCTCCGGTGGCCCTTAGTCTTACCGCCGCGTTCGCAGCTAACCTTTTCGCCAAAATGTCTGGTGGTAACCAGTTTAGAATCGTAAACAATGCCTTAGAGGGGGTTGTTCTAATGGCACCTGTTACCGCTATCGCCACCATTCTCATTGTACGTTCAAACCTGGATTGATGACTCTTCGCCTTGAGCGCCGGCCACCAAACAGCTGCCCCGTAGAAGAGAATGGGTTTAATGACACATTCGTATAGCCAGTATACATTCCTCGGGTTAATTCCCCAGTTTAGGCCAATGGCCCTTTTGCAGCAATATAGTGCAGTAGCCGCTTTATTAGTCCTGGAGCTGGTGTTCATCCTCCAGTTCAGTTTACTGTCCAATATTAGCCCAAGATACTTGGCGCTGTCAGACAGTTCCAGTGACACCCCTTTTATCCTCGGGGTATTAAATTTGGGAATTTTGTATCTCCTTGTGAAAAGTACCAGTTCTGTTTTGGCGGGATTTACATCCAGTCCACATCCCTGGCACCATTTTGTTAGGACGTCCAGTGCGGACTCCATTAGTTCAGACAAAAGTCTGGGATCTTTACCCATAGCCACAACTGCAACGTCATCCGCATATGCGACCGTTCTGCAGCACGTCCTTTCCATGGCTCTGAGTAGGGTATTTATATTCAGATTCCAAAGTAAAGGTGACAGTACACCACCTTGCGGGGTGCCCCTAGTCGCAACCTTTGAAATGTTCGAGGCGCCCAAGTTGGATTCGATACGCCTGAAGTGCAAGATACTGCTGACAAATTGAATGATCGCTGGGTCGATCTCCAAATGTCTCATAGCGTTAATAACCGATTCAGGTTTAACATTGTTGAAAGCGCCCTCAATATCCAGGAATGCCACTAAAGCAAATTCCTTGTAATGCAGGGATCTCTCTATGTGGCCCACCAATGAGTGAAGCGCAGTTTCAGTGGACCTTCCCTTCGTGTAGGCGTGCTGAGCCGGTGACAGGGAATTGGGTCCTAATGATGATCTAATGTGAATATCCAAAATCCTCTCCAGTGTTTTCAGTAGAAAGGAGGATAGACTAATTGGTCTAAAGTCTTTAGCCATAGTGTGAGATGTCTTCCCACTCTTGGGGATGAAGACGATCTTATATGATGTCCACGTTGCTGGGACATGTGAGAGACTCAGGCAGGCTCTAAATATTGCCAAGAGCCATGGCATCAATATTCCCAGGTTATTTTGTAGGTCCGCTGGGATAATGCCATCCGGGCCTGGAGATTTAAAGGGATGGAAGCTTTTGACCGCCCATTCCACACGATGGCGAGTTATCGGAATATTAGAGATATCCCGAGCGCCGCTAAAAGTTTCCTCCCTAGGCACATCATCAGTGCAACCAGGGAAGTGTGTATTCATCAGGACCTCAAGGGTGTCCCGACTGTTTGTGGTCCAGGATCCATCCATCTTCCGTATAAATGATGGAATAGCTGGATTATAGGATAAAATCTTACGAAGCCGACTTGTCTCCGAGGAGTTTTCCACGTCACTGCAGAATTTCCTCCATGACTGTCTCTTGGCCTTCCTTATAAGATTCTTGAATTCATTAACTGAGGACTTGTAATTGTTCCAAACACCATTACGTTTTGCCTCATTAAAGAGCTTCCTGCTTTCCTTGCGTTTTTCAGCAATTTCCGCATTCCACCATATGGGCTTAGCTTTGCCCCTCCTGTCCATTATTTTACAGGCTTCGTTTGTTGCCTCCATTAAGGCACCGGTCAATGACTCCACTGCGGAGTCGAGCATGGACACACTGTCTATGAGAACTGGGCACATAGGCAACTTGTCGCCGAGTACACTCGCATAGATAGACCAGTTAGTCCTTCTTCTGTTCGTGTAGGGTTTAACTGAATCAACTCTAAAGGAAAAATTGAAATCAACATACATGTGATCAGAGAAGGAACAGTCCTTAGACACGTTCCAATCGCTAATCATATCCGCGAACTTATCACTAATAAGCGTAATATCAAGAACCTCCCTTCTGTTAGTCACAATAAAGGTGGGCTCACTACCCCTATTAACTACTGTTAGTTCATTTTCTACTATGAAGTCCAAAAGCGACTCACCTCGTGGATTGACATCCGAGCTGCCCCAGACGGTATGGTGTGCATTCGCATCTGCACATATTACTAGGGGGATGTTGTGCCTTTTAGCGTGCGACATCGCCTTCCTGGTTGTGGTGTTTGGAGGGTTAGCACCCTGGTCGTGTGCCATGTAGCAGCTCATAAACCAGACTGTACTGGTTTTGCACTCTACTGCGACAGTGCATGTGTCCTTATCGCTAAAATCAGAAAGAATGAAAGCTTTAAGGATGTTTTTGACCATAACACAAGCTCTGGTCTTACCTTGATCGGCTGCGTACAGAGTACTGTAACCGTCTAATCTGAGTCCGCAAACCCTGTCTCTATACAACAATGGTTCTTGGATGCATATAAGCTCCTCCGTGCCTGAAGCTAATCGGAGGAGAAGGGCAGCTGACGCCGCTTTAGAGTGATGAAGGTTGATTTGTGTCACCTTCATCATAGCTCATCACTATGGACGACTGTGACGTTGGCATCCTCTGGATCGTCGTCCGATTCCAGAAGGATGTCCTCATCATCCGCCACTCCCATCTTACCAAGGAAGTCACCCACAAGTCCACTGACCGATTGGGTGTCTTCATTGGCCGATGACGTAGCAGATTCGTCTTCCATGCACTCCGTTGATGCTGTTGTTGTGGTGGTGGTAGTCGCCGGAGCTTGAGGCTTCCCTCTGTCGTCACCTTTATAGACTCGGAGGAAGATAGTTCCAAATCCATAGAAAATCTTCCCCTGTGTCTTCCGAAGTGACGGCAGAGAGTCACTGTTTATCACAACAGTGGCCTTCCTGGACTCTTCAACAGATTCAGAAACCCTCACTACTTTCCAGTCCTGTGTGGGTAGCTGGGGGTTACTTAGCTGTATAATTTCCAGGATCTCCTTGGGGTCGGATGGCTCAGCGGGGATCTTGGCAATAGATCTGGGCCTTTGCGGTACATCGGCCAGAGGTATTGCCTCAATCTTAGCGCCCTGCCAAACTTCCCCCAGGGACTCCACGGCATCCTTGTACAGCAGCGCTGAACGCTCATCTGCACACGCTATCAATTTAATGTGCCCTTGATACCAACCGGCATCTTCACACTGTGGTGGTGGTCCAGGGTTTCCCCTTAGAACACTCAGGAACGCCCTACTAAGTGCGACGACAACCAGCTTCCAGTTTTTGGACGAAATGGTGCCGTCACTTGCGTTGCGGTCAATGATCGCCCAAATGAGGTGGTCTTTAGCCACATCTTTGTACGACCTGTTTTGCGGCCGTTGAGGCGTGTGTTTGGACCTTTTAGTCCCAGGAAGCGTGTCCTCCCCAGACCGCTGCCGTTTAGGCGCTGCTTCGGTTGGCTTCCGTTCAGGATTGCCTTCCTCTGCAGAGGGAGGTGCACGTTTTAAACCCTCAATATGGGTTTTTGCCCACTGGAGAGAGGTTTTCTCCTGCTCCGTGAGCTCACCAACCGGTTTTTCACCAAGTCGGCTGATAATTTTGTAGGCGGAGCGCCTGGTTATAAAGGCCCGTTTGGATGGGTTTATGTGCCTTTGGGGTTTTTTAATAATTGCCGTAGAGGCTGGGGGAGGTACATCAGAGGGCATCGAATCTTTCTTCGTATGCTCTCTTTGCACAGGTTTCGGCACATGGGAAACTGGATTTCCGGTAGACTGAGTCTGCACCGTCAAGCCAGCACCCGAGGAAGGGGTTTTGACGGGTTTTTCTCCCGTCCGGACCTGGGAAGCCTTGGAGGTACCTGGTTTCGAAGAACCCTGTACCAAGCTTGGTTTACGACCGCCTGAAGGCTTAGCCGTGAGTTTTTGCGCACTAGTAGCTAATCGACTAGCAGAGCCTGGCGCAACCACCTTGCTAGTCGAGGTTTCAGTAGCATTCGACATACTACAGCCTGATACCGACGCTGTAGTAGTAGGGTCTCCGGAGATTATGAAGCCCTTTACCGGATACGTAGGGCATGAATTTTCGGACATTTCGTGGGGGGTGTGGTGGGGTTGCATTTTATGCCTACTGCCAGGCGAAATTATACCTGCCGCTCCTCTGGAGACAGACGCAGACCATCAGCCGCTCACTATGAGAACAGACGCTGATGGATTTTATTGCGGACCGACAGCCTTCAGAAGGCAAACAATTGACCGTAAAAAGGCCAGCGGACCTAGTCATTAGCCGCTCCAACTAGGAGAAACAGACGCTAATAGACGGGGGGGGTAGTTCTTGGTTCGTACTCGGTTTAGACCCTTCTGGCATGGGAGGCCCTACCGGTCTTGACTAACGTCACTACCGCCAGCATGACTCTAAACGTCCTTGTACTTAAGCCCTCGCATCGCGGCAAGATGACTACCCATTCGCGAGGGTCACACAGTAAGTACCGTCCTCCTCACGACATAGTCTGGTCCTCTGCCAGGCCCATCCGAAACAGGTGGTGCTTGCCCGTATGGTGACCTGTCAGATAAGCCACCAACCAACATTCGTAGTTCCAGGCTGTTCAGACCCCTTGTCTCCAATGTACTCCCGGGAAATATCAGTTCCATTGCCTGACGTATTCCCGGGAGCGATACCCAGTATCTCCTGTACTCACTGAGAGCCCATTCCTCCAGTAGGGACTGGGTAGTGGCCCAACTTAACCCACAAAAGGGACGGGGCCCACCATTTGGGCGTTTACTTCAGCCCTAGCCAGCTCATCACCCCTATCGTTTTCCGGGACCCCTGAGTGTCACTCTGTTCCTTGAGCCCAGCTCCTGTAGCCTTCCCCGGCATTCTGCCAGCAACTTCGAGGACAATTTCCAGGCAGAGAGTGCCTTAATGGCCGTTTGGCTATCAGTGAATATCACAATGCTGTTTCCTATCATTCCCCTCCTAAGAATGTTGATCAGCACACATCTAAGATCTCCTTTAATATGTATTAATTAAAAAAATATGTATTACATATTTATGAATTGTTTTTTTTTTTTGTTTTTTGCTAGTTTTAGTTCAAGAATTGATGGTTGTTATGATTGTTTTTTACTTATTAACTCCAAATAATAAATAATTTATTGAAATGACTTAATTTATAAAAAAACTTAATTAATCGGTTAACCGATCAATAACAAAATTAACCTATTAAACCAAAACCTCGGTTAATTTATCGAGCGATTAACCGATTAAAGCAAAAGCCCGATTAATTGCATACCCTAATAATTATCGACTTATTATTATACCTTTGTTAAATCGAACAACAAAATACATACACAGAGTTTCTGTTAGATTTCATAAAAGTGCTACAACATTTTGCAATTTCTATTTTGCAAGACCATTTTCATTAAACACTGAACTCCGCTAATGGTTTCTATCTCTATTCTATTTCTTTCATTGCAAACATACTAATAAACAGTGTTCGAAAATAAACCGAACACTATTTAGAGTATGGTTCACATACCCAGAAAAGAATATCTATGTTTTAGTGTTTGTGCATAAGTACGCAACCCTTAATACCGTTCATAACTATTTTCAAGAAAGTCACAAACATTCACCCCTATCGTGAAAAACAAGTGGAATATTTGTTCCCATGAAATTTTTATTCCCCTCGAAGGGAAAAATGCTATCGTGAAACTCCCGTAAACAATTTTTCGCGCTATCAGTTCTCAGTGAATGTAAAAAAGAAGAAATATTAAGAAACATTAAAAAAAAAATTTTTTTTGTTCAAATATATACACGTATATTTTAAAGAAAATGTAAAAAAAATACAAAATAAAATATATTGTATTTGAGTGATAGTTCGATTGCAACATTAGCTTATTGCGCTTTTATGTATTAAAAAAATTTCTAAAATTCTGCCACCACGTCTTTGAAAAGCTTCATAACTCCTCAGGCAATCGACCTGTTTTTTGCATTCTGTTGAAAAACATACATATGAGTTTGTGCCTCTTTTGACGGAAATTGACCTTAAAATTAATTTCTTATATAAATGTTTTGTTCCCCAGCAAAAATAAAGTGAGAAATTCAAAGGGAAAAGTGAACAAATAACGAGAGAAATAATTGTTCACGATAAGGGGAATTTTTCCCGCAAACATTTTTTCACGTTATTATTCTCCTATGAATTAATTTTTATCATGAGAGTTTTTCATGATCGCAAATACGTGAAAAGGGAACAAATTACGAGGGAAAAATTATTCATGATATGGGTGATTATGTTGTATTCTGTTTTTCGTTATAAAACAGTACATTTTATTTTAATTGGAATATTTTAATAAAAGGGAAACTTTTTTCGATTTGAAATTCACTCTAATTCGGTTTCCAGAACTTGGCTGTAGTGTTTGTTCAATTCATCAATTGAATTTCACAATTGTGTCGTTAATTTAATTTTGACTTGTTAATTTTCCACTCTCTTACGACTTTATTATAAAAAAATTTTAATTTAAGGTATTTTTCGCTTTGTTTGCTACATTTACTTACTAAATATTAATGATGCATAATGGAAATTTATTACTGAAAAAGGACTAAGCTAAATTATTTTACTAGATATTAAGAGGTCCTTGCTCTTAAGCTATTATAATAAATAATTGCAAACATTTATAGCACAAAAATAATGTTAATTAGAATAAATTGCTTGTAAATCAACTTCCTGGAGTGTGTATTTGTACTCATATTCGTAACACCCCTTAACAAAAATGTCAAACATTTGTGCTAAAAAGTAATTATAAAAGTTAACTGTGGTGAAAAAAACAGATTGCTTTATTCCTGTCTTGTCATCAAAAAGGAGGGCCTATACCCACCCAGCACACTTTTAAGAGACATTTTAAGTTGTCACCAGACGTACATGCATTTCCCTTGGGTTGATGTGAAAACAAAAAATGGCCAAACCTGGGAGTAGTTTAGATAAATTACACTAAAAACACACATAAAACTGCTCTTCTGAAAATGTTAACAGTTTTTTCCGAGATAAACAAACAAACACATGAATTAAAAAAAAATAACATGTCACACATATTATTGCAAAACATTTAATAATTTCTCCTTTTAACAATGTTAAAACATCAGAAAAAAAAACGTTGCCAGATATAATTTATAAAAAAGAATTCAAGCAATTTTGCGGAAAAATTGTACAAGTTTCAAAATAATGATCGTCATACCAATCAAATTTTCCAAACATTTGTTTGGATTTTTATAATACTTTTCTAAAAAGAGTTAAGGAGAACCAATTTCAAATCAAAAACTTTAAAACCATCAATTTCGAAAACTCGAAACTTCGAAAATGGTTAAAATAATAATAAGGTATATTTATTTTTTCCATAAACTATTAAAAAAATGGTTTTCGGTAAAGAATATTATGTTCGAAATTATATTCGAATTTTCGAACATTAGCTTAAAAGCTTGATTTTTTAATTCTAAATGGGTTTAGTGTATTTAAATTGATTACTTTGCTTACAAACTGTTAACTATAAAAGTTCGAAACTCGATAAATTATTCTAATAATATTATATTATGCTTTCAAAAACAAACTATGATGTACAAATTAAAACCTACCAAAAAAAAGAAGAGTTTTCGATAAAGAATATTAATTTTCAAAATGTGTTCGAATTTTCAAACATTCGTTAAAAAAAAGGCTTAATATTTTTATAACTTAATTTTTAGTCAGATTAAAAAAAATTGTTGAGTTTTTTTTTTTTAATTGTAAACTTCGAAAGTTTAAAACACAATAAATTAAAAGATTTTGTTTGTTGTGCTTAATTCCCTTTTTAAATAATTGATAAAAAATACTGAAATTTATTGTTGGAGGATAAGCTGTTCCTATGCGCATTTCACTGGTTGCTTAGGCCAGATCATCAGGAAACGTTCTCCTAAAGAATTTTAGAAAAGCCAAAGCTATCAGCAAACAAAATCTTTTAATAAATAATAGTATTCCCACAAACAACTTTGATAACACAAGAAATTATTATTAAGATAGTATTATAGAAACAAATTTATTTAAACAACAAAATATTAAAAAGCGTTCATTTAAAAAAAAAAAAATATATATATATTCGAAATTATTTTCGACATTTCGAAAATTCGAGAAGATCTTTTGGGTCTTTGCATTAATATAGTTTTTAAAACGCAAAAATGTTTCAAATATTTTTAAGAAAAATTTTAATGTTTTCTTAATACAATTTTATTTCAAAAATTCAAAACTGTGACAGAAATCAATTCCTATCGAAAGTGATTCATTTTTCTCACACTTTTTCAACAATTTAGCTTCATTCAATAGCTGAGACACATGGGGGTCTCTGCAATTAACACCTTTTTAGGGAAGCAAGTGACTAAATTACATCCAATTTCGATCGGAATTGCTTTCTGTGAACGGCCTGTATATTTAATTACTTCCATATTAAGAATTAATTTTTAAAAAGAAATATTGTCGACTAAAAAAATAATTTTCGAACTCGTATCTGAATTTTCGAATATTCGTTAAGAGGCTTAATTTGTTTATGAAGCTTTTTAAACAATTAAAAACTAAGAGAATGCATTATTTTTTGTGTTAATTTCTTAATTCGAACATTGAAACCCTAAAAAAAATGCCTAAAATAAATTTTTTTTTTGTAGAAAGCGGTTTTATTTTATTTTATACTCTACTGGCAGTAGATTATTAAAAACATTTTCTATGGAAATTAAATTGTCGAACATTCGCTATTTATACTATTTAATACTATTTTGAAAAACATTTGTATTTACTTAATATTTAACACCTAAACTTTACAATTATTCCTAGGAAATTGCGCTAAAAACTTGTCTTATATAACAGAAATATGATAACCATTTTTTTCGAAATTATGCTCGAAATTTTTTTTTTTAACTTAAAAATTGTTTTTGTTTAAAATGTTTGCAGCTTATATGTTTATAGAATTTTCAAGCATCTTAATTTTTAAATAGAGAACAATTATTAAAAATCAGTATGTAATCTAATCAAATCTGGCAACATTGTTTCAAGAGGCTTAGGTGTGATATAAAACGAGACGGATGGAAAAATAAAGAGTTTCTATATTTTCTTGTTTAGCAATTAAAATTGTGTGTCAGTCATTCACTCCTGTTTAATTTGTACTCATCCTTTTTAACACACTTATACGCACTCACCCACACACAGGCGATAAATTGTCATAAACTTTTACTTACTCTTGGGATTTGTGTTGCATTTTACTCTACTCCTGAAGTGCTACACAGCTATAAAATGTAAAAAAAATAGGAATAAAAAATGGTTTTAAGTTGTTTAGCTTTTAACAAAATTGTTGAGATGATAATGGAATATACTTACCTGTCTTAATTCGTTATACAACATTAAGTACAGTGGAATGAAAGACACAAAAAGGATTCATTAAAAATGTTCTGATTCTTATTTTTGTACGTTGTGCATATTTTTTTTGCAAATTTTCTAAATATTTTTTAATTTTTCCATGTGTAAAAGGAATGGAAAACAACTCATAGAGAAAATGGCTTATCTTTCACAATGGGTTTGCGGCTATGCGTATGCTAAGTTAGTTTACTTTACCATTGTTGAAATTTTAGGTGTTGAAAAACCAAAACGTTTTTAAAGGTCCAAAAATTAAAAAATTTATATTTAACAGTTATGGGTGGAAAATGAATTCCTAGACCAATTAATCAGGGGTGTCATAGAAACCAATCTTATCGGTAATGGATTTGAAACCGACAAAAAAAATACATTGGTGTCATGAAATCCAATTTTATCGGTTTTTTGTTCAAACTGAAATTTGTGTCGGTTTTAGGTGTCACAGAAATTAATATTATCGGATTTTTATTGAAAATAAACCAAGCAGCTTACAGCTCTTGTTTTTATATTGGAATTAAATATAGTTGGTTAAAGTTTAATTTTTTATTTAATTTTTTCAACAGTTAGTTATTTTGCATAGATGGAAATAAATAAAATTGGTAAATTAGTATTTTTTGCATGTCTCCGGTAGTCTCCGGCAGCGGTCTGCTGCGAGCTTGCAAAAGTATTCTCACTTTTTCTGCGTACAGAAAGTTCCCAACACATTTATTTATTTTATTTATTAACAAAAAACAATTTATTTTTTATTTTTAATAAATTTGCTTTATAATTCTACAAAACAATAAAATTACACAAATGTAAACAACAAATGCAAATATTTAATACATACAACGATGGCATTTATTGCATATGTTTAGTGTGTTTCCATTCTTATTTTCTTTTCTATAATTTTCCTTTTATTACAAACACAAGTTTTAACAATATTTTAGAGCACAATCATAATTTAAAAAATTATCAAACAAAAATTGCATTAAAAACTATAAACACATGAACCAAAACATAAAACAGCTGTTTCGAATATCGGTTTTATTTGTATTCGAAAATAACAAAACCGACTTGTTTATATGACACCAAATGAAACCAATATTGGTTTGAAAAACCGACAATTAGCAAAACCGACTTGGATTCTATGACACCCCTGAATATATTTTTTCATTCAGCCTTTTTATGGCTGTCCTTTGGCGTAAACGACTGTGTCGTTTTTTGTAATAGATTAAAGTAACATACAACCTGTTTCTCTTAAAAAAAAGGACCTAGTCGTTTTTGCCAACGACAACTGTAATAAGGCTGTTTATCTTTTTCCGATCAAACCTTTTCTCTCTTTAGGGCCGTCGTTATCGGTAAAAATTAAAGTAGAATCCGATCGTAATATTCACTATGTGTTGTATGTATGTATGTATGTATTGTATGTATGTATTGTATGTAATAATGAAACTTTCGTCAAAAACATGTTGGGCTTGTTTTTTATGTCAAATGTATATAATTCAAATCATTATCAATATGAATCCAAATGTTGAAATCAAACACTTGAAAAAGGTTGGAAAAATGTGTTTGATGTCAAATGATAAAGACATTTCATATCAAAGGTTTGACTTCGCGTTTGTTGCGTATAGACTCTTTCCATTCACTGGGTATGCATTTGTTGTCATTCCATATTTTTTCAAAGAGTGGGGCAATTTAAGTTGCCACTTACTCCGGATTCTATATCTAGGGGCTTTTCCTGATTTCTTTGCAGATATAGCATTTATAATTTTATTTTGTGTGGAAGGCGTCTTTTGTGTCCAGGCCTTTAGAATTATCTCTGTGTATAATATTCAGTGTTTGATCAAAGTTTGGCTTTCATGCTTCTAGTTGTATGTTCTTATCTGTCAAAAGATTGCCATTATCATTAGAAACTGTTGTTATGCGAACGATTTTGGTTCCGTTGAGATGGTTTTAAAAAGTTCGTTTATGTTTCAATTTGCTGCTGCTTCTTCTGCTACGTTTCCAAGATATTCTACGAATTCGTTCTTATCTAGTCTTGCGTGTCTTTTGATTGGCTCCTTATCCCCATAAAAACGAAATTATCCGCTGAAACGAGAATGAAGACGGCGAGTATTCGTCATTGAGTGGATGTTGTTGTTGATGGCAATTCTACAAAATGACACTTAAATTCAGCAGCAGACAATATTGTTTAGCATAAGCAACAACTACAAAAATTACACAGTACAACACATGATTTGCCAACTCAATTCTGTGAACTGTATGTGAAATTAGACCCCAAAAGAAGAATTTCTGCATCATTCGTTTTGTCTTCTTACCTGCGATTTGAAGTTAGTACTATCGTATAGGGGAATTTATCACGTTTTAGGCCCTGTTGTTTGACATAGCTCGACAACCACTAGCCCAATTTAGTTGAAATAAATTTTAAAAAATTAAGAATTACAATTCCCTTAATCTGTTCATATATTGTTTTCCTATACAAGTAACACTTTCGAAGTTAAAAATGAATGTATGAAGGGAAAAAATTATTTTTTGCCTAAAAATTTAAATTTTTTTTTTTAAAAATACATAAAAAATCCAAAATGGAAAAAAGTTTCAAGTCTAGTTATTTTTTCGCAAAGTCACATAACCTATGAGCAAAATGAGACAAAGATCATAAAAATCGATGCACGCGTTTCGCTTTTATTCGCAATTGAGTAAAGGTATGAATTTCAAAAATCAGTTATAGCCACCACCCTTAAAATAAAAATATAAATTAAAAGATTATCATGCAAAAAAAAACTTTATTTATAAAAACTTAATGAAAATAAAATAATATGCAATTAATACGCAATTATAATATGCATAAAAACAAAATTTAGAACATTTTTTCAATTATTGGCAATATCCATCCTTGTAGAAGTTGACGCTTGTGGTTCTGATGATCTTGTTTTCTTCGTAGGTTGTTCATATTCATGGTCTGAGTCTGTATCGTCTTGGCGTTGTCGGTATGATGTTGCGCTGACATTTTGCTGTGTGAGTTTTCTTCTCTTCAAAAATGATGTCAGCCATTCGGAGTCGTGTTGTGATAGTCCCAGCTTGGCCACAATGTAATCCATTTCGATTTGTGGTAGCGGTTGTGGTGCACTATTTTCAATATCGGGTATCCAATCAGCATCATCCAAATCGGTCGGATTGGTGAAAACGGTTTCGGCTAGCAGGGACACAGTATCCGCACTCGGAGGTTTAGGTGCATCGGTATCAGCAGGGCGTTGCACTGGAAGTGTGGCAGTAAATGCAGCAGTGTATACTTTTGTTTTCAATTGTTGTCTGTTTAATCCAGGACGAAAATTTATGCATGCGTAGCACCTGGATTCATCATGTCCAGTTGTGTCTTCCACCCAAATTACTGGCTTCATAAAAGATAACTTTCTACTTTTTCGGTGAATCCATTTTAGAAGGGTAGTATAACAACTGTTGCACACTGTGTTCGGCGTAAAATTTGCACCACTTAAATCTGCTTCATCGAAATAATTACAATACGCGGTTTTGAATTGCTCAGTAAACAAATTTTTTCGATCTTTTTTCTGTATTTTTCGGACGATATGACCACAAACGTAACAATATTCATCCAAATATGGGCACTTGTTGTTTTCCATATTGATATATTTTATGTTTTGTTGTTATTCACTTTTAAAAAACTGGAGAAAAATCACTTTTACTGTTCGCGTTCGTCGGCACTGGCTGAATGCCAAAAATCGATCAATGCACACCTATAAATACTACGTATTTTTGAATATTTTACTGCCAGGTACTTATAAATGGGCGCATATTTTAAGGGCGGCTGGCTATATACCTGATTCAGCACTTGTACGTTTCAAACTGTGCAAAACTTGCCAAATAATGACCACCCTTAAATGTGGGTGCAATTTCTGTAAAAAAATCATATAGGTAGCCACCGGAAAAACCCAAATAATAAAAAGGTCCACTTTCCGTTTAATTGTCCACGTACATTTATTACCGCAATCATAAAAATCAAATAACCTTTTGTTTATTCCTTTTTTTTTAATTCTCAGAATCATGAAAAAGGTGTCAATGTTTTCTCCAAATAATGTTGTGCATATCTCGAGCAAATTTTTGAAATTCATACATTTACTCAATTGCGAATAAAAGCGAAACGCGTGCATCGATTTTTATGATCTTTGTCTCATTTTGCTCATAGGTTATGTGACTTTGCGAAAAAATAACTAGACTTGAAACTTTTTTCCATTTTGGATTTTTTATGTAATTTTAAAAAAAAAAATTTTAATTTTTTAGCAAAAAATAATTTTTTCCCTTCATACATTCATTTTTAACTTCGAAAGTGTTACTTGTATAGGAAAACAATATATGAACAGATTAAGGGAATTGTAATTCTTAATTTTTTAAAATTTATTTCAACTAAATTGGGCTAGTGGTTGTCGAGCTATGTCAAACAACAGGGCCTAAAACGTGATAAATTCCCCTATACGATAGTACTAACTTCAAATCACAGGTAAGAAGACAAAACGAATGATGCAGAAATTCTTCTTTTTGGGTCTAATTTCACATACAGTTCACAGAATTGAGTTGGCAATCAATTAACTGAAAAATGTTGTACTGTGTTATACTACAACAAAAACAACCCAGCAGCATAAACAGATTATTTACTTTGAAGTGTTGTGTGTGAATGTATTTTTGTATGAAAGTTTGGTGGCTGTTTAAATAAAATTTAGAAAACTTTATTTTCCAGTAGTTTGAACGTTTTTTTCTTCTTTTAATTTTTAATATCGGGTGTTTTTTTTTTAGAGTCACACAAGTTAAAATCGTAATAAAACAAAGAAATATCAATGAAACGGGCTTTATTGGATAGAAAATTTTACGATATTATTGTTCAAATATGATTTCGGCCATGTGGCCGAACACCAATCTGCCATTATCCACAAACTTTTCTTAGCATTCGCCAATAACTCCTCGAATGTTGATTTCCAGGTGTTCAATTGTCTCTGGTTTATCTACGTAGCCAAGTGACTTGACATAACCCCAAAGAAAATAATCCAATGGGATTAAATTACACGAACTTGGTGGCCAATTCATTCATCCAAAGTTTATTTGAATAAATCAATTGAAGCGCGCGCTGTAGGGCATGTGGCTCAGTCCTGCTTGAACCACATGTTAGCAAGTGTAATCTGTTATACTTGAGGTGCGAAAACACTTCTAATCTTATCCCTACCCCGTTCACCATTGGCAGTAACAGTATGCCCATCAGAGTTTTTAAAGACATATGGACCAATGACTCCACTCCGCCAGACCTTAAAAAACACCAAACAGCAATTTTCTGTGGTTGTAATGGTATTTCGACAAAAGCTTGTGGATTATTCTCAATCCAAATGCCACAATTAGGGATGTTTAATGGGGTTTTAAATTTTATACCAACTTTCAAAAAAAAGTGTACTTTTTGGACCTTCACGGTACCATTTTTTTTTTTTTTTTTTTTTTAATTTATTAAAACACCAAAAATATTATATAAAAATTCAATTGTACACAAAAAAAAACCAAAGGAAAAATTACGAACATTGAAAATAACACAAAATGGAGAAATTTTATAAATAGATTTAAAAATGTTACAGAATTTTGGGACGTTAAATATGAAAGTTATAAAAATAAAACAAAAAACCACGATATGAAAAATTTCTTTCGCATATATTTGTTAAGTTAAGTAGTACTTCTATATTAAAAAAAGAGAAAAAAAAACAATAATTATTACTCTGTGGTAAAAAAGAAACAGAAGTGCTAACACAGGTTTTAACTAAAGGGCATAATAAACCACACAAATAGCTTGGCATACATGTCAAAATTTTACGTTTGTACAAATATTTTGTGTTGTTAATTAGGGTGTTTGCTGTTTGTACAAACATTTGAAGCAATGTTTGCAGAAATATTAAAAATTTTTAATATTTGGCAGACATGTTGGATATTTGTCAAACTTTTTGTGGTGTTTAGTGCTAAAAGTTATCATTTCAGCGAAAACTTTGCAGAGTAAAGATGTAGAAGAAGAAGAAAAAAATAATTTTCAGCCATAAATTACAATTTGTTTTAGCAGAATAATTTCCCTCAAAACAGCTCGTTGTTTAGAGCACTCTTTGCTCTAAATCCTTTTCTATCTTTTATATTTTTTCTCCGTTTTAAACAAATAGCGGACAAAATTTCCGCAGCACAATCGTCGTCTACATTCATTGAAAACAAAACAAAAATGAAAAATTAATGGTTGTACAAAATATGATTGTGTTGTCTATTGGAAAACAGAATCAAAATTAAACTGCATGTTTGCCAAGCAATTTGTGTGGTTTATTATGCCCTTAATGTTGCCTCGTCTGTTCACTTGCCATATTGTAAAAGGGGACTAAGCGCTCTATCACCAATATACTAGTCGTATATTTAAGCGCCCATTACATTAACGATTTGTTGTACAACATAAATGCAATGAAAAGGACTCAACAATTTGTTTTCTATACTAAAAATTCGAAAAGGGGAAACTATGAGAAATTTTAAAATTGTACCAAATGAGTCACGGTAGTACCACGGTACTTAAGAAGATCAAAATGTACCAAACAAAGTACAATTGTACCAACTTTAACATCCCTGGCCACAATTCTGTTTATTTACTGAACCCATTTAACAAAAAATGTGCTTCTTCGGAGAACAAAATTTTTAATGGAAATTCAGCATCAAGTTTGATGAACAGAACCATTATTTTGATAAAAAAAAAATTCAACAATTTGCAAACGTTGCTCTGGTTTAAGTCTATCCATAAAGAAAGGTCAAACCAAACTAAACAAACAGCAACTGACAGCTGTTAAATGGGTTATTAAATAAAGCAGTGCTGCCAACTCAAAATTGTGAACCTCTAAAAAAAACTCACCCAATTGTAGTCGGGGAAGGAACGAAAAGATAAACTCACTGTTTGTTGTTGTTGTTTTGTTAAGGTTTGATATTGTTACAAGTAAAACTTTAGTGTTTATAATTCTTATTCGCTTTACAGTTTTATTTGTATAATATTTTTAGCTTTTCTAAAGCCTTTGGAAAGATGGTTCCTTACGATCTGGCCAAAGCAACGAGTGAAATGCGCATAGAAACAAGCTAATCCCACCATCAATAAATTTCAGTGTGTATCAATTGTACGAATTGGGAATTTAGCACACTAAAACGAAATCATATTAATGAATTTTCGATTTCCAAGAAAAAGTTTAATACCCGAAATAAAACTTTTCCTTTACAGAAAAAAATTAATTTCAATTAAAAAATTTGTGATATTAATTAAACAATTAATTAAATTTTCACCAGTAAACAAATTACATAATAGTATCAATTAAATATTTTTTGATATTAACATTTTCCGTAGTAATGTTGTTGAAATAAGTAAAAGTTTAATTCACTTGATTAAAGTTTTATTTAAAACTTTTTATTTTGTTAATGGTTTAATTGGAAAAAAAATGTTGAGAATTTTTTCTGTGTTCTGTTTAAAGCTGATCAAGTTTGACCTTGTCAAGATCACTTTAGATGTAATTTTTCAGGGGGGGCTTATTCTGGTAGTCGTATGGAATTCTATTTCAATTCGAAAGTAGTTTTATTTCATTTTATTTCAGTGGATACTGAGCGAATCGAAATTATTAATTTACAGTATTGTGGAAATTCAAGTGAATGCTTTACAACGCTTAAAAAACTGAAAGAATTAGAACCTAAATTGCTGTCGAATCGAAAAAGTATTCGATCACGACTGCCAGAATCAGCAGAGGCCATTTGACCTCTTTAAATAAAATTGGCGGCTCAATTATTTACAGTGTACTATTTCATTATTATTTTTTTATTCAAACATCACCATGTTTCAACCATCCCTAGGTTTCTTTTTGTTGTGGTCCACTAGATCCAAATAGGTGTGTAGATAATTTTTTGCATACTAAAACTTTTCTGTATGAAATTTTAAATAGATCGGACCTCTTCTAGTAAAGGAGTTTTTGCTGATTTTTTAACTCCTTATTTTAGTGTTTTGTTCTGGTGGTCAACTTTGGCCCATTGTAACCCCTTTGGAAAGTAAATTTTTTTAATATTTTTTATTTAAAAATGTGTTAAATTTCAAAACAACTTGTCTTATAATTTTTAAATGCCTTTCACATGTTTTTTTTTAACGAAAGTCTGGCTATTGGACTTTGTCTGCTTCAATAATTTTAGTTTTGGTCTTGTAATTATTTTTGTTAAAATTTAATAATTTTTTTTTTAAATACATACAATAATTAAAAAGCAGTTAAAGTTTTTTTTTTTTTCAATTTAGTTGCCAGCAAGTTGAATAAACTCAATTTTAAATTGCGCTTTAGTTTCAATCATTTAACTAATATGTAATATATTTTTTTTTTCTTCTGCTGGCAAAGTTGCATGGGCCTCCTTATGATCGTTATTGGCCTAACGATTTATTTTATTCATAATGATGATAATAATGTTGTTAATCGTCATTTAAGTTTTTAGTGAAAGTGAAAAAATTCCTTAATGGTCAAAACTTGAAAGAAATAAAATTAAAAACTTTGAAAAAATAAAATTCACTAGTTGAGTGTTTGTTGCAATTTTTATTTCATTGAACTTTTAATAGAGAGATGATTGGAAGAAAAGCAATTACGTTTGAAATATATTTATTTTTTTTTGATTTTTTTTCATATTGAATACTTGTTTGTTGCATTCTCCGTCTGAATGTTGCATTAACTGGTTTTTCCATCTACTAAACCTGGTTATAGTTTTTTTTTTTTCTATTTTTTGCAATTATAATTTTGTTCATTTTTTTAGTTTTTTTCTTAATGGTGGCTGTTGGTAATTCTTTTATTTCTGCTAAGTTTTTATTTAATTATTTATTTCATTATTGTCGATAATACAAAATAATTGCGTGCTTAATAATCTTAAAAAAAGTTTTTACAATTTTTGAAAATTTTTCTGCAAAACAAAAAAAATTGAGCTTATTCAAGTGTTGTAACACAAAATTTGTACACGATATGTTTTCCAAGCAAATAAAAATGCAGCAGAGATGGAAGCTAATTTTTTTTTTTTTTAACATATTAAAACAAAACTATTCCGCTTTACAACAATATATAGGCCGGAATTGTGTAAAACGCAACGCAACGCCAAAATAGAGCTAGTTCACACTCTTCAATCAAGTCTTAGCCGCCAAGTCTCAAGTTTTTAGAGGAGAGAGGAAAAGAAGTGACATTCTCCTTTCCCTTCTCTTCTATAAGCTCAAGACTTGACGACTAAAACTTGAACAGTGTGAACCAGCACTTACATTGAAAGTAGAAACAAATTCAAAAATATTTCATAATTTTGTTGTTGATATCTACAGAAATTCATACTGCGTTTTAAAATTTTTAACGCCACAAGATATGCAGCCTTTGAAATTCAAAATTCGATATGAATTTCTGTAGAAAAAAACAAATTTATAAAACATTTTTGACTTTGTTTTTGCTTTCAATATAATTTTTGGCGTTGCCTTGCGTTTTACACAATTAGGGCCATAGTTTTATAAAAATATACGCCAATCGCGAATAAAAAGTGAACAGTTTTTTCCCGCGAAATTTTGTCTTACATGTTTTGAGGGGTCGGTGGAGGGTATCAAAGATTCGGCACAGCCGAATATAGCACTCTAACTTGTTTGTATTTTTTTTACCCTTTTACAACTACAATTCGAGTTGGAAAAAACCAGCCAATTGTAGGGGAATGTAAGAAAAGATAAGCTCACTTTTTATTGTAGTTGCTTTGATGTTATTACAAGTAAGACAAAATTCTTATTCACTTTATAGTTTTACTAGCTTAACCCGGTGCGCTTCGCTACACTGACCCCGCACATTTTTATATTGAAATTTATAGTTTACTATAATAGTAGCTTTAACCACGTTTGAAGACTCTCCCTTTAATAGTTCTTCAGTTGAGCGATATTTAATGTATGCATCCTATGGGAGGTATTCCCCCCCTGCGCCTACCCGCTTTATTTTTATTTTCAAAAGTGTAGTATACCATAAGAGTGACTTTTAGAAAGTTTGAACATTCTCACTATTACAGTTCTTAAGATATGCGATGTTAAACATTGGCGTCCTATGGGGTATTCCTATACCCCCGCTGCTATTTTATTTCAATTCCGGGGCTCAGAAGATCCTACTACAAAAAGTTCAGCAAAATGCGTGCAGCGGCTCTTAAGATATGCGATAATTAATATTGGCATCCTATGGGGGGTACCAATTCCCCTGCCCCTATCGAAAAAATAAGTAGCCTATTTTATTTTTAGGGCTCACGTGATGTTACTGTAAAAATTTCAGGAAAATCGGTTCAGTAGTTTCGGAGTCTATAAAGCGACAAACAAACATACAAACATAATTCATTTTTATATATATAGATTTGTATAATATTTTTATCTTTCTTCTTAAGTCTTTGGAAAAAGTTTCCTGACGAACTGACCTAAACAACCAGCGAAATGCGCATAGAAACACAATAATTTTCAGTTTTTTTTTTTATCAAAATTTAGAACGTCATAGAGAAATCTTAATAATAATAAATTTTGTATTCCCGAAAATAATTTTTGATACGTCTTTAAGAATGTCTATTTAAAAAGAGAGTTTTAGTTTAAGAAAACTTTTAGTTTTAATTTAATTTTAGTTTTGAGTTTAATTAGGCCTTAAAAAACCTCCTTGATCTTACAAACTACAACTTTTATCTGCGAATAATTGTTGTGGTTTTTTTCTTGCAAACTTTCCTTAATTTTAGATAACTTTATAAAGCCTTTACCCATTTTATTTAAAAGACCTTCCAATATTTATTGTTACCCCTAATATTTATTGACTTGTAATGAAAACATTTTCCCATGCAAATATTTTAAAACAGGTAACATTTTATTTTTGTATTTGTGTAATTTTATGTCTCTTAAAATTGATTTATATCTTAAACAAATTAAGCATCCACACCATTTCCAATAGTATATCAGAGTTTTAATCAAAATACATAACTCCATATTAGATAATTTTTACGTCTGCCACACATTCCGATCCAAATAGTTTTAATTCTGTAGCTGAACGTTTGGACTAACTTAAAATCAAACCAAACTTTGCATGTGCAGAAGTAAAGGATAGTTTTAAAGAAAATTGAAAGGACTTTGTTAAAGTAAACTTTTGCGTGTGCAAAAGGAGTCAAAGTTAACAAAATTTTGAAAGATTTTTAAAATATGGATATTCAAATAAATAATTCTTATTCAAGTTTGGATATCCCTGCAGTAGATTTCAATGTATTTCAACAAATTTAGATGTTTGAAATTCTAAAAAAAAAATTCTGGCAATAGAAATATAAAATTTGAAAATCCAATAAACAAAATTTCATGTTAATTCAATCCACATCGACTACCTTCAAAAGGAAAAAACAATAAACGGCAAATATTATGCCTACTTATTGGACCGATTTAACGAGGATTTAAAAAAAAATTTTTTTTTTGTAAAAAAAAAACTTTCATTCAAAAAGTCTTATTGACCCGCCCTCGTATATTTAATGTATTTTAATGGAAACTGTTGAAATTTCGAAATATATTCGAAAATGGTGAATGGAAAATGTGGAAAATTTTTTAAATATCCGAAATACATTGACAAAATTTGAAAACTTATTCGAAAATGGTGTATTAAATTGCCTGGCAAGATTTTTTTTTTTTTTTTTTTTTTTTTTTTTTTTTTTTTTTTAATTTATTCAATGACCATACATGTTGAAACATGTTTGAAACTTGGTTGCCTTGTACTCTCGATTACAAAACTAAATTTTTCTAAAAATAAAAAAAAAAACTTTTTGCAAAACAAATAAGTTGAAAATAGAGCTCAGCTGAATAAAATAATATGGATTTAAATTTTGTTATTTCTACTTTTTTGAACTTAAACAAGTTTAATAAACTCTACTGCAATAAAAAATAAGGCAAACAACACAACTCAAACCCAAAGAAAAATATTTAGACAAAATTGTATTTAAACTCAATGTATTCGGAATGTTAAGTAAAACTTTGGCCAGTACAAAAAAAAAAAAAAAAAAAAAAAAAAACTAACGAATGGCCTGCGGTTTAATAGAAGTATTGCAATTTAAAACAGAGTTAAAGGAGGTGAGAGGGAAGAAAAAAGGGGTGTAAACTTTAAACAAAAAGTATGTGTACGATATGAATTGGATATTTGTAGTTTTCGTTTTAAAATATAAATTATGTTGGAAATATAAAAATAATTGGGCTAAATTAGCGAATTCGATATCGATCGAAGTTACAATACAATTTAAATGGGAATTTCGATCGATATCGAGCCGTAATATGGCCCCTGAACAATTTTTCCTATGTTATGGGTTTTAAAAGAGTGTCATTTTGGTCTCGTTAAAATTGAATTTGTTAAAATTGAATTTGTTGTGTTTTTATCTAATAAAACCATTTAAAAGTTTGATATGGGAGATTCAGCGATCTTTAGTAAAGATCGCAGAGGAAATTTAGGGCATTCGATATCAATTTAAATTTTATTGTAATTCTGTTCGGTAACGAATGCCGTCATTGACACACCCACCCCTCCATATAATTTTAAGCCGTGAACTTTCTTTTTAAAAATCAATTGTTAATTTCATCCCCTAAGCCTCGTACACAATAGACACAGCAACATTTTCACTGGTGTTAATAATAGAGCAAACAATTTTTTCACAACCACACACATTTTCCAATAAAAAACCGATTGCAAACTTTGCCCACAACATTATTACGTATTTATTATTATTATTTTTTAAAACATTTTGTTGAAATTTTCATTCAAAACTAAATAAAATTATTATAAACGTCATATACATTTTCATACAAATTGTTGCTGAAGTAGAAGTAGACTCAACTTTAAAAAAAAAAAATATAGTTAGATTTTTGTTCGAAAAATGAAAGGAAAATATATGAAATACTTTGGGAAGAAATAAGATAGAAGAAAAAACAAAATTGTTGCTAGCATTGTGTACGAGGCTTAAGTGTTTGGAGTTTTAAGTACTGAAGGTACGGTCAGATATGGCAAACATTTGCCGAAAAACGTCAAATATTTGTTTGCCGTAATGTGACCACAAAATATTTATTTGCGATACAGTTGAATGCCAGAGATATCGTACAATCTTTCGAAAAAGGCAGATCCCATTTCGGTGAGCCACCCAAAGGCCAGTTGCCTTCTCGCCTATTAAGGAAAGTGACAGAGGAGGTTCGGTAGTAATCATAGTTCCATAGTAATAGCAGATACCATTCTATTCCGTCCCCCCTGGTTGGTTTGTAAGGACCATCTTAATGAGAGATTTCAGCTTCTGCTGTTGCTTCATCCGGGGAAATCAGGTGCAGCCAATACCTGAAGTTCTTGTTAGAACTTTGAACTGGCTTGAGTAAAATATCATGATTCGTAACAGTTTTAGCCGAACTAAAATGATTTTTAGGAGGGTAATTCGTATTGGACGTATGGTAAATTATAGCCCAATCATCCCAAAATTCTGAAGACTGATTTCTAGTATTACAAAAAATAAATTAGAATAAATTTCAATACAGCAGTGTAATTAGTTTTAGCGTTAACAGTAAATTTCACAAATTTGCATGATATTTTTTCTGGCCATATGAATTTAAGTAAGAAATTTTACCGCAATATCTATATCTGTGATGATGTTAGGCCAATTTAATTATTTTCCCAAAGTGGGATTTATTTGGTTTTGTTTTCCGAGAGAAGGGTTTATATGTGGCCTAGGGTAAATTATGGACCAACCTTCACGAAATTTGGCAATGTGATTTCTCGTCCTATAAAACTGTGACGTACCGAACTTAAGTATGCTAGCGTTATTTATTGCGGTTCTAGGCGTACTAAACTGTTTTCCGGGAGTAGGGTTTATATGGGGCCTAGTGTAAATTATGGACCGATCTTCAAAAACTTTTACAGTGTGATTTCTGGTCCTATAAAACTGTGACGTACCAAATTTTAATATGCTAGCGTTTTTTTATTGCGGTTTTCGCGTACTAAACTGTTTTCCTCGAGATGGGCTTATATGGGGCCTATGGTAAATTATGGACCGATCGTCACGAAATTTGCCAGTATGATTTGCAGTCGTACAAACCAAATTCGAGCAAAATTTTATGTCATTCCGTGCGTTAATAAACCATTTATGTTAGTTTTTGTATCAAAATTATAAATTTTTTCAGGGTGGTGGTTCCACATTTTGATTCATAGTTCTGATCCTACTGAACCGATGTTGCTGGATTTCAATCCCAAACTGCTTAGGATAACTACAAGCAATTTGAGACCAAGTTTGTTCTTTTCTTTTGCGTTTTTCAAAAGTGAACGTGTTTTCAACAGACAGACAGACGGACATGGCTAAATCGACTTAGAAATGCTCAAGGAGCCAGAATATATATACTTTATGGGGTCTTAGATGTATTATAAAAAAGTTTCACACGGAATGACAAACTTAGTATACCCTCATTCACCACAGTGGTGGAGGAGGGTATAAAAAAAACTTAATTCAAATAAATTGCTCAATAAAGCAGCTAGCTAGCTTGCCAGTTCAGTTTTTTGCCGGGTACATGCAAATTTATTATCAAAAATTATATTCGGGAATACAAAATTTTTTATTAAAAAGCTTTCTCTATGGCGTGCTAAATTCCCAATTTTATTTTTTTTTTTTTTTTTTTTTTTTTTTTTTATATATATAAAAATTCCTCGAATATTTTCTACTCCTGGGGCTAATTCCGGCATTAGTGATCGAATACTTTTTGGATTCGAAAGCAGTTTCCTTTTTAATTCTTTCAGTGGATAGTGAACGAATCGAAATTATTTTTCAGTGCTGTAAAGCATTTATTTGAGTTTTTACAACACTTAAAAAAAGTATTTCGATTCGTTCTCAATATCGACTGAAAAAATTCCCAATTTTCGATATTTCATAATGTTCTTTTTTTTCAAACTTGAAATTCAAAAATTTTTTTAGCTAATTTCTTTACTTTTCTCTCTTCCAGATTAAATTCTTAAAGACCAAAGAGGGTACCGCCATGGTACAAATGGGTGATGGCGTCGCTGTTGAACGTTGTGTCCAACAATTGAATAACATTTCGATTGGCAACAATGGCAAAATACAAATTGCGTTTTCGAAACAAAATTTTCTATCTGAAGTTATAAATCCCTTCCTTTTGCCCGATCATACACCCAGTTTCAAAGAATACACTGGCTCCAAAAATAATCGTTTCCTATCGCCGGTACAGGCAAGCAAAAATCGCATACAACCACCGAGCAAGGTAATTTGCTTGTACTATAAAATCCTTAATATTTTTTTTTTTTATTAAAAAAACCATTTTTTATATTTATCTAGATTTTACATTTCTTCAATACACCACCTGGACTCACCGAAGATCAATTGATTGGCATTTTCAATATTAAAGAGGTTCCTGCCACATCTGTACGATTATTCCCCTTGAAAACAGAGCGTTCCTCTTCGGGTTTAATTGAATTTCCCAATATCGCCCAAGCCGTCTTGGCCATTATGAAGTGCAATCATCTGCCAATTGAGGGTAAAGGTAAGCTTTTTCTTCTAATAAAATATGTATTACCTCAACTTGGATTGAAAAATTCTTCTCCAAGGAGTTTGAGATAAAATAAAGGGTCTTCCAGTAGAGGCGCTTCCCATCTTTGCCAGCGAAATTTTCTATTCGTTTGACAAGGCCTACCGATGCCATTATGTATGGAGCCATAACATCGTGCAAATGTCGCAGGATCACTCACATCCGAAATGTGTAATTTTCCATGACTCTGGCGCATAAATCAGGCTGAATTTGTGGTGGCTTTAAGGCCTGCTGTTGTTTGTTTCTTAGGCCAGGTTTTTGAGATCTCAGTTAAACTCGGTTTAGTTAATCTGAAAACAGATTTGTGCAGCCATTACCAAGTTTGTGTACAAAATTTTGACGGAACAGCTTAGTTTTGCTAAAAATTAATTAATGAAAAAAAATCACATTTCGCCGGAAAAATCCGAGTTTCAGAATACGTTAAACTAAGTTTAAACTTAATCCACATCTCAAAAACCCGTCCTTAGTGTCCAAACAGAACTGCTTCGACTTCACATTTCCCATACAATTTGACATAAAAACATAACGTAAAAAGCCGTCGTGAAATAAAATCTATTTTATTATGAAAAAATTTTTTCTTATGCTCACACATACAGCCACTTACTCTCTTAAGCCATACACTTATACTACCATACTTTCATTAAATTTCATACATTTTTTAAACAAAGAAAAATAAGAACAAAAGAAAGAAGAGATAATTTGTAGTAACTGCTGACGTTTTAATTATGGGCTTTAGGATTTTTGCCTGAAGTTGAAGACTCGATTCTGTTAAAATACTTATTCGCATAGATCTGCGATTTAAGAAAATCCAGCAAGAAAACTTCAAACGTGGTTAAATCACACGATCTATGTGGCCGGCTTACATTACCTTCTCGTGAGATTTCAATGCGTTCAAATCGCTCGTGCAGAATGTCCTATGTGACATAGAATGTGTTGCATGTAGCGCGGTCCTATTTAAATCACATGTGTCCAAAACATCCAATTCGGGACAAAAAAACAAGTTGATAGTCAGCGACCTATAGCGACTAAAAATTTGCCAAAGCCGACTTCTTGTGATCTTGAGATCTTGCCTTTCGTCGAAGGTCAGGTGTTGGTTAATTGTTTACCGAACCGATGAACTAAAATTTATCGACCACATTGTCTGAACAGAATACTGATTTTAATAAAACCAATTTATCATTTAACATGGCTAAATAAATAACAGTCGATTCGACAGATGTAGCTTTAACAATATGGCCGCTAATAACTGTCATATTTCGGAAGTCCCTAATGGAAGACCTTTTATTTTTCAAAAAACATTTTTAAATACATATTGACTTTAATTAACTTTTTTATCTTATTGATTTCTTTTATCAAATTATTGATTTAACGCAAATAAAAGGGTTATCTCGAATTCTCGGTACTTTGGAGAAAAAGGAAAATAGTGGAAAGATAGAAAATACTTTTCTTTATTTATGTCCACTGTCCCAAAAGGCATTTTTGTTAATTAGATTCTTAAGAGTTAAAAATGTATAGAATCGATCCAAGATTGTATTCCACTCCCATATAAATGTTCCCAAACAAAAAGTTCTTGAACATCCTTTCACAATGTTTTTGGAGGAGATCTTAACAGATCGATTACGTCGAGCCCTATCGAAAGCTAAAGAACTATACTTAGAATGAAATCTGGATGAAAACTGCACTAAAATACAAGCGGCCCAATTCAATTTGGCTGTGGCATGACTTGGAATTTTTTTTAGGGGTAAATATGGTAGAAAGGCATGCGGGGAAGATAAGCCTATTCTATTCTACTTTGCCAAGAAAATTTAAAGTTTTGCATTTTTCTAAGCAAATAAATCATAAAAATCCATTCGGACATTCCATATTGCATTCTGGTCAGTTGTGTTCTTAATTCAGGTGAATACACTTACCATTAGGACCTAAACCATATGGAGCTCTAAAACCGAGTGGATCTTATTCATCTTCTCTGTATGTGTACATCTTCACACAGGTGGCAATTTTATCTAGACCATGGATTATCTGGACCATTCATTTATCACTCTCATTCATTTTTCAAATATCTCTTTATACCTACAACGAGCCTAGAACTAAAATTCCTAGGGGCACCAAGTAGGTGCCCCTGGTCAGTTACGATCTTTTGAAGATCTGTGAATTTTGAGTATCAAAAAAGCTTGAGATATAAGCCACGCCGGAGGTTCCAAAATTATCCAATCTGTCGCAAAAATGGCGGCAGTAGCTTAGAAAATATGTGTTTGTATAAAATATGTTTTATAAACATATTTTTGGTTCCAGGCCTCACGTTCTTTTTTATGATCTCAGATAAACGAACACCGTAGTGGTCGACCAGTTCAACGAACACCGACCAAGGATTGTCAACAACAACCAAATGAGCTGAGATAATAGGCATATCAAAAAGTTCTATGCATCCCATATTTACCGAACATTTGAAACCGGAATGATGTTCGCACGATGAGCCAGGCCGGCGCCGCGTTTCCTTATTAATCGATTCAATGCGCCAGTTTAACAATACGCTATTGCGATGTTCAAAACCAGTGAATTAAAGTTTGAATTGTTCATCACGCATCTTATTCGGCCGATTTAACTACCTCGGATTATTTACTATTTCTAAACTAAAAAAAATTGCTCGTGGTAAAAGACTTGTCAACAAGAAGAGGGTTGGATTCTGCGGTTGAATACTATTTAAACGATCTCGACAGTTGTTACTATAAACAGGGTATCGAAACTATTGAATATCGCTTGGAGATTATGTTGAAAAAAAAAGGAAAATGTTCCCAAATTTAATATATATATATCTATTTCTTAACAGTGTAACGCTAAGAACCCTGGTCAGTCGTGGTTTTTCAATCGAATACAAGACTAAGGTACAAGGTACCAGCCGATATCTCCCGAAGACGTTACACCAAGACTATAGAGCTTCTTAAAAAAAAGAAAACAAACAAAACCACGAAAGAAGCAAGTAAAGGATATTTTATTAAATAAAAATAAAGCTGTGTTTGAGATATCATCGACATTTCTTATTCGTTTTAAAGGCCTATATCGATGTCATTATATTTGGAATATAATATCGTGCAAATGTCCGCCGCGGCTTCACTGGGTGGCGACCATCAGCGTCATAGAACTCTGGCGAATTTGTTATTATGAAACTGAATTTGACTGATGGCATGGGTTATGTTGGCCTTGAGGGCCGCTGTGGTTTGTAACTTATGCGCAAAGTTAGACTTGCGATCGAGAAAAACTTAAAAAAGGTATTACAGAGTCAAATAGCCTGGTCGGCCAGTTCATATCTGCTCCACGCGAGATAATTATGTGCTCAAATCGCTCGTACAGAATAGCCTTAGTGACTGAGCTGTGTGGCACGTAGCAACGTCCCACATATCGTAGGTGTCCATATCATCCATTTCAGGCCAAACAAAACTTTGGTGATCATTGACCTATAGCGTAGGCCGTGGGCAGTGATGGCCTGACCAACCTCGTTCTAAAAGAATTTAGAACCGATGATGCCGCCAAGCCAAAATACACAGCAGTGACTTTTTATTACAATGGACCCTCTTTTTGATCCCAGGTGGATTAGTATTTCCCCGAATTAGACAATTTTGTTAGTTGACATCCCCTTTTATTCAGAAATATGTCTTATGGCTAATGATTTGATTTTGCAATTGAAATAAAGATCAGTTTCCAACTGCTCTAGGGCCCACTCTGTACGTGCTATTGCAGACTATAGCCGTCCCTGGTGATTTGGCAAAACAGACGGAAAATAAATTACAGAGAATTCGACAGATGTAGATTTAACAAAATGACCGCTATCAACTGTCAAAGTTTCGGAAATCCCTCTTGGAAGACCCTTCAGTACGAAGTAGGGCAGAATCAATGACATTTAAGAAAACCAGCCATTTCTTAACGGATAATCAGGTGTAAAATCGGCGCATTCGTGATCGAATAATATTTCATATTGAATAAAATTTCGTGACATATTAAAAACCGAATTGGGGCATTCTTTAGCGTTCTAATCGAAATGTGTTAAAAAATGTAGTAGAGTTTTTTGACTTTTAGTAGAATAGAAACAGGGGCGAGTACTTTCTCGATTCGAAAGCAATTTTATTTCTAATTCTTTCAGTCGATACTGAAAGAATCGAAATTATTTTTCAAGTGTTGTGAAACTCAAATTAATGCTTTACAACACTGAAAAAATAATTCCGATTCGTTCAGTATTGACTGAAATAATTAGATATTAAATTGCTTTCGAATCGATAAAGTACTCGATCACGACTGCCAGAATCAGGCCCCAGATCTCACACTAAATCATAAACCGTCACAACTCGAAATTTTTAAAAATAGTTTTATGTTTCCATAAACCAGTTCACAAATCTATAATGACTAGGAAAACTGCCTTCTTTAACATTTCGTTACTTAAAACGCTGAAGGCCCTATCTCACATTTTGGAAATTTTACAGGTGAAGCAAAAAACTATTTAAAACGACCAATTGCCTTACACTGTTTATAATTATGTCCCCTTTTACAGTGTTAAATTTTAAAGGCAGATATTTTTGTTATTCTCTTTTGAACTTGCCTAAACCTTTCACAATCGCGAAATTAATAGACAGGCAAAAATTATTCATTTCCCTTTTTCGCTGTTGACGGAGATGAACATTTAACAGGCATTTATAGTAAAATAACATTGGTGTGGGAAAAATTATATGAAACAACGACATGAAAATTGCGAACAGTGGAAAAGAAATACGAAAAATGTGTAGTACTGATAGCCGTGTACTACACACTCTACCTCTTTAACCCTCCCCATCAAACTTCGTCTGTCTGACTTTCGATTTCCACATTGTTAAAGGGGATTTATTTCTCTTTTATTTTTCTTGGAAAAACTAACCAGCTGTTTTGGCAATTGACAGTGTTGCATAATAATCACATATTAGTGTTTATCATATCGCACTTAATCAACAAGAGGGTATTAACTCAAAATTTAAACATTTTCAGTAGAAGCAAAACAATTTTTAATTTAACATTGAAGGCATATGGAAATGAATTTTTAAACCAACCGTTTCATTACCAAAAAGTATACAAAATAGCAAGATATTTTTACAGCGGGCAGATATGAATATAGCGTGTAGATTTTTTCGAAAAAGTGAAAAAAAAAAAATTTGGAGATAATACCCTCTTGTTGATTAAGTGCGATATAATCTTATAAAATTTGTTAATAAAAGTCGCTTATTTTGGTCGAAAGATTCCAAAATTTTTTTTTTTTTTGAACAATTTGTGTTGATGCAATAAATACATCAGAATCAATGAATCGATTTTTTTTTTATTAGTTAGGGCCTTTTCCGTTTTAGGTAACGATTTGTGGAACTCAATTCGATTAAAAAATTGCAGCCATGTTTTAGAACCCAGCTTTTCGCCTCTGCTAAACGTTTTTGAATTTTGTGTTGTGTCTGTTTGATTTAGTGTGCGATATGATTCTTTTAATATGTAAACAACGAAATAATAAGGGTTTTCACGCTGGATAGTGAGGGCATAGTGTGCAAACACTTGCACACCACAACAGCAAAATTTACTTGCTTTATTTTATTTCGTTTGCACTTACATGAGCAAAAAATAGTAGTGCATATTTGTTCCGTTGCAAACAAATAAAACCAATAACATTTGACATATTCAGCGGCATATTGTTTGTTGAGGAAACTTAAAAATTTACAATTTTCGTGGGTTTTACTATAAATAAGAGAATTTAATTTAAATTACTTAAAATTAAAAAAAAAAACTAATTTTAATATGCTGCAGTATAATTGTAAACAAGTGCAGATATTTGACAGTGCTGCCAGAGAATTTTTATATAACCAGTACCCATGTTCTGTAACTTTGGTGAGAAGTTCTCGCATCGAAAACATGTGAAACAAAATATTCCATCGTTTCTCGATAAGTGAGAAGAAAGTCTTTCTGTAACTCATGTCGAAAACTATCAAAAGAGATTACGTCGTTACGTTATAAATGTCATGATATTCCACTCGAAGCCGATTAGAAATTGCAGATGTTGAAAACGCCAGTCAAACATATCGTTGACGGCGACCAAATTTGCCTAAAATTGAAACATTTTCAACGACGGCGGCGAAAAACAAACCGGCGGCTATTTAAACAAATGTAAAGTGCGACTTTAATGTTTGTTGATGAACAAATTGCTTTGAAAACATTCGTATATTTTTAAAAAATGTTAAAAGCAAAATAATTAAACAATGAAAAAATCTGCCAAGAACATAATACTTATCTCTTCCGTGTTAATATTCATTACATTTTGCATTTTTAATTTATTTTTTAGTGTTGAAAATTTTTCTCATCCCGTTTTTACGAGTGAGTTTATTTGACAGTTCAAAGCGGGAACTTTCTCAAAAAAATTTTATAGACACACTTTTTCAGTATATTGGCGAGAAATTTCCTTACGTGACAGTTATTACTCGCCAACAATGTTACAGACGCAGTTAAGTGAGCAAAACAGCTGTTTGTTTCAATTTATGGCATTTCTGTTTCATTTCTCACATTTCAATCGAAAAGTTTCTCGCCGCGGAGTTACAGAACATGGGCACAGAATAACATTTTAGAAAAATGGTACCTTTGCACAAAAATAAAGCTTGTATGCTCACGATCAATCGTTACATGCTTTTACAAATTGCAAATTTGCACAATGACTATCGTGATTACCCTTAATAAAATAAAGGTATATTGAGTAAATAAATAACTTATAAATAAGTTTGTTAGAGGATGCTTTTAGGTTTAAAAAAATGATTTAGGTGGATAAGAGAAGCGTTTAACTTTGTATTGTCTCAACTCGGCTGAACAAATGGCATGTCAAAAGCAGTGCCACCAAAACGTCAGGTAACACTTTTAGCCTGTGAACGCTTTTAGCACATCGTTGGAAATTATTATTTGGCGGCCATGTAAGATAAACTACCGTGAATATGTAAGTACGTCGTTAACTAATAAATAAATGATTTGGAGTAAAAACTATGACCGGCATTCAAAAAAGTTCGAACCGAAAAACTCATATGAATGTATCCAAAACATTCATGGAAAAAATATATGATTCTTATTAATCACATTAACGCAAAATCCAATTTTTGTTTTTAAATTATCAGCCCAATTATGAATAAAAATTCCCCGGGAGTTTTTCCCTTTTCCCATTTTAACAATGAAATTCAAATAGGAAAAATGGGAGAAGGGAAAAACTCCCGGGGAATTATTATTTATAATTGGGCTGTATAAATTTTGTTTATAAAAAAATAGTTCGAGTATGTTGACGACAGCTCTTAAGTTATCGAATGACATTTTGAAAGAAGGTGTTCGATCGACTTCTTGTTATCGACTTCTTGTTATCGAATGCCATGATCTCAAATTTCTATGAGTAAGATTCCGATTTAAGTCATTCGATCACGAATGCGACGATTTGGCCCCTGATTTAAAATGTTTAATAATTGATTGATGATTACAAAATTTTGGTAAAGTTTTCTTAAGTTATTTTAAAATTTTTTATAGAATTATTTTACAATTTTTTTTTTCTTTTCTTTTTTTTCTTATACATATACAACATACATACATGCATATAAATATACATATATATATATATATATATATATATATTTTTAATATTAAAAAGTTTCTTTTTTATAATTATTTTACTGTTTTATATTTATTTTAATATTTTACCTGTTTTCCCTTTTTTAGGCACCAAATTTCCATTTATCATGAAACTTTGCTTCTCCTCCTCGAAGAGCATGAATGGTGCTTGGAATAATGCCGCCAATGAGGGCATGATCGAAAAAGAAAATGAGGTTGAATTAAAACAAGATCTATATAATTGAAATAATGTTATACCAATTCAATTAACAACATTTTAAATAAAAACATTAAAATACAACAACAACAGAAGAAGAAATAATTTATAAAACAAAAAAAAGAAATTAAGAGAAGTTAGAGGCAGCCAAACTAAAAATCAGCAGCAAAATTTCACAAATTAAACAAAAAAAAAATATATACATATATAAAATGTGAAAGCGATTATTAATTACATTAAATAAAAACGCATCTTCAATTTATAAAAAAAAAATAAAAAGAATTTTTTTTAATAATTTTTTTTTCTCTCTCTTAATATATAAATATTTGTTATGTAAATTTAAATTATTTTAATTTGTTTTTGATTATTATTTTTATATATAAAAAAATATATAATGTTATGTTTTTTATTTTATTTTTAGTTTTATTCTTTAATTTTTACTCTAATTTAGTTGTAAAATTTTTTAACTTGAAAATTCTAATTTTGGAAATCTTAAACTTTTTCTTAAAATAAAAATTAAAATTTTTTTTTTTTTTTTATTTCTAATTTTAAAAATAATTTAATTGCAATTTTTTATAATTTTAGTTCATTTAAACTCAATTTTTTTAATAAAATAAATATATAAATTTAACAAATATGGTTTAAAAAAATCAACAAAAATAAATTCAAGGAAAGAAAATTTAAAATGTATTTGACAATATAAAACAAAATTTAAATACAAAATTATAAAAAAAAAAAAAAAAATTTAAAAAAAAATTCTAGAAATGTAGATTTTAAAACATAAATTAACAACAGCAACAACAAAAATACCAACATTGTAAAGGAAAATTCCTATAAAACACAAAACCATGAATAAATTTATAATAAAAAGAATTAATAAATAAAAATGATTGGGTTTTTTGCTTATATTTAACAAAAAATAAAAAAAAGAAAGAAAGAATAAAACAACTTTAACAAGAAAAAGTAGTATTATAGAAAAAAAATATGAATATAAATAAAAAAATATAAATGTTAATTTTATATAAATAAGAAAAATGTGCTTAAATTTAAAAAAAAAAAACAACGTAAATGCATATTTAAATACGCCCTTTTATATTTAAAAAAAATTGAAAAATTTTTCAAAATTTTTCTCTAAAAGGCGTTAAAAACAAAAATATCTCTTTGAAAAAAAAAATTGCACAATTTTTACAAATTTACAATTTTATCCAAAAACATTTAAATACAAAAGACATTTTTTGTGCTTAATTTTAATTAATTAAAATAATTTATTAATAATTACACAGATTTTAGTTGTTTGATTTGGGTTTTAAATAAAAAAAAAATAAAAATAAATAAAAGCTTTTCATTTTTTTATTTAAGGCAATAATCATTTAAAATAATAACAAAATTAAAATAATAATTATAAAATTTAAAACAGAAAATTTAAAAATTTATTTAAGAATTTCCAAAAAAAAAAAATCCATTTTTCTTTCGTTAAAGTTTAAAAGAGAAAAGTAAAGTCATCTTTAAAACTCCTTTTTTCATAAAAACAAAAGCAAAAAGTTTTGAAATTTTAAAAAATTTAAGAAAAAAAGAACTTAGGCAAAAATGTATTAAAAAAAATAATGCACTTTCTTATTAAATTGGCAAATCATGGTCCTTCAAACCACACTCGTTTTACGGCCAATTTCGCCAAGTACAGGTTAAATTGAATATCAGTATAACTAAAAACATATTGGCCCATACTCATAGTCAACATAATGTACTAAAACGGGATTTAAAATCAAGTGAAAGTCAGAATTTTGAAAACGAAACGAAACTTCTTACAAAATTGATTTCTAAGGGATGTCAGAAAATACCGAATGCCGTAATTTTGCCACAGCTGTTTATTGAAATCGCCAGTGCATTAGAAGACAATGAATGATTTTTTTAAATTCCTTTTTTTTTTTTTTTTTTTTTTTTTTAATAATAAATGTAACGAAATGTTTCTAAAATCAATTCAAATGAAAACACATTTAATTTAATTGTAATTAAATAATTTCTTTAAAATTTTATTTAGTCTGAATACGTCAGATCGCTCGCCAAGAGCCTTGTGATTTCGTTTCACAGATGCAACTGTTATCAGAACACATCCTGATCGAAACGAACTTTAAACCACTTACGACCAGTGGAACAGACAAAAAGTTCGGACAACCAAAAGTATTAAAAAATTGTTCGCTGAACAAATTTTCTAAACATTTCAAAATCATTCGAATTTTTTACAATTTTAATTCGCACCAAGTAAAATTGTCCTTTTTTTTTTTTTTTTTTTTTATATATAAATTTCGAAAATTAAATTTAATTTCAACATTCAATGTCGATCGAAATTACAACTGTAAACGGAATTTCGAAGAATATGGGTTGTTGTGCTTTTGTTATTATAATCAGTGTCAAGTAACGCCATTTGATATCGACCGAAATTACAATTTAAATTTCGAACAAATGCATTTATTTGCCCTTCGCATCAACAACAAGTTCAAATATAGATTAATCCGGTATGTGATGAAAATCGATTTTGAAAACGAAACGATTTTAAACCGAAATATTTCCTATCTAGCTTCTTAAAAATTCTATATTATAAATCTTAATTGATATATTTTGAAGCAAAAGTTCAGATTTTAATTCAGAAATGGATTTTAAAATTTTTCGAAATTCATAATGTCCTTTTAAAACGATTGTTTTGAAAACGATCGATTTTCATCCCAATTTTCATCAAATTAAAAGCTGATTTAAAAGGTTTTAATGGTTTTTGAATTAAATTTGATTCTTTGCTTTAAATTCGAAAATTGGACTTAATTTTAACATTCAATGTCGATCGAAATAACAATTGTAAATGGAATTTCGAACGATTTAGAATATTGTAGTTTTGGGTGCCAAGTAACGGCAATGGCAATCGAAATTACAATTAAAAAAAAATTCGAATGCTGCTGCTGTCAAATAAATTCTTAAAAGTGGTGAGGGGGGAGAGAATTCGTATCGCTCTAGAATTTTTTTTTTTTTAATTTTTATAATTTCAAAACTTTTTTACTTTTAACCAAAAAAAAGAAGATGACTCTAACTAACATTAAACTTTAACTGAGTATTGAGGCAAAATTTAAAGAAATTAAATATCGAATTAAAGCTATTTTATAGTTTATATTTTATTAAACAAAAAAAAAAACCAAATCAACAGAGCTAAAATAAACATATTTTTGAATTTTCTTTTTTAAATAAAAACTAATATTAAAAAAAATCAATAAATTTTTTGAGAAAAATACTTTATAATATAATTCAAAAACAAAATAATACAAAATAGAAAAAATAACAAGAAAAAAAAATTCTATATCAGCAATAAAAGGCAACACTTTAACCAACCATATCAAATGGCGTATTAAATAACAAAAATCTTAAGGGAAATATCTCTAGTTTTTAAAAATTAGAAAACAAAATAAAAATGTTTTTATTAAAAATTAAACAAAATAAAAAAAAAATAAATTTAAGGTAAATAAATTAAAATGAAAAGAAAAAACCGAAAACAAACAAAAAATTTACTTTAAAAACAAGAATTTTTCTAAGATTTTGTTTTATTAAATTCTCAAAACAAATTTCAATTTTAAGGGAGAGTGACTTAAAAATTTTAGTGAAAAATTGAGAATAAAAAAAGGAAAACTCATCTCATTATCAACGAACTTTTTCAAATAAAAATTTACTTAAAATAAAATTGAAATGGTAAAAAATTAGTAAAAATGTTAGAAAAAAATCCCAGCCGTGCAATTTATTTTAAATGCTTTGATTAAAAAAAAACTTTTAATATATATTTATGTATTTTTTTTTTTTTTTTTTTTTTTTTCTTAATTTCTTTTATTTTTTAAAATTATTGTATGAAATTTATTGGAAAAAAATATAAAAAAAAAAATTTGATTTTAGAACAGAACAAGAAGAAAAAAATAGAATAGAGAAGAAAAAGCAACTTTCTTTACGGCTCCTAATTAATTATATATTTTTTAATTATAAATTTAAGAACAATTTAAATGGAATTAAAATAATTTAAATTTAGACATCATGACTAAAATAAATAAAGGAACCCAATAAAATTTATAAAATAATTAAACACGAAATTCTTTTTTATACAATGAAAAAAACCAACATTTAGATCATTTAAAGCTCTTTTACTCTCTTTTTCAAATTTACCAAAAAAAAGCAGATTTTTACTAAAAACTAATTTTAAAATTGGTCAAAAGAAATTATCGGAAATTGTGCAATTCGATTTAGATGAAACTATTTTCGAAATTTACAATAAAATAAAATCGAATTCGATTGAAATTCCTAATCCAAAAAATATTTGGAAACTGTCGCCTGGGCCAAGTTACAAAGGGGCCTACTCACTATTGCGATGCGAAAAAAATGGTAGCAAATCGATCTTTCGCATCTCTTTTTTCTATTCGCAAATCATCCCTATTTAGTTTGTTTAACTGTCTGCTTTTAGAAAATGTAAACAAATTTCGTGAGAGAAATTAAACTGAAAACAAAAACAAAGTTTCGTATTTTATTGTTGTTTTCGATATCATTTCTCACACGAAATTTTGTTTTAATCTTCTAAAAACCGGCAGTAAATTTTCAAACAAAACTTTGGAATGAGTTTTACTTTTCCTCTTTTATTTACTTATTTTTTTTTAAATATATATTTTGACATTTTATTGCTGTCAACATCTTTAAATTTAATTGGCAGAATTGCTTCGTTAAAAAAAAAATTGTGAAAGAGGGCCTGTTCGTAAATGCATCACTGCACTGCATCTGATGCACATGTGCGATTAGTTTGAGATACTCATGCAAATCCTGCTGATAAGCCAGATGACGTTTTTACTAACGTGATGCATTTTCGAACATTCTTAGGGTTTGCGAAAGCGATAGAGAGTACCAAATGAGCCTCTTATAGATTTTAACTTTCGTTTCGAAGTTGCAATAGCGAGTAGCCCCCAGTCTATGTCGATATAAATAAAAATACAATTTAAATCAAAAAAAATCGATCGATATCGAATACCGCAACTTGGCATCTATTTTGTGAAGTATATCGTTAACTTAAATCCAAAGGGCCGTATGCGACAAAAAATTCAATACCAACTTTTTAGTTGATTTTGATTTATTACAAAATATTTTGGTAAATTAAAAAATAAAAAAAAAATAAATCGATTTTTAATATTTTTGTCGCTTAAAGTGCTTTTGGATTTTAGCTACATATAAAATGTATTATTTCTTATAAACTTTTGAAACCGAATAGTTTTAAAAATGGATTCGGTAGTGATAGAGAGTACTAAATTTCGTATCGAAATTGAATTGGCATCGCAATAGAGAGTCGCCCCTGAATTTGTTAGAATATTAACTTTGATTTCCGATTTTTTCGTAATTTTAAATCTAAAATAAACGAATTCTAACGAAGTTAGAATCCAATGCATGGTTAATGTTGGCCTGTTCGGAAATATCAGCATCATATGGCATCACTGCAAGCACTGAAAACTGTTCGAAAATAGTAGGTACGTAACAAAAGCAGACGAAGCACAAACAAATCTAAAATGCGTTCACAAAAATTCCTGATGCATAATGTGTTCAAAAATATAACCGAACTCCGCATCAAAGAAGATTCGGTATCAGCTGATTTGCATGAGCATCGCAAACTTATTGCAGATGCTCATCAGATGCAGCACAGTGTTGATTTTCCGAACAGGCCCTGTGTAGTTCGGCTCAAACGGATTTATTTTCTAGTTAAACCAGTTATGTAGTGTTCTGTTTTTCGTTATTAAACAGAACAATTGTGAGTTTAAAATAATTGGGAGATTTGTATAGTGTAGTCTCCTTTAGGATAGTTTCCTTGGGCTGCCATCCCACAGAGCAGTTTCTTAATAGTCATTCAGTTACTCACTGCAGAATTTTACCAATTTGTCTTCATAATGAAGGGAAGAAGCAACATTAATTATATCTTAGATAGATCATCCAAACAGACACACTGGTTTTTCCCGGTATATTTTCCTAATGTCCCAAATTCCAGGACACTGACACAGAAATGGAAATACAAATTTGTCTCTTCCTTTTTGTCATAACAACCCCTTAAGCAGGCATTTGGTTCTAGGCCATTGTTGTTGCATAAGTCCATAATGTTGCTTAACAAACACTGATTCATAATCCCGGCAGCGTTCAATAAGGGTAGCATTGATTTCTTTGAGGAGGACTACCTCATTGTACGGACACATTTCAGGGGTCTAATCACCGCATTCGATATCGAGTAAACTATCGTATTTTTCTGCATACGAAAGACACTGACGTATCGAATGAAAACTCGAGGAATGTAATGTCTTTGGTTACTCGTTATCGAATCTCAAATTACGATACATTTCATTCGATATCGAGTGCGGTGATTCCAATTAAAAAATGTCGATAAATTTTGCTCGATATCGTATGCAGGGGTTAGACCCCACATTCATCTCTTCCTTCTTGTCATAACAACTACAACTCTACTTTAATAAGTCCATAAAGTTCCTTAAGAAACACCCCCCTTAAGACGAACACTGTTATGATCCCGACAGCGTTCAATAAGGGCAGCATTGATTTCTTCGAATAGGACATCCTTGTACGGTCACATTTCAATTATCCTTTTGGTGTCGAATCACAATATATTCGACACAAATTGTTCGAAATCGTAAATTATTTCTTTCGAATGCAAATACGCGGTATCCAATACGAAAATATGAAAAGCTTAAATTTCTTGGAGTTTATCGGGGGGCTTTTCTCCATTGCGATGTGAATGCAACTTTGATACGAAAGCTAAGGGCGATAAGAGGCCAATTTGGTACTCCATCGCTTTCGCAACATTTTTTGAAAACGAATCAACACTGGCAATAAAAATTAAAGATGGCGCAGATTGCCAGTAAAATAAATTGCCAAATAAAAAAGGAAAGTTACTGTGTTTTTGTTTGAAATTTTAAAGAAAAAAATATTGATGATTTGCGAAAAGAAAAAAAAACGAAAGACAAATGTGGAAACGCATTAAAGAATAACAATCGCTCGATTTGCTCGATTTTGCATTGCATTAAGAGAATAGCGCCCCAGGTTTCGTGGAGTCCTTTTCGATATAAAATAGTTCGATATAAAAAAAAAAAACAATCGTCAAGAAAAAAGTCATTCGAAATTTATGGTATAAGAATAAATAAAATCCGAAAGTTTTTCAAATTCCATTCTTTGAGCGTATTCGGCTTAGTGGAGTACTTTTCGATATTAAATAATCAGCCGTATTACGGTTGTCGTTGTCGTAAATGACTGTGTCGTTTTTTTTAATGGACGACACAGTCATTTAATTAGGCTGAATGAATATTTAAGGAAAGAAAACGTAAAGAAAGAAAATCTTTTAAAATCGAATTAACATAATTAAAAAAATTTTCGTATTCAATTGAAATACGACTGGCTTATTGTGTATATCGTTTCGAAAGAACACATTTTCGAAATATGTATAACTAACCCAATTAAAAATGAAAATTCCGCAAGAGTTTTTCCCATTTTTCCTATTTAAATTCAATTTTAAAAAATGGCAAAAACCCCCGGGGACTGTTTATTTGGATGAATATAAAGAATTTTTGTTACAAAATTTTTTTATTCTTGTTCGAATTTACATACAAATTTGAATGCATTTCTTTTCGATTCAAAGTGGAGATATTTCAGTGCCAAATTGCGGCATTCGATAACGATTTCAATGACAAAGCAATTTGAATAAGAATTTCAAACGATATCGAATGTCGCAATTTTTTCGGTTTAAAAACATTTACCCCCATATTCATAAAAAATATTTTAGGTTTATTGCAGGTTTATGAAACGAATTTTCTGTGGAAATTTGTTTAATAAACCTTTTATTAATGAAAAATAATTTTTATGAATATGGGGGTTATGCTGTGTTGTAGATTTAATTAAGATTGATTATCAGCCCAATTATAAAATAAAATTCCCCTTCTCCCATTTTTCCTATTTAAATTCTATTGTAAGAATGGGAAAAGGGAAAAAACTCCTGGGGAATTTTAATTCATAATTGGGCTGTATATTTTTTTTTTTTTATTTTTTTTTTTTTTTTATGTTTTAAATCATTTAAAACAGTAGTCAGATTTTTTTTTTTTAATTTCTATTTATTTTTTCAAATGTGTTGTGTTTTTTTTTTTTTTTTTTTTTTATTAAAAGTCTAACAATTGTTATCAAAATGAAAGTTCCCAAAGTCCTCTACCTTAAAACCTCTAAAAACGATTTATTAAAAAATATTTCCTAAAAATTAAAAACGACAAGTTTAAATGCCAAACCACAAAACAGAAAAAACAAGATTATATTCTGAATTTTTAACATATCGAAATTTATAAAAAAAATTATATAAAATAAAATACAATAAAATTATTACAAAATAAAAATAACAAGAAATTAAATGTTTAGCTTTAAGTTTATAATTAAAATATATTTTCAAAAATTTTAAGTTTAAAAATTTCTTATTTTTTCAGTTTCTTTAGCAAAATTATATAGCAAAAAAAAAAAACAAAAAATTGTTAAAAAAAAAAAAATATCAAAATAATTTTGAATAATTATTTAGTTAAATTGAATTTGGATTTGATTATTTGATTTGATTATTTTATTATAAATTGTAAATGAAAAAGCAAAAAAGTATTGAAATTATTAACAATTTTTCTGATTTAAAAGAAAAACTTGTTTCAGGTTGTCAGTTGACTTACAACAATTCCTATTTATTTGAAAACAATATAAAGAAAATTATTGCAATAGAAATATTTTTATTGTTATACCCTGCACCACTACTACTACTGATAAATTAAGTTTGCTATTACGTCCATTACATCAATGAATATTTGGCTGAGGCCTCATAATGTCCGTCTGTAAAAATCACGCTTACTTCTTAAGCTGGAGGTTTTACACCACACGTTCTATGCGTTTGATACTTTCTTAATTATACCACAAAAATGTATTAAAAATGCATGTGATTGCAGGTCTCTGGTGTAGACCCCTAAGCTTGGAGGTCCATACCATGCGTTAAACGCTTTTTCGCATCCTACGCAGCAGTCGAAAAAGTATAATATGTGTAGTTAAAAGTACCAAGTAACATGCACAAACGCGAAGGATGCCTTGACGCATTGAATGCGATAAGTAGGTAAACTTTCTACTTTTGTAAACGTCACAAGCAGTGTTGGAGCAAATCAGCTGATTTTGACAATTAAAATATTATTTTAACATCTGATGATGCTGCGTAAAATGCGTTGCCTGTAACTTAAAGCGAAGAACGCAAGTAAGCTATAAAAAGCATGCAAGATATTGACGCAAAAACTCGTGTTTTGGGCCTCCAGCTGTAGGTTTGATGCAAAAGACTACGCCTCGTCAGACAGCCCATCCTCGTTGTATTTGGTAACTTGTTTAATTTCAAAAGCAACAACAGGGGAACACAAAATTTGCCGAGGTTAACCTTGCGTGTGCGCAAGCGAAAGCAAATTGAAATGAAAATTTAAAATATGTGATTTACTGTCAGAATAAACTTTGCCTGTGTAAAAGGGTTCTAACAAAATTTTTACAGATCAGTCCATAATTGTTTATATCTGCCAGAAAAACCTAAACGTTTCTTAATTTAAATAAACTTTTATAAAATCTTAACGAATAATATTTTCATTATCATAAATTTAATTTAACTTCATCTTTTTTTTTACTTTGTTAAAGCCGATTACTCCATTTTAATAAAAATATTCGAATTAATGGTGGAGGGTATAAAAGATTCGGCAAGCCGAATATTGTATTTTGTCTTGTTTTGTTTATAATATTTTGAAGAAAATAAAACACAATTTTGTTAATATTTAAAAAAAATAGTTGAAATAAGTTTTACATTTTGTTTTTTGTAATAAAATTTAATTTTTTTTAACTGATTTTTTTTTTTAATATAAAACAATTATTAAAATGAGAATAGAAAGTTTCGTTTTTGTTGATTTACTGCCTGGCCCACAATGTCGACAAGAACATTTCTGTCGTACATTTAAATTGAAAACAAAAACAAATTTTAGTTTTTTTATTATTGTTTTCCATATAAAAATGCGAAAGAAATGTTCTTGTCGATATTGTGGGCCTGGCAGTCAATTTTGAATTTAAAAAAAAAAAAAAAAGGAAATTTGTTTAGCATGCTTTTAGTAAAACAGTTACTTATTTTTAATGAAAATTTTAGTTTGAGTTCAAGTTGCCAGTTTCTATTTTCTTCATTATTTCAAATTTGTTATTAAACATTTTTTTTTTTTAAAAAGAAAGAAAATTCTCTAAACAATACCAAGTAAAATACAAAACTTTGTACACCGATTTGAATAGGTAATGCGCATTATGCAATAAAAAAAATACAACAAAAAAAACATTAAATATAATTCTACATACATATATACTTAAATCTCTATATATATATATTGAAAAAAAAACAACAAAATTACTTAAGAAACAAAAAACATAAGAAATATTACATGTAATACAACAAAAAAATATACTTAAACTCAAAACAAACAACAACTTATACACTTAAAATAATCAAATAATTAATTTAAAAAATTCATATTAACAAAACAAAAGATTAGATTTAATGAAAAAAAAAAACAACCAACAACTACAAAAGCAAAATATTTGTAAAGGAAGTGTCAATTTATTTTATTTTAAATAAAAAAAAAATAACAAAATAACTTTAAAAGAAATAAACACACACTTATACAAAATAAACACAGCTTAAAACTATACCAACAACAACAACAACAACAAATGACACTTATAATTAAACACAAACTCTACACAGTTTTAAAAACACGTAGATCCAAAAACAAGAAAATGAAGACATTATTGCTCTCACACTCACAAGTAAAATTAGGAAAAGTTTAAGAGAACTGCAACAACACCAACAACAGAAGCTAAAATACAACAACATCAAAACAACATAAACAAACACCAAAACCTTACACAACCCAACAAAAACAGGTCAAGAGGAATTAAAAAAAGAAATCGAGAACCATTTCTAAAAAATCTTTTAAATAAGTGATTTTTTTTTTTCGAAAAAGTACCTTTTGAATATGGTACCTTCTTAAAAGGCATTTATACAAAAAAATATTTATAATTTTTCAATACAGTTTTATTTGTGAAAGATACTCTCTTTGAATGGTACTTTTTTACATTTTAAGAAGGACACTTTTCAAAAAAAGGTAAATTTTAAAAAGCATACTTTTTAAAAAGGTACTCTAAAAAAGGAACCTTTAAAGAAATGTTCTTTTTATGAAAGGAACTTTTAAAGAAATGTTCTTTTTATGAAAGGAACTTTTAAAATAAATTACTTCTTAAATTAAGTACTTTTTAAATAGAGTACTTTTGAAATAAAGTACTTCTTTAATAAGGTACTTCTTAAATAAAGTACTTCTTAAATTAGGTACTTCTTAAATTAAGTACTTTTTAAATAAAGTATATTTTAAATAAATCACTTTTTAAATAAACTACTTTTTAAATAAATTTTTAATAAAGAGCTTTTTAAATAAAGTACTTTTTAAATAAAGTTTTTTTTCAATAAAGTATTTTTTAAATAAAGTACGTAAAGTACTTTTTAAAGAAAATACTTTTTAAATAAAGTACTTTTTAAATAAAGTACTTTTTAAATAATGTACTTTTTAAATAAAGTACTTTTTAAATAAAGTACTTTTTAAATAAAGTATTTATTAAATACAGTACTTTTTAAATAAAGTACTTTTTAAAAGTACTTCTTACATAAATTACTTTTGAAATAAGATACTTTTTAAATAAAGTTCTCTTAAAAAAAAGTACTTTTTAAATAAAGAACTTTAAAATAAAGTACTTTTTGAATAAAGTACTTTTTATTTATTTATTTTTTAAATAAAGTACTTTTTAAATACGGCACTTTTTAAGAAAAGTACTTATAAGGAAATGTACTTTTTAAGATAACTACTTTTTTTTACTGAGCTCTTTAAGAAAGTAATTTTACATTTAAAGAAAAGTACTGTTTGAATATAGTTTTTTTTTTTTAATTAGGTACACTCTAAGAGTACTCTTTAAGGTACTAACATGAACCTACTTCTTCAGAAAGATTCGTTTAAAGAAGGCTACTTTTTAAGAAAGTTCCTTTTTCAGAAAGGTTCTTTTTTAAGAAAGCCCATTTTTATAAAAGGTATTTTTAAAGAGCTCCTTTTTTAAAAAAATGCTTTTTAGGAAATATACTTCATAAGAAAGGTACTTTTAATGCCTCTGCGACAGGATAAAATGAGTTCAGGTAGCTAAATTTTATTCTAATTAACTACGATTGTAGCTAAATATAATAAGCATTAGATATAAGACAAAGCAGAAATTGTTTTCATTGTTGTAATTAAATTTTCAAACTTGCTACTAATTGAAGCAAAAATGAGCTCCAGAAAGAGCAAAGTTTATAGTTGAAAATATATTTAAAAAAACAACAAATATGTAATGCTAAAATTAAATTCTAAGAACTGATTTATTTTTTAAATAAATTCTGGAAATATTTACTGATCAGTGCAAAAACAAGTTTAAGTAGCTAAAAAAGCTCTACGGCTATAGCTAAATATGAGCTCTAGAAATAACGCCAACTGTATCCGATAGTTTTATATCAATTTTTGCAACTCAATTTCAAAACTAGCAACTATTTAAGGTATAAAACTAGCTACCTAAACAGCTACACTTGTAGCTGAAAATGTCTCTAAAGAAAGAAACAATTAAGAAAAGGATCCAGCCACATTTTTGTTTTAAAATAACAGTTCCAATTTTTTTAAAATTTAAATTTTCCTCTTGACTAACACATGATTACATTCACTCAACATGAGACATTTAAATACAACAACAACAAAAAGAACTTTTTGTGTAATCGTAAAAACTGGTGATAAAAAATTAAAGATAATTTTTAAAAAAAATTTAAAAACGTATTTATTAAAAAAAAGGTGTCTAACGAATTAAGAAAAGTTTAGTAAAGGGAAGTAAATTTTATTAAATATTATTAAAAAAAAATTTAAGAAAATAATTCATAATTTAAATGTCTATATAAATAATAAACATTTAGTAATTATTTCTTAAAATAAAACATTATTATACAAATCCTAACAAACAAAAGGAAAACGTTTTTCTTAAAAATAAAGAAAAGTTTCTTCAAAACAAAGAAACGTTTCTTTAAAGCAAAGAAAACAATTCATAAATTAAACATTTAAACGAAAACTAGAGAAACGAATTAACTATAAAAACCAAAATAATAATAATTTTTTTCTTTTTTTATTTGTCTTAATAAATGTCTGTTAGCGAATTTGTAGAAATAAACACACATTTCTTAAACTTAAAAGTTTTAGGTCATATCAATGTATTAAAACAATTTAAAATTTGAAAAAAAAAAGTATTATTAGGAGTCTCAGACGTAAGTGTAAGTACGAAAAATAAAACAGAAAAGTTCCCCCTTTTATTTAAATAAGAGAAACAAAAAAGGAGAAAATCTTTAAATAGAGACAAATACGACTAATTGAAAACAATTTTTAAATGAAAGTGGTAGTTATTAAATAGTTTAAGTTTTTATTAAAAGTGTGCAATAATTTTATTTTTATTATTTATAGAAATTTGTTACATTTAGGGGGTAACTTTAAAGATACATTCTTCCTTTTTAGCCCTTGAAACCATTTCAAGTTTAAAATAAAATTTTCCTTAGAAAATATAAAATTTTTAACCGTGAGATTTACTTTTTTGAAAAATATACTTTTTGTCAAAATGGTACTTTATTCTTTCCTTAGGGTGCCATTTTCATAAGTAAAAAAAAACTATTTAAAAAAAATACAATAGGTACGTAATTTTTATATAAAAAACGACTTTTATAAAAAAGCTTTGGTCTTAAAAATTGTACTTTCTCTTATTTCGTTGCAATAGTTACACTTTAATAAGTACCTTATAAATTTTTTTAAAGGAACTTTTTTAAAAAAAGCACTTTCATGAAAAAGGTACATTCTTAAAAAAGGTACTTTTCTGTTGAAGATACTTTCTTAAAAAAGAAATTTTTTGTTTCTTTTTTAATAGGGTATTTTTTTATATAGTACGTATCCATAAAAAAAAATTTTTTTTATTTACTTTTGAAAAATATACTAAAAAATGAACTATTTGTATATACAAATTTTTCCCAGACTGTACTATTTTTCAATAGAAAAACTACAGATTCTGGACTTTTTTCGAAAAAAAAAACTAACAGATTTTAGATTTTTTTTATAAAAATTTTTTTGCAAAATCGAGACTATTGCTTAATTGAAAAATTACTGAGAAACGAAACTAATTTTCCAAAAACCAAAAATAAAATTTTTTAGATTCTCGTCTATTTTTCTATAAAATTTTCTCAGATTTTCCAATCTTATTTTCTATAGGGAAACTGCTTAAATTCTAAAGAAATTTTCTCAAAAAAATTGTTTAGATTCTAGACAATTGTTCTATAAAAAAACAATGTCTTACAAAAACTAAATTTTTAAAAATTTTAATAGGAATTTTTTTTAAAGAGTACATACATGTTTTTGAAGTACATATCTATGTACTTTAAAAAAAATAAAAAAAACTCGAAAATTTATTTTCAAATGTTCTTTTTTTATCATGCTTAAATTTTCAAAGTTATTCCCCCTATTTCTCCTCCCCCTTTGTTTCACCCTTTTGTATTATACACCTGTTATTTACTTAGTTAACATAAAAATGTCATAGTTATATATAAAATAAACCATTAATGTTCATATTCATTCAGTTCTTCCAATTGTTTTATTACACCTATTTTACATAAAAAAGTACAATTTTGTTGAAATTTTTTTAATAAAGATTTATGTTTTTAGCACACACACTCACACACACACTGACATGTAACAACAAACTTTTAACAAACATTTTGTTTTTCCTATTTGAATTTTATAAAGAAAAAATCACCGAAAACAAGCTAAAGGATTTGAAAGCGAATTAAAATTTATTTTATGTGTAAAACTTGAAATAAATATTTAATATTTCTTTAGAAAGTCCTATTTTATTGAAGTAAACATTTCTTTTTATTAACAATAATAACAATTGAAAATTGAAATACACATCAATCGAGTATTTAAAAAAAATAACATTGAATTGAAAATACACAATTTGAATTGAATTTAGTATAGGTATAACACAAACACTTACACAAACCGAAAAACACATGTAGGTATTACACATTGATCTAAACATTTCTAACACATGCGAAAGTATTTTATAATAAACACTTACACTACATTACATTTAACCAAATAACATTAAGACACTTTATAGGTATAAAAATTACATTAAAAATACATTTAATACACTTACATACATTATTAACTTACACTTAACACTTTTTCATACATATTTTACACTTAAATGCATTTTACTCTTTAATAGCGTAAACTTTAGAGTAAATATGTCTTACATACTTTAAGGCTTTAGCTTATTCTTACATACACTAGACACTTATACACTTAAATAGATACATACATACACATGTAGGTACATGTTTAAGTATAAAATAAAAATAAAATTAATGTGTTTTTGTTTTCTCCCTACTTCTAAATTTAATATTTGCTTATAATAAAAATATAAGTAATTTTAGAAGATTTCCTCAAATAAAACCTATACCTACATTTTACATTAATAAACATACATTTAAATACAATTAAACATTTAAATTAAACAAGAAATAAGTTATAAACTTAAACATAAACAAACATACATACCTACATACCTATTTCTTAATTAATTTATTTTCCTAAAACACTTAAAACACTCACTCTCCCTTTCTAACTCACTTTAAATGTAACTCCAACACTTTTAAACATACATACATATTACAAACATACATACATGCATAAACATTCATTACTAAATCAAAACAAAATCAATTGAAAATATTTACAACAACAAAGACCAAAACCATGTAGTAGTACACTCAATTGAGCAGAAAAATACCGTTATTTGATTTGTTTACATTTGGATAGTTGCCTTTATTATTTGGATTTTCTCTCACAAACATACAAAAACAATAAAACTAAAACTACTTTTTAACATTTCATTTTGTAGAAGAAAAAAAAGCACTAACAAAACCAATAATTAAAAATAAAAACAAAAAATAATACCGCCATCTTTTTTAATTTATTTATTTGCAAAACAAACAAAACCAATCACTCAAATTTAAATTGTAGGAAAACAAACAAAACCATAATAAATACCACAAATATATACACAAATACATGAATAACCCCAACAACAAAATAAATGAAAGATAAGAAATTTTAAATAAATTTAAACATTATACTACCTAAATACTTAAAAAAAATACTACTACTTAAATATATACTAAAAAAAACTACTTACTATGGTAAAAAGTAAATCAATACATATAAATACTAAACAAAAAAAATATTAAACAAAAAATACAATACAACAACAGAAAAAAAATATTTAAAACATATTGAAAACTCAAAAAATGATGGAAAACAAAAATTTGTTTAAAATAATGGAAACATCATACAAATGAAAAATATTACCAAAAAAAAATTTTATTCAATAAAACTGAAAATTTCAAATTATACACCATAAAAAGAGCAAAAAAAAACAAACAAACAACTTGTTTTATTTCCGCACTACCTTTTAACTAATCAATGAAACTTGGAAAAATACAAAGAAACAGAACAGAATTTAGGCGGCAAGCGACGCAAATGCAAGTTAATAAATACAAATAGTAAAATCCTTACAAAATGTACATAATTACATACAGCTACTCACATTTTAAGTGGAACACCTCATACAAATACTAAGTTTACATAATTTATGTTGATTTTTTTGTGTAGGTCTGAATTACATATATTAAGATAATTTATTTAAAATATTATCGGTTTTTGCGCTTTGTACAACTCTGGGGTCTAATCACCGCATTCGATATCGAACAAAATTGATCGAATTTTTTTATTTTGGAATCATGACACTCGATATCCAATGAAATGTTTCGTAATTGGAAATGACAGCTATCGAATAACCTTATACATTACATCTCTCGAGTTTTTATTCGATACGTCAGTGTCTATCGTATGCAGAAAAATACGATAGTTTACTTAATATCGAATGCGGTGATTAGACCCCTGCTTTATTTAATACGATTTTATACTAAAAAGCGTGAGTGTCTTTTTCGTATGTATTGTAAATTAATGAACTGGCTGACAGAGAAAGAGACAGATAGAGTTTCGTCAACTTTTTTGCTATGGTAAATTCAATACACTTGTTTACTATAGCTTTTTGTTGAATTTTTCAACCACAGCGCAGTAAATTTTCGTCTAATACATTTTGTTGTTGCAGTGTTGTAACTGTTAGTACTTTGGCTTTATTAATAAGATTAACAAGGGGTGCAAGGGACTTTACTATAAAGGGTGAAAGCCGCAATGATAAAATGACGTATACTATAAAACAATTGTATTTAATTAAACCATGGCTTTTTATTTTGAGTTCCAAACAAAGCAAGATAAGAATTTTTTTTATGTGGCCCACTTATGTATATTGTGAGTAGCTGTATGTATGTTTAATAAAATGTTTAATTTAGCTAAACAACTTTCAAATAGTAAATTAAATTTAATTCTAATAAGATTTACAAACAAATAAGTTATATAACTTAATTACACATAGTCTTCACGCGCCCTCGCAATGTACACACTACAAACTATTTACTGTACGCACATAAATTTGGCTCGTAAAGACTGCTGGGGGGCTATTCTCTATTGCTATGCGAAAGAAAATTGTCGCAAATCTAGTGATTGGTACTCTTTAATGCCTTTTCTGCATTTGCCTTTCTCATCTTCTTATTTTTTTCCTTTCGCAAATCACCATTATTTCTTTAGTTTAAGCTTTCCAATTTAAATTTTTTTTTACATATTTTGCTAGTTCATAACTGGAAATCAGCGCTATCTTTGATTTTTATTACCAGTATTGCTTAATTTTCAAACAATTTTGCGAAAGTGATAGAGAGTACCAAGTTGGCATTTAGCTTTCGCATCGTAATTGCATTCGCATCGCAATAGAGAGTAGCCCCCCTGTTGTCGATGTTTGGTTCTTGTTCGACTGTCTAACGTCACTGTAGTATAAATCATATAAATAAACTCCATCTTGTTATTGTTGCTTTTTAACAATTATGTTGATAACTCCGCTAACATTTTGTTCTTGTGCACGCAAAACAATGGCTGGGCAACACCATGGGTTGAAAGTAGTTTGTTTTTAAATTTGAATTTTTAAGCAAATTTTCCAAAAGCCTTTAAGAGCTTGTTATTTATTTAATTAAGTATAATTCATTTTTTATGAAATTTAGCAATCCAAATGCGATTAAGGCTTGAATTTCCATAGCTTCATAAAATATTACGATTTAGTCTAAAGAAGCCAAAAAATGTGTTTTTATAAAATCTAGCATTTAAATGCGATTAAGGATTAAAATAATATTTTTAGACATTTTCAAAATCTCAAAAATGTTGCAGTTATGGCTTAACAATTGAATATTTTAAAAAATTATGTGGCGAACGGCCTTCTTATCGAAATCGAATTCGAGTGTAATTGTTCTCAAACAAATTTCGAAAACAGATTTGTTCATAGTTCATAGAAATGTCCAAATTTATATACTTTATGCTTTAGGTATCAATAATGTTTATTAGAACGACCATAATATCGGTCGGACAATAATAATTAAAACTTGTTGAATATTTTCTAAAATTCTTAAAATATTCTAATATTATCTTTTTATTATTATTATATAAAATTTCTCGAAATATTTAACGTTTCTACCCAAACAGCTCTGACAGTCTTTTTAAAGTTTTGTCTTAAATTTTAACAATTTCTTTAAAGAAAATGTTTGCCTAAAAAGGATATCAACAATACCAATAAAGTATACTAATGCAATAAGTTTTATTCAAAATAGGTCAAACTAGTGTCGAAAATTAATGAATTCTTCTTAAAATTAAAACCATATTCAATTTTTATTTTGCCGATATCAAGCGTTTGGTGTGTAGAGCAAAACTTTATTAAAATATTATTTTTTTTTCGACACCATTTCATATACATATATAAAATATTTTCCTTAAAATTAAAAAGATAAATATTATTGAATTGTATTTAAACGCCCGGGAGACTATCAAATAAATTTGTGTGCGTGCAGTCGTTCTTTTTCGGGTACACATACGCGTTGGCGGCAATGCTTGATGAAAATCAAAAAGTTTTGATTTTTTTATTTGATGGCTGATTATTTGATAGTCTCCTGTTGTGATTGACAAAAAAAAATTATTTTCTTTGTGTTTGTTGTCATGAAAAATATAAACATTTTGGTTTTTTACAAAATATAATTGTTGATTGCCGTGTTTATTTGTACGTCTCCGAAGAAGCCTCAAATAAACGACACTAACACATATGCACTGATTGACGGGTTTATATGAAAGTCTCCAGAGCCCTTTAAATTGACACTTTTCCGAAAAAAGCAAAAAAAAAAAATAAATAAATCTTTGCAGACACTTACACAATTTCTTGAACTTGCAATCTTTGTCGCCTTGTCGTTTTTATTTTGTTCTTGTCTCTTATATTTTTTCTTTACTAGAAGTATAACACAACAACAATACAAATTACAGCTACAAACTACTATCTACTCCTGCTACTACAACAATCAATCACATAACATTAAAAGCCAACAACTACAACAAACTTCGATATAATATCTCCCACCCCAGCAAGAAAAAAAATTCCACCTACAATTACTACCACACCTGAAACTACAAAACAGTTTTACAGTACAGTTTCACTCTACTTTTTTTTTACCAACTACAAAAAATGAGCTAGTCCTACAAAAACAATTGCATTTCTTATATTCATACATACATAATAACTCATACATATATGTACTTGTTTTTGTTTACCCATTTAACAATCTTCAGAGCCCTCTCAATGAAATATTTACAATTTACATTAAACATTTCTTTAACAACAGCAACAACAACCTCATCCTGAGAGCATTAAAATAAGACCAACCAAAAGGGAATTAAATTATTTTGTCTATTTTTCAGTTAAATCCTTTTTTTAATTTCGTTTTTGTACAATAAGTAGTAGAATTTGTTTATGTTATTAGAACAATTTGTAAAACATTTTTCTCTTTTGTGGTAAAACTACGTTGAAAAAAATTATTGCATTTTTTGGTTTTAAAAAATTTATATTTTATTTTATTTTTTAGATTTTCTGATTGTTATTGGTCAGTTGACTTTTTAAGTAGATTGTTAGATACAATGAATTTTAAGGCAATTGAGGTAAGTATGTTTCTCTAACTGTTTCCAGTGAACAGATATTCAAGGACTAGTCTGCACAATGTCTTGAAATAGTTATAAAACTTGAAACAAATTTAATAAAAAAAAAACTTTGCAGAATAATTGTTGATCTTTCAGTTTGTAATACATATGCATCGAGAGACTCTGACATTGGTTACCAGAAGTAAAGAGCTCAGACCCATAACGACGTTGTGGAACTGCCCTTAAGCTTTCGGTTGCAGGGCGGGGATGGTAAAGACCCTAACTATGTTGTCGTATACGACTGTGTCTTTTTTTTTGTAATAGATTAAAGTAAAACACAACCTGTGTTCTTTAATCTACTACAAAAAACGACACAGTCGTATACGATTACGACAACCGGAATAAGGCTGAATATAGATGGGTTTACCTTGTTCTACAGGAGTTTATTATTTAGTCAATTCACAAGGTATCCTAACATGTCATATTGTCAAAATGTCCTAATATTTCACAATGGTTTAAAAATATTGTTGTTGGTTTGTTAACAAAAAGTGTCTTAAATAAATAGAACGTTGCTTGCTGTGTTTATTGTGCTGTCGTAATTAATCAGAAAAGTCAAGCGCTGAGCGGCTGAGCCGTACAACAATATTTTTAAACCATTGTGAAATATTAGGACATTTTGACAATATGACATGTTAGGATACCTTGTGAATTAACTAATTGTATTTTCGTCATGATTTTTTGAAATAAAATCTATTTTTACATGAACGTCCTGTCCCTAGTTAATAATTATTGCAGCCTTTCAAATATTCCTGCTCAAGATGGTATTCCAAATAAATGAATCATAATAACATCTTCAGATACATGTGTACATACAATGTTTGCGGCAACTCCAGTGGGCTTGCGTCATTACGCAACGCTCTTCTTGCAATCCTTTGCCCTTTTTTGAAATTTTGCTTTTCCACAGCTTCTGCTTCTTTAACTAGCACCAGAAATTCTACACTAAACATTTTGATTTATTTAAAAATTTTAATTCTTCACTTCGTACGCTGGTTTTCACAAAATTTTTTTGCAACTTTAAAAAGAAAACAAAACAGCTGACTGCGAAAAATCTAATTTCCCTTTCCCATAATACTGGGTACGTTCGTAAATGCATAAAATCTGTGGATCACTGCTGCAGTGATGCAAAATTTTGTTGGTCATGCGTGACCACCAGTTGAAGTTGTGATACTGATGCTTTTTTACTGCATAACAGCTGTGCAAAGTTTGAATTTTTGAGCACGAGCTTAATTTCAAAGTTTCATAAACGAACATAAAATGATAATAAAAATGTTATCAACAATAGTGATGACAAATTTTATTGACCCAATAACAAGAAAAAGCATCAAAAAAGAAAAATAAAACGATTTCTTTTATATCAAAAGTTATTGCATCAGAAAATTAACTGATGCAATAATTGCAAAAATTTGCTGCAGAGCTGCGGCATCACTGCATAAAAAACTTTTGACCTATGAGAGTGATGACAAGTTTCTTACAAGTGATGCGTTTACGAACATTAAACTTTACTGATTCGCAAGTGATGCGCAACAACTGCATTTACGAACGTACACGGAGAGAAAAACCATTTTTCAATATGATCACCTCCAACATGATTTTGATTACCGAAATTTTTTAAACATATTATGGTTAATTTAACCATATTATATTCACCGGCAACCATATTATTGTTAAATTAGTCATCCATCACGAAACTACAACCATATTATGGTTGCCTCTAAACATGTTATGATTAAATATGACAATAATTTGTTTTTAAACTAACAATTGTATTTTCCTCTTTTCCAAGAGCAACATACTCTGGTTGAAAAACAACCATGCTATTATAAGTGTTAAACAAATTTTAATTATAATTAACCATAACATGTCTGGAGGCAACCATAATATGGTTGTAGCTTCGTGATTTATGACTAATTTAACCATAATATGGTTGCCGCTGAATATAATATGGTTAAATTAACCATAATATGTTTAAAAATTTTCAGTAATCATAGTCATGTTGGAGGTGATCATATTGAAAAATGATTTTTCTCTGCGTGTACCCATATATAAACATTTGAAATCACTGATGCAGCGCAGTGATGCATTCACGAACGTTACCTTTGTCTGTAACATTTTTGTGAGAAAATTCCCGCTCTGAACTGTCAAATAAACTCATAAACGCATAAAAACGGCTGAGGAAAAATTTCAACACTAAAAAATAAATTAAAAATGCAAAATGCAATGAATTAAAATGGAAGAGATAAGTATTTTGTTCTTCGCAGATTTTTTCATTGATCAATTATTTTGCTTTTAACATTTTTGGAATTTTTTTGGTAAATCCGACGGTTGTATTTTCGCCGACGTCGTTGGAAATTATTAAATCTTGGTCGCCGTGAAAGATGTGTTTGACTGGCGTTCTCAATATCTGCAATTTCATATCTGCTTCAAGTGGAATATTATGACATTTATAACGTATCAACGTAATCTCTTTCGATAGTTTCCGACATGAGTAACAGACACACATTTTTCTCACTTTTCGTGAAACGATGGAATAATTTGTTTCACATGTTTTCGATGCGAGAAGTTCCCACCAAAGTTACAGAACATGGGTACTCTTATAGAGAAAACATCGAAAAAATTTCTAAAACGTAAAAAAAAAGAAAAAAATATTCGATAAGAAAAAATTTTGAAAAACTCTTTTATGGGGAAAAAACTAAAGATTTTCTCTATTTACTAAAAGAAAAAACATAAAAATTTTTTTTTTATTTACATAAGAAATGGCAATTTTATTAATGGAAGGTATTTCTATAAGGGGGATTCACAAGGTAGTCACAAAGTTGTAAAGTCATATGTCTTAAAATATAGCATTTTCATTTTAAATAAAACATTTTTCAAATTAAACGAAACCTTTTTCAAATTAAACGAAAGCTTTTTCAGAATTGACGAAACTTTATTAAAAATAAAAGAAACTTTATTCAAAATAAACGAAACCTTTTTCAAAATAAACGAAACTTTATTCAAATTAAACGAAACTTTATTCAAATACAGTTAAACATTTTTCAAATAAAATAAAGCCATTTTTAAAATCTTGTAGGAATTTTGATTTTTTTTTTTTGCCAACCGTAAAGAGAAGAAATATGACTAATTGCTACGACAAATAATACTGGCGTTATTTACCATAAAGTTATTTCTCTATCCACTGTGAATTCGGCCGTTTCCAAGTATTTCTTCGGGAGCTCTTAGATAAAATTGAAAGCAGCCCAATGCTACAAAACTCATTTTTAATTATGGAAGTATTCTGCCAGAATCAATAAATCCCAAGTAATATGACATATGGTGGACAATAGTGAATGTACATTAAAATGTTACCACTTTATTCTCCAATAATAAACCCGATAGAGAAGACATTTTCAAAGTTAAAATTTCAGGCCCAATCATTATTAAGTTATTTTACCACTGATCGTAACATTGTAAGTATCGCCTCTTCGTTAATGAGTAATTCAAAGAAATCCAAAAATTTAATTCCCTACAAATTTTAAAAATGGTTTAAATTATTTTGAAAATTGTTTAACTGTATTTGAATAAAGTTTCATTTATTTTGAATAAAGTTTCGTTTATTTTGAAAAATGTTTCGGTTATTTTGAATAATGTTTCGTACATTTTGAATAAAGTTTCGTTTAGTTTAGAAAAGGCTTCGTTTAATTTGAAAAAGGTTTCGTTTAATTTCAAAAAGGTTTTTTTTAACTGAAAATGCTATAATTACGAGAAATATATATGACTGCTGTGGGCAACCGCTTATAATTTAGATTTATACTGTACAGCTATGACGAATAAATGAACAGAACATTAACATTTTTATTTTGTTTGAAACACAACAATATTTTTTTTTAAACAATTGTAAAATATTATTTAGAACATTATGACGATATGACTTGATAGCACACCTTATGCATCCCCTTATGAATTGAAAAAAAAAACTTTGAAAATATTTTCTTTTAAGAAGAAAGCATTAAATTGTTCTCTCTCCATACGTCTGAAAAGAAAGCATGAACCATTTTCTCTTTATAGAAAAAAGTCGAAACTTTCTTTAATTGAAAAAAAAACATTGAAAGTTTTTATTGTATAGAATAAAAAACCTTGAAAATGTTCTCATTTTTTAAATTATTATTTTTCTACAGTTTCAATTTCTCTATATTTTGAATAATTTTTTATAATGCATGCGTGGTTATTTTTCATAAAATTATTAAATTTTCAACTTTTAAATTGCATATTATGATTGCATGAATAAACTCTGGTTTATTGTTATTTAATGATAAAATTATTTTATTGAAATTACCGCAAATACGTGCCTGAATTAATAAAATCAACAAATTCACTTAAAATTTAATAGAGGAAAAAGAAAATCGCTATAAATTGCTGAAAAATTTAATTAAATTACATTTTATTGATGTGATGACCGGCCAATAAAAGGCAATTTTTTTTTTTTTTTTTTTTTTTTTTGTTGGGACCAGCACTCAGGGGATGACCCCTACTAATGCAATGCATTGTGTTGGAACTAGGAAAATAGGTTATGGGAAGGAGGAAAGAGGGGAAAATAAATGAATTATCCTGGCTGAAAAAATAAATGGGAAGTACAGAATACATCAAGTTAAAAAGTTTAGAAAATAAAGGAAAACCTCCAAATTTCTTTTAACGCCGTTCGCATACACAAAGTTTACTTTGCAAATTCTTGTGTTTGTTCAATGTCTAGGGGCACACTATAAAAGTTTTCTTTCAGAGGCCCTTCACACACTAGAGCAATTATGCCAGCACAAAATTACTGCTTGTGGGCAAGAGAGGTGAAGGGAATGGTTTTTCCTTGGCGTAAAGTTTCAATTGACTTCAACCCCGCACAATCAGCATAAAACTAATCCATGTACATTTTCGAAAAAAAAAATGCAAAAAACACTAATACATACGAGGGCGGTTCAATAAGTCTGTGACTTTTTGAATGAAACACAGTTTTTTTTTTTACAAAAAAAAAATTTCTTTTCAACATAATCTCCTTTTAGCTCAATACACTTAGTCCAACGTTTCTCCAAGTTGTGTATCCCTTCCAAAAAAATAGGATTTTTCGAGGTCCATAAAATAGTCATTTGTTTGACCAATAATTTCATCGTTGGAGCTAAACCTCTTTCCACCAAGCCATTTCTTTAGGTTCAGAAGGAGAAAATAGTCACTGAGGGCTAAATCTGGAGAATATGGCGGATGAGGTACCAATTCGTAGCCCAATTCATGTATTTTTGCCATTGAGACTGCACACGTGTGCACCCGTGCATTATCTTAATAAAAAATAACTTTTTTCTTGGCCATATGGGGTCGTTTTTTTTTTAAATCCTCGTTAAATTGGTCCAATAAGTTTGCATAATATTCGCCGTTTATTGTTGTTCCCTTTTGAACGTAAACGAGTTGGATTTTCCCGCGTGCAGCCCAAAAATCTGTTGCCATCATATTATTGGCCGACAAACTTACCCTGGACTTCTTCGGAGCCGGTTGACCCGGAGAAACCCATTGTTAAGACTGCTGCTTGGTCTCCGGAGTGTTGTAATGGATCCATGTTGCATCCTCAGTTACAAAACGCCGCAAAAACTCATTAGAACTGCGGTTAAACAACTCCAAACAATCCTTTGAGTTTGTCACACGATTACGTTTATGGTCAATTGAGAGCAAACGCGGCACCCATCTTGCAGAGAGCTTTCTTAAACCCAGCTGATCATTTAAAATCGAAACCACACTGTCATATGAAATGCCTATGGCATCAACAATCTCACGCACTTTTACTCTTCGATCGGCCAACACCATATCGTGAATTTTTTCGACATTTTCGGGTGTATTGACTTCAATTGGCCATCCAGAACGTTCACCGTCATTTGCACTTGTGCGACCACAACGAAAGTCAGTAAACCACATTTTTACCATTGAAATCGATGGTGCAGAGTCCCCATAGTATTTATCAAGATTTTCCTTGGTTTGATTGACGGTTTTTTTTCGCAAAAAATCATGTTTAATGAGCACTCGAAATTCACTTTTTTCCATTTTTAATCAAATCCAGGAGGTTGCATGTTTTGAACAGCTGTTGAAAACAAAGTGAATGACGGTACTTGCTCAAAACTTGACAGTTGTCTATTAACAGGTGGTACTTGATGGGAGCAGTGTTGCACTTCATGTAACTACGAGGGAAGTTCGAAAAGTCATGGACTTATTGATCCGCCCTCGTACAAAGCTGTGTACACGAATACATTTTATGCCATATGAAATAATCCCGTGTGTGACGAAAAGAACAAAAATTGTGCGGCTTAAAAAATAGTCTATTGTGTGATGGAGCAGAGAGTCTAAGTTGATTTGTGAAAGTGGAAGAGAACAGGCTATTCTTCTCTCATCTCTCACCAATAAACTTAGACTTTCTGATGCTTTATTTGCTTTTTTCTACGCAGCGACAACCACAAAGTTGCATTTAGGAACAAAATGCAGTATCAAAATTTTTATGGTTGCATTTAAGAACATGTTGCCATGTATTACTCCAATGCAACAGGCATTTATGAAACCAGCCAAAACTTTCATAATGGATACTCAAACTAGAGAAGGGGAAAAATATTGGAGGCTAGTACAGACTTTGATGGACTCTCAAAGTTAGAGCAACTTTCTTCGTTCATCGTTTGCACATCGTTGTATTTGGTTGCAGGCAACAGAAAACACACAACTTGTCAGAGTAAACTTTGCATGTGCAGACGTGAAAAAAAAAGTTTAAAAGAAAATTAAAAAGACTTTGTTGAAGTAAATTTTGCGTGGTGGGAAAAAAGAATCTTTATACATTTATCCGAAATTAAGCAAAGAGAGGAACACCATTGCATACTTTCAGGAGTACGAAATAAAACTTTTTTTTCAACGATGGAACACACATCCATGTGTACATATTTCCAGGTTTTAAAACCTCTTTTTTTCTGACCTAAACTATTCCATATAAATTCAATAATTTTATAAGTTTAATAACTTATTAATAATCTTTATTTATTATTGAGCCATCAATATTTTTTTATCTAAAAATAACGTTAAGTTGTAATAGTTGCATTGAAATAATTTAAGGATTTACCATAAGCCTTGCACAATCTACCTTTTCCAGCAGAGTTGGGAGCAATACAGAGAAGAAAAAAAATAATGCAAAAAATAGACTTTTACATATTTTAATAAAACATTGATGGCTGGCATTTAGAGATATAAATTGTTTTCCGTTTTTTTTAGTGCAATTTACTGGTTGTGTATTGTTTGATATTGATTTCTTTATTATACACACATACATACATTTATATAGTTTTTTTATTAACACTGCACAGTGGTTTACTCGATTAAGTAAATTTCTACAAATGAAAAATTTTCTATATAGAATCAGGAATTTATTGCAAAATTTACTACAAATAGAAAGTTGTTTAAGTCAAACGAAATAATCTATAAATTAAACTGATTTGAGAAAACATCGCAAATTGATTTTAGGAAAACCCTATATTTAACTCTGTGCTGGTTCACACTCTTCAAGTTTTAGCCGTCAATCCTTGAGCTTTTAGGAGAGTAGCATGCCATTTAATTTCCCCTCTCTCCTAAAAACTCAAGTCTTGATGGCTAAAACTTGAAGAGTGTGAACCAGCACTATAGAAAAACATGAATGTTTTTTTATAATTGATAGAAATAATAACATTTTTTTTCTTTTCTATACAAAAAAAAAAAAAAAACATTTTAATATTTTTCTAAACATAACATTTTTCTTATTATAGAGAAAACATCGAAATTTTTTTATATAAGGAAATACATGAAAGTCTATCGACAAATGTTCTTATTAAAATATCAAAATTTTCTCTATTTAGTGAAAATATCACAAAAAGCTTCACAATAAACTCTGATATTTCCCATTATAAGGAAAAATGCTTATGCCTAGAAAAAGATTTCAATGTTTTCTTTAGATACCATGGATGGCTTCCATAATAGAAACCATTCATGGTTTTCAATAGTAAAATATATTGCATTTAAATAAATTGTTCTCAATAAATTGCGATATTTAGGCATTTTCTCAACAAATTGAAATATTTTCAGAAATGATCTTTAGAAAAATAGGACATCAAGAAATGTCTGTAAATATAGATAGAAACAACGTTGAAATTTGTTTTCAGAATAGTGAGAAAACCCCGAAATTTTCTTCTATAAAGAGAAAACATCGAAAGTTCCAAAAAACCAACAATTTTTACATATTTTCAAATATATAGAAAAAACAATGGAAAATTTTTTTGTATGCCCAGAAAAAGGTAAAATTTTTCTCTATTTATTGAAAAAAAAAAAAAAAAAAACATCGAAAAATTTCTTATGTATAGAGAAAACATTTTTATGTCTAGAAAAAACGTTGACATTTTTCTATATAAAGACAATGTATTGAAAAGTTTCTAAATATATAGATAAAATTTGTCTTTTTTTTGTTTATAGAGGAAACGTTGAAATATATACATATAAGAGAATATTAAAAAAATGTCTTTATGTATAGGGAAGGATCAAACAACTTCTTTATACATATTATCGAGCCACAACCGGAAAAAAGCTTAAGCGGCAACATTTTCAATTTTCGTTTTTTTTTTAATAAATGAATTCATTGGCAACACTTGCATCATCTCCTAAAATCTCATGGTCACAGAAGGTACCGTTACGATCTTATAGCAAAAACTTTTTTAGTTTAAGTGCCAATTTTCATACAAAATTTATATGAAATATAAAAAACCTTCTCCTATAAAATTTTGTTTTTGTCGCTTGAGTTTTTTTGCGGTCATGGCTCGATATGTTGTTGTATATTGAAAAACATCGAAAATTTGTCTCTATCTTAAGAAAAATTCAAACATTTTCTTTATGTATACATAAAAAAACATTGACAATTAAATTTATCTATATTGTCTATATTTGTCTATAGAACGTATGGAAAAGTTTCCAAATATATAGAGAAAACATGGAATCTCGTTTTCTCTAAATAGAGTAAACGTTGAAATATAGAAATATGCATCAAGAAAAAATTATCTTTATAGAGAATAATCGATAAACTTCTTTATATACATACATATATACAAAAACATTGAAAAAATATTAAAGAAAAAACATCGAAAAACTTCTTTGTATAAAAATCGATGCTTTTTATATAAAGAATTTTTTTTGTGTTTCTATATACATTTTTTCTTATGTACGTTTAAAGAAATTTTTCGATGTTTTTTTATTTATAAAGAAGTATTTCGATTTTTCTTTTTATAATTATAAAATTATGTAAATTTTTTTTCTTATGCTAATCAAACATCGACAATTTTCTCGATCTTTAGGAAACATCGAAAATTTTCTCTATGTATAGAAAACATTGAAACAAATATTGAAAGAAAAATTAAACCATATTTTTTTTTTTTTTAAACAGCAATACAGAAAATCATAGAAAATTTTGTCTATACCGAACAAATTTTGCTAATTTTCTCTTCTTTAAGCAAATACATCGCAACATAGAAGATTTACTATACGAGTACATAAAGACTTTTTCTAATGCGCTGTTTTCACAACGCAAGTGATTGAACGTCTAGTAAAATTTATATGAAAAACACTCAAAAAACTGAGTGCTTTTCATACTAATTTTACTACACGTTCAATCACTTGTGTTTTGAAAACAGCACATAAATATCGAAAAAACTTTGAAAACTGCTTCTGAAACAACGATGAGAAAAATATTATCGAAATATAAAACAAGCTATATAAAAAAATATTTTTCCAAATAAAGAAAACATCGAAATTGGCTCTCCGTATTTATATATGTCTATATATAGAAACATCGAAATTAATAAACAAACTTTTTAAATAGAAAAAAAATTCAATGTTTTTGTAATTTATTGTAGTTGAAATATGTTAATAAATCGTTTTTCTTCCTTTCTTTGGACCCACTGTACCTTTTACTTATTTTCTATCAAATAGCTGTTTTTAATTTATCCATCTAAATTAAAATTCAATTTTTTTTATATTCAACGGGATATTTATTGAACATTTTCTGATTGTTTGGATTATTTTTTTTTACAAAAAAAAAAAAAAAAAAAAAATGTTTTTTTAATGGAAACAAAAAATCACTTTTCACAGCACTTGTTTTTTGTGGTGTGTTTTAAATGTTTTTTAATAACAGAGACAAGATAAAAAAAAATCGGCTTAAATCGGCTTAAGCAATAAGTGCAAAAAATACATGTTTTTATACTTTATAAATGGAATAAATTTAAAATGGATGTGAGATTAAAGTTGAGGATAAAAAAAATTTAATTTTAAAGTTCAACATCTAAAAGATTTTTAACGCAAAAGTTTTAATCTAAAAGTCTAGAAGAGTAAAATCTTAATAACTATACCAATTTGATTAGTCATGCAACAAACCCTGCAACAATATTCGTATTTTCTTTTGGCGTCCCTTCGAAAATTCGTACACATTTTAAGACGTTCCATATTTTGTTGCAAGCCACAAGTTTAACGCTTAACTTTTACCCAGTGGGAAAAGGAAGGAGTACGGATGCCTTCTAGAAGGCCTATGTCCTCCTTTTTTTTGGACGTACAAGGCCTGCTCGCTCCATTCCATACTCATATCTTTTTACACACATCGTCATTGTGGGGTAAGCTTTCGCTTCTTTCGCCAGAGCTTCTAAAAGGTATACAAATTAATGGCTCTTAAAAGGCTTTCCAGGGAATGCCTCAGGATCTAAATTCTTTGGCTTTCGCTTTGGCAAAAAAAAAAAATGTACTTCTTCTGTTTTCCCATTTCATAGAAGGGAATGTGGAATGTGTACCTTATCTTTTTTATGGAAAACCTGATGCCTTCTATGAGACATTAGCAGTTAGATCAGAATGGTAATTGAATCATTGAAGGCCTGCTTAGAAATTCTGATTTTTCTGTCTGGGTAAATTCAAATTTCAAAAATGTATACGGAACTTACTAAAGAGGAACGACAAATTGTTGCATGATCCTGCATTTCGTGCGACATTGTTTACCCCGCAAGTGTCTCTATACTATTCGTCACCAATTTTCTGTTTCATGAAAAAATTTTGTGCGAAAAGTCGCATAGTGTAAAACAGGTTAACCTTTCAAGCTTAACAATCTAGTCGGACAAATTTCAGGCGATTTAACTTTTCAGGCCTTTAAGAACGTAATTTTAATGATATTTTACTTATAACACTCCGCCTTTTTTGAAAGGGTCTTTTAGAATGTCTTTTATAAAATACTTTATAAATTCAAATTTCTATCATTCGTATTATTTTATTAAATTTAAAAATTAATAAAACTACACTGTGTAGAGAAGCAGCTCTCGTGTCAGAATCATTTTATCTTGAGAGCAGCTGCGGTCCTCCATGGTAAATCTTAACCACTGGGTGACAAACAATGCGTTTACCATCTGTCCCTTGGGACTACGGTCCCAACCTGGTTAATGGTGAGGCCCCTTCAGGGGAGTAACGTGGTGGCTGTGGTTTAATACCCATATCGCGGGTAGAGCAAGTTATTGCTCGGTGTGGAGTTGCACTGCAACCGGTTGCCATTTGACCATAGAATGGCAGGAGTGTTAGATAGGCTCCGCCCTTGACCGAGGGGGATGAAGTGCCCAAACGCATTAATTCAAAGTTGGTACCCTTCTTCTGGAGTCACGGCTTTGTGGCGAAGGAAGAGGGGGGCGGTGGTCAACGCATTGTATTGGCCCAGTGTTAAGAGCACCGTGAGGAGAGGTCTTAGGACGACGATCACGTAAAATGGACAAGTATCTGTCCCCCGAGTGTGAGAGCAACCAGCACACAAAGGTTGCACCTTGAGTTCATAATCCGGCAAGAATATACACTCGGCACTGTTTAAAAGCTGGAGCTATCTAACATTTGCTGCTTTTGGATAAATGTTAGCAGCATAGTCCTCCCTTAGGTCGAACTCTCAGACAAGTGGTGATAAATAAGCTTTTTAGTAGAATTTTCGGGATAACTATTCCCGCGCGCAAAAGTATATTTTCAACGGAAAAGCTAATCTATCACATCCAGACAATCTTTCTGAAAGACGGAAGATCTCCTGAGATCAGTCAATTTTGAATTTTTTTTTTGACTAACCCCAGGCAATAATTGCACCTGTTTATGCTATGAAGGGTGTAACACCAGATGGTGAAATATTTTTAAAATGGTCCGTACATCCCCGGAGGGTATCTTAAGACCAATTTGTCCTTTCTTCGTTGTCTGCCTTTGCGGGTTTAACGTATGATACCGCATTGGTTTATCGTTTGGCGTCCCATAACTGTACCGCTGGTGGAACACCAACAATAACTCATTTAAATAGATCCCAACAAAAAATGTGCTTACAAACCTGCTAATGGGATAAATGATTTTTATACGGAAAGTTTCCGGTTTAGAGGAATACATTCAGCTGAAAATAAGCGCTTTTTAACTCAATACAAAAATACAATTTGCTGTTATTTCTTTAAGAATTTGTGTGCTTTCAGAAAAATCTATAATTACCGAGAATGGCTCGTTAATATTCGTCTTATAATTGACTTCCGTTGTCATACGATTGTATGTGTGTAGAATTGTAAATTTGTAAATTTGTTTCGCTTCAGAAGGGTCTGTTCAAGGCCTATCCAATAGGTCTGCTTACCGCTACAACAATACAACAGTACAAAAAACAACAGGCATTTTGTTTGTGTTAAATTTCTCGCGATTGTCAACATCTTACTATACTACATGGGAAAAATTAAATGAAATTGCTTAGTCTACATTCACACGTTTCATCTTTTGATGCTCAACTCTTGTGTTTTAAGGAGAGGGAATCAAGAAGAAAAGGGGTTGTACTTGGGCAGTACGCTTTGTGTTCTCATTCGTAGGTATATGCACAACAATAGCTGCATGTAAATTTTTTCCTTTTCTTTTTCTTTTTCTTTTTCTCTTTGCTTCGCTTTGAATAAAAGTGTTGTTGTTTTGAAGCAAAAAAAGTTGAAACCGGTTGCTGCGTGTGAACATAATGGGAATTGAAAAGAAGTTGAGCATCAAAAGATCAAACGTGTAAATTGAGACTTAATATTTTTAAGGATTTTATAAATGAATTAAGTGACACCTTGGGCGCGGTAATTTTTTGCTTTTTTTTTTATTTTTTTTTTTTTTTTTTTTTTTTTTTGTTATATTATTATCTTCTTTCATAATTTGTTAAGGGACCAATATTTGTTTTGTCTCTGGATTTTTCATTTTCCAATTACAGCTAAAGCTACTAAAACCCACCTTTAATATACAAAAAAAAAAAATAAACAAAAAATTTAATTGGTAAGTAATTTGATAAGAAAAAATTGATTTTTTTAATATTTTATTTATTATTATTTAAATATTCTAACATTTTTTTTTGTTTCGAATAAAAACAAATCATCATTTTCAATTTAACTAAAAAATTAATATAAAAAAAAAAAAAAAATTAAAGTGACAAATAAGCATTAATCAATATAACAAAAAAAAAATATGCATATACATCAATAATTATAAAAAATATTCTTTAAACTTGCATGCATTTAATTGTTCATCTAGTAGTTTTATAAAAAAAATAGCAAACTTATTAGAAAAATATTAATTATATATATTTATATAAAAATATAATAAAAACATAAGGGAAAATTTATTTAAGAAAAAGCATTCAAGCTCAAAAACACAATTTAATAAAAATATATAAAAAAAATATTTGTAAATTTAACAAAGCAATATTTAGGGAAATTTTTTTTAAAAAAAAACTCATACATGCATATATAAATTATTAAAATAAAATTAAATATAGGAAAGTTAAGAAACTTATACAAAATTGCAAATAAAAAAGGCAAGATAATAATAATTAATAAAGTTTTAAATAAATTAAAAAAAAAAAAAAATTAGAGAAACAAAATTCAACGCACTTAGTTTCAAAGAAATTTTATTTTTTGCTTAAATTTTTTTTAGCAAATTTTATTTAGTATTTAATATTATTTTTTTTTTTAAATAAATAATTATTTGTATAAAATATTAAAATAATTATTATATATATAAAATAAAAATTCGTATATATATAAAAAAAGAACAAAACGATCCTAAAGTCAATTTCAAGTTAAACTTACAACAAATGTAGTTGTTAAAATAATTAATACAACCAAAAATATATATATAAAAAAAAAATTAATTAAATTAAACTAAGAAGTATATACAAAATTATATTAAACCAAAAGTAGTAAGCAGAATATATTTAGAAAAATTTTGTTAAATTTATTACACATAGATTAAAAAAAAACCTTAAAAAAATCTATTAAAAATAAGTTGGAGAGCAAAATTAAAAAAAAAAAACAAGTTTAAAATCTACTAAGTATTCCTTAACATTTTTTTTTATAAGATATAAGAAATTAAGAAGACGTTGTTTTAAAAATAATAAATTTAAAACTTAAAAAACCTACTTTATTTTGCATTCAAAATCCTTAAAATTGTTTTAAAATAATTTTCTCCTAATTAACAAAATTAAACTCTTAATTAACACATATTTAAAAGGGCAAATTTTTTTAATTAAAATAAATAAAATTCTTTAAGTATTAAAATCCTTTAAAAAATTTTAAAATAAAAAAATACTAGTAAAACTTCTGGCAACACTGATTATTAGACAATTCTCTCACTGCAAAAGGTAAACAAAATTAAACACCTTTTTCTCATACAAAATTTATTTAAACAAAAACATTTCTATTTTCTTTGAAACTTTCTTTCGCCACTGCACATGTAAAGTCTAATTTTCTGTCCTGTTGTTGTTGTGTGTCAAACTGAACATGCAACGAAATACAACTACAAAGGTAAAAACGACAAACGAAGAACAAAGCAAATTTGCAAGTACATGAAAGTCTGTACTAGATACTTTTTCCCCTTTTCTCCAACAAACTCAAGGCTTTCCTTGTACAAAAGTGGTCTTAAGGTGGTTTTACATGGTATACATATGTATTTTACAGAGTGCTTGTCAAACTTCCCACTGCAAAAGGCATTCCTGCCGTATAAAAGGTCAAAAAACAAATTGCTTCTGTAAATGTCAGCCTGCAGTTACTGTGTACATTAGATCGTGTTCTATTAAGAACTGACAAGTCACCTGATATCCGCGAGACATTTGTTTTTGACTCGGCCACTAATATACAACTGTTGAGTTTAAGATTCACATAAATTTAAGTTTAGTTTAACTAAGACAGCGTTTAAGCACTCACTGATTTATTAGCCATAAGAATCAAATTTTGAAGGCATATTTTTGATTATACAGAGGTGTTCTAGAAATCAAAAACGCAAAACGCAAGAATTTTAAAGTTGTTTGTAATACACTCTTAATCCAATTTTTTAAAATTTTCTTATAGAATTCTCTTTAATAGAAAAATATTTGTACTGTATTCTATTTGTATTTCTTTTACTGCAAAAATCTTATTTAAAAACATTGCGTTTTGCGTTTTCGATTTCCAGAACACCCCAGATAAACCCTAAATTGTATAATAGTTGCGGGTTCGATTCCCGCCAGAGACTCTGGTCTCCTGCAGACAAGCAAAAAGCTTCGCGGGATTTAGTGTAGGAATAATAAAAAAAAAAAAAAAAAAAAAAAGTGATCTTAATAAAAAAATTTGTATAAAAGTTTATATAACAGTTCACAAAATTATCTATAACTGTGCATAAAATTTTAGAAGATATTTTTTCTTTAAAATGGCATAACTTAAGATAAATATCTTTTGCAAAAATTTTGCGAGGCATTCGACAAAACTTGGTATAAGAGTTTTCTTAAAAGGTTTTTACCATTTTATAAACAACTAAATACTCTTTAGAAAATTTGCCCTGAAAATATATAATTTGGTTTTATTTTAATGTTATCGCGTAATTTTTTTTATATAAAATTCGTTTTTTAAGAGACGTCAATTTACTTTAAAAAAAATAATTAAACATTAAAAAATAAATACGAAAAAGTATGTATTAAAAAAAAATAAACAAAAGTAAAATGGTATAATAAATATTGTAATTGTAAAATGAGTCCAAATAAAGCCACCGCCTTTATAACTATATTTGTAAACTAATTTCTTATATGAAAAAAACCACAACAAAAATATTTAAAAATGATTTCTTAAAAATATTGTATCAAACAAAAATATAGGAAAAAGAAAAAAAAATAAAGAATATTACAACCAGCGTTGCCAAATGTGCAGATTTATCTGCATTTTGCAGTTTTTCTAAGCATTACGCAGGTTTGAAGTTTTTTGTTTAAAAAACAAGTTTTTTTGAAAGTTGTGCAGATTTTGCAGTTTTAATATAATTTTTTTTTTAACTTCTAAATTTTCCCCTTTTTAGTTAATAATACTGTGGCACGGTTTACTCATACTTTTTTAATACGACAGTGTAATAATCACATACCTACTTTTTTTGCATCACTAATCACATAGCAAAAGGGGATTCACACATATTAAGGTCTTGTCTAGTTGATATGTACATATGTACAACTTCTGTGGATTTTACATTTATTTTGTTAATGTAATAATATTTATTCGCCGTGTTGCTATAGATTGTATGAGTATTTGATTTTTATTACAAAGTAAACTTGCTTTTATTTTACTTCTGCATATTAACCATCTCATAAAATAAATGAATAAATTCTTAATAAGAAATGGTAAAATAAATATTGTAATTTTTATGTGTACATTATATTTTATATTAAATAACAAACTTTGAATATATATATACATACATGATCGGTGTACAGAAAATACAATTTTGCCGACAGATGTCATAAATATTGCAGAATCCCCACCTCGCTCAAGCAGAAGCCGAAAACGGAAATTTAGTGGTTACAACAAGTCGTGGGAGGAGCAACCAATGTTTAAATCTTGGATAAGGAGGAGCGATAACAATTTGGCGTACTGTAAGGTTTGTTGCTGTGAACTAAAAGCATTAGCTGGCGTGTCAGATTTAAGGGCTCATGCTTTGACATCTAAGCATGTAGAAAAATCAACAGCTATACAAATTCAAAAAAGTTCTAATATTTCAATTAGTGACGTAACCAAGTATTGTGATAAAGTATCAAATATCGAAATACATTTAGCAGCGTTCTGTGCCGAACATAATGTTCCATTTTCAGCAATGGATCATTTGGTTCCTTTACTCCAAAGCACTATTGAGGATACATCACTTCTAAAAAAGACGACATGTGCTAGAACAAAAACAACATCTATAGTAAAAAACGTTATAGGCGAGTCTCATCAAGAAGAACTGTGTAATATACTACGATCAAGAATGTTTTCTTTGTGTGTAGACGAATCAACGGACATATCAACTACTAAGTTGTTATCGCTTGTCGTTAGAGTTGAATTCAAAGAAAACATAAGTGATATTTTTTTTGACTTGGTTAAAGTTCATGATTGTACCGCCAATGGGATTTATGAAGAAATTGTAAACATTTTCAACAATAATAATATAAGTTATAAAACAAACTTAATAGGCTTCGCTGCGGACGGTGCCAATGTAATGACCGGCGGTAACCATTCTGTTGCTATACTGCTCAAAGAAGATTGCCCACATTTAATTATATTTAAATGTATTTGCTACTGTTTCGCTCTTTGTGCTAATGCAGCTTGTAATTATTTACCGAAATATATTGAAGGTGGTGCGAGGGATATATACAATTTTATTCAAAATAGCCCAAAAAGAGTAAATTTATTTGCAGAATTACAAATTTTACTAGATTATACTCCTAGAAAAATGTTGCACCCTTCTCAAACGCGTTGGCTATCGCTCGAAGCTACAGTAAATCAGCTTTTGGGAAGATTAGATGTATTAAAGCTATTTTTTTTACACGAAGACGTAGAAAAATTTGATTCCACACAAAGAATAATCAATTATTTACATGATCCAGAATTTGAGTTATACTTGCTGTTCTTAAAATTTATATTAAATGATATTAACAAACTGAACTGTCTATTTCAAAACGAAGGCCCGCAGATACATTTACTAAATGGTGCCATAAAACGTTTATACACAAAAATTTTTGAATATATAGTAAAGGATGAATATATATGTTTTCAGAAATTTAAAAAGATTGATATTAACAATTCCGCTTGTCTAAAAGATCCAAAAGATATTTATTTAGGTGCAGAAGTTTCATTAGCTTTAACTACAACGCATAAATTATCTGAGGATAGCGAAAAGGACTTGAAAAATAATTGCTTAAAATTTTACATTGAGCTTTGCAATTCCCTATTAAAAAAGTTTGATTTTGATAATGATTTTTTAAAATGTGTTGAGATCTTAGCACCTGCTAACGTTGTGAACAAAAAAAAATAAGAGCATTTTTTAATTATGTCGTTTTGTTCCAAACGTAGTAAAAATCAACTGCATTCAAGAAACAGATGATGAGTGGCGTGAATTACAGCACATTAATTTTGAAGAATTGGGCTTATTGAAAGAAGAAAATATTGAAAAGTTTTGGATACCCGTATTTAAAACAAAACATGGCAACGGAACTGAAGCCTTTCCTCATTTAAAAAAACTAATATATGCAATTTTGTCGGTACCTGTAGCAACTGCAAATGTAGAAAGAATTTTTTCGCAAATTAATATAAATAAAAATAAAACTCGGAACAGACTAGAAGTACCATCACTATGTGTCATCTTAAGAAGTAAGGATTTTCTTAAAAAAAATGACAGTAATTGCAGCAATTTTGTGCAATCAAAGGAAATGGCAAAAATAATGTCCAAAGAAATGTACAAATCTCATTAAATACAATAATGCACTTGTTTTTAAAAAGGGTTTTTCCAACTTTTTTTAGTATTTAAATACCTTTAGTTGTTTTTCTTTTTAACAATGGAAATTCACTAAAAACATCAAGAAATTTTTTTTGGTTATTTGTCGTGAAGTCTATTTTTATTTTTTTTTTTTTTTTTATTTTTTGTCACATGTATGTATTTAATTTGTTATCTTTTAAAGTTTTAATAAAAAAATATTTTTGTGGTCTTATGCGCAGTTTTTTCAAGTGAAAATCAGTTTTTTTTTTCTAAATTTGCAGTTTTTTAAAAAAATATTATGGCAACGCTGATTACAACACTTAAAACAGCTTAAAACTTAATTACTCTGTCTCTCTCTCTCTCTCACACACACACCTTCAAACTTACTAGCCAACACTTATACAAACATACTCAAACTTTTACCAACACAAATAAAAACTCTTGTATGGAATTTTAAAAAAAGAAGAGAAAACGATATTTTACAAATAAAAAGCAAAAAAAAAACCTACAATATAAATAATCCTTCTAATCTAACGCTGACTGCAATATACCACCACGAAAAAGTAAATTTAGTAAACATTTAAAAATATTAAATAAATAAAAATTAAATAACTTTTTAAAAAATATATTTAAAAATAAAGCAATTTATTAAAAAAAAAAAACTAAAACTTTAACTGAAAAAACAAACGAGCAAAACTGCAACCAAATCTATTTTAAATAAAATTGAACAAAACAAAAAGTATTGCATACAAAAAAGGGATATGATTTTTTATAACAGTTTGTTAGAAATCAACAAAAATTATTTAATTGAAGAATAATAGTTTATAAAAATTCTAAAAAATACTTAAAAATAATAACAACATTTACAATAATATTTAAAAATGGCAAAAAAAAATATGAAATTGTTATAAAATTTTTGCAATTATCTCTCTATCTAGAGATATATTTTTAATGTTTCCTTTTTTACTAGGAGAACATTTTCGATGTTTTCCCTCTAAAAAGTGCAATTTTTTTTTTACATATAAAAGAGAACTTTTAATATATTTTCTCATTTTTCATTTATTTTTATTTTATTTATTTATCTCTTTTCGATGTTCCATACACAAGACTTAGGTCTTATATTGCAGTATGGAACTGCAATATACCAACGTCGCAAAAAAAACTTCCCTGCATAGCCGGCCTTTGGCCGGGCGCAAGGATTTTCTCCCCTATGGTATAAAAAAATACCGGCTTCGCTAACTAAAGATTCTCTTACAATTAATCAAAAATTAAATAAAAAATAATTTTCTTTACAGAAAAAACATTAAATGATGTTTTTGCTCAAAACTATTAGCATTCATAAGAAAAGTAAGAAAATAAACTAAAGCCAAGAAATATTTAACACCTATTTTTCATGTCGAAAATCCTGCTTAAGAGCTTAAGTCTGGTAAACTCCAATAAAATCAGACTTTCTGAAAGAAAAGTTTCATAATGTGAACCCAGACTAAAGAGAGTGGTCGTAAAATGCCTGTAATAAAGCAGTACTAACTGACTCTTCAAAATATCCATCGTAAGGCATGAAAATTACTGCCAACTATATTAAAAACATTTGTAAATTTGAACAAAATTTGTCATATGAAAAATCGTCAAATTTTGGGCATAAATCGTCCTATCGTCAATAGACCATTTTTGTACCTAAAATCGTCAAAATGACGATAAATCGTCAAATCTGGCAGCTATGATTTTGATATGTTTTCATGCTCTAAAGAGAAAATTTAAAAATTTTTTTTTACCTATAGAAAAAATTCTGTATTTTTCTCTCCACATAGAGAAAATTTTTCATGTATTGTATTCTTTATATAAAAAACTAACTGCCTATTTCACTAAATGCGAAAGAGCTCATTCTTTCGCACAACTAGATTTAAAAGAAAAACAAATTCTCAGAATGTTGTTTTTGTTTAAAATGTATTTGTGCGAAAGAAAGGATTCCTTCGACATCGTGAAATTTACAATTATTTTCACTTGGTAGGGAAAACGTTTGATCTTTTTACTATAAAGAGATAATTTTCGATGTTTGTTCTATAGAGATAAAGAAAATTTCGATGTTATTTTCAATAAGGTAAATTTTTCGTTATTTTTGCTTTGTTAAGAAGTTCGTGTTGTGAAAAATGAGATTTCTGATCCCTTTTTTAGGTAAACAAAGTTTTCGATTTTTTCCATGAAGTGAAATTGGGTATATTTTTAGAGAAAACTTTGTATTTTTTTAAGGAATGGAAATAATTTTCAATGTATAAAGAACATTTTTATAAATTTTGCATCTTGCAAAGAAAAAGTTTTTTTTATATTTTTGTACACTTAGGGAAAAGTTTACAAAACTTTTTAAGATTATATTTTCTTTGTAGAGAACATTTTTTCAACATTATCTCTATAAGGAGAATACTTTTCATTGTGTTTTCCATATCCAGAAAATTTTCGGTTTTTTTTTTAAATTGATTTGTTTTTATTTTCTTTCACACAGAGAAAAACATTCGATGTTTTTAATATTTCTTTTTATAGAAATACAAAAAATCAATGATTTCTCTATCAAAAGTTTAAAATCGTGTTGCTACTTAATTATTTACAAACAAAAAAATGCCATAGCTTAAGGCTTAATTTAAATTTAATATTGTGGCCTACTTTTAGGGCTTTAAAAAATTTAATATTAATTTTAAAATTTTTTTTTTTTTTTTGTTAAATTTTACTCAAACTGTTATAAAAATGTTTAATAAAACCCGTTTTAACTATTATATTTTTTATACTTTAAGCCACAAAAACACAAAACAATTTTCGATGTTTTTTCTCTTTTTTTATAATTAAAACTTTTAAAATACCATCCCTTCCCAAAAAAAAACTGCTTTATGTGTCAAATTAGTGATATTTATTAATAAAAAAAAATAAAAAAAATTTAAAAATAAATTTATTATTATTATTGAAAAATTATTAATAATAAAGTTTAAATATTAGTAAAGAAACCATTTTTAAATGTTAACAAAGAAAAAATGAATTATAATAACAAAGAAATTAAATAATAAATGATGTTTTTAATAAAATAATAAACCATATTTTTTAAATTATTTTTTAAAATTGGATTGAAAACATTTTATTAATTTACTTTTTAAGTTTGACAAAAAATTTATTATAAAAACTATTGCTTTAGTTTTGAATATTTTAAGCTCAAATGAAAAATATTAGTCGAAGAATTAATTAAATTCCCTTCGTGAATTTTATTGTTTTCAAAGTTAAAACTACAAACAAAGATAACACGGTGTTACAGAAAAGAATGAAACAGAAATAATACCTGGGATGCAATAATTTTTTCCTGGTAGGTCTTGTCAAGAATGATAGAAATAAAGATTACGACATCAGGCAGGCATAAAATTATTTTACTGCGCATGTGGTAACTCTGACGTCACACAACCTGTGCTCTCATTGACTAAAAATTTTTAGCTCTCAGACTGATATATTTATGTGTAAACATAACAGTGGGACAGTTTATAATTTTTCTATTTAAATTATTTAAAATTAAAAAAAAATTTTTTTTAAATTTATTTGTTCATAGTTTTATTTATTACATAAATATATACATACATAATGTACATTAGCTCTATCTTTACTTCATAAATTAAAGCAGACGAAAAAGGGAAAATACTTTTATATCAAGAATTTTAGTTTCTAATTTTATTTAGTTTCCTCTTTGGCTTGTTGAAATTTTATGCAATCTCGGCATTTAGTAACCTCATTCGAAAATACTTCCTACATCTAAAAAAAAGTTTTATCATGTCTTAACTTTCTTCAATTTCCTTCCAACAAATGATTTTGCAAATATTTTGCTTTTAAGCAACAATTTTTCCCAATTATTTGTAAGAAAATAGCATTACATGATCTCAACGTTTCCATTAATGCACTTGATGGCTTACTTAACCCATGAATAATTTAGGTTATCTATTATTTTGGTGCACGACGATTGCTAAATCTTATTCAAAATAATTTAGTAATGAACTGCAAAAATATAATTTTAGTTAACTTTCCCATTTAAAATTTTAAGTTTCTTTCAAAATGTATGTATGAAATGTATAGCACACATTTTTTCTTTATTCAAGCTAAGTGATTTATTTCACTCGCTTGCAAAACATTAGCCATAGCTTAGTTTGGGCTGCATCTTTTGGAAAATTGTAAGATGATACAGCTATAGTCAAAAATATTAACACATTATTAAAAACACGCTAAGCGTTATTTTTTACACAATTTCTCACTTTTTTGCCCACTGCACACTTCAAATTTTTACTCTTTTTTTACTCTCTTTAATTTTTAAAATTTTAATTTTTTTCTATACAACTTGAAACACACGAGTTTTAACGTTTTTAATATTAATTTATTAATTTAATAATATTTTTAATATATTATATTTATTAAAATTTATAGTTTGTTTGACAATTAATATAAAATTTTTTTGAAAACTCTCTGAGTAAATTTATTGAAGGGTAGCCAACTTTCACGCAATACATACATTTTTTTCGAGAAATGACTACGTCATCACATGCGCAAGGCGTAATCTTTATTTCTATCATTCTTGTGTCTTGTCGAGCACAACAAGACTCTGTCCTTGACATTAGCGAAACACCTCCAAAATCTCGAGTTACGGGTAAAACCCCGGTTTTATGTACCTTTTGCACTTATATGCCATTAACTTTGTTGAATATCAACCGATTTTAAATTTCCCAGCGTATTTAGAAAGAAGAAACTGAGGCCTTTCGAAGATGTGAACATGCTATTTAAGTTATATTGAGGTAACTATGCGTATTTCTCCAGCAAACTCCATTTTTTTTTAAATATCTCTGTTTTTGAACTTTGGAGATGATTTTGCACATTTTTTTATTTAGGACCCATATTACTTATGAATTTATTATAAAAGTATTTATATTTATGAGTGAAATGCTATTTTGTTTTAAAATATCCGTTTAAAACTGAACGAGTTATTAAACTTTTAATAAAAATAATAATCGTTACCAGAATAAAATATTGCTTTAGAAAGGGGTGTTTTTAAGAGGCATAGATTTTTTGTTAAATATGGCATATGACCTCCATAACTGAGTCTTATGAACGCCATTCTGTCGGTATGATTTTGCACTACTTTTTCTAGCATACCCGATATTATTTCGCCAAAAGTGCTTCGAATGTTGGCTTCTAAATGATCAATCGTCGCTGATATATCAGCATAGATAAGAGATTGTTCGTACCCTCACAAAAAGTAGTCCAAATGTGAAAAGTCACACGAACGAGGTGGCCAATTCACAGGTCCATTGCTTGAGATAATTCGGTCACCAAACGTTTAGTACAACAAATTGATGGTGCCACGCGCTACGCTGTATGGCATTTACGTCGTCTTGTTGGAACCATTTCTCCTCCAAATGTTTTGTAATGACATAAGGAATAAAAAAATGACAAATCATTTGTACCGGTTTTGGAATTAAAAATGGGACGATGAGGCCTAAGCAAGGATTTTTTATGAATGTAATCTCAAGGCCCAGTAAAAAAAATTTGTGTTTTTTGAAGCGCGTATGAGAAAAAGCGTCTAATCGAGCGCTTCAATAAGAGAGCTCTTACACAGCAGTAAATAATAACGAAAAAAATGTACAAAAAAGCTGCTTTTTTAGTGCTGACAACGAAGAAGGGTTCAAAGCGAAAAAAAATAAAAATATATTTTTGTTTACGAAAATGCTTAAAAAGTCACTTAAACCAGTAAAATCAAAACATTTATGAATACGTTAATATAGTAAGCCCTTAAAAAAGCACTTTAGGAGTGCTTTATTTGCATTTTTTGTTATGTTAAAAGGAGCGCTTATTGTCAGCAGAAAATAGTCCTCCAAACCGGGAACACTTCATACAAAAATCAGGCATCCCATCAGCATGTTTGAAGCGATTTGAGGTATGAATTCATACATAAAACCTACTCCTTTTGGAGCAAATTTTTTACTGGGGAGCCTTAAGGGGATTGCACTCTCTCCAAAAACGACAATTCTGCTTGTTTACATAACCGTTAAGCCAGAAATGATCCTCATCGCTGAACAGGGATTTAACGGCAAAAATCTGGTTCAGCCCATTCTTAGCCCATTTACCGAAAAAAGACGCAATTGATTGTCCGCTAGCTAATTCAAGGAACTAGTTCTACAGTTAAAAAAGCTTTTAATAAAATGAAACGAAAGATTAAATTCTATAATTATTCTTAGAATGAATTATTTTAAAGTAATACTTTTATAATTCCAGAAATTAAAGTTTTTACTAAAGATTAATAAGAGAATCAATTCTGTAATAGTTGTAGGAAATAAATGTTATAATTTCATGGAATAAGTTCTTTAAAATGTTGTCTTTTATCTCTAAACTAAAACCAAAACTGTTTTCATGACTTCTAGAAACAGGGACAAAACTACTCCAAATTTTCTTACGAGCAAATTTTAAATTAAAATTTTGTTTTTTATTTTTATTTAAATTTTTATTAATTTTTATTAATGTTTTATTAATGATTTAAAAGTTAAAAGATATTAAATTGTTTAAAAAAAAATCGTTCTTTTAATAGATTTTTTATAAAAATTTTATTTTTTAATAAACAAAAATCTGGAAAATTTACAAACTTTTTTCAAAATTTTAATTAGTTGCTTTAAAAACCTAAAAAAACTCAAATTCTCTTTTAACCCTTAATAAATTTAAAAAAAAAACTAAATTGAAAAAAAAAATTTTAAATAAATAAAAAATCATTTGTTATTTGTAATCAAGGGAAAAGTTGAATTAAAAAAAATGAAACGTTTACATAAAAAATACATTGTTATTTAATTGCTACAAAGAATAAAAAAAATTTGTTATTTTAATTGAAAAAAAACCACACTTTAAATTAAAACACTTCGAAATGAAAAAATCTGTTTGAGTGGCAACAATTGTAATAAACAATTGTTTAACAAATAAAAAAAATTCATAGAAAACAATGAAAAATTACCGACAGAAATTAATGAAACATGAAAAAAAATTACAATAAAATAAAACCAAAAAATTTAATACACACAGTCTAATTTTAATTACAATTATTAAAAAAACAACAACAACCTTTTAAGAACTATTTAAAACAAATACAACAACAAACAAATAAAATTCATTATTAAAGATAAACAAAAAAAAATCTATAAAAAAAAACTCTTGTTATTTCTTGGCATTTAAAAGTAAGTACTTTAAGTTTCAGGTCTTTAGTCTAGTATCACACTATGAATACTTAGGGTCCAACTATAATATGCATAAGCTTCTCATAAGCTCAGACTTTATGAAAGAAAACGTTCACAGACTTCAGGCTTAACTATAATATGCATAAGCTCAGACTTTATGATAGAAAACTTTCACAGTGTGAACCAAGACTTAAGGTCCAACTACAATTTGCATGAGCTTCCCATAATGAAAGAAAACATTCACAGACTTAAGGCCCAACTATAATATTCATAAGCTTGCTTAAACTTCTCATAAGCTCAGATTTTACGATAGAAAACTTTCACAGTGTGAACCAAGACTTAAGGCCCAACTTTAATATGCATAAGCTGAAAGAAAATGTTCTCATTGTGAGCCAGGACTTAAGGCCCAACTATAATATACATAAGCGTTATGACACTTTGCAGAGTGTCATAATGTCCACACCTTAAGAAATGAACAAATTCGATAGCATAGCTGACCTTCGGCCGGGTGCAAGGATTTTCTTCTCTATAGTATAACAAATACCTGCTTCTACGCAGAGACGGTTTAGTTAGCGAAATCGCCTTTCGTTCAGGGACAAGGCCGATTTCAGAAGCTTTACTCAGCGAAGTCGGTACTCGTTATTCTATAAAGAAGAAAATCCTTGCGCCCGGCCGAAGTCCTGCTGTTCAGAGAAACTTCAGTTAGCGAAGCCGGTATTTGTTATGTCATAGAGGAGAAAATCCTTGCGTCCAAAAACGTTTTCGTTATATATTTAATATATGTATATGTAGCTCTTTTATTTTATTTAACTTCTTTTGTAATTATGGACCTTATGACACTTTTGAAAATGTCATAATGTTGATTTACAAAGTGTCTTAATGCCCACGAACATTATGACAGTTTCAAAAGTGTCATAACGTCCCTAAGGCCATGGACACTAGCTAAATTTATTTTTGTCGTTTGCGTGAGAGACCAATTTACTCTTAACACTCTTAAATGCGCAGCCAAGTACCCGGGTACCTGTACGTATATGGGAATGCGGTCACTATAGGTAAATTGTTTGAAGTTGTTAGTAGCTCTGCATAAATTAATGATAGTATGCCCATAAAAAATATAAATGTGAAGAATTAAGAACAATGAAAATAATTTAAATTCATGGTAAAATTAATTAATTTTTTAAACAAAAAAAAAAAAAAAAACAATGTAAAAGATTATTAATTTTTAATATTAATAAGATTTTTATTTAAAAACAAAGTATTTTCAACTTTTGCGCAGACCTGGAGTAAAATTCGTTTCTCAGATGTGAATGAACTTATTTGACAACTTAAGTATTTCTGCGCCATGGTCTCACACTTGTTATTCATTCTTCTCCAAATTTTCTTTTAAGATTTTCACAAACGCTCCAAAGGTCAGTTCTTGTAGACTGATCAGAACTTTTACTAGGTGTAGGGGTGACCGTGTCTTCAACACTTTCTTAATGTAGAGTCATATTGAGTAGCTCAATAAGACGTTTTTTCGATCTTTTGTCTTTGAAATTGTCTAGCTTTGTATCGAAGGTAGAGAATTGTAGATAAACAATAGATTTCATTATTCTCTAAACACGCAAATCTTTCATTTAGATCTAATGCTACGTAAATCGCCCGTTTTTGGGAGTTTGAACTATTCTGCATCTCAGTTTATTCATTTATCGTATTTTCTACACTCACAATATTCTGTACGTAAAATTAACTGAAATTGTTATATAAAATAAATGAATATTCAGTTAAAAACCGGTCCACTTATTTTTCATTTATTTTTAACAAAAAGTTCATTTAATTTTTACTGTCAAAAATTCAACTGCGAATTCCGTAAAAACAAATGAATTTTTAGTTATTTTATATAATTCAACTATCAAAAAAATAACCGAATTTTCAAATAAAAACTATAAAAAAAGTATCGGCGTATCGACAGTTAACTATCGACGATACCGATATATCGGCAAACGTGCAGTATCGCTGATCGGTATTCGTTACTTCCCTATTATAAATATAAAGGCAATTAAAAAAAAGAGTTAAATTATTTAAATTAAGCAAAGAAATATTTACCATCCAACTTTTTCAGCACCCTCTATTACTATACACGCCTAATTTTTTTTCCCATACCAAAACTATTTCTTATACTTTGTAACACTTTGTTAATTTTTATAAATTATTATAACTGCTTTAAGCTTAAGCATATAAATAGTTTTAAACGTCATAAAAATATGTGTTGTTAAAAATGTCATGTCATATCATAAACTGTTTTGCGTGCTTAACAATAATTTAAAACAATGTTATAAAGCTTTTTTTGCGTACTTTTTTATCTTAATAGTTAGAGCCTTTTGTTACAAATTTATTAGTAAATTTTAAATTTCAATTAACTTTAAATTTGTAGTACAAATTAGTCTGTCATAATTTTTTAAGACTAGAAATCACAGTGTCAAATTTCGTGAAGATCGATCCATAATTGACCATAGGTTCCATGTAAGGCCCACTCCTTAAATATTCTAAAGGCAGGTGGGGGGTATTAAGGATTCGGCACAGCTGAATAAAGCACTCTCAATTATTTGTTAAATATTGAAATATGTGCCCTATCAGAAGACTACCGGTAATTTTACTTATTAGATGACCGGTAGTGCTAACCGATATGTTGGTTATAGTTTCTATTAGTTTATTAAGAGCAAAATGAAAAAGTGACCGAAACCTTGTGCACATGTGGTTTTGCCTCCCTCTCTAACTCATTAATTCAATGTAAAATTGTTGCAAGTGTGTTAGTAAAAAAATGTTTATTTTTTTGTTTTGGGTATTCATTTCTTGTAGGGTGTTTTTTGATTCTAACACGGCGCTTACATTTGCCAGTATGTACTTACAGCGGGAAAACTTAGCAGGCCTTCTAACTTTAGGCCTTATTAAAATCCTGCTAAAGAATGTCTCATAAAAGGCACCGGCTGTTTCGTATAAAATATCAGATACTCATTCCACATTCCCTTCTATGGAAAGGGAGAAGAGAAGAAGTCACATTTTTTGTTTTGTTTTTTTGGCAAAGCAAAAGATTTTTTTTTATCCAGTTGCCATTCTTATGCCGTTAGCCAAAGAAGCGAGAGCGGAAGGCCTTCCCCGCAATGACAACGTGTGTAAATAAGATATGAGTATTTAATGGAGCGAACAGGCCTTGTACATACAAAAGAAGGAGTACAGAGGCCTTCTAGAAGGCATCCGTACTCCTTCTTTTTCCCGCTGGGCTGGCAAGACAGTAGCACTACTTGCAACCTTTTTCTCTTATACGTGCAGACTTATTTAATTGTATACTGTCTTGCAAATATTGAAGACAGTAAAATAAGACAGTGATTTGACATTTGCTGGCAGTAATTCGAAATTCTGTTCGCATAAGAAAACGTCATGAAGACAGTTAGTAGTGTTTTTGACAACTAATATGTATTTTCTTACTGTCTTGCCAATACTGTCAAATCTAAACGCTGTGTAATAAAAAAAAATTTCGTGGTGATCAGTTTAGATCAATTGACACATAAAACAAGTGATTATTTTGAGGTTTCGAAAGGTCAGATTTAATGAAAAATTTCTATTTTCTTCAGTACTTGTGTTATAAGCAGGGAAACCGTAAATATGTTATATGTTTGTTCATGTGCGAGCATCGAGGCAAAACCCATGTATTTATCCGATTGAGAGTACTTTGTAAATTTTGGTAACGATTTTTTTTGCATATTTTTTTCCTTTGTAGCATTTTTTGTGCATATAAAGGGTGTTTTTTTATAAAGGTATAGAAGTTTGAAATGGAATAAAACAAAGAAACATTTTTTAAACTGACATGAAATTTTCTTTATTCGAATGGTTATCTTCTGGCATTATAATTTAAATATGATTTCTGGCATATGACCGCTATGGCTGGGCACATTTTGCAACATTTGTGCCCGTATATCGGCAATAACGCGATGAATATTGTCCTTCAAGTGGTCAATCGTTACGGGCGTATCGGCGTAGACTAGCGACTTCACATATCCCCACAGAAAATAGTCGTTTGTTAAGTCGCACGATCTTGGAGGCCAATTCGCTGGTCCGTAACGTAAAACTATGCGGTTACCAAAAGTTTCCTTCAATAAATCAATTGTGGCACGAGCTGTGTGAAATGTTACGCCGTCTTGTTGAATCTATAGCTCCTGCGCATCATGGCTGTTCAATTGATGAACGAACAAGTCAGTAATCATGGCTCTATAGCGGTCACCATTGACTGTAACGTTCTGACCAGCATCGTTTTTAAAGAAGTACGAACCAATGCATTCACCAGCCTATAAAACACACCCAACAGTCAGTTTGTCTGGATGTAGCGGTGTCGCATCAAACACTTGACGATTATCGTCACTCCAAATACGACAGTTTCGTTTATTGGCGTATAGATTCAAACAAAAGTGAGCTTCATCGTTAAACCAAATTCGCTTATTTCGTATTTCGAACAGAACCATGATTTTCAAAATAAATTTGCACAATTTGGAAGCGTTGTTCAGGCGTTAGTCTATTCATGTTGAAATGCCAAATGAAACTTAACATAAGGCGCTTGACAGCTGACAAAATGGCCGCCAGTTAAAAAAGTGTTGCCAACTTAAAGTTAGAGGTACACTATTAAAAACACCCTTTATTTAGTCAAAAACAATTTTTTTTAATTTTATAGTGCATATTCCACCATTTTAAGACATATTTTGATACTTGTTAAGTTTTTTAATGTACAAAAAACTGTTATATTAATCTGCACCTCATAAAACAATTTTATTTTGATTGGTCCATTACTGCCAATGGGCCCCAAAGAGGAATACTCGAAATTTATTCTGTAAATACTGTGGCGTAGGCTCGCCCGACTGAATTTTTTTACTTTTTTATTAGTATATTTTATTAATATATTATAAAATTATTTTTGAGTGCTTATTTCCGGTTTCCCTGGTTAAAAAGTCATTTATTTTTAGACTAATTTTGTTAATTTCTTTGGGAAAGCATACAGAAAAAAAAAATTTTATAAATTAGATTTTTTTATTGTTGATTGTTCGTTCATAATCCAAATCTATTGTATTGCCCCCTCATCAATTTCGATTTAAAATAATTACTGCAGTTAGTTGAATACAAACCCCCATACCCATAAAAAATATTTTTGATTAATAAACGGTTTATTAAACAAATTTTCATAGAAAACTCGTTCCATAACCTGCTATGAACCTAAAATATTTTTTATGAATATGGGGGAAAATATTTACAATTACATATTCTTTTTGACATTTTCCTTTGAAAAAATTCTCCTTTTACCAAGTTTATGGTTCTAAAAAATATTAATTAAGACATCCAAAATATCTAAGCATTGTATATATATATATTTATATATATATTGTATATATTGTATACATATATATGCATACATCTAGATGTAGTATGTTCCTCTCACTCCCACTGGAGCATAGCGCGCCATAATCATTGTATAGGTTCGTTTAAGTAGTTGCCATGTCTAAACGAAATCTACGCCTGCTAGTAAATTTTTAAATAATTTTAATAAATCTCCTGCATGAAATGAAATATTTACATTTTTATTATTTACTATACAGGAGGGTTGTGAGAAAAGTTATAAATGGAGAAAATTTGCATGACGATTTCCTAGAGGTGCATTTTTTCTATGTAAATTTTTAATGTAGAGAATAATGCAGCATGAAACTTGGGAATATTGCTAGCAGGTGGCAAATTATGGCAGTCGAGATCGAATACTTTTCCGATTTAAAATGATGTCACAGATGTTACACTATTTGCCTGCCAAATTTCAAGAAAATCGGTTGATAAGTTAAGTAGATGTAGGGAGGGAGAGCTTCTACCCCTTGTTGCCCTCCTAAGTAATACAAATTATGGGCTATAGCTCATTTCAGATGTTACACTTATTGCCCTCTAAATTTCAAGATAAAATAAGAAGATATAGGGAGAGATTTTACCTGTTTTACGCCCTCTAGCGATATGAACTACACCTTACATATCTAACAAATACACATACAAAATTTCACAAAATTCGGTCATGCCGTTTTGGAGGAGTTTAATTACAAACACCGTGACACGAGAATTTTATATATGTATATAGATTTAAAAAGTATTCCAAAATTTAATAAATGTAAATATTCCTTTTAAACCAAATAATTTGTAAAATTGTATCACATCTATAGTATTTTAGAGCATTGTTTATATGCATCTGTTTTTAAAAAAATCATTACAATATACTTAAATGGTAACATTGAAAATCAAGCAACAAGCGATAACACAACAGTATTGTGCAGTGTTGCCATTCCATGTGAAATTATACATATTGTGTGTAATTCCTACTAGCATGTATGATCTGTGCGTGATTTTACTTTTAGTTCTATTTTTTCATTCATTTTTGACAGCCAAGTTTTTTCTTCAAACATTTTTTGAAGAAATAATGTTTAAAATAAACTCTCAAATGTGATTGTCATTTCCTTGGCATTTGTTATTTGCGCGAGGTAATAAAAAAGTGTGTATATTCTATAGATTTTGAAATTTAAGAACTTTTTTTTCCTTTAAGTTATATTTTTATTCGACCTTTCATCAATCTTTCATCAAAAAATAAATATTTATGCAATTTATATTAAGACTATGGGCAATACAGGCTCCCCACAAGGCAATAAATAATTTTCAATAAATAGAACAATTTACAGCCAATTTTAAGAATTTATGTTTAAGAATTTACATTTGTGTACTGCCCTTCCGCCTACGTTATTAATTAGAGACGTGCCGTTAAAAATGTGCATCCATTTCTTTTTCGCTTCAGAAATCGGTATGTTTTGCCTTTTTTTGTAAATATAACCATTTAATTGCAAACAAGGTATAACGAAAAGTCGATGAAGGGCGAATTCATTCTATTGAAGCAAAATTTAGCTTTTTGTGTGTGTAATATTGCTTCAAATGTGTAATTTGGGACACAGTCATGTGTAATTTCCGAATTCTCCATTGGCAACACTAGTCTTGTGTGAAAGCTTAAGCGAGACTGGTTTTATTGGTTTTATTCAAGATGACAATGCACGTATGTCTAAGATGAAAAAAAAGCAAAGCAGCGTGCAGAAGTTATGCCGATGTCTGGTTTAGAATCTAAGCTTTGGATCCACATGGTAGGCAATCACTTTAAGCTAGTTGGTCGATAATAACGAAAGATATTAACCTCTTTCTTCAATGTTAAAAAGGTGATCCTTAAAATGTAAAAAGTGATCCATCCAAAAAAATTGCGAATTAAGTGCTCGTTAGGTTGCAATGCTGACATATATTATTCTTCTCTTTAAAAGACACTTAATTTTGTTTCGAACTAAAGCAGCGGCAGTTTTATCCCTTATTCAGAGATTAAATATTAGCTAGACAATTATTAGTATTGTGGTTATTTCATTGAACTGTTAATGGTTTTTTTTTATCCCAAATTTTGATATTTTAATTAGGGTTAAGTTCATTGAATTTAATTTGCATTAAATTATTTTTATGAAGAAAGGAATTTTACAACATTAAATGAATTAAACTTTATTGCTAATTTTTAATTCTTGTCTGAGCTGGGAATTGAACCCAGGATTTCACGGACAGGTTGGCCAGACTAGTTTCGATTACAGCCACACAATCCTTTCAGCAGCTAGACAGATTAAGAATTTAGGTTTTTCTTTATCGAATCGAATGGTATGTCTAATCATCTCTTAGTGATCAAAGCACCGATTTCAAGACCATAACTAAGTTTCGAAATGATAAGAAACCCTTTTCAAAGTTTTTGAATTTTGACCAAAAAAAAGTAACATAGAAATTACTCTAATGCTAATCAGAACTGCTTCTCTAGCAACCCTCCTTGTTTTCCCAGGCAGTTAATTAAAAATTCTCAAAATATCATGACACTTTTGCATTATTTACCATCTAAAAATTAATAGTTGAAGTATCCACTTGAATATGATATAGAATACAAATAACTGGGCATGTTAACTTTCAGTTAACAAATCACCGCCAGTCGTTAGGCGTTTAACACTTAACAAATAACCCGCAATATGATTTCAAATACAACAACGGCTCTACTATGGTTAGCCTCATCAGTCAGTTTAATTCCCCAGGAAACCGAGACACAGCCTCAAATGGTCAACAATACTTTGGTTATTGAAGTGGTGAGCAGTATCCATCAATTATATGAATTTCAAAATTTTGTATTTTTTATATCGGAACGTTTGGCTAAGGATACAGATACTGCAACAATCTTCTTTGAGGATTTTTGGGATGCATTTCCCACAGCTCCGATGATATTGATCGTAAATAATCCAAGTAATATGTCTGGATTTCTAAGTACTTCTACATTGTGTTTGGTCCTGACTACAGAAGGAGAAGATCCTATAATGGAGTTGGCTGCATTGAGTATGAAGGGTGCCCGATATTTAAAAACCATCTTTCTATTATTTCCTTTTGCTAAAAGCGACAAGTTCTTTAATAGTTTTAGACAGTATACTTCATTTTATAACAAAATCCGTTTGTTATATGAGTGGGCTTGGAGAAAACAATTCCTGAATACCATATTAATAACAATAAGGAATAACATTTATATCTATGATCCCTATCCTACGCCGAATATTGTGAATAAGACTAATAACTGGAGAGCTGAAGATTTTTTCGAGGATTATAGCAAAAACTTTAAAGGCTATGAGATAAAAACTATAATTCGCCATGATTTGCCTAGAGTTTTTCGAATGAACCGACAGTCTTTGGGATCTATTAAACAGGAACTTAGTGGAACTTCGGGCAAAATGTTTAGGGCCTTCGTGGAAGCGATTAATGCCACCTTCAATGATACTGTTAAGGGTGCATTCGATCTGGAGGCAGTGGATATTAATGCCATTATACATTTGGTTCAGGAAAAAGATTTGGAAATTGGTGTTAATTCCTATACAGCCATGATAGTCTCTTTAGTGGGGTCCAGTTATCCCATAGGCATAAATGATTGGTGCCTTATGGTTCCATATCAAAACCGTTCTCCGGAGCACATGTACGTACAGAGAGGTTTTCGCGAATCCAGTTGGTTGCTTATATTCTTCAGTGTTGTCTTTGTTGCCTTAGGCATATGGATATGCACTCCTTCCTGGGAACGTGACTTAAGCCTAGCTTTTCTTCAGTCAATCTGTTCGCTTTTACTTATACCACCTCTGAAAATCCTTACTTTACCCTACGCACGTGTACGTTTTTTATTCATTTTACTCTTCACCATGGGATTTGCAATAACAAACATATACATGTCTAAGATGACAAGTTATTTGACTACGCCCACAGCCCAAAAACAAATCGATACTGTAGAAGATTTCATTGAAGCCAATTTGCCCATGATGATGATGGAATATGAGTACGAAAAATTAAAAAATTTAAATTATCCCCAAAAATTTTTGGATTTAATTGTTGTAGGGACCAAAACTGATTTGGATAACCATCGTGATCGATTCAATAGTTCTTTTGCCTATAGTATACAATCGGATCGTTGGTTATTTCTCAATAAACAACAGCACTATCTTAAGAAACCTCTCTTTCGGACGTCATCTGTTTGCATTGGACCCTACTATCATGTATTTCCCATACAACGTGACTCTCATTTGGCTAAGCCTTTGCAGAATTTTATTATGGCTGCCTCACAATTCGGCTTTACCACTCACTGGGAGTCAGAATCCTTCATAGATGCTCTATTTATGGGCTATGTTGATATGATACTGATTGACTTAAATCCGATTCCTTTGACACTAACATTTTTTCGTTCAATTTGGATCGTTTGGTGGTTGGGAATGACATTGGCTGGCTTTGCATTTATATTGGAAGTTAAGGGCGTAACGTTTAATGTGATTAAGGAAGCTGTAAATAAAGGAGCACTTTGGCTTAAGGTGAAGATAAGAGAAATGTAAGTCTATAATAATATAATAAAGGAAAAAAAAAATACAAATGTACATAATATATTATAATATTAAATAAATTTAAATTAAATTTGTAAAATATATTGCCGTTTTCAATAAGTTGGAGGAAAACTCAGATCTTGAAGATTTAGTTTTAAACATTAAAAACGGAAAAAAATTAGACTTTTTTTTATATGTTTGGAATAGACAATAGACAATATTTTGTATTTAAGAAAATGGTTATCATTCTTAGTCTAAATTTTCAAAGTAAGCTTTGGGGAGCTAAAGTCCCCGGATTTCAGTTTTAAATTCAGTAGTCAGTGTAGGCTAGTAGGTAGTCAGCTAGTCTCTCAGTGCAAGGGTTGCGAGTTCGATTTCAGCCAGATACTCTGGTCTCCTGCAGATAAGTGTGGGTTACCATGGGAACTAGGAGCAATTGGCCAAATTGGTTACATTGTGATTTGGCTGATGCTAAGGATTTCATTTTGTTTCAGCTTCTGTTTTGTGTGACATCTTCAAGTTCGATTTGGTGACGTCATGTGTGAGATAATCTACCTCTTCTTTGGCTACATGATGGGTTCCATTCTATAGCATTTGTTATGATATTGCCATTGGGTTTACGCAAAGTATGCCCTATTCATCGCCATTTTCTTCCTAATAGTTCCGCATTTACGCACTTTTGACCGATTTCGTTCCTTAATCTTAAATTATATATATGAATAGGCTAAAATATTTGTAGGATTCTTCGCAGCCACCGATTTATAAATACTTGTGACGAGTTAAGGTCTTTGAAAGCTGCATTGCAGGATTCGCAGCCATAAAGAAGAGTGGATTTTACGCAGGAGTTGAATATGTTTAACTTGGCTCTTTTTGAGATATGCGCCGTTCGCCATATTAGGTTAAGCTGACAAAATGCTTGCTTGCTATATTTAATTCGGTTTCGGACGTCATCACCAGAACCTCCTTTTGTAGTCAGTAAAGCTGCCGAGATAGCAAAATGTTGTCACATCTTCGAGTTTTTGATGGTTAATTGTAAATTGTCTTTATTATTATTATTGGTTTTGGTAATGCTTATCTTTATACCAGATCCAGCTGCTTCGGCCTGAACTGCGTTTGTATAGTCAAGGTCGTCTAGTCTACTATTGACTCCACATGTTATTCCCCTCTGCGTGCGTGAAGCTTTTTGCATTATATTGTCCATGATAATATTGAAGAGGAGGGGCAACAGCACGCACCCTTGTCTTACTCCGGTTTTGATTTCAAATTTGTCACTGACAGAGCCCTCATGGAAAATATAGCAGTATGCATTGTGGTATCGAGCCTTTATGAGCTCGACAATCTTGTCTGGGGTGCCTTTGCATGTTAGTGTATTCCATACAGCCGGATGGGAAAGGGTATCAAAGACTTTTTCGAAGTCAATGAAGACCAAGTAAAGCGGAGATCTCCATTCAACAGATTGCTCAATGATGATGCGTATGAATGCTGTTAACATGATCTATGCATGATTTGTGCGGAATGTTTTGGATTTTTTTTTTAATTTGTCGGGCTATTCTTACTTCCACATTGTTAATTTTACTTTCTGCAATATCAATTAATTTGACGTGAGTATTAAGTGAACTTAAACCCTCCAATTTATTTATTGTTTCACCAATTTATCCGTAGTTGGGAAAAACAAATGCTTATGGATTTCTGATGTTATTTAAATTTAATATTTCTTTTACTTTTTTAATTGCATAATTATCGGTATCAACAAGCTCTTCAATAACATTCTTAAAAGGCTCAAAGCTTTTTAAATAAAGCTCTGAAGCATCTAGCCAGGTTCCCCATCTTGATAATACTGGCTGGGGTGGAAAGGGTACCAAGGGATACATTTCATTAAAAATTGCAATAATAGGTGCGTTTGAGTACTTTTACAGTAAAATGCAGTAAATGAGTAAACTTAAAAATTTGCTCTCACAAAAAGCTGTTGTCCAAAAAAGTACGCGAACGCAAAATTTGTAAAAATTCGTAAAATAAATGCAACAGCTGATGGCAAATAATTAAAGTGTTGAAAAATGTTTACACTTTTGACTACTTAACACGTTTTCTTATCGGTACTCGATTAAATACTTTTTATAACAAGAATATTTTTGGAAAATACAAACAAATTATTTTATGTAATCTTTCATATTTGTTTGTTTTTTATTTTATTTGAATTTGCTAATTTGTGTCCGGCAAAATTTGATCAATAGTACACGAATACTTTTGTTTACTATTGATAGCTTTAAAAACAAGGGCTGTTCTAAGTACCCGAGTACTTGACACTTTTACAACTCCAAAAAATTAACAAAGTTTCAAAAGTTGGTGTTTAGCCATATAAATTCTTCACAAACAAGTTTAATTAATTCATATTTAATCATTTTTTCTTTTTATTTTAGTTTTATTTAAACTTTTCTTTTTTTAAACAATTTTTTCACAATTTGTATGCCTTTTGTTTGCTACTTTTGTTTGTTTACCTTTTGAAACATATGTTTTTTTGTTTTACTAAATTTTTTTTTTTTTTCTCATTATTTATTTATTGAATCTACTAACAATAATTAATCAAATCTTATACTAATACTTTATTTTTTTCCTGCCAATGCAAGACGCAAATTTTTCTCTTCACGGTTTCTGTTCCCATATGTAGATGTTTAGCGCTCTTCTTGTCTGATGAGTCCTGCTGTATCTCTTCTCCTTAATCTAGAGTGGCCGCTGTAATTTAAAATATTTCGAGCTAGTGGATTTGGGTGCGACTCAAGTCTTTTTAAATATTTTACTGAATACTTCGTAATAATAGTTTTTACTAACGGCACATTGAGATCCTTGTGAATATTTGAGTTTTTAACATACCAGGGAACGGCTGTGATTATTCGAAGAAGTTTATTTTGTCGCCTTTGCAAAAATTTCTGCAGTAAAAATTTGTAAGTACTCAGTCAAGAACTGTCACTTTACGCTCTCAATTTGTGTTCTCATTTACTGTATTTTGTGTACGCGAACGCAATTTAGTAAAATGCAGTAAAGTTCAGTAAAAAATAGTAAAAACTTTTGTGTTCTCGAACGCAGCTAATATCGATTTGGCTTCTAATTTCCTCTGCAACGCGGTGTAATCCATGTGCCAGGCATAGCTGCCAGATAAAATTGATCGAAAATCTTAAAATTTTCAGGAAAAAAACTTCAAAATCGTCAAATTGACTAAGTTTAATCATCACAAAAATCGTCGTTGTAAAAAACCACTAACTTTTAATAAGTTTTGAAAATTAATTGTTATTTTTAGTTTCAGTTGCTAATACAATTTTAATCAACCTAAAAATTCCCCGGGAGTTTTCACCCTTCTCCCATTTTTCCTATATAAATTAAATTGTAAAAATAGGAAAAAAAAACTCCCGGGGAATTTTTATTCATAATTGAGCTGAATTGCCTGTTTTGGAAATTACAAAAAAAAATTTCGATTAGAAACCTTTTTTATTGAAGTAACACAACCAAAAAATTTTCAAAAGTATTGGCATTCATAAGAAAAGTAAGAAAATACACTAAAACCAAGAAATATCAAACACCTATTTTACACGTCGAAAATCGTGCTAAAGAATTTAAGTCTGGTAAACACCAATAAACTCGGACATTCTGAAAGCAAAATGAAACCAGACTTAAGAGAGTGGTTTTAAAATACCTGTAATAAAACAGTGCTAACTGATCAAATAGAACTCTTAAAAATATGCATCGTGCTAAAAAAAAATCGTAATTTTACTGCCAAACAAATAAATCAAATTATCTATCTAAGAAGTTAAAATAAAGTGTGAATTTAAATTAAAAACATTTGTAAATTTGAATAAAAGGTGTCATCAAAAATATCGTCAAATTTAGGGTATAAATCGTCCAATCGTCAATAGACCATTTTTGTACCTAAAAATCGTCAAATCTGGCAGCTATGGTGCCAAGCCTGTAACGCTTTAGTATAAAATATTTTAAGCCCATTGGCAGCCTTAACCATGTAAGGTGCTGCATCGGTTAAAATAGAAGGATTTTGTCGAAATCTTGAAAATCTTGTATTTTAAGCAAAGCTCCAAAGGAATTTAATCATTGATTTTACCATTTTTTTGGTTTTTTTTAAATTTTTTGAAGAACTTTTCTTTATAATATGGAAATTTAAAAAACAAATCAATCAAAAATGTCAAAACATGCATTTAAACCTAAAATATTCAATTTCACTAAAATATGCAACAATATGCAAAAACAAATCGATGCCGTGTAAATTCATATTTCTTGATTCGGAAGGATAATTGGTAGACATCGACAAAAACATGCATTTGCATGGAAAGCGCAACCCTAATTTTTCTTCTCTTATAGCCAATTTGCACTAAATCTAGTAAAGGGTCCGCCATCTAACGTTTTTTTTTCAACTAGTGCTTATTTCGTGAATGGTAACACTTAGCTCATGTCTGATTTGACAGATAATTAGTTTTATCCTTCCGCTGAACGAATATGGTTGTGTATACGCTTGAACAACGCTGGGAAATATTGCGACATTACTTTGAAAATCATGGTAATGTTACAGAATGTGTGCGAAAATTGCGTACGGATTGTGTAAGAAGAGAAGCACCGTCAGCTCCGTATGTTCGTTGTTTTGTGACAAAAGTGAAAGAAAATGGCATCCTCATCGATAAGCCAAAGCGTGAAAAGCCAAAAACAGTGCGTACACCCGAGAATATTGCTGCTGTGGCAGAAAGTGTGCGTGAAGCGCCATCAACATCAATTCACCGTCGTTCTCAACAATTGAACATTTCGGAGACATCATTGAGACGAATTTTGCATAAAGACCTTGGAATGACACCATACAAAGTCCAATTGGTTCAGGAGTTGAAGCCAACTGACCATCCAATGCGTTTTCGCTTCGCTAAGTAGGCCTGCGATCGACTTACAGTAGGTGCCGATTTTGCCAAAAAAAAATCATCTTTTCAGATGAAGCTCATTTTGATCTTGGCGGGTATGTAAACAAGCAAAATTGTCGCATTTGGGGCACAGAAAACCCGCACGCATACATTGAAAAGCCGATACACCCAAAAATGAGTCACTGTTTGGTGCGGATTTTGGTCCAGAGGCATAATTGGGCCATTTTTCTTCGAAAATGAGCAAGGAGTGGCCGTTACAGTCAATGGCGATCGTTATCGAGCCATGTTGAACGAATTTTTGTTCACAAAAATTGAAGAGAAGGATATTGGCAACATTTGGTTTCAACAGGACGGCGCTACGTGCCACACAGCCGAAGCTACACTCGATGTTTTGCGCCCTGTTTTTAAAGATCGCATTATCAGCCACAGAGCTGATGTCGTTTGGCCACCTCGAAGCTGCGATTTGACACCGTTGGACTATTATTTGTGGGGTGCCGTCAAAGATAAGTGTTACGCCGACAAGCCAGAGACAATTGACGCTTTAAAGGACAATATTCGTGAAGCCATTGGTGAAATACAGCTGCACACAATCGATAATGTGCTCAAAAATTGGACCGATCGTGTAGGCTACTGCATGGCCAGCCAAAGCAGCCATTTGAATGAAATTATTTTCCATTATTAACCGGAATGATTGTACTTTCAAATAAAAAAAGAAATTTGAGAAAATATTCAGTAGTTTTGTTTTATAGCATTTTCAAAAAAAAAAAGTTATTTGGCGGACCCTTTACTTACGGGATTTCGAGCCAAATCCAGTTGTTTTTGACTAGATTTCCCATACAAAACGAAATCTACTCTGTGACTAGATTTTGACGAAATCTACTTAAAATCTAGTAGTACTTAGTGTTGCAACTATGTTTTTTCCATAAAGCACTAAAAAATACTTCCCTGCACAGGAACAAAATGTCATTTTACTAAAAGACAAATCAAAAACAATAACAGCGGCTTGTTAAAACTGGTAAAAAATTAAAAAATTTTGTGCAAATAGTAAAAAAATGCAAAAGGCAAATAATATTGATAAAATAAATGTTGTTGATTATAAATAAAAGGTAATGCAAATTTTTAAATATTTAAACCAGAGTCTACCAACTAGCCTACCGGATCACCCTGCAATAACAATAATATACTTACCACTTATAATATTATAAAATAGTATTTCCTGTTGTTCTTGCAAAGCAGGAAAACTTTATTGCTATTTTAAAATCATACTATTATAAGTATTATCAACCATAACATGTTCGAGGGCAACCATATTATGATTGTGGTTGCTTGATATAGGATTTGTTTAACCAAACTATGGTTGCCGCTGACAATAATATGTAACCATAATATCTTTAAAACATGTTCGTTAAAAATTGTTTTGCTGAAGGTGTCGATATAGAAAAATGTGTTTTCTCTTGGTAATCGCTAACAGTTCCCAATTCTCAGTCTTCGTTAAGAAATTAAACATTAAAGAGGAAACTTTCCGAAGTCCTCTTATTTAATTAACAGTTCCTAGTTCTTAGTCAAAGTTTAGAAACAGAATGTTTATGAAGTATTTTTTGGCATCTATTGTGGCAAATGAAAATGGAAACAATTTACATTCAGCCACTTTTAACTCTTCCAAAGTTTAAATCAAAATAATGAAACTCTATCATGCAAACAAATTATGGGGTCCTAAGTTCCCAAGTGGCTTGCCAGATTCAAATTTGCAAGATTCATGGCATTCTCTAAAAAAAAATCCTGATTTTGAAAATAGTTCTTGACGATTAAAAACCTCCCAAATTAATCTTTTAAAAAATAACACAATTGTCAAAACCAGTTAAAAGCAAAATAATACAATCTCATTATTTGCATCAAAAATGTCTGCACGTTTTTGTTTAAAGTCAGCTGTTCAACGTTTTTAATTATTAAAGCCTGGTACTCTGTTCAACATTACACGTGAAATGCTGTCAAAACTCATATGAAAAAAACTTGTGCGGAATTTCTATGAAAAAAGGTTGATAGAGTTGTACTCTGTTTAATTTGTGAAAAAGTTACGAAATGTTTCTGGCAACATTGTTTTTACAACTGCGAAATAATATAAGTCCCAATTTACATTATACGATTTTTGTCGTTGCGATTCTTACCTTATTGGCGAGAGGGGAGAGAGGAATTAAAAGGGGTACACAAGCGAGTGTACTCTACGATTCGCTTTGTTCATTCATTCGTAGTGTCAAATTATATGTATACATAAGGAGTTGTAACGACAAAAATCGTACAATGTAAACATTAGACCGACTTCAAAGAAGAAACGACAATAATCGCAACGACAAAAATCGTATAATGTAAATTGGGACTAAGCTGCACTTATTTCACGTGGAATTTGAAGCAAATGAAAAAAGTTTAGACTTAATATTAAAATGAGAGCTGCAAAACATAAATTACACAACCGGTAACAGGTTTTCATCAATATTAACAATGTCGCATACTTTTAAAGATTAAAAAAGTCAAATTGTGCAAACTCTCGAGATAGGTAACATTGAAACATGTCAAATTTTTCGCATGAAATAATAGATGTTGCTGAACATTTTTCACAAATTGGAACAGAGTACTAGGCTTAAGGCTCAACTATAAATGCATAATGCTATTAAGGTCTAATTTAACAAAATTGTATTTTTTCATAGAGCAATTTACCAATCAAATCTATATCGACCACGAAAATTTCGTTTGCTCCACTGTCTTCTTTAACATTTGTGAAACTCAATTTGATTAAAAAATTGTAACAATGTTTTTAAAGACAGTTTTCAGCCCCTGCTAAAGATTTCTGATTCTTAAGTTGTGCCTGTTTATGATTTAGTGTGCGATATCTATACACGAAAACCAATTGATTTCCTCTGTCTGATAACCAAACCATTACTTTAAACATGTTCATGTTTTCAGAGGTACCGAAGAACTAAATCGTTTGGCCTTTCGGTTAGTTCAATGAATGTAATTAACATTGACCGGTTAATGGATAAGTAGCGTTATTTTTAGCAAACATGTTAACATGTCCTGACGGAATTGCGTGTTTTGAATGGAACATATGTCTGCCTTGACAAATTTTAGCGAACTGTCTGACCTGAATTACAGGCAGACATACATATGTATGTATGTATATAAATATGTATGCATGTATGTAGGTTAAATGTAAACGTGCCCTGGCGGAATAGCGTGTTTTAAAAGTTATGTCTTTTTTTATACCCTTCACCGAAGGCAAAGGGTTTATATGCACATATATATAATTATGCCATTCCGTTTGTAATTTCTACAATATTGTTCTAAGACCCTAGGTTAGGTTAGGTTAGGTTCCATGGGCAGCCATCGAGAGACAGCTCACTTGGGTCCTTTAGCGGTCCCTTTGTGATACCCAGCGCCAATGCCCATCCCGAAGAGCAGTTATTCAGATGGCGTCACTGCAAGGTTTAGCCAATTCGTCTTCCTAATGAAGAGAAGAAGCAATCTTAGTTCTATTTTTGATAGATCCTCCAAACAGGAAAACACCGGTTCTCCCAGGTATTTTTCCCTGATGCCCCGTAGCCCAGGGCATTGACAGAGAAAGTGAAGCACAGTTTCATCTTCCTCCTCATCATGACAACTTCTACAGTAGTCATTGAATACCAGACCTAAGATTCTAAGACCCTATAAAATATATATATTCTGGGTACTTATGAGTACTTGGGTCCTTATGAGTACAAAGTTGATTTAACAAAGTCCGCCTGTAGCATAGGACCTCTCAAAGGGCTTGATTGGGTATTATCTTCATTTCTTGAGGTTTCGGTAATCAGTTAATTAAGATGAGTAGCTGATTAGGCTTCTGCATCCGATCCGAGAACTGGGGCTGCCAGCATGGCCTCCAAGCGGGCTATCTTAGAAGCCTTACATCACATTTATATAGCTAGCCGCTTGTTAGAAGATCCGGCGCCCGCTTCCAGCCGCCTCTAACATGAGGAACAGTCGCTATTACTTATAAGCTATTGGTTATTTGGAGGCCCCAGTCACTCGCCTCAACGTTCCAAGTATCATATGCACTCAGAACTTGTTAGAAGTCCAGTGCCACCCCAAAACCCTCTGAGACTCTCCACTCAGAACCGCTGAATGTCGGCGACTGCAATGGCAGCTGCTCCGCATGTCTGCGGAACTTTCGCACCTGGTAGCATTTAGCTATGCTTCCTTAGGTTGTGGAATGAACTCTCTTGAACAAAACCATAAATCTCATTTTGCATTGCTCAATCTACTCACGACGGCGGGCATAATTATATGTATGTACTACCAATAAATTTTTGAATGGCACTGTCTGGACTTAATGTTTAAGTATTAGTGTTAAAAGTTTATTAATTATTGTTAATTCTCAAATATCAAATGAAGATTCAATAATTAAAAATATGGGGGAAGACTGGTTAAGTGCTACATCTGGTTAATGCTGCTATATTCCATGGAGTCTAGAGCCCTTAAAACAAACCACATGAATAAGCTTGAAAGTTTTGATATGTGGACTATCTTAGACTTTCATGGACGGACTTTGTAACCAATAACGAAATATTAAGAAGATTGAATATTGAAAGGAAACTACTCCATGTGCTTCGGATACCTAAAACTTCATATTTTAGTCACATCATCAGGGGAGAAATATATGAACTGCTTTTCTTTTTCTTATATTCGAAGGGAAAATCAAGGGGGGGGGGGGGGGGCGTGGAGTAATACGAAAGTCAAACGGCATTCGCTCAATTGGAGAACTGTAATCAGGGAAATGTTTGCAAATATTAGTCATAATATAATTTACCTGTGATTCTCTTACATCCTGTACAAGATATGAATTTAAGGGAGCGAAAGATGTTTTTCCTTTTTCACATTTTTGGTGGAAGTTGTTAATGATCATAAATTAACTTCCATTTTTGTTTTGAGCGTTATTTTAGGAACTGCATCCATTTTATGTTTTTTTTTTACATTTTGTATAAAAAAAATTGATTTTTAGTGGAAAATATAAGAGATTGCCGAAAAAATATTTTTGTATCTTTTCTCGATTTAAGCGATTTAATCAACCTCTTGCAGTTTTCAGTTTATTATATTAGTTTTTATTATATTCCTTTAAATGCACATACATATGTATATATTTTTCAAAATTGAAACATCTGTCAATATTCACGTCTTATTAAATCTTTGTCATAAGAAATGTCATTATTTCAACGACAGTTACTTTCTTAGGAATTTTTAGATATATTCTCCCTTAATGTTGAGATTATTTTTAATATATTTTTCATAAGAAGTGTCACTTCCTTCTGTTACATTCAAAATATGTCACCAAATTATTCCTTAACCTTCTATTTTTCTCCCTCTCGCTGTGTGCCATTAAAGCTGTGCCATTATGTCATACATTATTACCACTTTTTGCACTTTTGCAGTTACGATAAGAAAAGTCAATAAAACATTATCGGAGTTCAGTGTTTGATGCAAATGGTCTTGCGAAAGAGCAAATGCAACATTTCGTATCTCTTTTATGAAATCTAACGGAAACTCTGTGTATTTTTTTGTTGGATTTAACAAAAGAGCTATGATATTTTGTATTTGCTCTTTCGCGAGACCGTTTGCACTTAACACTGAACTCCGCTATTATTGCTTGTGGTGTGGTGACAAGTTGTTTTATATTTTATTAAAGCGCTATGAACTAAGTCCCGAAAATTAAAATGAACTTTGTCCTTAAAATTAAGGAATTAGTTAATTTTGAGTTAAAACCCTAAATTTAAAAATTAAAGAAATCATCAAAAATATGAAATAACCGCCAAAACAAAAATAAACTATAATCCCATAAATGGAAACGTATTTCACAATGATATACGTCCCCAAACCTGATATCAAATCACGAATTTAGAACCTTTAGTTAGCGAAGGCGGTGTTTGTTACACCATAGAGGAGAAAATCCTTGCGCCCGGGCGAATGCCGGATATGCAGAGAAGCTTTAGTTAGCGATTCGGGAATTTTAGTTTCGGGCATATGACCCCAAACCCTTAAAAATATACGTACGAGTATGTATATCAATATTGGAAATGAATCATTTAAATACAATTTGAATGATACATACATATATGAAATAAGTCCCTAAAAATATTAATTCGGCTTTATTTCGTATAAAAAAGTTGGCGACTTATTTCATTTGAAACCATCCCCCATCACAAAATTAAAAATTATTAAAAAAAAAACTCGTTAAAAGCCGTTGTTGCTATTCTCTGTATAAAAAATTGGGGAATTAGTTAATTTTTGCTTTCGGGAATTAGTTCATTGGGGACTTAGCTCGTATCCTCTTTTGTTAAATAAAAATCGAAATGTTAAATAAGTAAATTTATCGAATTATTGTTTCATCAAGTACCTTAATTAAACAAAACGTGATATAAACGAAACTTTTTAGAAATAGAGTTGGACCCAAAGACATTATTTTGCATCCCATTACAATCGGTTTTAAATAACATTTTAGAAATAACCACTCAAAACATTTAACAAATTCTTTTACATAACTAAGCTCGATTTTAACTCGAACTGAATAAGAACGAGAACTGACATAGAACTGAACTAGAACTAATACCGAACAAAAACATCTAGAACTAAACTAGAACAGACCTACAACAAAACTTAAGCACAACTAGTATTGAATTTGGCTAGAACTGACCTAAACTAGAATTTAATTAAAACTGAACTAAAATTTAACTTAAACCGAACTGGAACTGAACTAGAACTGAACTAGAACTGAACTAGAACTGAACTAGAACTGAACTAGAACTGAACTAGAACTGAACTAGAACTGAACTAGAACTGAACTAGAACTGAACTAGAACTGAACTAGAACTGAACTAGAACTGAACTAGAACTAAACTAGAATTGAACTAGAACTGAACTAGAACTGAAATATAACTAGAACTGAACCATGAATGAACTTGAACTAGCAGTTTTTGTATTGTTTAACGAATTAGAGTTAAAGAATATTGAACACTCGCTTTAAACAAACACTTAAAATTGTATGTAATGAAGCAACTTGATAACTCTTAAAAGTCCGATCAATATCGTTTAGACTTCTAGTATGATAAATATTTGACCTCTCTTAAGTTTTTACGAAGACCTGTCACACTCTAGCTTTATGATCCGTCCTGCACATTCCTCCGTTACACACACCTGTAAAGGAAGAAGCCTGCAGGAATGCTAACAGCGCTGGGTTGCGGGTTCAATTCCCGCCAGAGACTCTAGTTTCTTTCCTGCAGACAAGCGTAGAGCTTCGCGGGACTAGTATAGGAAGAAGAAAAATTCTATTTTGGTTGGTTCACCGACGGTTTGAAACATACAAATGGTGATACTGGGGCGGGAATTATTGGCGAAACATCAGAACATCTGCTCTGCTGTTGTCGCGCCTTGGGGACTTCTAGGCAGAAATTTCTCGAGGGGCAAATTTTGTTCTCGATATAGTAATCTCGCGAATCTCTACGCTAGTCTGCAGGATACCAGTATCTGGCGGGAATCGAACCCGCAACCCCGGCACTATTAGACTAGCTAACTACCAGCTAGCCCTCCGGGGCACCCTGAGGTTTATAATCTTTCACCGGCCCATTTAATGTGCTTTATACGTACCCTAAACCTTACTTGGTGAGACACACGTGCTGCACAGAAGATCCTCTGGGTCGTGGTGCTTATGGTGCTATATATACATACAAGTTATTCCTGGTAATATAAGAGCAGCCAAAAACTTAAGATTTACTGGGGTCTAAAAGGAATCAAGAGCCTTCATGGTTTTGAACTTCCAATTGATATGGGGCAATTGGGGATCAGGTTTTAGCAGGGGATACAACTTTAGAAGCGCTAAGAGGAAATAATGAGTTTAGGAATCATATTTCCAAAACACAGTGGTTATCCAAGTAATGAGCACAAGGTTTAAAAAAAGTTTGTATTACCTTCTTCCATAATTAGTGCTATATTTATTTCCTATACTGTTATCCAACATTGTGTTAGTGATTGTGGTGAATTTCAATTTTTTTAATTTATTTTAAGGGGTTTTAATTATTTGATGGTTACTGTTTCATGAAGTTAAGTCACGATATAATTATTACAAAAGAGTAAACATTTTAAAGGAAGTTCCGGGACATTGTTTTAGTGTGAAAGCGGATTTACGCAAAAATAACACTTATTTTAAAAAGCGGTTAAAACTAATTCATAATAAAAAGTGTACAAAACTTTAAATAAAACCCTTAAAAATGAAAGCATTTTTAATGTTTGCAATCATGCAATTGATTTCAAGCTCCTGCCATTCTTGGAATGTAGAATATGTTAGCCAACAATTGGTATTGCCCATAGCCAAAGGTACACAAGAGACTTTATTTTGTGTTTGTTCCGATTGTTTCGATGATAATTTGGATATACTAATGAAATTAATCCAAGCACATACTCTGCATCCTTAACTAGTGGTGTCCCAGCCCTCGGAATTGGTGCTGAAATATAGTGATATTAAGCGCAATATTTTAACCTTAATCATCGTTAAGCAGTTCAAGGATCCTATATTTGAAATACACAATCATATGGTTAGAGGCAGGCATTTTTATATTAACATTATTTTAATGCTGGAACCGGTGGAAGACTTCCAGCAAGTGGTTGCCATGGTGAGGTATTTGTATGAGGAGAAATTTGTTAACAGCGATGTGTATTATGTGAATGCCTCCAATAGGCGTCAAGAGATATTTAGTTATGATGCTTATCCAGTGTTTGCCGTGAAAAATAAAACCCTCTTGGTGGGAGATATACGGAAATTTTATTATAAAATTATCGATAAAAGTGATTTAAAAGGATATCGCTTTGAAACACCTTTGATGCAAGATCCGCCTAAAGTTATTAGATATGTAAATAAACAAGGCATATTTCGAGCACAAGGGGTTGCTTTTAATATCATTAAGTTATATTTGGCCTATTTGAATGCCACGCTAATAGAAACCCAGTTTGAGCAAAATTTGGCTCCCATAGTTAATATGAAATATGTACTGGAAGAGGTAAGGCAACAAAAAGTGGAATTGGCGGCCCATGCCTATGCCTTATTTCATAACGATGAACATGTGCAAAAAAGCTATCCTTTGATGGTGGTTAATTGGTGTTTAATGATGCCCATTTTTAATATGGAATTTACCATGTTTTATCCTCTAACACCGTTTCGTTGGAAAGTATGGCTTATTATACTGTTGGTTTTCGCTGTCACCAATATCGTGAGTTTTTTCTTTCTCAAGATGCATCGAATTGACAACAGAAATTTCATTTTAATCAACTTTTGCAAATTTATTAATACCGCCCCACCACAACCCAGTCAAAATCCTACTAAACTCTGGTTTGATATGATCCTCAATGGTTTCATTTTCATACAAGGTTTTTTCTTAAATGCTTTCTATACCTCCACCTTGGGCAGTCTCTTGGCTGTGACAATTCTGCGTAAGCAAATTAATTCCTTAGAAGATTTAATTGAAGCTCATTTACCCATTATGATTATAGACTATGAATTGACATTTTTACTCAAAGCCAATTTTAGTTTGCCCTCAAAGCTTTACAAACTCTTAAAGCCCGTCAACTCTACAATATTTTACCAACATCAGCTGAATTTAAATACGTCTTATGGCTATTTCACCACCTACGATACCTGGCATTTTCTAAATCTTCAACAGCAGCACATGAGACCGCCTTTGTTTCGATATTCCGATATATGTTTTGGTAATTATCATTTGGCCTTTCCCATGATTGCCGAATCGCCTATCTGGCGCGATGTGGAGTATTTAATGTTTCGCATACACTCGTCGGGCTTGTATTTTTATCACGAGAAGAAATCGTTTGAGTATGCTGTACGTGCTGGACTCGTAAGTTATCGCAATACCAAGTCCACATTTCAAACGGTGGGTTTTATGCATTTGGGATTGGTATTGGGTTTTTTGATATTTGGTTTATTGCTGGCGTCAATGAGATTTCTTTACGAGTTGAGACAAAAACATAAAGGAAAAGGGAGGAAATAAAAGAATAATAGACACATTTTACTCTAATAATATTAAATGTAAAAAATGAATAAAACTAATAAAATAAAGCAAAAAATGCAAATAATGTGTTTTATTAAACAAATCTCGATTTGTTTTCTAATATAAAAGTTATTAAATATTTGACGTGGTTACGTGCACCACTAGTTTTATTAAAAACTTGTTTGCTCTTGCAAAACGTTGTCTGGATCAAACATCATTTAACAGTTTGTTAATTGAATTAAACAATTATCTTCTTACAAATAAAGATAAGGAAGTCAATAAAAATTTATCAAAATAAAGCTTAAGGATTTTTTCATCCAATATATGTTACGTCTAAACATACCTTGATAACCAAGGCGAATTCATGTCTACGGTGGCGGCAAAACTACAACAAGTGCTACAATAAAACAACAAAATTTTTTTATTGTTGCTTAATTTGTGAATACGTCAAAAATATAAGCAACTTTTGATATTTCTCAAGGGTTCTGTACACGGTCAAAATGCTTGTCATGCAGGCGAATTGACTGTTCTTGTGATGAACGTAATATTCTCCGTCATATCTAAATTTTTTGATTTTCCATCCACTAATCCACCAATACTTCCATAGCGCTTGATAATAAATTTTAAGTAAGATACAAACATTTGTTTAAAGGGGTCTGTACACGGTCAAGCATTTCTCATCAAGCGCTATGGTAGTATTTGTGAAAATGTGTTTGTATGTGTGACACCGACGATGCTGGATGCAAAATCAAAAAATTTAGATATGACGGAGAGTATTACGTGCAGCACATGTACACGAGTGAATTGAAGCATTTTGACCATGTAAAGACCCCTTAACAGTGTTTTCAACGCCACCTAAAAAGTGAATTCGCCTTGTTAAGAACAAGATAAGGAAAAATTGGTTTTTTGATCAGAGTTTTTCGGTTTTCCATACAAAACAAGTAAAAGAGGATTATAGTTAAATCGAGTTGGTGGCCCTATCGCTACAACAACAACAAAAAAATAGCCTGATACAATCTTTACCAATCTGTCAAAAATATCTAACTAAAATAAAAAGGGAATAAGAAAAAAAAAGTAACAATGTTCGATTGAATAGAATTTATTTTCAATTGCTAAATTTTAATTGATTATTTTCAATTTTCACTTGCACAATTTTTTAATTTTATGAATTTTAATAAAAGCCAATAATAAAACAAACAATTTTTTACACTTTTCTTTACAATTTTTTACTTCGGGTTTGAAATAGCAATTCGCCTTTGCATAGCTGATGACGACGTAGGCTAACGAGAACATCTAATAATAAATTCGCGTGGAGTAAAGTTCTATATACCAGGGTTTCCCTGTAGCATTGGGCATGTTTTTAAATGCATCACTGCGCTGGTACTGAAAATTTAAATATCTTAAAATATTTTGCTAATGCAGATGCCGCACAAATAAGTTTCAATTATATCGTAGACAAATGGCTACAGCAGTGATTAATTGACGAACAGACTCTTTATTTGGCTGCAGAAAATATAAAGAAATGTTCGTCAGAATTACCGTAGATAGTACTTTCAGTTAATGTTTTCTTATTATACCCTCCGCCACCACTAGTGGTGAATGAGGGTATATTAGGATTGTCATTCCGTGTGAATATATTATGGCACCTTGAATAATTCTAAAGGCCCAACCATAATATGCATAGCCTTGCTTAACCTACTGTCAAAAATTAGCAAAAAGTCTCTCAAATGTATTTAAGAAAACAAAAACAAAATGAAAAAACATTTGATTCCGTACGGAATGTGCGATCAGTTTCGCACTTTGCTTAAGCAAATGACAATTTCATAAAACTTAACAAAACGTTTCCTTAAGTTCAATATGGTTTGCCTCACATGATTTACATGTATTCGCACATTTGATCAAGCCAACTTAAGCACATTATGGTTGGGCCTTAAGTCGATTTAGCCATGTCCGTCTGCTCATCTGTTGAAAACACGCTCACTTTCGAAAGACTCAAAAGAAAAGAACGAACTTGGTGTCAAATTGCTTGTAATTGCCGAAATCCAGCTAAATCGGTTCAATAAAATCAATGCTATCAATCACAATGTGGAACCACTACCGTAAAAATTTGATAATTTTGTTGCGAAAACTGACATAAATGGTGGAATAATGCACGGATTGATATAAGATTTTGCACAAATTAGTTTTATATTACTGGAAATCATAGTGGGCCCTTATATAAACCCTACTCCCGAAAACAGTTTAGTACGCCTAAAACCGTTATAAATAATGTCATCATAATAAATTTTGGTATGTAACAGTTTTATAAGACTATAAGAAATTACACTGGTAAATTTCGTGCAGATCGGTCCATAAATTATTATAGGCCCTATATAAAGTCTACTCTAGGAAAACCGTTTATTACGCCTAAAACCGTAATAAATAATGCTATCATAATAAAACTCAATACTTCAGAGCTTTATAGGACAATTAATCAATCTGTTAAATTTCATGAAGATCGGTCCATACCCTGCAGATAATATTGGACTACGTGGTCCATTGTGGCTTAAATGGACTACTTACAACATGGTCCAATGTACTGTAGTATGGACCATATTAGACAAATAAACATGCAGTGTTGCCAACAACTGCATGATGTATAGGTATACTATACTATAGTTTACAGTATTACACATTGGTAGCCCTGATGTTGTCCATTATTATTTGTTTATTTAAAAGTGAAACAGGAAAGTTTTTTAAGATTTACGAAAAAAAATTAAAAATACCAAGTAAATACATACATATAATAATATCAATAAAGGATAGTGCACGCCATTAAAGGCGATTAGTGAAAAAGTAGTAACATGGAGTACTTTTGAAACTAACCCACTTGAGTACTCCATGGACTAGTTTAGGGACTACTTCGGTGGGTTATATGGTCCACTCCTAGGACATCGTAATGTTAAATAGACCACCTTTTTACCATATAATTGGAGTAGTTTTGGAGTACTCCTACTCCTTTATGGACTACTCTTTACACGCATGTATGGACCAGTCTCGATATCTGCAGGGTAATCTGCCCATATAAACCCTTCTCCCGGAAAACAGTATTGTACGTCTAAAACCGTAATAAATAAAGCCGTAATAAACGTCGCAGTTTTATAGGATTATAGATCACACTGCCAAATTTTCTGTAGATCGGTCCATAAATTACCATAGGCCCCATATAAACCCTACTCACGGAAAACAGTTTAGTACGCCTAAAACCGTAAAAAAATAATGCTATTGCGATAAAATTGAGTATGTCACAGTTTTATAGAACTGGAAATCACACTGGTAAATTTCATAAAGATCGGATCATAATTTACCATAGGCCCCGTATAAAGCCTACTCTCGGAAAACAGTTTAGTAGGCCTAAAACCGTAATAAATCATACAATTGTAATAAAATTGGTACATCACAGTTTCATAGATCTAGAAATCACACTGTCAAATTTCGTGAAGATCAGTCCATAATTTTCTATAGGCCTCATATAAACCCTACTCTCGGGAAACAGCTTATTACGCCTAAAACCGTAATAAATAATGCTTTTATAATACAATTTGTTACGTCCCAGTTTTATAGGACTATACAACTACTAAACTTCGTGATGATAAAGCAATAAACTAAATACATCTAAAACCGTAGAAGATATATTTATTTCGGTAAAATTTGCTCCAACTTAGCTGCATATGGCCAAAAAAAGTTCGGCTAAAACTATTACAAATCGTGATATTTTACTCAAGCTAGTTCAAATTTTTTAAAAAGAAAAGCATAAAACTTTCCGATTGTCGGTTAACAATTTAATATTGGTCTAAACCGTAAACGTCCGATTTTATAAAGATTCATTAATAAACTTGAATGGAAGTTGGGCAAGAAATGATGTTGAAAAAAGAAATCTGTTTGTAAGTCACTTGAAAAACGTATTTACACCTAATATATCTCACAATATTGCGGTCGATTTACCACCTGTTGCTGCTAGAGCAGCTATTCCCCTAAGATTTGAGATGAGAAAAATCGAAAAGGTTATATGTGACTTAAACACTAAGAAGGCACCTGGCATTGATAAGATCAGCAATAAAATGCTATTAGAGCTACCTCGCGTAGCAAAGAAAATTATTCTTTTTATTTTTAATGCTATTTTACGCCTTGAATACTTTCCTCAAAAATGGAAGGTTTCCTTAGTTACCATGATACCAAAGCCAGGTAAAGATCATACGAAAGTTGAGTCTTATAGGCCTATTAGCTTATTATCAAATATGTCAAAGCTATTTGAGAAATTATTAGTTTCAAAATTAACACCGATTTTAAGTGAAAATAGATGTATTCCAAACCATCAATTCGGATTTAGAAGAAAACACAGCACAATTGAACAAACTCATCGAATAGTAAATGTCATAAGAAAAACATTTGAAGAAAAAAAATATTGCTCAGCACTCTTCATCGATGTTTCGCAAGCTTTTGACAAAGTCTGGCATGAAGGCTTATTACACAAATTGAAGCAAAATTTACCAGCAAACACACACAAACTGTTAGAAAGCTACTTAGTCGGTCGTCAATTTATTATTAAAGAAGGAAATTTCTTAAGTTCACCTCAGCCGATTGGCGCTGGAGTCCCACAGGGCAGCATCCTGGGCCCTCTATTATACTTAATTTATACTTCGGACATGCCAACAAACAACTACACCCAAACTTCAACATTTGCAGACGACACAGCTTTTCTAAGCGTCCACGAAAACCGTTATGAAGCATCTCGTTACCTACAGCATCATATATTTCAACTAGAAATATGGCTAAGACAATGGAGGATAATGGTCAATGAGCAAAAATGCGTACATATAACATTCACCCTGCGCCGGGAATCTTGCCCCCCTATTACAATCAATAATCAAATTATTCCTCAACATTCGCATGTAAAATATCTCGGTATACATCTGGATCGGCGATTAACGTGGAAATGCCATATAGAGGCAAAATTAACTTAAATGAAACTAAAAGCCATCCAAATTCATTGGCTTATTGGAAGAAATTCTGTTCTTAGAATCGATTGCAAGCTTCTACTTTACAACTCTATCTTAAAGCCTATCTGGTGCTACGGTATTCAACTATGGGGCACTGCCTCGGCCTCTAATATCGAAAAAATTCAAAGGCGCCAAAATAAACTTCTTCGTATAATCACAGCCGCCCCCTGGTATGTTAAAAACTCAAACATTCATAAGGATCTCAACGTGCCATTAGTAAAAACTATGATTACAAAATATGCAGTAAAATATTTAAAAAGACTTGAACAACACCCAAATCCTTTAGCTCGAAATATTTTAAATCATGGCGGCCACACTCGCTTAAGGAGAAGAGACACTGCAGCACTTACCCAACTAGATGAGAGACAAACACCTATATAAGTGAACAGAACCCGTGATGAAGAAAATTTTTGTCTGGCACTGGCAGGACATAAATAAAGTATTAGGTTAAGATTTGATAAATTATTGTTAGTTCATATTAAATATATGAAGATTCAATAAATAAATAACGAAAAAAAAAAAAAAAATTAATAATATGTATAAAGATATCATATAGAGCCCACTCCTGAAATATTCGAAATGTCGGTGAAGAGTATCAAAGATTTCGCACAGCCGAATAATATAGCACTCTAAATTGTTTTTATATTTTTTTATTTAAAGAGTTTTTATTTATGTATGTACATAAATGTGCAAGTATCTATGTATTTGATATAAATTTAATTAAAATTTCCTGTTTTTATTTCCTTTTTCTTATTGAAATGCGCTATTTGTAACTCTATCACAAAGACCATTGTAGCCATTATCATGCCTCCCGCATAAATATACAAAATATAGGTAAAATGCTCCAACTTCAAGGGCGTTATATGTTCCTGATTATCCATCAGTGAGCCATTTATTCCGTTGGCCTTTTGTATTTGCCAAAATATCGTGTGACTCCATTTAGCTTTAAGACCCGTCGCCTGAGAACGCAAAATAAACTTCATGAAAGAATGATAAAACGGCGAATTAAATTGCATAGGTAGAGTCATATAGACATTGGGTATACACAATTGGGGCACGATTTTAAAACGTGGCTTCCTCAAATTCATTTGTAGACGTTTCATTACCTTCCATTCTTCCTTGTAAACTGTGTAGGCATAACGAGTATCCAGTTTGTTCAAGTGATAAGAGACGGTATCGAAATCGGTTATAATCACATTTTGGCTAAAATTATCTGGTATTAGGTCCAAATAATTGTAGATATCATAAGTGTTTTCGGGCAGCATTATTGAAATATTAGCTTTTCTCAAATCCTCTAAAGTCTCAATTTGTTTCGGATATAAGGTGCTGCTTAAAAACGATGATAAGGCCGCTATATAGGTCTGACAATAAATCATACCGGCCAGTAGAAGTAACATATGCATAAATATTTTTCTTCGACAGGAAATGCTATTTTTGGTAATTGTCTTATAGCGACCCATATTATCGACGGGCATATTAAGGAGCCCTTTTAAAGTCGTAGAAAAGGCCAACCAGGGCCTAGTTTGACCATAATTGTCGTGATTTATGATCATGTAAACAAAATTAAATACCAAAAATAATACTATCAATAGAAACCACATTTCTAAACTAAGAGTTCGAGGTATATAAAGCCCGGAAAAGATTTCCTGTCTTACGGGCACTACTACACAGCTGTTGGTATTGGTAATGGGATAACTTGTAGTGAAATTGTTCGGCCTTAAAGCAGTCACGGCATGTATTGAGATGTCTATATTGCGAGCGTTAAGTAAATTGTGAATATGGTCCATAGCGATAACCCAAGAACTATTTGAATTCTTATATTTTAGTTCCAGAAATGTTGCATTAATATATTTGATATATTCCATATAAATGTGACCAGAAATGCCGCTAACTATTTGGGCGCCAGTAAAGGGTTGCAAGGACTGCAATAAAACAAAAGATATATCGGAGCTAAATAACATTACTTTTACGACATTTTTAATTTTATTTAAGTCAGTCTATTGTAGGGATGTAACGAATACCGACACCAATATATCGGCGATATAGCAGTGTCAGCGATATTTTATTGGCGATACGACGATACCTGTGTATAGTTTTTTTAACAACAATTTAATTTTCAACGCTTATTTTTTGCATAACAACTAGGGTATTCATTTAATCGGGTTTTTGCTTTAATCGGTTAATCGCTCGATTAATTAACCGAGGTTTTGACTTAATCGGTTATTTTTTTACAAAAAAAAAAAAAAAAAAAAAAAAAAAAAAACGAAACAATAACATAACAATTCTTGAACTAAAACGAGCCAACAAAAAAATAATTCATATATGTATATGTAAACAATATTTTTTTTAATTAATACATAAATATTATGTAGTAATTAAAAAATAAGTTGTAAGATAATTTTATAAGTTATTTTAATAGTTTAAGGACACCTTAAAAATAATCTTTTAGAAAAATGTTTAGGATTAAAGCGATTCTTTTCTTTAGTTTTGATTAAACTTGACTTGGAAAAAATTCTTGCATTTATCGTAGATGCTAAAGAAATCGATAGCAATCTAGAATACAGAACTATTTCTCCGTCCTTTTCCTGGATTACTCTAAACATATAAAATCTTCCATTATGTCATTAGAGTCCTGTCATAACTTTTAAAATGTTTAACACTTCTAATTGTTTTCGTTAAGGTTTTCGTTAAAAGATTGATATGAGGAAATATGATAAGAAACAAATAACTAAACACGTACATATAAAAAATATGTAAAAGTAAAAGCTGTCGACAGCAAACACTTATTTTAAATGAAGATCAGTGAACACCTTCTTTGTTTGTATGAAAAAATATTTTCTAAGAACATACCTTTTGTATATGAGACGAAACAAATAATTAAAAACTCAAAAAAATATGTTATAATACTACAAAAAATTAAAAATTTCGCTACATCGGTTAATCGGTTAATTGACTGCAGTTAATTGACTGTAATCGTTAATCGAAAACGGCCAATTTTTATTTAACTGATCAGTTAATCGGGTAGTAATTGAATGAATACTCTAATAACAACTAAGGGCAATAACATATTCAATGCAGAGCATAAAATCAAACAGAATAATAAATTGTTTTTTTTTTTTTAATCTTAAACTGGAGGTCCATACCACGCGTTCTACGCGTATGTTACTTTTTTGACCTTTCTTCAAGAAGCATTCTAAAGTAGAAAACAATTCTATTTTACGCTTTCGATAGGTATATACAGTCTACACGTTTGCTGCGTAACTTGTCAATGCAATATTACACTGCTACTTTTTGAACTGATGCAAACACGCATTGAACGTTTATTGTAGACCTGCACCTCTGGCTGCTTTGCTTTACACCATAACAGTAAAACGTACTCCCATTGATAAATCTTGTATGTATTTATACGTTTTAAGATTTTTTTTGCTAATTACACAATGCTACAAAAAAACACTTTTTGTCAGAACTTGAAAACCGACCTAGTGGGGGTTGTAGGCCTAGGTGAGGACATACAAAAACCGTTTTCAAAAATTTTGAAACACCCTCAAAATTTTGAGTTATTTTCAAAAAACTGTTTTGGGGTAGGTCGTAGCACTTTAGTACCTCTAACTCACACATTTTTTGACCGATTTGATAATTTAAAACAGTTTTGGAATTAAGCTTTCATGCAGTGTATTCATAAAATATATATTCCAAGATATTAGGTAAGTGTTTATCAAAAGTTTCTCATTTTTTTTATTTGTTCCCCTAATTTTTTCAAATTCAACAAGAGTTATTTTAATTTTTTTCTATAAAAACTTATCTCTTTTTGCAATGTATTTTAAAAACAAATTTATATAGAAAAAAACGAGATATGATTTGTTAAAATCGGTTTATATTTGCAAAAGTTACTAAACTTTTTCTAAAGTAAAAATTTTGCGATTGCAGACTTTTCTTTTGGTAAACCACTTGACTTACAAACGTAAATTAAAAAGTGCACAAATAGCTTAACCTAAGTTAACATGTATAGTTAAAAAAGATTACTAACTCTCTTACGTTTGTTCAACAAACCATCTGTTTCTCGTCTGAGAGACCAGCAATAATTTGCTATCATTCTTATGTGGCTCTTTCCGTCAAATGGCTGGCTTATAAACTTTTTGAGCTTAGTTTTCTTAAGCACACTGGAACAGCATGTACAAATACTTTCGGGTTCATACCGTTTGCTAGAACTACATATATAAGCAGTTAAAAACTGTATTGAAGGCATTTACCAAGGCTTTATTTTTCTGCAGATTGAAGCGATGTTTTTGTCAGCGAATAAACCGCAAACATAACAAAAATTTTACGCTTATCACACACTGCAGAAAAAATTAAATACAATTTAAAATTTGTTAAAGGATTACAAAAATTACAAACTTACTTATTTTACTTGTCACAAATTTTAAACTAGTTACACTTTTTTTACTCTTATCTAAAAAATATATCCTTCACCAAAAGGTAGTTTTTCTCACTTTGCCATTGTGTTGGTATTAAATTCGATAAGTTTATGTATTTATGCAAATATATATAACTGAAAATTGCATATATGTAAAAACATTCTAAACTTTTTAATGATTAAAAAAATAGGACATAATAAACCCTATTCATCTGTATTATCTTCCAATTCGATTTTTTTAAACAGACAGATTAACAATAAAGCAGGGTATATTTAAAAAAGCTTAGTGTTGTAAAATATGTGTTGTTTAGACTACCCAGTACATAATGTTTTTGGTACTTGATGAAATGCATTGTAATGATTATAAATTCGTAGCAAATTTATTTATTAAATGAGCTTCTGTGCAAGTTTTAAGACTTGTTTATTTTGTACATGACTTTTAATTTTGTTTCTAGTTGAATTACATACGAAACTACATCAATATTTGATTTTTGATATTTGGTACCCTCAATAATATGCAATAAGAAGTAATCATATATTCATTAGCTTTACATCTCTAAAATATTAATGTAAACAAAAACAAAAATAAGTAATATTGAACAATTAACACAAATTTTACCATGGATGCCAAAAAAAAGAAAACTTAATATTTCATGCTCTCCCGGAACAATTGGGAAGGTACAAAGTGGTAAGTAAAATTGTTTAGGATGTAATAAATATTTTTGGTTTTTGTTGCACTTTTAATTCAGCTTTTGTTCTTTTAAATGTTTTTATTACAAATTGTATGCTTTTTGTTTGCTTACTTTTGTTTGTTTACTTAAATGAAACATATGTTTTTGTTTTCTACTGGTTTTTACTGGTAAAAATTTGTTCAGTAAAAATTTGCAGACTCTTTGCTTACAACTGTCACTTTACTCTCTCAGTAGATGCTCTCTTTTGCAAATTTTTGTGTAAGCGAACGCATTTCAGTAAAATCCAGTAAAAACTTGCACAAATTTGTGCAATTTTGGGGTAAACGAACGCACCTAATAACTTCACTTATTAAGTAAATACCAAAAACGTAACTGTAAAATTACAACAAACAAGACACTTTGCATTATTAAGTTAATAAATTTGCTTGTATAGTCACATACATAGTTTTTTTTTTATTCATATGTTTTGCGCTGGGGGAGAAAATACTAAAAACAGGTGGTAATGAAAAGTTGAATAACTTTTACACTTTTCATCCGATTTGAAAAATGAGAACCATGTTTTGTTAAGAACTAAATTTTCTTCATACGTTGATATAAATTTTTATAAGCTTTCATATTAAAATAAGCAATGAAAAGCTACTAAAATCAAAAAAGTTTATAACTTTCGTTTTTTTTTTTTTTGTAGATATTCTTAATAAAAACAATAGTTATAACTTACAAATGTATCAAAAAAATGCACGTCATTTTAAAGCGTAATCAGTTTTCTTTTCAAACCCGTTAAAAAAATTTAAATCGGACAAAAACTGACTGAGTTACAGGTCGATAAGTTGACGAACATCACTGAAAACGGTTTTTTTAGAATAACTTCTGAATTTGAGGGTGTTTCTGAAATTTGTTGACACAATTTGTAATGTACTCAAGAAGACCTATAACCCACGCTATGTCGTTTTCCAAGTTTTTTACACTGTAGCACCGTGTTATTTATGATTTTTGTGAAATATAAATCATATTGCTTATCGATATCCATAAGTCCTTAACAGTCTTTGAACATTATTAGAAAATACAATAAATGAATAAACTGAGATGCAGAATATTTCTTAGTCCCGAAAATTTGCGACTTACTTGGACGCCAATTTCATTGAATGAAAGATTTGAGACAGAAAGGTCGCAAATATCCAGGACAATAGAATGAGAAAACGTTTTATTGAGCTACTAAACATGACTGTGCATTCCGAAAGTGTTAAAGATACGGTCACCCCTACACCTAGTGAAAGTTCTGATAAGTCTACAAGAACTGGCCTTTTGAGCGTTTGTGAAAATATTAAAATAAAATTTGGAGCAGGATAATCCTCTGTCGATCCTACGCTGTAGTTCAGCTAAAGAATAAGTCTAGATATACCTTCTAATTTTACTGGCCTTGTTTACTGGCGCAATAAAGTGTTATATCCTAAATTTAAGAACATGGCGCAGAAATACTTAAGTTGTCAGATGAGTTTAGTCACACCAGAGAGACGAGTTTCCCTTGCAGGTCTGCTTCACGCGGTGTTTCGAAATCGTCTATCTCCGCAAAAGTTCTTATTAATGGTAATTTTTAATATTTAAATTCATTTATTTTTTAAACAAAAGAACAGTGAAAAAATAAATTAATTTTTGTTAAGTTTCCCATGAATTCAAATTCAATTCGTTGTTTTTTAAATCTTATTAAAATCAATTTTAAATAAAAATAATTTCTTACACTGTAATTTTGTACAATTAAGAAATTACTCTACTTAAGTTTTGGTTATTTTACTTTGAATTTAATGGCGATTTCTTTTCTGAGAAAAATGTTGCATAAATGGTACATGCTCTACACAAAAGAGATAGAGCATGTACCATTTATGCAACATATTTCTCAGAAAAGAAATCGCCATAAATTTACTGCCTGGCCCACAATGTCGACAAGAACAGTTCTTTCTTATATTTATATTGAAAACAAAAACAAATTTTAATTTTTTATTGTTGTTTTCAATATAAAAATGCGAAAGAAATGTTCTTGTCGACATTGTGGGCCTGGCAGTTAATATTCGTATCGGTATCGGTATTGCCGATATTTCTTTTTTGAGTATCGGTATCGTATCGGCAAAAAGGCGCATCGTTAAATCCCTAGTCTTTAGCCAAGTCGACTCTGTAGTTCAGTCTCAAGTCTTGTCCATAGTCTAGTCTATAACAAAGTATATTGTAAATGTAATAGACTAGTATGTAGTCCAGTCTACAGTCCAATATTTAGACTAGTCTTTAGTCTTTATATACCTTAATACCTTCAAAGGTATAAGTATACAACAAAACAAAAACTCTTACCTTCCAATACACATACATACATACCTTAAAAACAAGAGGTTTTTCTGATATGACGGGCGCTTTAAATCGATAGCCTAACAAATCAGAAGTACGATCTTGAAAATATTCACTGGGCTTTTGTTCTGTTAGATGTAGAATTTTATATGGCTTGGGAAACGGTGTATACGAATAAACCTCCAGTTTTAATTCTTCCAAAGTTTCCTTTATATGATCCTTTTGAAAGAGCAATATAACATTCAGTATATTTTTCGCCCAACACCAGCGAAAAAATCGTTTAATTTTCTCCAAACGCACAAAAGTATTTACATTGGTCATTTCATGGCCAATAAGTAGGAAAACAATTTTCGTTTTCAGACTGGCACCCAAAGATCGAGCCACAAATTCCTTCAATTCAATATTGTAAATATCATTAAGTATGACCAAAGCTAAATTTTCATTGCTTAAAATAGTGCCCAAGTTGGGAATGGCCTTGGTATTGTTTGTATATTCCCAGGGCGAAATAGTGAAGGTCATATAGGGCTTATAAAATTGAGCGGAGGAAACATGTTCGGCTAATATGATTCCAACACATTTGTAGACGGTTTCATCGGTTAGATTTTTGCCACGATAAAGTGTCTTCAGTACGAAACCATTATCTGCCGGAGGCTGAAAGACTGTATCGGGCGTTCGATAGATTATAATATTGTCAAAATTATGTATATTTTGAAGTTCCACCATAAGATTCTTCAATAAGTAAACTTGCTGCTGTATAATACATTCCCTAGAGGGTAGGGCGTCTACACCAAGGCGAAGAAGTGTAAGCACCAATAGAGTTAATGAAATAAAATAAAACTCCATGGTTGTTTGAACGAAAACTGAACGAAAAATCTTTTTTTCTTTAGTATTTATATGGCTTAAGGATTCTAAAGTTGTTATACAAATTAATGCATAAAGTTCTTCAAGTTTCATTAGTAATTTTTTTATTACAATTATTTTGTTTTTCATAATTATTAAATTATATTTAATAAACTCCATTTCATTATGTCTTAGGGGTTAAATTATATTTCATTATCCGTGACCAGTGTATCCACCACCTGTTGGTAATTATTTTCATTCAAAACTTTTTTTAAATAATCAAATTTGTCAATTACAATTATATTTATCAACTAGTTTATTTGATTCAATGTAGTTTGTTTTTTGTAAACAATTTTTTGTGTAATTTTTATACCCACGCCACAATAGTGGAGAGGGTATTATGCATTTGTGCTGATGTTTGAAACCCCTTAAAATATTAATCCTAGACCCACCTTTAAGTCTACCGATCGTCTCACATTCTAATTCGAATTAACAATGTAAGTCCGGCTGGCTGGCTGTTTATGTAAACTTTGTGCGCAAAGTACAGGTAGCAAAGGTTCTAATTGCCTATTGAAAATTCGGCAAATCGGTCCAAAATTTTACATAGCCCCCATACAAGCTTCTTTCCGGAATAGGGCATAGTTGCCCATAAGCCATCTTGTATCCGCAATTCCCCGCGGTGGCATCGTTGTAATGATGGGCGACTTTAATGCTTAGATAGGCCCCGACAAAACTGAACACGAACAAATTATGGATAAACACTAGGGAGATCGATTATTCGACTTTTTTCAATAACCGGTTTTCGAATATTCCGAATAGTTGCTATTTTAAAAAAACCGGGTTTCGGTTAAGCATTTTTTAAATATCCGGTGAACCCGTTTTATTTCGAATACATAAATACACAAAAATCAAATAAGTTTTTGTAATAAAAAGTTAATTTAAATAAAAACAAAACAATTCACAAAGGGTAAGGCACCAACAAAATACGATAAAATCCAAGAAAAGTGTGACCAGTAAATTGATCCAACTTTAGCTTAATTTTTACACAGAAAAAAGTGTTTTATCAATTAAAGAAATAGTTTTTAAATTAAATTAATGAATCAATTATTTTTTTTTTGTTGAAAGAAAATTAAAAATTTAATTTTGATTTAATTAACATTTTAGTTGTTTTTAAATAAATTTTCAATTAAAATTTTAATTAAATAACAAAAAACCTTAATTTACTTTTTTCGTTTAAAATAAAATAATTTAAACATGTAAAATTGTTGTTGGGAGTTGTCAATATTTATTTAAATAAATTAACACATTGTTTGAAATGGCAAAGTTTTTTGATAAATTTTTTAATTAAAATTAAAAATATCATTTATTGAAAACATTTTTTCAATATTTTAAAATTTTTACTAATCTATATAATCATTTTGGTAATAGATGCAAAATCAACAAATTATTTGCTTGATATTATGAATTTAGAACAAATTTGGTGATTGGAGAAATTTAATAATTTTTTCTGTGTAACAATTTCTATTTATTTACTAAAGCTATGTTTGCACCTATTAAATATTTGACGCCCTACACGTAACCACTAGTTTTATTAAAAAATTGTTTGCTTTTGCAAAACGTTTCCTGGATCGAACTTCATTTAACAGTTTCTAAATTACATTATACAATTATCTTCTTACAAATAAAATTGGTAAAAATATAGCTAAAGTTTGATTAATTTGCTGGTCATGTTTTTGTACCTATTTGTTCGTCAAATATTTGTTAGGTCTGAACAAACCTTAAGCTTTATTTGTAAGAAGATAATTGTATAATGTTATTTAGAAACTGTTAAATGAAGTTTGATCTAGACAAGCGTTTTGCAAAAGCAAATAAAAAATTATAGGAATTTAATAAATTTATTATTTGAGATATTCTCCCAAATTTATTTTAAATGATTTTTAATTTGTTAGTGGCTAAAGGCCGGTATTCACTATCCTACATGATCGTACGATTCATTCACACGAAAATCTGTCGGAATTCTATCCGACATAAAAAAAATGTCTGCAAAATCTGCTGTCAATGCCACACTATCCCACAAAAAAGATGCAAACTCAAATGACTCATCAACTTTACAAGAAAATGCAACTCTGATCGCATATAATCTATCATTTTATAAAATTTTTTAAAACATTTCCAAGTCGGACAGACTTGTCAAAAAAATCTGTCACTCAATTCATTTTTAAGCCACACTGTCATACATTATGAGGACACACGATTTTTTTGACATATCGTGCGACTAAATAGGATAGTGAATACCGGCCTTAAGCATGTCTATATGAATCAGTAATTTGTCTCTTTAATCCCGATCGAAATATATCTAGAGATAACATCTATAATAATATTTAGAATACTCTTTACTATTTACTTTTTAACTGAACACGTTTTTGTAGTATTTTGAATTGTTTTTGGATTTTACAGGAACTCACGCTTCTATAAGCGATTTCTATTTACATTGTTCATAATGGTGTTTGACTTTTGTTACATTTTGTTTTGACATTCTTCATAAAAAGTTTAAGTTTGCCAACATTCAATTAAAAAAAAACAACAAGAGTAAGGAAAACGTATATAAATTACAGATTATTAAAATAACCGGTTTATTATACCAAAACAACCGGTTTATTTGATATTCGAAAAATGGACATTTTAAAATAACCGACTTGGGCAAAACTAAAATAACCGGTTAAAACCGGTCGAATAATAACCGTTCGATCTCCCTAGTAAACACGCAATTGGAAGGATGACTGAAAACGGTAGACCCTTCACTGAAGCAAGCGGCAATGCCAATCTTGTGATAGGAGAACCTTATTCACACAGAAAATGGTGTACAAGTTAACGTGGGTTTCGTCTGACAATGAGAGAGAAAACCAAATCGACCATATAGCTATCAGCACTAGCGTTCTGGATGTGCAATCTAAAAACGGTCTGATTGCAACTTGGATCATCAGTTGTTGGAAACTTACGGATTGGGGTTGCTGCCATCCGTAAACCTGAAGCTACAGCGCGAATGTTCTATATAACTAAGTTAAAAAATCCGCAAACTCTTAACTACAGGAAAGAATTAAGGGCTGGACTAACTTAACAATCTCATCCTTCCTCCGAGTGGCGAACAGTTAAAAGAAATTTTGTTGATGCTGCGATTAATTATATCGGTCTCAAAGTGCCTAAGAAAACCCATTGAATGTCTGATGCCACCTGGAACCTCATAGTTAAAAGAAAAGCCAAAAAAGAAAAATTAAACGCAGACAAGACACTCGGTGAGAAATCCTCGCTAAAAAATACATACGCACAAGACCAGTTCGTCATGCTTAGCGCCCGAAGTCTTATCACTTGGTATAATAAACTTGCAGCGGATGCACAAAAAGGTTCAGTGGAGCATAGATCCAAGGATATTTATAGCATCACCAAAAAACTAACTGGAAAAATCTTTTTGAATACCAGACCGCTGGGAAACGCCGAAGGCTAACTCACAACATATGGGAATGACCAACCGGAAATATGGAAACAGCATTATTCCAATATGCCTTCCTTCACACCTTCTAGCTACCAAAGCATTTGCACCCACCAAAGCATATGCACCTGCGTTTCCCACGAAATAAGGCAAGATATCTCGATTGAATTCCCAGATATCGCAGAAGTTATGGATACTATAAATTACCTAAAACGAATAAGGACCATGGAGACGACAACATATCGCCCGAGATGCTTAAAGCCAACCTGCGTACTGCAGCGAACATATTGCTTCCCCTTATTCAGAACTTCCGGCTCACACCTGAACTTGATTCAAACTTAAAAGGTTTTATAGTAAATATCCCCAAAAATGGTAACCTGGCTGTGAAACTGTAGGAACTGGTGAGGCATTACCACCCTTAGTGCAGTGAATAAGATCATAGTGCAAATCGTTAACCGGAGAATATCCGACATTGTACTTAGGCCCGTAATTTGAACAAATAGATATCTAGCTGTGTATAGATATCTATGGTGCTCTTGCTTGCAAAGCGGTCCTACCCAAAATCAAAAGCCTTACTCAAGCTATATACTGTAATGTTAAATGTCGTGTTGTCCACAATAACGCTCTGAGTAGTAATTTTGAAGTTGTAGCTGGTGTCCGCCAGGTCTGCGTGCTGTCTCCTTTGCTTAATATCGAGAGACAGTTCACTTGGGTCAGCGGTCCCTTTGTGATACCCAGCGCCAATGCCCATCCCATAGAGCAGTTACTCAGATGGCGTCACTGCAGAGTTGAGCCAATTCGTCTTCCTAATGAAGAGAAGAAGCAATATAAGTTCTATTGTAGAAAGATCCTCCAAGCAGGAAATCACCGGCTCTCCCAGGTATTTTTCCCTAATGCCCCGTAACCCAGGGCATTGACAGAGAAAGTGAAACGGTCTCCTCTTCCTCCTCATCATGACAACTTCTGCAGTAGTCATTGAATTCCAAACCCATTTTCCTAGCATGAGTCCCAACAGGCCAGTGTCCAGTCACAATCGTGCTAGATATTATAGATATTAACCAACAACCCGAGAGTCTCGAGTATGCAGATGATATCTGCCTTCTTTCTGAAGTGTAGGCCAGGGCATTATCCAGTCTGTTGTCTAGTCCAGTTTTGATTAAGTCTTTAGTCTAATCAATAGACTAGTGTAATCCAGTTGTAGTTTAGTCTGCAGTGTATTATGAATATTACTGAATACTTTCTGAGTTTATCTAACGATGCTGCCCTGCTTTCCATGTAAACTTCGTGCGCAAAGTGCAGGTCGCAATTTTGCAGATAATTTAATGACATTTTTTACATAAGTTTTAGTTGTCGCAAGGACCGCTTCTATTGAAAATGGTGAGAATCGGTCAATAATTTCACATAGGGCTTACACAAATTTCCTTCCGAAATAGAGTATTTATGCCCATACACCATCTTATAATGTTGGCATTTAAATTAAATTTGGACCAAAAATATGTTATTGCAACCTAAAGCATCTAACTAAATTCGATTGGAATCGGTCCGTATTTGGGCATAGCTTCCATATAAATAGCAAACCCGAAAAAAAACTTTTAATACCATAACTTTCTTGTAAATGTAGGCGACAAAATTTTTTATAACAGCTGTGTCATAATTTTAAGCAGGAAGGTAAACGGTTGACCATATGTCCTTAGCTTCCACCCTAAAATCTTTATAAGACGAAAAATGTCATAAAGATGTAGATATATAGATAATATACAGCACAAGGAACTCGTATATGAATCTTAACCCTATAAAATACTTTTACCGGGTCCGTGATTGACCATGGATGCCAAATAGAGTACGCTCTCTAAAAATGTTCAGTAAACATTTGTAAGTGCTGAGGTCCCACCGGCTAATCTTTCTTAATTATTTTCTGTTGGCGGTATAAACCTTTAATAGGTGCCGATTGGGAATGACGGATTCTTGCGACTAAAGTGACACTGAAGACTCATTTCTCCCAAAGGAAGACAGTTGCTAAAAGCTATAAATTCCAGCCAGCTCGGCGTTTTGTCTGGAGGTCAGCCATTATTGACCTTCAGACCTTAATAAGATTCCCGATCTCATTGACTTCGCAGTAATAAAAAATATTAAACGTGAACAAATTTCGATAGCATCGTCGCTTGAATTATCATCTGACCACTCCCCAACGATTCTGACATTGTCTCATAAGGAACCAATTTCAGTCCATAACCATCTCCCAAACAGAAACACCAACTGGTTAAAATACAAAAAATACGTTAATTCTCACTTATCTCAAAACATCTCACTAAAAACTGAGGCAGAAATTCAGTCAACAATATTGCTCTTCTCAGAAACAATAACTGCTGCAGTAAAAGTATCTACTCCAGCCCCAAAGCCCACCAAAAACAAATGTACCCTTTGTGCCCATCAAATATACAAAATCTAGTAAAAGAAAAAAGACATCTTAGAAGACAATGGCAACATCACCGCTCTCCAATCCTGAAAAGCAAGCTTAAAATATGCCAAAAAGCCCTACATAAAGCACTCGAAGAAAATAAAAACGCATCTGAATCTTTATTTACAGGGCCTAGATCCAACAGACAAAACGGATTACAGTCTTTGGAAAGCAACAAAACAACTGAAAAGACCCATACCCTACGAATCTCCTCTACGTCTTAGTGACGGAAATTGGGCGAGAAGTCACTGCGATAAAGCCAACGCTTTTGCCGATCATTTAGAAGAGGTATTCACACCCAACATCACTATGTCGGACATACAAATTCCTCAAATAAATGACATATTAGTTTCTCCCATGAAACTTAGATTCTCTAACATAACAACAATTGTAACAAATCTCAACACCAAAAAAATCTCCTGGTATAGACTCAATAACATCTAAAATGATCTGCGAATTGCCATACAGTGCGCTAAGACTTATCCTTTTCATCTTTAATGGTATCCTACGCATAGGTTTTTTTCCTCCGTCCTGGAAATCGTCAGAAATTATAATGATTCCTAAACCGGGAAAAGATCCTAGTATGGTCACCTCATATAGACCAATCAGCTTACTTTCCATCCTATCAAAGTTGTTTGAAAAAGTATTCCTGCAGGCACTGACACCATACCTCAAGGACCAACAATTCATTTCCGCACATCAGTTCGGATTTCGTAAGGACCATAACAACTTTGAACAAGTACATCGTATCGTGACCCAAATTAGAAAGGCATTTGAATAAAAACTTTACTGCTCTTCATTATTTATTGATATCTCACAGGCCTTTGATAAAGTCTAAGTGTGCACATGTGACTTTTACACTGCGAAGAGAAAACTGCCCCACACTTACAATAAATAACACCGGAATACCTGAAAAACTCCACATTAAATACCTAGGAATTCACTTTGATCGCCGTCTCACATGGTCCAAACATATTGACTCGAAAACAACGCAATTAAAACTCAAAACTGCCCAACTCGGATGGCTTCTAAACTCATCTTCGCTTAGTTTAGAATGCAAATCTCTACTCCACAAAACCATTCTCAAGCCAATATGCCCCTATGGAATCCAACTTTGGGGAACAGCATCCACTTCCAATATTGCTAAGTTACAAAGAAGACAGTCAAAAATATTTAGATACATAACAGGCGACCCCTGGTTCATTCGTAACGACAATATACATAAAGAACTCAATATCCCGTCAGTTCGCGATGAAATAGAAAAATATTGTTCTAAATATATATCCAAACTAGCATCTCACCCTAATCCCCTAGCACAGAACCTACTCTCGTTTAGAGGCCACTCACGGCTAAAGAGGGTAGACACCTTGGCCATAGCACAAAGCTTAAATATGTTTAAATGTTCCGCATATGGTCTTCTATTGCACTGTTAATAGAATCATAAATTAAAAATAGTTTTTAAGATGTTATTACTTATTGTTATTTTCTACTAAGAAAGATCCAATAAACAAATTAAAAATTGAAAAAAAAAAAAAAAAAAATGTTATCAGTCAAAAGTCAACCACAAAATAGTTTTTGGTTGATGGTTGAGTGACGAAAATTAGCGGACTAACTATCGAACAAACGAAAATTTTAGCAAAACTGTCATTCATGTTCGATAGTGTGTACCTCACGTTAAACCACCTCCATCGCCAGCTAACCGTTCTTTGGGTATATTTTCTTCTTTAATCAGATTCCAGTACGTTTTTATCATAGTATTTACTAAATTTCCTGATTTCATCGTAGCTGCTCTAACCTTCCCCTTTCTTCTCAGAATCTGAAGCAAATGAACGCTACATGTTTCACATATTCATTCTGTTCAGGGCAGACAGGTCATGCTGGTAAATTATCGTGTCCAAAACAATGAACACGGTGTATAGCCCAGTCTACAATAATGTCTATGTTCTAGTCTATTTTTAATACAAAACTATTGTGAATGCAATTTTAACAGGTTTATAAAATTTGCTTTTTAATACAAACAAAATTCACTTGTGGAAATTATTTCAGCATTTAAAAGATCTATTGTAAATAATTTTTAAAACACATTTTAGGACAAATTTACTATGTATTTAGTTATTGTGAATGAAATGCTACTCCGTAAAATCCGCAAGTTATCTTTTCTTAATAAAAGCTAAGAAATGACAACATGTTATTTTCTTTAAACATACACATATTTTTAGATATAATTTTTAATTATTTAATTTCTTTGTTTTATTATGCTTTTATATAATTTATATACATACAATTTGACATAGAGCTTTAATTTATTAATATATTTTATATTTTTACGAGCTTTTCATTATATAAGTGTATAAATTATATGATAAACAATTTATTTAAATTTCCTTTTTATATAAATATTTAATAAGAGTGTAAACACATACGAGCTTTTAATCTTATGAAGTGTTACTTGGTTTAATTTTTCAATAAATTTTTTATAGCATTAATTAATTTTGTTACTTATTTAAACTAAATGATAAAGATAAAAACGTGTTAGACTAATTAACAAAATGGTGGAATGTTGAGTCTTAAACCCACCAAGTAATAAAAATAATAAAATCTTAAAAACGTTTAATTTTTTTTTTTTCTTTTCTTTAAAACAAATACAAATGTTTAACATATTAGGATTTGCGAAAACAGATTTGATGTTTTTACATGCTATTGTGAATTGGGAACCCATTTGATTTTAATGAGAAAGGAAAATGCAGGTATTTCTCAATCTTCTTTTAAACAAATTGTAAAGAAATTAAATTAGCTTCATTTCTCCTTCATTACTTCATTATGTACTTATTTTTATAATTTTTAAGGTTATCCTTTATATATTCTCTATTGTGAATTAGATTCGAAGTATGTATTTATATTTATTTTCTGTGAATACTAAATAGTTATATTTAGATCTCAATAAGAAATTCGCAACTTAATTAAATAATATTTTTTATCCAATTTTTTTTTAGTCATTCAAATCAATTATTTTGAATAGTTTGTTAAAAATCTTTTTTTTTTTAAAGAAGTAAAGACTGGCATATTTTTTCTCAATTGTTAATACAGGTGGTACTTTTTTTTACCAAAACTATAATATTTATATTCGCAGCTCTTGTTAAAAGAGTTTATTCAGGCTTTATTCCAAAAAGTCTTCTTAAGTTTTTGTGAATAAAATACAATTTTAAGTGGAAATTTTTGAAAAATTATCTCATATAGAGTTTTGAATGTTTTTAACATAAGCAAACGCACATCTAATGTGAATGCTTCTTTTTTAATCCCTTTACTAAAAAATAATTGTAAATGAAGCAACGATTGCTTCTAAGTTTAAACAGAAAATTCAATCCAAATGGTAGACTCAAATGTCATTGTTATACTTTGTTGAAATTTTACGACATATTTTCTAAAGAGCAAAAGAAATATTAAAAGCTTTTTTTTTATTAAAAGTACTAAGTTTAATGAGGGTTCTTGAATGAAAATCTACAGTTTTTGCAAAAAAAAAAAAAAAAAAAAAAATGATTCAGATTCTATAACAAACTCATTTCTATTTTAAAATCTTTTCCCTCCTAAGCAAACATATTTCTTTACAACTTTTAAACAGAACAAAGCAACCTGCTTCTAATTAAATCTCTCTAAAAAATCCATTTACTTTATATTTAGTTTTAGGGTTGACCAAAAAGCATTTCCGAGCCCGGTGGTATAGAATTAGGATCCACAGTGGATGAGAAATAATTGGCAGGGGTATTAAATGCTTCTGTATAGTTATGAGTTTGTAAGGAAGCTGGGGCAGACTGCTGATGCTGTTGATGGGCCTGAGCCTGTTGTTGCTGGTGTTGCATTTGTAATTGCTGCAAATTACGCTGATGTTGTTCCACACTCACCAATGAAGCATTCATGGTGGAATTATTTTGTTGAAATGTCAAATTATAAGGATTTTGCGCATATTCCTGATAAATATCATTTTCTGTGTGTTGTTGTTGTTGTTGCGTCTGCAAATAAACAGGAGTAAAGCTTTGTACAATGGCAGTTAATGGCTGCTTGTGTAAAGAGGGATACTCATTGCCCGCCGACAAATGCGAAATTGGCACATTAGCGTTGTTATTGTTAGCAGACAATGATGATGATAAGGATGAAGAGGTGGTAGGAGCGGCTTCTGCTGGTCTATAGTCTGCGGCACTTTCTTCAATGGTAGAAACATCATCGCCACTTAAAATAGAGCTATTAAAGCGGCTGGTATCTTTAGCCTCCTTGCTGGTATTCAAAGAGTCATTGGGTATTTTTTTCATATTCTGCATTAAAAGCTGATGTTGCTGATAGTTTTGATAGTATTGATTGTATTGCTGCTGTAGTAATTCACGCATGCTCACATTTTGCTGACCAGTTTCAGTTGATTCTTTACCCGCAGCATCTTCTGGCTGTTGGTCATAATCTTCTTCCTGTGATGTTGTTTGTGGTGGCGAGGTATCAAAAAGTTCTATGGAATATGAAGTACATCCTGTTGGCGGTTCCTTCATTGTGGAACTCAATGGCATTGTATTAAGGGACGAAGGAACGCTAGTGGCTGCTTGATTTGTCATCTGTTCATTGGTCATAGTGCTTCTAGATTCAGAAGAATAAAGCTGGTGTATGGGAGAAGTTGTATTTGTAGTTGAAGTAGATTCTGGCTCTATAGTTTGCGAACATAATATATCACTAGTTGAAGGTGCATCATCTAAGAAAGGCGCTATGTGATTAGATGTCTGTTGCTGTTGCTGCTGAGGTACAATCACTGGCATAGAAGCCAGAGCGACAGGTGGTAGCTTGTTTATTAAAAAAAAATTGTTTCTATAAAAAAAAACAAATAGTTTTCAATGACTTCTTACTTGTCCTAATATAAATGCGGGCTTTTGTAAAATATCCGCTGCGGGTGGTTGCAAAATAATGCTATGACGTGGTGACTCCACAGGTGACATTAGAAAAGGCGATTGTACTCCCTGCATTGTTGTGTTAGCTTGAATAACTTGCTGCTGCATTTGAGGCTGGGGTGTTGTTTGCTGAAGCGTTACCAAAGCTACCGCTGGTATTCTATTTATGTCAGCATTTGTTGTAGATTGCGACTGATTCATAACATGAGCTCGATTTCCTTAAATTGTTGGATAAAATTTATTATTCTTTAATGATTTATTTTTTCTATTCTTCATAATGTCAAAAGGGCTTACGCTAGGATGATGATGAGTTATGTGTTGCATTAATGTACATTATTGTTCAATTATGATGTGGTAGGAATATTAAAAAGGAAAATCTGATCAGTTTTTTTTTTTTTTTTTTTTTTTTTTTTTTTTTTTTTTTTTTACAATTGAACGATAACTTAACGATAATTTAAAAACAACGAAAAATTAAATAAATCTAATGTTTTCCATAGGGAGGGCTCAGAGCGAATCAAGTCAAAAATTAAAATTCGAAAATATTTTGAGTTTGAGTAACTGAACGCCCATTTTTATTTAATCTGTTACAGAACTGGATCGAGTAAAACTTTGCGGAGAATTTTGCACCGGTTTTGAAATAAAGATATGTTTTATATTTTATGACTTGGTTCGGTTAAGCTATGAGCCCGCCATATAAAAGTCTAAATTTAAAATTTTTTTAAATAGGTACTTAAATTGATACTTTTTTGGGTTATAACTTTGATTTTGTTAAAAATATTTATTTTTTAAAATAAAACGAACTTCTCTATGACAACCCAAACTTCTTTTTTTATGGAAAATTATAGCCAAAAGAAAAAAATCTTTGATCACTAATATTTTAGCCAAAAGTAGCTTATATTCTTCAAAAATTTTGTTTAGTATTAAAGAGCATTTAGTTTGAAAACTAGAAGTATAAATCAGTTTTATTTTTTCACTACAAATCAATTAGATTTTTGTTTATGAAACCAAAATTGATTTTTGTTCCGAAATTTTTTATTTTCCATTAAGCGCCGATTTCTTTTTAAAATGTTATATTTATTGCTATGTATTTCATAATGCATTACAATACTTCGTAACAGAATTATAATGTTTTATAATACTTAATAACGGAAATATAATACATAATAAAATATTAGAATACTTTATAACTGAACCTTATAACAGTTATAACAAAAATTATAATGTATTATGATATATTATTACACATTTATTGTATATTTTAGTGATTTTTTAACAAACTATATTATAACATTCAAATACATTATTAATAAATTATAATGTATTAAAATATATTAAAATACTATTATAATAACTTTAATACATTATATCCTACAGTCGTCGGCACAATTATTTTGACAAGAAAAAAATCACTTATTACTGGTGCAGTTTTTTGTCTTTGAAATTGTGGAAGTCTTACATAAATGTTCTTTTCGATGAATTGTATTGGAATGAGCTTTCATTAGTCCAAAGAACTTTTCTCCTAAACTCTACTGGCTTTTGGATATGTGCATTAGCAAAAGCTTAACTCTTTAATTTGTTTTGTTTTATGGAATATCTCTTGCTATGTAAGTCTTAAAACACAATTCTTTCAAGCGGCGCCGAATCGTCCGCTCACTAATTGAAGTACTGAAAGACTTATTCCATTCATCTGCGGCATCTTTAGGTTTTAACTCAACGTCTGTTTTAAATTTCCGCAATATGATTCGCTCTTCACTAAAGAGTTGTTTTGCGTTTCGCGCCGGAGCGCGGTAAATGTTGTACATCGTTTTGTTTTTTTTTTTTTAAATAAAGAGTTTGACGTGACAAATTGAACTCTTTAGCGATGTCTACTACCTTTGAGCCGGCATTGAACTTTGCTGCTATTGAGGCTCTGACAATATTAGTTAACTCAACCGTTTTCCCAATATATTCAAATCACTGATGAATCAAAGTTATAAGTAAATACTCAAAAATTAATTAGAACAATTTTAGTTGACCTTCAATTTCAAAGAACACGCAAGAAAAGTGATACGAAGTGCATGTCAAAATAATTATGCCGAAGCGAAAGTCACTGAATACTAGGAGAGTGCACAAAAAAATGGACAACATATTTTACATAACTGTTGTTGATGTGCACTTTGTTTTGAGCAAAGCTGAGGTAACGGTATCTTACGCACTTGAACGAAAAAAACGCCAATAGACAAGATAACAATTTGTCAAAATAATTGTGCTGACGAGTGTAAGTGTTTTGTATTAAAATTCTATTATAATGCATTATAGCTCATTAATAATTATCCGACATATCCAATATATTATAATATATTATAATACAATATAAAGAATTATAATGTCTTTATGAAATTATTTAATAATTAAAATGCGTTATAATACGTTATTACACAATTGAAGTGTTTTATTATTTTATCAAAAAGTAATAGATAAGATAATAAAACAATATTGAACTGTTCATTGATTTAAAGAAAAAATTGCAAAAGTAAAATGATTGTAAATAAAAAAATAAATCAAAGTACAATAATTAAAAACTTCCTCTATTGCCTTGAATTTTTGCTATGAAACATTTTTTGATGTGGAAACATTTTTAAGGTGATTTTTTAGCCTTCAGATCTGATTTTTCGTGATTTTGATGATTATTTCTAACATCCCGAAATTTTCTTAGTCTGGAAATGTCTTGTTTAAACCGTTGCTGCTTTAAAACCAAATTCAAGGCCCTCTTAAAGTAATCTAACCGGTCAATTTTTATTTATTTTTCAAACCGGATTATAAAAATGGTTATAAACAATATACATATATTCTTCACTTACCCTCATCCCTGAAAAGTTCATCTTTAAGATTTGGCAAAAAGTCTCCTATACGCTTCCAAGTCAACTCCCACAGCGCCATATGCAATGATCCATCATTATTGTGAAACACACGCACTGAATGCATTACCAAGAGCATATTTTTTAAAATTTCTTGCATTTGTTCGGACAGCATATCTGAGCCGACTTTCATAAATTTTTCTATATAATCCAAAACTTGTATCCATAATTCATTAAAGGCATTGCCTAACTCGATAAGGGGAGTTAAATGATGCAAAAACACTTTTGACATAATAGTAGCGGTACGTATACGCGATTCTTCTAAAAGTATAGGATCTAAAAGAGTGACTGCTGGACTATCAGGCAAGAGTTCATTAAGTAGCGGGAAGAGAACTTGTTGAAAGCAGGAAGCCCATTCTGTACCCGATAAAGTTTGCAGATCGTGTACGAGTAAAGCTCTTTGCTGTAAACATGATATGGCATAAGTTCTAACTTCTCGCCTTCTATCCATGGCTAAACGGGCAATGCCCTGTAGTAGAGGACACCAACCTTGAGCCCATAAAGCCGAGCACTGGGGCACGGCACAACCTTCTTCAGCCCACCAACGGAATATTTGAGCTGTGCGTGTGTACAAAGTGTACATAAGATCCAGCAATTGAATTGATAAAGTTTCATAACGTTGAGCCAAATCCGATTGATCACCTTCCTCTCGAGATTCACCAGCGTTTTCTAAATGACCATGACTATCATGACTTGAATGTTTGGAGCGATCTGATGATCTGTCATTACGTTTATTGGCTGATCGTTTTTTTTGATTTTGGGTTCCAGCTGCCAAAGCGGCATCAAATTTTCGTCGTTGTCTAATGCCACCATCGCGGCAGGCTTCTACAAAAGTGCGTATACATCTAACACAACTCTCGAAATTGTAAGGAGTTATATGTGCTACGTTGCGAACAATGAAAGCCAAAGAGTCCCAACATTTGAATAAAGCAAAGGGAGTGTGCTCCATAAGTTTGCAATTGTATATTAGATTGGATAAAGGAGGGGCGCCCGCTAATGATTCTGGGGGTGATTGCGGGCGAGATGCAGACGACGTTAAATCCGTGTCTTTATTAACTAAAATCCAATTTTCAGCCGTGGGGCTGGAGGGAAAGGGGCTGCTGGAACTTGAACTTTGTTGTCCTTGTTGTTGAATCTTTTGAGGCTTGGTTTGTTTGCCAGGCAATTCTGAGTCGGATATGTAACCCCGATCTGGTAGACCCGAATCATCTTCACTACTTAATGCTCCGTCAGATTTAGCAGCAACGCCATTAGGCTGCGGCAAAGAAGCATCTTCATATTCTGGCGGCTCTGCTCCAGCCCCAACACATTCCAAAATTGTAAATACTATTTGCCAATCCTGTTCGGAATGAATATTTTGAGCAGAGGTCTTTAGCAACTCATACATGCCTATAGAGATTTGCTTGGAAATGCGTAAAATAACGCTAGGCTTGAGCATTAGCAACATCTTTAATGATTTTAATACCACCGGACACAATTCTTCGTTACGCATAAGATATATGGCCAACTTAAGCATGGCTACTATACAACGATTTAATAAATAATCATAGCCACAGGATGAACTGCCCATTAACAAAAGATACATTTGATCCCTGACGGCCGGCCACAGAGGAATCATGCGATCTCGATTGTATATAACAATTTTTACCAAAAACTCCATCCAAAATACCACAATATCTTCAGCATAAGGCATGCCTATTGATTTGTGGCCATTAGGAGCCTTTAAAGAGCCCAATACCTGTTTCAATAACTCTTGTAAAGATTCCAGTTGTACAAATTTTGATTCTTGGATCATTTGATCCAACTGACATTCTTTTATACATTTCTTGCCAATTTTTATAAATTCCTGCTCTTCATATGAAGGTTCTCTTTGACCCTCTGAAGAAAGATACGAATACAAACTGGAGAATAATCCGGATTCCTGTTTTTGGCTCGGTTTCTCCAGTATCAACTGAGCCTTGCCAGAAGGTTCACAAAAATCTTCCACTTCAATTAATGACTTGGGTAACAATTTCAAACGAAATAATTGCAGATATATATCCAAAATATGGCGCCAACCATCTCTTAGAGAATCCCCGTAATCATGAACCAAGGCAAACACTGTACGCAAAGCAGCTTGAGCTTTAGGATTAAGACCAAAATTAACAGCTTGCACAATTTCATTTAGGGCTGGATTTTGAGCCTCTTGTTGGGCACTACTTAAAATCGTAGTAAATTTGCAAAGAGTCAAAATCAAGGCATCAAAATCTTCGTGCAAACTATAAAAAGCTGAAATTCCAGCACATTTAGTGAAACCTGAAAAAAAAACAGTTTAATATTTTATTAAAATAAAGTTTAATTCTGTTTTTCCGAAATTTACCTGACAAAGTCCTTTGATAACCATTCTCACTACTCTTATCAAACATAAAACTTAATGAAGATAGTGAGGGTCCCCAAATGACATTAAATATTTCCATATCATAAGTAGAGTCGTGAACATAATTAAAAGTACCATCCGAAGTGGCACCACGTCTCAGTAACACTTTCCACAAATAGTTTTCACGTACCAAACCAGTTTGTTCGGCTGGCATGATAATTTCTTCGTTTCTATTTAAGATCTTTAGTTAGTATTTATTAGAAACCTTTTTTTTTAACTTGAAACTTACTTAATAGCATTAAATATTGTGGCCAATAGCTCTTGGTCGAAATCGCTGCCTCCATTAAGACCTCTTAAATTTTTAAGAAAATCTTCTTGAGTCATGGGTACATTTAGACGTTTAGCATTAGAATTATGTTGATCCATATTTAACATAATAATAGCATAAGCCACACTAAAAGCAGAATCGGTATTGGCAAAGGGTTCACCATTTTGTTTCTAAAAAGAAAAATAATTTTGGAATTATAAAATTAATTTATATAACAAATATAATATATTTTAATACATTATAACATAGTGATTCGTTACAAAAGAGTTAAAATGTATTAAAATGCCTTTTAATACATTGTAAAATGATTGTAAATAATTATAATACGTTACAATGCATTATAAGTAGGGTGTTCATTCGATTGATTCTTGTTCGATTAATCGAACAATTTTAGACGGATAATTGTTCGATTAATTTAAAATTGCTGATTTCGATTAAAGGATTAATCGAAGAATTTATGCCAATTAATCGAATAACAATATATATATGGTTTTTCTGTCAAATGTAGTATTTTTTAAAGTTTTAAGTCAAATAAACAAGCCAAATGTATGTGTCCGTTGGAATTAAAAAAAAAAAAACAGTCATGTTTAGTAAGTAATTCACAAACATGGGCGTACTGCTTACTGAAAAAATTTTCAGTAACCAGGAATTTTTTACTGATTACTGAAATAATGCAGTAATCCGTTAATTTTTACTTATAATTGAAACAAATGCAAAAAAAAAGTATTTTTACTCTGGAGCCACACGTTCAATAAATAACTTTCAAGTTGTTCAAAAAAGCTGCTTGTCAAAACTTGTTTGAATTGACAGCTGTGTCACAGGCTGCACTCAATTTGATAATCAATTTCATTTTAAAAATGCCCCGACGAAGAAACAACTCAAAATAGTAGCACGACTCAAAGTATTTTGTAAAAAAGCACAAGAATTTTTTAGGACATTTTTTTTTTAATAATGCACATTAAATTTTTAAGAAATATATTTTTTATAAAGAAAGCGCTAAAGTGAATTTGTGGTCAGTTGTTAAATTTAACGTAAAATTGGCAACAAATGGAAAGGTAAAACTGAGAGCAATCTCGTGGTCGATTTAAAAAGTTTGAGTGTGTTAGTAAAAAAAGTGAAAGCTTTTGGCAAATTAAAAGGAAAGACAAAACAAAAGTAAAGCAAAAAAAAGTAATGACCATTTTTTTTACCGTTAACATAACTCTCTTACACTGTTTAAACATCAAATCACCCAAAATTATGGACCTTAACGCCGTCAAAATGCGATACAAAGAGTCAGCCAGTGGAAAAATGTTGTAAGTAACTAACAAAATGATACAAACCAACTGGTTTTGCAACGTGGAATAAAGTTTTAAATGCCGCTTGCATAGTGGAAAAACGTTTTAAATGACATCGCGATTGTGGATATGAAACGTTTTTCCACTAAAAAAAAATTGTAAACTGTAAATTTGCATGTAATTTAAAATTAAAATTTCTTCATATTTTGCATAATAGTTTATATTATCATTATTTTTGATAATCGAAAAAAAATTAAAAAATAAATAATCCTGCCTGTTAAAAACATTTCTTTGATCTCCTGAAAAATAATAATTTTGTAACTTAATACGTTATTCGCGGCTGAGATTCAATTAGTATGAATTGTTACGTTTGTTTTGTTTTTTTTTTTTTTTTTTTGTTAATAAAATACTTCTAATTAATAATGTTTATTTACTCAAGTACCAATTTTTTTCTAAAATTATCGCAAAAAAATATCTTAATTTTAATATTTTATTCGTTTCATCGAATAAAATTTTAAAATTAAGATATTTTTATCGATTAATCGTTTAATCGAACAAAAAAAGCCGTTTAATTGAACACCCTAATTATAATATACTTAATAAATTTTAACACAATTAGAATGTAGTATAATATATTAAAGCATTACTAAAATACATCATAGCACAACTACACTGCATTAAAATACAGTAGAATGCAATTAAAATGTGTTATTATAGATTATAACTCAATTATAATGTATTACAACAAAATTATAATAAGTTGTAAAGAAATTACAATTTATTATAACGCAATTATGTATGTTTTCCATCCTATAATTCAATAAAATTTTTTTTAAAAACTAAAAGAAAAAGAACATAAGATTTAAAAATTCCTACAAATAATCAACTTACATGCCAATGATCTGCAAAATGTTCCAAAACCAAAAATATCAATGGTGCCTCTCCGGGCAAGCGAAACGTTTCCAGATATAATCGTAAAGCCTGATCGACTCGCAAACCAATAAAATCAAACGATTCCACAAAATTCATAAGAATCTTCGAATCAACATTTTTCTTTTTCGATATATATTCACCAATCATTTTCTTATCTAAGCCAGGATTTTCACGCAAAAATAATGCAACTTCCATGGGATCCAAACGAGGATTTAAGATGTCATTCTCTTGTAGAAATTGTATTCCCTTTTCGGGACGTTGGTTAAAGAGTTCTGTGCCTTGGCTGAGTATTCGTTTCTTATGTTTAACATCTTTTAAATATTCTCGAGTTATAGCCTTCTCAGCGGCTGTATCAGCCGAAAGTAATCTCAAGCGAGAGGAAGTGTTTATAAATTTGGAAATATTTTCTACTTTAGTGTCTTCCAGATTATTGGGATTATCGATAACTACACCCTCTAGGCCGGAATTGTGACGTGAATGTCTAACACCTAAGTTCGGCGTACTATTGGCAGCTTCTGCTGAATTAGCTGCTGAATTAGTATTTTTGGCTGCGGCACAATTGGCCTCTATACTGTCTACCACAGATATCAAGGTATCCATTGCTATAATATGGGTATTATAGATGGCGTTTGTGGCCGATAGAGTGTATTTTGAAAGAAGGTTTGTAATACTTTCAAACAAGTCACTGCAATATAAATCGCAATCATAATTGATATACAATTCTGTTACAAAACCTGGTATGCGCCACAGTTGTAAAAGATTATCTAAGGCCAATTCACGCATTTCATAAGGAGTTTTTGGATTATCGCTAGCAATAATTTCTGATAACTTTTTCAAATAAAATTCTAATTGGAATTTGAGATGACCTCTTAATGATTCGAACAGCAAAAATCCAACTTGCAAATCAGCGGCAAATATGGTTAGACGCTCGGAATTCATAAGCTGAAAGTAATTTAATATAAATTTACAATTTAAACAAAGAAGCAAAAAAAATATATAATAAAACTTTAATATTAATGCTTACGGCAAATAAATTACGACATAAATCATCCCTGACTAATTGCAGCAAAGTATCATATTTGCCTATATTATCTGCACCCACTTCAAAAGCCACCGTCAACAAACTCAAACCCATATGCATCATAGTATCGTTGTTTTGTTTATCAAAGGGATTGCACAATAAAATCAAGAAACGAAAAAGTTCTTGTATACAAGGTAAACCATAGGGCACCAAAGGCGCTATACCCTCTGAACCATCAACAGAGTTTTGTTGGGTAAACCGAACTCCAACCGAATTTATGTATTCACTGCTGCCACCCTGGGATTGAGGCGATTGAGGACGATTGTCTGGCTCTCCTTCAGTATTGTTGGTGACTGGCGAAGCTGGTTCTACTGATATCAATGGTGTTGCTTCTGCAGCATTTATATTAACTGGTGTTGTATTAACAGCCCCTAGATTGCATCTTTCTACTTGGATCAAAGCCGAGGTGGGAGTTTGTGTTATTTTCCCTTGCAAATCTACTATATTACCAGCAGGCGTGGCTGGTGTAGTAGCCAAAGGAGGAGCTTTTAAATGATTAAGTGGCCCAGGAGTTTGCAATGTATTAATATCCTCTCCTGGTTGCGAGTGTGTAGATATTTTACGTTGCTGCTCTTCGGCTCCGGCTTTTGTCAAATCACCCTTCAAACTTTGACTCCGTTTCAAACTGCTACTTTCATTTGTTGGTGTTTTAATTGGGTTCTTACGTTGTTTTTTATCATTTTCCATAGAAGCAGCCATCATTTGAAATTTTTTGAGTAACCCCGATTCACTGTGATCATCGGCAAATTGTGGCAAACGCATAAATAACAAGAGAACAATATCTTTTAAAGCCTGTTCGGCAGACCTTCTTAACAACTCATTGAGACGTGGTTCAAAACAGATTTTAAAAGTACTTAGCATAACTTCACAAACAGATTCATTGGTTAGAACAGAGCCTTCTGGACTACGCATTAGAGTGTGAATAACTTCGATCACACGAAATAATGTTACACCATCCGATGATTGATCGGTACCCATAAACCGGGCATGGGTTACTGCATCGGCAATATTTTCAATAACAACGGCTAGATTTGGCGATGTTAGGTCTGTAAGAGATATATATATTTTTTTAATCATATTTGTAAGAAATGTTGAACAAAATTTTTATAAAAAAATAAAGCATTAGTTGCTTAATAAGTTAATAACAAATGACTTTTACATTAATATGAATTCTGTGGTAAAAAGGAAAAAAGTTTTAAGTCGGTTTAATTTTAATATGCATGGCTTGTTTAAATAATCACTATCATTTGACATAATTAAAATAACGACCTATAACATTTAAAATTGCATTTAGGAATAACAACTTAAAAAACTATAAGCTACTTTTCATAATCACATCTTAATCCACATCTCTTTATACCCACACAATAGTGGAGACGGTATTAACATTATCCATCTTTAAGCATACCGATCGGCTCAGCATGTTCGTGCTTCTGGCTGGCTGGCTGTCCATGTAAACCTTGTGCGCAAAGTAAAGGTCGCACGAGGACCAAGCATATTGAAAATTGCATGAATCGGTCCATAATTTCGCATAGCCGCCATACAAGCTTCTTTCCATCTTATTTTTGTTTGCATTTATATAAAATTTGAAAAATAGGTTCACTAATAAATAAGTAGATGACCGACGAGAAGTAATTGCACGTTGTTAAACACCAGCAGAATATTTTGCACAACAATGTTTTCTACCACGTATGTATGAACGCCGCACAAGCCATTTTCGTTTATTAAATTTAAAAAAATTTTCACATTTTTGGTCACATTTTTAACATTAACAAAAATTTTTGTTAATAAAAATGGCCATACAAATGTACTTAACAAGTTGACAAATAGACAAATCTAACCTTTAATCTTCTAAATTGACAACCCAGCTTTATAGAACCTCTGAGGATTGACATAGGGTAGGTATACAAAATTAATTTTATGTAAAATTCAACTTTCCTAACTATACAATTTTCTTACCTATTAAACCATACGATAAAAATTTGTTTATAGCTGATAAGGCCAAACTTGTGACTGCACCAGTGGTTTCGGCAGTGCGTATGACCTCAAGAAAGGGGGCCAAAAATACATTGGGATCTATTAAACGCAAATCTTCAATACGATTAAGCACCTGTTTAAGATCCATAAACAATTTTATTAGAGCATCCTTTTCTTCGTCCTAAGAGTGAAGAATAAGATATTTAATTTATTAATATTTAATTTACATATTTATAAATAACTCAATAAAACCATATGTAAACTTAGGCATTGATAAAACAATAAACACTCACAAACACACACACGCTAATCGAATACGAACTTACCACGTATGCGGTGGCATTCCAACGGGATCCTCTACGCATAGCGGTCATCAAAGTGGACATTTCGCCCCGTACCACAAATATACCATTGCCAGGCAAAGACATTTTGTAACCTGTTATGTTTTGCTTTTATTATAAATTAAATTTGAACCTTGATTAATTTCCTTTATTGGTTACTTTTTCACGCTGTCAAGAAATATATACAGATTTTTTTCTTAAAAAAAACTCAGAAATTTTTTGTTAAAGGGTGTTGTTAGATGCACTTAATATTTTGCAGCAATATTTTTTAAATATATTTATTAAATACTTGTTGCCTTGGAAGATTTCTGTTAATTTACATTTTATTTTAAAGGAAATTAATAAATTTTCATGTAAAAATTATAACACGCAACCACAAATTAACGAAAAATATTCAATTTTCAGCTTGTTTTCTAGTATTTTTTTTTTGCTGTTTTTCTGAATAAATGATGACGTTTCGAAGATTAAAGCAAACTGTCAAAATAGTGACAATATTATAAAGTTGCCATATTCTAAGGGTTTATTTAGTGATTTTAGAAAAATAAAAAAATATATGGCAAATTCTTTTTAGAAAAACAAAAACAGGGTGAGAAAGACTGAGAAAACAAAGAACAACACAAAAAAAAAAAAAATTAAGTGTCAAAGAAAAAAATTTTCTTCTAGTACGTGTTTTGTTAAAAATAGAAAAATTTTCTGAAAAAATTATTAAAAATCTATAATTTTTTTTATAAAACTTAAACATTTTAAATAAGTTTAATAATAGAATAGGAATATTACTTAAAAATATATAAAATTTTTAAATAATTTTGCTTCAATATGGGCAATACAGACTCAAAGTTAAACTTTCGCAAAGCCATCGTCCAGCTGACGCAAAAAAATCAAAAAATCGATGCTGATGACCCATTTTGGGATCAATTTTGGTGTGGTCATCAGACTACCTTGGAAGATGTATTCGCTTTGGTAACAGCTGGTGAGATACGTAATATACGTAATGATAACCCTGCCAACTTGGCCACTTTATGCTACAAGGCTGTGGAAAAACTTGCGGAGGCGGTAGATAGTAGTTGTCGTACTCAAGCCGAACAGCAATGTGTATTGAATTGTGTCCGTTTGCTTATACGCATATTGCCCTATATATTTGAAGATGAAAAGTGGAAACATTTTTTCTGGAGCAGTTTGCCAGCTAGTCAGGATAGAACCTCACAAAAAAATGTAGTAGTTGGGGGTGAGGTCGATGATGTCGAGAGAGAACATTTGGCTACACAAAATTCCACTGTACCGTTGGCTCAGTCTTTGTTAAATGCCACATGCGATTTATTATTCTGCCCCGACTTTACTGTGACCGCTACTAGACGTCCAGGTCCTGATAAAGCTGAAGAATTAGCAAACATTGACAGTTGTGAATATATATGGGAGGCTGGTGTGGGTTTTGCTCAATCTCCACCCAAAAATGCTAATATGGAGCGTAGGCGTACAGAATTATTGAAATTACTCTTAACCTGTTTTTCTGAACCCATGTATCGTACTCCCCAACCTACAGAGGAACCAAATAGATGGATAGCCTATTTTACTTCCGCTGATAATCGCCATGCGTTACCCTTATTTACTTCATTTTTAAATTCAGTATGTTCTTATGATCCCGTGGGCTTCGGTGTACCATATAATCATCTACTCTTCACTGATACCACAGAACCTTTAGTAGAAGCCTGTTTACAAATTCTTATTGTAACTCTAGACCATGACATGATAATGCAGCACCAACAATTACAGCAACATCAGCTCGAACTACAAAGACATGCAAAAGGTAGCAGTAGCTCCGTAATTAACTCAACACCCTACGACGATGTTTGTGGTGATAATCTTTTTATTAACTATTTGTCACGCGTCCATCGTGATGAGGATTTTCATTTTATTTTAAAAGGAATAACACGTTTGCTTAATAATCCTCTAGTGCAAAATTATTTACCAAATTCCACCAAACGTTTGCATTGCCATCAAGAATTACTGATTTTGTTCTGGAAAATTTGTGATTACAATAAGAAATTTTTGTATTTTGTGTTAAAAAGTTCAGATGTTTTGGATATTTTGATACCCATTCTCTATCATTTGAATTATTCGAGAGCAGATCAATCGAAAGTGGGTCTCATGCATATTGGTGTTTTTATTTTACTTTTATTGTCGGGTAAGTAACATTTTATAATATAAAACTTTACGTCGACAAAAATCCCTGAACTTTACACAGTTTTTAATTTAATTAAACATTTTACTTTTCAAGGTGAGCGTAATTTTGGTGTACGCCTTAATAAACCCTACACAGCCACTGTACCGATGGATATACCCGTTTTCACTGGCACCCATGCAGATCTTTTGATAACTGTATTCCATAAAATCATAGCCACGGGTCACCAACGTTTACAACCTCTCTTCGATTGTTTATTGACTATTTTGGTTAACGTTTCGCCCTACTTGAAGACGTTGTCAATGGTGGCTAGTGTTAAATTGTTGCATTTACTGGAGGCCTTTAGTACACCCTGGTTTTTATTGTCGGCTCCCAGTAATCATCATTTGGTTTTTTTCTTATTGGAAATATTCAACAATATTATACAATACCAATTTGATGGCAATTCCAATTTGGTTTACACCATCATACGTAAACGACATGTATTTCATGCCATGGCAAATTTGCCTTCAGATATGGGGGGCATAGCTAAATGTTTAAGTGGCCGTAAAGTAGGTAAATTTAATTTGCCTCCCGTTAGGCAGAAAAAGCTTTCAAGAGCTGTACAAAATTTCAACAATTCTGCGCCCCACTCTGTCGAGGATGATGACGATGATGAAGATGACCTGGAAGAAGAGGAAGAAGTTAAGAAAATCTCTCTTAAGGATGGAGGAAATGAAGAAAATAATATTACTTTAGTGGAGGAATCGGAAACGGAGTCGCATACCCAACAGGGTGAACAACATATGGAAGGAGCCTTTCCAGCTATGCCAGCAGAACCAGGTACACTGAAAGCCTCACTACCCGATACCCCTGGCATTAATCAAATGACCGAACGTGAACAAGCACATCCAGGTTCAGCGGATCAAACACCCACTATAGATGGCACTTCTGATATTGTGCGTTTCGAAAAGATAAACGAAAGATCTTCGGAATCTCGTACCGCTAGTCCTAATGGTCATTTAGATCCTAATGATGAAAAATCCTCTTTCAGCCGCCTCACAGTGGCTCACCGTGGCAGTATTCGTATGGTTCATCAGCCCTCAGCAGAAGTATGGACTCCCACACCTGAATGGATTGTATCATGGCGTTCAAAACTTCCCTTACAAACTATTATGCGTTTGCTACAGGTCTTAGTACCTCAAGTCGAAAAAATCTGCATAGATAAGGGACTAACAGATGAATCGGAAATTTTGAAATTTTTACAACATGGTACTTTGGTCGGCCTATTGCCAGTACCACACCCAATACTCATACGTAAATATCAGGCTAATGCTGGCACAACAGCCTGGTTCCGTACCTATATATGGGGAGTGATTTATTTAAGAAATGTAGAACCGGCCATTTGGTATGATACTGACGTAAAATTGTTTGAAATCCAAAGAGTCTAAATGAATAAAAAAAACTATAATATTAGGTAAGAGATATGATACACTTTATGGCATTAAGAATGTTTCTTAAACAAGGAAAATCCTAATTATTGTTTTTGGAAGATATCGTAAAATGGACTTTCATAGAAATATTTATTTAAAGACACACCCTTTATAAATTTAAGCTTAATGGGGCTCGATACACCAAAAGTAATCTTATGAAGTTAGGATATTTAGTTTTTCAAATAATGTTGATAAAAAGGAATTATCGATAGAATTTCTATTTTTTTTTTTATCGAATTACACAAATTGAACTTTTAAGACAAAAACTCTTGAATCTTATTAAAAAGGTGGTTAGTATGTATTTCGTTTTTACGAAGACTGAAGCGTAGAGGTTCACGGGATTAGTACAGGGAGAAAAAAAAGATACCGATAACTTTATAGTAAACTAAATTTTTTAAATATGTACGTACAATACAGGCAGTAGCTAAAGCAAATATTTTTTTTAATTTCACAAGAAATTTGTTTAAATACCACTTTTTTAGTTCTCGCTAACTAAGTTTTCAATAACAAATTTTTTTTAAAAACCACCCTTAATTTTTTGTCAAAAAGTTAACCATGTTTTATTAGGGACATTCAATTTAAATTAATTTTATGAAAATTTATTATTTTAATAAGCCAATTTTAAATTTACAATTAAAACAATTTTAATATCATAATTAAAAGTTATTTTCTAAAAATTAACATTTTTTTTAAAAGTACATATGTATGTATAATTCAAGAGTGTTTAAAATGCGTTTACTTTAACTTTAAAACTTTTTAATCAATTTCAAACAATATTGATAACAATTTTCACTATATTCTAAAATTTTAATGAAATTTCCTAGATTTAGGTATACTACTTTTTTATACTTCTTAAGTTTCGTCTAAAATCCCTATGACTAAAACATACGCAAAGAAATGCTTTGTTTGCATATTAGTTATCATTCCAAACAAACTATTTTTGTTACACTTAAAAGAAAATTGCATTACAGTGCAATTGTCCACTATTTTATCATTCCCAACTACCTATACCTTTGTTGCTATTTTAGTCATAAGAACTGCTCAAACCTTATCAATGGCTTTTTTAACATTAAAAAAACTAAAAAAAAAACATTTTTTATATCTACTCTTACGCTTTCCATACATAGCTCCATATACAATATATTGAAAATTAATTAAAAACGTTATCTAATATTTTTCAATGTGTTTTCTAATATCAAAAATTCACATAGACTTTTTTGTATCTCCGAGTGTATATAATTGTACAATTTTTGTTTTTAACCAAATTGCTGAAAAACTACGAAGTTTTACTAATTAAAAAACATTTAAACATATTTATTTTCAACTATACATATATTATATATTTTTGTGTAATTATAATAATAATTTTTAGCTTTTTTCGTGTGTATTTTAGTTTAAGTGCAATTTATTAAAGTTAAACAATATATTAAAAAACTACTTATTTCCGTCATTTAAAAGTATTTATTATTAAAAATACTATAAATAAAAATTTAACCTAAAAATATTTATCCAAAATAAGCAAAAAAATAAAAAATATTGTAATATGTTACAAAAAAAAAATATGTATAAATATTTAAAAGCAACAAATATATAAATATAAAATAAATCATAATTTAACGTTATTTTGACGTGTGGTAGCACTAATGAAGTGGCTACCCTATTTTAATAAAATATGATGTGGCTACTTTCTGTGAGCAGCGTTGCCCTTGTAACCCTAAAGTATAAATTTGTATTTGAAACAGTTTCGAAAATAAATAGAACATTATTTAGCGTACGGCTCACACACGCAGAAACGATATAATTTTTTTTAGTGTTTGCATAGACGACACAACCTTAATACCGGTCGTAACTATTTTCAAGAAAGTAACGAACAATATACATATAGTGTTATGTTCTTCGTTATGCAACAGAACAGTTGTAGGGGTTCTGTAGACATATATTTTATTTTAATGTTCTACAGTGTTTCTTTTTTACATTCATGAAGAAACGACCAAAAAAACAATTTTAGCAACGACCACAGCACGAAATAACTTGTGTTTGTATTGTGAACATGTTTTGATTATGTAATAATGTTTCGCTGCCTTTTCGTATATTTATTTTGATTTTTTTTTAAATTTCTGTACCACTGAAACGAACGAACATTAATAGGCTAAAACTAACACAACGAAGTTTGTGGTAAAAAAAAAAAAAAAAAAAAAAAAACAGATCTTAAATGTACATATATTCCCATCATTTGTTGAGTTGATTACGTACAGTATTATTTTTGTGCTCGAAGATCACAAACAGGGAAACGTTATTTTTTTAATGTTTTACTACATAAACATTATTATCGGTTGTGTTTTCTTCCGAACCGAACACTAAGGAACGATATTTAATGTTTATTTTCGAACACTGATTTAAAATAAATTTATGCTATTTTCTGATCCTGTTGAAATTATATCGCGAAAATTGTATTAAAAATAAATGTAAAAAAGATATGGGACTGAACGTTTTAAGATTTTTAGACCCGTTATTTTTAAAACAAAATATTTTGGAAATCAAAATCAAGTAAAATTAAATTTTTATGGTAATTTCCATTTCATTATAACCACACCACAAAAGTAGAGAGGGTATTATGCATTTGTGCTGATGTGTGTAAAATATTGATCATAGACCCACCTTAAAGTCTACAGATCGACTGAGAATCACTTTCTGAGCGATCTAACGATGACCGTCCGGCTGGCTTTGGCGCAAAGTACAGGTCGAAATTTTGAAGATAATATGATGAAATTTGGTGCATAGGTTCTAATTGGTGAAAACGGGGCGAATCGGTCCATAATTTCATAAAGCCCCCATACAAGGTGATGTCCGGAATTAGGTCTTTGTAGCCCACTATCAAACAAATTTTAATGAAATTTTAAAAAAAGATAGATCCATATTTATATAGACACATAAGCTATGTATTTTTTCAAAAATAGGACCAAGAATGGAAATAGTGGGAAATTTCTGCCTCTCAAAAAATATTAAACCGATTTTAATGATATTTTAAACCTAGATTGATAAATATTTATATGGAAATATAAGCTATGACATTTTAAAAAATAGAACCACGAGGAGAGATAGGGGCCAATTTCTGCCCCTACAAAACTATATAACAGATTTTAATGAAATTTAAAACATAGATAGATTCCTACTCATATAGCCAAATTAGCTATGCCTTTTTCATACTAGGTTCTAAATAGGTATACTTGCAAAAATTTGTTCCATATACTGTGATGTAGATTATGACCGACTATACTTTCTTACTTGTTTATTTTTAAATAAATATACTTTTGTGATATTAAACGTAGTTTTAATAAAGTTAAGTGATACCTAAAGAATGAAGGGGAATATTTTTATGAACTTTTAAAACAGGGTAGTTTTAAAAATTTGTTTGATTTCTTACTCGATTTCCGTAATATTGCTGATTGCATATCTATTTATTACATATTTCCATATTCAAAGACATAATTATTGAAACAAGATATTGTCAACGAATTTAAGTTATTAGAGAGTAAGATAAATAGCAAAACGCACTTAAACTAACATACACCGAAAAGTTGTGGTTTGCGGTCGAAAATTTAAAAAATAGATTGACGAAAATATGCTTAGTATTTGATAAAATAAAATTTTTCGCTATGTAAGTATAATCCAAAGTACAACGTATCAATGATTTCAACCAAACTGATTTACTTTTTTGATTTTAGATTTGCAATAGAAATCCCTGAATGTGATCGATTAATTGCAATCAAATTTTAATTTAAATTATCCGATTTTGACCAATTCCCTTTGCAATCACAACTATAGTGAAAGTCATAGGAAGAAAAAATAATAATATGGAGTCCCTGGAAGAGTACTATAATAAGTAATGTACACTTGAATTCTAGTGATTTTAAATAAAAATTAACAGTGTTGGCAATTCAAAATTATCAGAGTCAGCTTTATTTCTAGAAAAAGGAGTTTCAATTGAAGAGAACGAAAATTTTTTGATTCGGATTTAATTTTGATTGCAATTACTGAATTTGATTGATGACTAATCAAAGATCTCAATTAATGAAAATTATGATTAATCAATTAATAGGTTAATCAAAAATTTAATTAATCAAGTTTATGATTAATCAATTAATTGTTATATTGTCATGATTAATTGATAATTCAGAAATTTGAATAATTTAATTTTTGAACAATTGAAGAATTTGAATTTTTTTTCTTTGTTTTATAAATTTCTTTACATTCTTCACATAGGTAACATGCTTTAAAAGTGTGAATTATTGCATGATTTTACTGCTGTGGAATCGGATTGGAGGTTTTTGTACCGGAGTCGGAGTAGAAGTACCCACAAAAACTCGCGACTCCGACTCCAAAATTTTTCTTCTTTAAATATATAAATAATTACATTATAAAATAACTATATTAAAGCTCAATGCGGCACGTGTTAGAATTAAAATATCGATTTGAAATTTTTACAGAATCATTTTCTTGCTATATTTAACCATTTAAAAGGTACTACATTAAGAAAAGAGTTTAAAGTCATATAAGGACCAGCCTCATATACATTTAGCATCAAGGTTAAAGTAGGAGTTCGAGTCGGAGTCTTACTTAAAAAATTTCAGCTGTTGGAGTCGGAGTTAAGGCCGGTATTCACTATCCTATTTAGTCGCACGATATGTCAAAAAAATCGTGTGTGCTCATAATGTATGACAGTGTGGCTTAAATATGAATTGAGCGACAGATTTTATTGACAGTCTGTCCGACTTGCAAATATTTATAAAAATTTTCATAAAATGATAGCTGAGTCATTTGAGTTTGCATCTTTTTTGTGGGATAGTGTGGCATTGACAGCATATTTTGCAGACATTTTTTTATGTCGGATAGAATTCCGTCAGATTTTCGTGTGAATGAATCGTACGATTATGTAGGATAGTGAATACCGGCCTTTAGAGCTATTTTTTGACGACCCAGCCCAGTTTTATACACTTGAAGTGATACTTCTCTATCTCATTCACCACAATAATTACATTTTGCGTCATTTTTTTATTTTTCTAAGTTGGCTGAATGGAATTTATAATTAAATTGATTCTCTCTGGTTATTTACTTTGTTATTGTTGGGTAAAAGTAGGAACAACTTATCCTCCAACAATAAATTAAGGTATTTTTATCAATAGTAAAAATAGGGAATTAAGCACAACAAACAAAATCTTTTAACTTATCGTAGTTAAAAAAACAATTGAGTGTGTTCAAGTTGCTTTTTATTTGGCCTTGCAGACCTCTAGGGCATATAAATAGGGATACATCTGCACTTCAAATTGTATTAAAATCTCTTAGATAGTTTCGTAGGGGCAGACATTTCCCTAACTTCCCTCGTAGTCTTATTTCTTAAAAATTTACATATCGTATATGTCCATATAAAAAGGTAAATATAATTTTTTTTAAATATCATTAAAATCGGTTAGATAGCTTTGGAGAGGCAGAAGTTGCCCCATACCTCCCCTCGTGGTCGTCGTTTTTTTAATGTTTTCATTTTTAAGCCATCACCCTACAAGAAATTGCTGATTAAAACAAATACATACAAAGCCTATATACTAACATTCTTGCAGCAATTCGTGTACGTGTGATTTTAAAATCACACTTACACGAATTTTTACATCAGTTTTTTCATATTGCCCTTAATAAAATGATAGGAACTTCTGATGTATAAACCCATCAGCAATGAACATCAGATGATGCATCAATTGACCGTCATTGTTCTTGTAGGGCAGTTAAAGTAGACATTTCCAACGCATGTATTGGTTTGTAAATCGATCAAGTGTGTTATAAAATTACTAATATCGGACGTGGAAGCAAAACTCATAATTTTAAGTTTGTTTTATTTTTTATTAATTTACTGTTAGTTTTCAATGCTTTTATTTTTTAATTAATTTTATGTTACTATATAAATCTTAAGCTTCGTACAGACGGTGGTCCGATCATACAATATTGTAAGCAGGCGATGCCAACAGAAATGTTTTTCTGACAATTGTGCCATTGTCAGATGCATTAATATTACACGACTGCCAAATACAAATGAACTTACAATGTTCACACGGTAGCAAGACATTTTAGTCAATAGTAACGCAATTTAAGCAACGCTGTTACCTAATATTATAAGATCTGACCACCGTCTGTACAAAGCTTTAATAGTAACTAGAGTTACTATTATGGTCGCAGTTCGACCATAATTATTTATTATAATTATTTAATATGAAGAAAACATACATACATATTGATATATCTGAATTAATATGTTTCGGGCATTTCCTTTTTTTTTACTAAGTGGATCAATTTGGCGAGGGACCAGCCTCCGGTCCATATGTTCTCTTCAACTCAAGTCCGTAAAGGCTTAATTTTGTTTTGAAGGTTCAATAATATAAAAAAACAAGAAGTAGCAATTGAAAAACAACAAAGTACAAAAAAGTCTCCTCTTAGAAATAGTTCCTCAATCATTTTGGACCAAAAAGCTCCTCCTTACAGTCTCTTTTAGTTAGAATCATGCATGTTTAATTTTATGTTTCCAGGTCCAATATTAACAAAATTTTAATAAGTACCAGTTGCAGAACAAAAAGTACAAAAAAGTTCCCTCTTAAAGATTCTCATCCACTCACAACATTGCATAGTCAATTTTGTTTTTCTAGATCCAATATTAACGAAAATAAAAAAGTACCAGTTGTAGAACGAAAAAATACAAAATTTTTTTCTATACATCTATACAGTATCGAAAATTTCAATATTGTATGCCAATATATCTGTGGACTTTTGACAAAACGACTTCTCTCGAGATAAGACAATTTTCCAAGATTTGTATAATAAATATAACATTTTAACGTGCTTCTTTTGCTCAAATCCCCGTATTTCTACGACCTTTAGAACGTAATATATGCAATCGACTAATCGACTTCTTTCAGATTTTTTCCCAATTTCAGTTCGACAAAACGACTTCTTTCAGAGAATTGAAAATTAGCACAAAAAACTGATAACTGTCATTTGACAAAACAGCTTGTTTCAATTTAGCTCTAGCACATTTTTACCAATTCCGTTTTGACAAAACAGCTTCTTTCGAAAGAAGTCGTTTTGTCAAAAGCAAAGTTTGAAAAACTTACCACTTGTCTGGAACAAATGGATTTTTTAAACAGTTTATTGCTAGCCTTAGTTGCGACAAAACGTCTTGTATCAATAGAGGTTCTTTTAAAAAACGATAGTTTAAAAAAAGTGAAGTCTTATCTTAAGACAAGTGTTTTTCTAAAAACGAAAAAGGAAAAAAGAAGCTGTTTTTAAACAATAAATTTAAATTGGTGAAAATGGACCGAGGTAAAAAAATTGTGACTATGGGCAAAAATGTGAGAAAAAGTCCCGTAAATATTCCTTTGTTTGCGGCCAAAAAACATAAAATAGAACAATCGTCTAAAGGACATGTTGCTAACGATGGACAGAATCCCTGTGAGACAATAACATCTTTTAATATCGGTATTAGTGGTGATATGTTAACACAACTGGATCAGCTACAAACCGGATCAAGTAACGAGGCTGAGAACTTGGAAAATGAGGAAAATGATGAAGACATTTTTCACGAAACCGATTTCGATGATTCTGATTACATTCCCTCAGAGGATTCGCTTGTGGATACAACGTCGGAGAGCATTAGAGATATGGCTGCTATATTAGAATCTAATCTTACCGAGTCAGACTTGCCACAATCTAGCAAAGAACAACTTGTTGATATGCCTACAACTTCAAAAAGCTTGAATAAATTAAACAAAAATTTGGGAAAAGAATACTATACATATCGGAATAAAAAAGCACCTGCCAAGATATTTGATGCAATAGGACAGTGCAAAAAAATGTGCCACAACAAAATTAATTCTCAGCAGCAAGAAGACATATTTAAAAAATACTGGAATCTTGGTGATTATAATAAGCGTCGTCTTTACATTTCTAACATGATTGACATTCAAACTAAAAAATCCGAGAAAGCATTGAATTCCCGGAATCGGCAGTATGTTTATTTGTACCACTTCGAGATATATGGACAGAGAAATCGAGTGTGCAAAAAGTGTTTTTTGAAAATATTTGGAGAAACGGATTCGAGCATCAAAACTGTAAATAGGCTTAAAATAAATCAACTATTTGGTGGGCTCATACCGGATGACCTACGTGGCCGACACGAGCCACGTCACAAGATGCCGATTCATAAATACAATGAAGTAATAGAACACATAAATAGTATTCCCAAGTATGAAAGCCACTATAGTCGTCGCCATACAGCTCAATTATATTTTCAACGCGGTCTTAATTTCGGTTGTATGCAGAAAAATACTCTGATCCCGTATCGGAAACGAAATATAGAGAAATTTTTCAACCAATGAACATTAAATTTAAAAAGCCGCAGCTAGATCTTTGTAATATGTGTGAAACGCTTAAATCAAAAATTACAAACGCATCGGATGGAGACGAAAAGATCCAGCTTAAAATACAACAAAAAAAACATCACGACGATGCAGATTTTGCTTATGAGTGCAAAAGAAATGATAAGGAGCTTGCATTAAGTGATTCAAATGTAAAAATGTTTTCTTTTGATTTGCAACAATGTTTGGCAACTCCGTATTTGCGTGCGTCCATGTTTTTCTATAAGCGACCATTATGGACTTTTAATTTAACGGTGCATGATGGGGCGACGAAGAAGGCTCAATGTTACTTGTGGAATGAAACTATTGCAAAACGTGGAGCAAACGATATTGGGTCTTGCCTTTTTAAATGCTTGTTAGGTTTACCTGATACAATTCGCCACGTCATTTTGTACAGCGACTCCTGTCCGGGACAAAATCGCAACTCATATATTTGTGCAATGTTTCAACAAGTTTTGGAAGAGCACAAAAGCATTGATGTGATTGACCATAAATTTCTAGTTGTGGGTCATACACATCTTGAATGTGACACAGTACATGCGCAAATTGAAAAAAAAGAAAAATTCAACTTTTTCAATATTCCACACACATGACTGGGCAAATCTAATATCGGCTACAAGTAATAAATATATTGTTCACGAATTAAACCAAAAGGATTTCTTGGATTTTAATGCACTGATGAAAAATAAATACACATGGAGAACATGCAACATTTCAGGTATTTCTAAAGTTAATTTCATTTATTAAATAATTTATATATTAATTTGTATTTTTTACTACTTATATATTTTTCAGGTGAAAAATTCGAGTGGAAACAGGTGCGTTGTATGCGGTACGAAAAAAGCAAACCCGGAATTCTGCAGTACAAATCATCACTACACCCAGAAGAAGGTTTTAAGCAGCTAGACATTAACTCTCGCCGTCAAAAGGTCCCGATTCCAAAATTGCAACCAAGTTACAAATCTCCATTGGCCATATCACAGAACAAAAAACGCGATTTATTGGATATGCTGCCACTGATAAGTACGCATCTACACAGTTTTTATAAAAACATTAAGGCTGAAGGAGAACGTTCATTTGAAATTGATCCGGATCTTGAAGAAGAAGAAACTCAATAACGATACGTTTAATGTACAAATACTGCAAAATATGATTTTTTTATTGTTTCCTTATTATTATAAGTTTATTTCTTTTATTTAAAAGTGAATTGTTATGTTTTAGTTAAATTTAATAAAATACCTATATGTTATTGTTTTTAAACGAAAATTGTTATAAAAGCATATTGTACCGAAAAAGTGGTGTAATTTTTTTTAATAAAACCGAAATATTTTTTGCCAAATCAACTTCTTTCAACTTTTTTTTTATATTTCAACTTCACAAAACAACTTGTCTTGACTTAAGCGACTAAGATCATTTTATAATTTAAACAAAACCATTTTGACAAAACGACTTGCATGGTAGAAGTTGATTTGTTTGTTTAAAATCCATTTGACAAAAAATCTTATTTTTTTTTGTTGTAGTTTTAAAGAAAACTATTGCTTCTAGAAGGAAAAAAATAATCGCAAAATGTTCATTAAGTATTAGTGTATAATATTCAATTATACGATTATATTCATTTTCTAAACAATTACTTTTGTAAGTCACTTTAACAGTTTTTTCGCTCTACTGAAAAGTTGTTGATTTAGAAAGAAGTCGTTTTGTCAAAAGTCCACAGATATTATGTCAATACATAAAGAACAATGTTTTGTAAAAAAAGTACAAACAATATGACCACTTAAATGTTTGAATTTCGAAAAAGTTCTATATTAATATTTAAATTTTTTGGATAAGTTATGAACTTAGTTTAATCTTTATTTCCATGTTTATTGGTTTAAAAGATAAACTGGGTGACAACGAAGTTTCAAAATACAGGATATACCCGTTTACTCCCCAAAAGGGACGAATTTCAAACAAGTACCAGACACCTGTCCGCTTATTTTTTTAATGCGCAACAATAGTATTAATTTAGTTAGATCTCTTTGAGTTTAAGAGATATGAGGCTTCCGAATTTACCCGTTTTTACCTTTTTGTCCCTTCATATTTTAATAAAATATATATTGTGCACTCCTGTAAGTAAATACCTTTCAAATGTTGTATTTTTTGTTCAAATCGGCTGACAAAGACAGGAGGAAAGTGTTCTTAACTGTTTTGCATTTGCCGATTTATATATAGATTTTGAATTTTGCTGGTGGTTACACTGATTTGAAGTTTTTACAAAGATTTTCTTATTTTCATTTTAGGGTTAATCAATTATAATATAACGCCTTTCCATAAAATTTGAAGTTGGCAACAATATTGTTTGTCCTTTCACACACGGCGAATTAATTAATGAATTCATTAATGAATTCGCCTTGACACACGTAACGCTTGAGTTCTGGCATCTCTATCATATTCTTACAAAAGCAAAACAGCTGAACGATACTTCGAAAGAAAACAAAGAAAATTTGCAAAAAATTACAAAACAAATAAAAATTATCAAATAAAATTATAAAATGGCTTTTATGCTTAGAAAAACTTTAAAATTACCTTTTCGAAAGGAATTCCTCAAGATTTATTGTCGACCACAACAACAACGTTTGAAAACAAGTAGCGTTATATTAAATCCTCACCAGCAAAATCCAGAAACGATGCAAAGCAGTGATTCCACAAATGTTTCCAAAAAGTACAAGGATTCACTTAAAATAACCCTAATACAAAATCAAAATATGACTGTAACCGCGTTAGAGGATGCAAAACATATGGCCAAACGCAGATCCATGCATTTGGTAAAGATTCAGGATATAGATGCCAAGAACCAAAGGCCAGTATACAAGTAAGTATGAAGGTTTCGTTTGTAGGAATATAGTTTTAATTCCTTTTGTAAAAGACTTTTAACAGCTGTCGAATTTCTGCAATTTGAATTGGATGATAAGCAGAAAAATGGAAAATCTTCCGGTGCAGAAGCAAAAAAATCGGAAAAATCCCTGAGCATGGGTTCACGTATAGCTGAACACGATTTATCCTCACGTTTGAAAAACATCTCCAAATGGTTGAATAAACAACATGAAGTGCGCATTTTAATACAGGGCAACTCGGAAACCGATTTGGTCAATTGTGAAAAAATCTTTAAAACCGTCGAGGAATCGATTAAAACACCGCAAATTATAGGAAAAATTGTGCAGAAACGTACCAAAGGGACAATTTTAAAGTTTAGCATATTGCCTGTTGACCAAACTACTAGCGAAAAATCTGCCAATGCAAATCAATGACTTGCACTAGGCCATTTTTCTTCCTACTCATTTTTAAAAACTTCTGCTGTACGCTGTTATTCAAAATTCTCCATTCAAAATTTCCCCGATGAACGTCTATTATCATCATCAGCTTCCTCCTCGTCTTCTTTGTCGAGGACCTATAAGGGACCATTGGCTTTAACTGTTTTAAGTATTTCCTTTTTAACTTTAAAATATATATTTTGGTGGAATTATTTGGAAGAAGAAAATTCAAAAGCACAAGTATGCAGAGATGATTAAGGACTAAAATGGTCGAATTTGTTTTTTGGTTACGTTATAATAATGTTTAATTGGCATTTGAAGTAAAATGTTAGTAATTTTTTTTTTATTATTATTTGTTATTTTGTAGAAATTTGTTGTAAATTCTAATACAATTTTAAAATGTAGTTTTTTTTTATTTGCAAATAAAAAGGTAAACGACTGATAGCTGACAAAATTTAATAGAATTATGAAATGTATTTAGTCAAGGCTGCCAATGATGTTGCATAAGTTGATTTGGATGAATACCGAGAAGAATTTAAGCAAATAATTTCTATAAAAATTTCATGTTTATTCATGTACATAAGTAAGTAAAGCTCCAATTATTGCTTTTATTTTATTTTATTATTGATTTAAGCGACACATTTATTTACAAAAGTACGTTTCTTCCTAAAGGCTTAAGTACAGAACAGTGTACATAGTTATGTTATTTAGAGATATATCATTGAGATAAGCAAACTGAGCCTTGCTTGTGATGTGAGTTGAGTTAAATTCCAAAAATGAATATCAATCAGTGGTTTAAGAGTTTTAATAAGAAGAAACAATAGACTGATCCGTACGAATTGTTATTGGTTTCGAGTGGCTAGTTAGATTGGAAAACATCCATTAGATATATATTTGTAACCTCGGGGCTTTGTATCGTCAATAAATTTGAAAGCTTATTTATTTCATCAATGAACTCATATAATTTCAACCATTAGTTCTACTTCTTTCTTAATTCTTCTTTAAACTTTTTTAACTCATCCAATAGTTGGCCCCAGAGCTGCCGTTATTAGTTGTTTCTTACCAAAATTGGTAATTTTTCTTCTCAATGTGGATATGTGAATATTTTTTTCATTTTGGTTTCTTTTTTCTAAAATATAAAATACGTATGAATATATTAAAAAACATATATGTTTTTCTGGATACTCTTGCAATTAACGTTTTTTAAAATTTGAAAGTTTTTATTTACATGGGGGGGTTATCGCGTATTTCGATTCGAAGAAAATTTTTTACGACTTTGAATGATGTGTACTTTGCACTAGGATTTTCTCATTATTTGTTTCAAATGAACGGATGTTTTTATACGTTATCCCTGTCAAAACAGCTACCAGTCATTTTTGTTAAGAAAAAATTGCCGAATGCGATTCTTATATTAGAAACGGTCATGTTCTGAAATAAAATCAAATGAAGTTTTAATCGAATGAGCGTATTTTTTTACCTGATATTAATATTAGTAAAATAAGTGGTACTTAAAGTAGAAAGTGCATAATATCACTCGTAAGCGATTTCAGAACATGACTGACAAAGTACATACAAGTAGTTTTCGTGTTTGTAAAAACTTGAATTGAAGTAAAATGTTCTAAATTTACATTATTTCCAGTATTATATTTTAATATCGTTACCTAAAACGCAAAAGGCCCTAACTAACCAAAAATTTAAAATCGAGTTTTTCATTGATTCTGATGTATTGCATCAACAGAAATGTCCACAACAAATTTTGGAATCTTTTGACCAAAATTAGCGATTTTATTAACAAAAAATAAAAAGCCCTTTCTACAAAATATTATACGATAAACGCTAATAGACATAACTAACAGTTTGCATTTTATGCAACATTGTTATTTGTCAAAACCACTGGTAGGTTTAACAAGAAAAATAGAAGAAAGAATAATTATAAACAGTTTGAGGCAATTTATCAATTTACCATTTTAAATAGTTTTTTGCTTCTCCTGTAAAATTTTCAAAGTATTAGATAGGGCCTTTTGCGTTTTAGGTAACGATATGTATATTGAAATACACATACATAGGAATTTTTAATATTTTTAAAAATTAATTTATGGAATTTACTGTAAGAAAATGGCGTGAATTTAAGAAATTTGATAAATAACTTTTTATAATCTGTCGGTATGTATAGTTATTTAATGTCTTTAAGATAATGATTTGGCAATATTTATAATTTAAAAAAAAAAATTTTAGCTCATTTAGGCCCTAATCATGTACAACGCAGCGCAACGCCAAACAATAACATTGAAAGCACAAACAATGTCATAAATATTTTGTAATTTTGTTGTTGCTTTCAACAGAAATTCATGTACCGTTTTAAAATTTTCAACGACACAAGCAATGGAGCGTTTGAGATTTTAAAACGCAATGTGAATTTCTGTAGAAAGCAACAACAAAATTACAAAATATTTATGACATTGTTTGTGCTTTCAATGTTATTCTTTGGCGTTGCGTTAGTTCTGTGGCGTGGCGCTGCGTTGTACATGATTAGGGCCTTAATGTACGTTCTGAAATAGGATTTTGTTTATATTCGCCATAATATTATACAATGATTCACAAAATATTTCAAATAGAACAATTTTGTATATCGCCAACAGCTTCCAATTTCGCTAAAAAGCGGAAAACAATTTAATATTTCCTTTTTTATTATTTATAACTTTCAAGTACAAATTTCGTTTATTATAAAGAACATATTTAAAAAAATTCAATTTATTTACTTCCAATATACATACCAAGGCGAATTCATACAGGTGACATTTTCGAGTCATCTGTGAATACTGAATGTCAAGCTTTGTTTACATTTTGTGAAAAAATTAGTTAAAATTTAAAATCAAGGCGAATTCATTAAAGGTGATCCTTAAAGCCCTGCTGCTAACTTTTTTTCTTTAGCTTTATAATTGTTGGATATCAAAATTTTGTTTATTATCTTTGTTTCTGTTTTGATTTGTTTCGGTTTTTGACATTGTACAATGATTTTACAAAAACAAATTGCTTGTGGTTCTTGTACGAGTTGTACTTGTTGTACTACCGAGATTACCTGGAATAAATTGGCCTTGTTTAAAATTCAATAAAATTCTAAATACTTGAAAAGAAAATTTATTTAAATTTTATAAAACGAAAAAAAGTGAATATAAAATATAAAATCAAGGAATATAAAATGCGTAAGGAATAAGTGGAGCCACAATCAATTTGCAATACAGGAGAAAGATTTACCTTCTAAAGCAATTGTGTATATTTTATAAACAAACAAAAATCCCTTGTTTATGTTTTCAACAAATAATTTTGACATTCACTCTAACTTTTTACAAAAACAAAATACAAAGTATTTTTCAAAAAAAAGGGATAACTAGCATAACTCTATCTCATGATGCGGTCACCCGTATGAATTCGCCTTGATACATACTGAATTTTGTATGGAAATCTCAAATAAATAAAAACTTTTAATTTAAGTCTCTTTATTTTTTTTAATATGAACAAGAATTGCATTTCTCGCTTTGTTTTCTGAATTTGTAAATAATATTTTTCTATCAAGTGCAAATAAATAACCTTTGTTTTACAATGCAACTTAAAATAAATTTTAATGGTTTTCATTATTCAAACAGCATTTCTCATTTGGTTGTAAAAATTTCATTAGTTGTGGCAGCACTGGTTGGCCCGCTAATTTTACTCTCTTAAATAATCTCTTCTCTGCAGACTTTTGATCTCTTACAGGCATAGCTGCCAGATTTGACGATTTATCGTCGTTTTGACGATTTTTAGGTACAAAAATGTTCTATTGACGATAGGACGATTTATACCCTAAATTTGACGATTTTTCAAATGACGAATTTTGTTAAAATTTACAAATATTTTTAATATTGGGTACGTTCGTAAATGCAAACTTTTTTTTAATGCCGACAAAAAAGTAATTATAATTTTTTTATTGTGTGACTATTATTTTTGTGGAGTATTTGACAATTTTTTGGACCATATCTACAACATTGATATATATATAAACATTTGAAATCACTGATGCAGCACAGTGATGCATTTACGAACGTACCCATTATTTCACATTTATTTTAGCATCTTTGATAATTTGATTTATCTGCATTATTTGATTGGCAGCAATTTCCATGTCTTAGCTGTTCATCATATACGATTTTATATAAACACGATATATATATAAACATTTGAAATCACTGATGCAGCACAGTGATGCATTTACGAACGTACCCATTATTTCACATTTATTTTAGCATCTTTGATAATTTGATTTATCTGCATTATTTGATTGGCAGCAATTTCCATGTCTTAGCTGTTCATCATATACGATTTTTTTTAGCACGATGCATACATAGTTTTAAGAGTTCTATACTATAGATTACTTAGTACTTTACTACAGACATTTTACACCCACTCTCTTTAGTCTGGGTTCACATTATAAAACTTTTCTTTCAAAAAGTTTGATTTTATTGGTGTTTACCAGACTTAAGCTCTTAAGCAGGATTTTCGACGTAAAAATTGGTGTTTGATATTTCTTGGTTTTACTTTTCTTATGAATGCCAATACTTTTGAATAATTTTTGGTTGTGTTAGTTCAATAATAAGAGTCTAAACGAACATTTTTATTTAATTTAAAATTGCATTAGCAACGGAAACTAAAAATAACAATTAATTTTTAAAACTTATTAAAAGTTAGTGGCTTTTCCATTGACGATTTTTATGACGATTTAGCTGAGTCAATTTGACGATTTTTACGATTTTTTTCCTCAAAACTTGCCAATTTTCGACAAATTTTATCTGGCAGCTATGCTTACAGGTCAACCTTAATAAGATCTGCAAGTGTTTTTATATATATCAAAAAAGGCTCTTGCTCACACAATTTTATTAAAACCATGGCCCAATTAGTAGGTCTGGCCCAATTAGTAGGGGAAAAAACAACACGCATTTTGTTTGTGTAAATTATGTTTAATATGTCAAAACCCAATGCATTTGTTTGTGTAATAAATGGACAAGATGTTAAAAACAATTGCACGATAAAAATACAACTCTAAAAAAAATCAGCATGCGTTTTGAGCAGACCTACTAATTGGGCCATTATTAAAACAAACTGAAACGCCGCGTTACCGTTCAAAATTTTCAAAAAATAAGTGGCACAAAAAGGGGAATTCTTAGAAAAAAGGGGCAACTTGAAAAACAAGAACATTTTCAAAAATCAAACATATTTATGAAGTTATTTTCACTGAAAACATAAACATTAAAAAAAATCAACTTCTTATGTATAAATAATACTTTATAGGTATATGTTAGGGTATTCAATTAATCGATTAATCACGCGAATTATTATTCGAGGTACAAATTTAATCGAACAATAATTGAACAATTTTAAATTATTCGGTTAATCGAATAATTTTAATTTTGTCTAGTTTAGAAATTTAAAAATAATTTTATTAAAAAGTAACAACAATATAACTGTTGCTGGCCGCAATTGAAGACAGGAGGTTTGCGGTAGAACTAATACAAACACGATTTACATATGCTTGTAATAACGTTTATTTCTATAAAACACAAAAATTTAAAAGAAATACATACAAAATTAATATAACACACTTACCGCAGTTTTGTACCTCCTTCTTCGACAAAAGAAAAATAATTATGCGCCTTTGCGCTCTTATAATTGCCAAGTAAATAACAAGATCAAAGAAGAGGACAACAAAGCGGTTTACAAAACAAATGTCAAAAACAATCATTCATAGAAAACTATTAACAAAAATAAATCAACCGCTGTCCATGAGGAACATTTCATTGGTTCCTTAACACCCCCACCCCCGTGGAGCGATCAGCTTCACCATCATCCACGTCCAAAACGGCTAGCTTGGACACAGGCCGTTGTAGGCTTCCAGATGCAGTCTTCACATCAGCTCTTCTTGCAATACCATCAGCACCGTAATGAACACAAGTGACCAAACCTCTCCGCCATTGACTTCGTGGGATATTCGGATCGCAGATAAACACCACGTCGCCGACATTGATTGGAGCAGTACGCTCACACCATTTGACTCTTCTTGTCAAAGTAGGCAAATATTCCGCAATCCACCGCTTCCAAAATCGATCCCGCAAACTTCTTGCAACTCGCCACTGTTTCTTCAGGGAGAAGAGTTTAACATCAGGTTTATTCACAGAAGGTGTAGCAGCAACATTTCCTCTTCCAATTAAAAAATGATTAGGTGTAAGCGGTTCCTCCTCATGAGGACTTATAGGCAGGTGCGTTAGTGGCCGTGAATTAACTATGCCCTCAGCTTCAATCAGTAGAGATTGTAGGACGTGTTCTTTCGGAGACACATCTTTCATAGTATGACGTAATACTTTCTTAACACATTGCACCATCCTCTCCCAAATACCGCCTTCTGAAGGATTAGCTGGACAATTAAATATCCATTCAACGCCCTTTGTCGACAGCTCGTTCTGAATCTGTGCCACATCAAATACTTCTCTAAACCGCTTCGCTTCTTCATCGGCGCCAACAAAATTCTTTCCATTGTCAGAACGGATTCGTGCTGGAGCGCCTCGACGATTCATAAAATTGCGCATTGCAATTATACAAGAATCTGTTGACAAGTCATGCGCCAATTCCAAATGGATGGCCCTTATAGTGAGGCAAGTAAATAATGCCACCCACCTTTTCTCTGTTCTTCTTCCAATCGATACGTTTATTGGCCCAAAGTAGTCCAGCCCCGTATACTTAAAGGGCTCAACATGTGGCTCAAGGCGATCGAATGGCAGTTGTCCCATCAGCGGCGTGGTCGAATTTGCATTTTTTATTCTACAAATCTGGCAGTTAGAAACAACAGACCGAAGTAGGGTCCTTAACTGAGAAATCCAGTACTTGGTGCGTATATGAGAGATAGTGGCTTCATGATTTTGGTGTTTCATGAGACAGTGGTAATGTAAAACGACGAGTCTTGTAAACCTGTGATCTTTAGGCAGTATTATAGGTCTACGAAAACTGTAGGGCAAAAAACTAGCTGCATCGATTCGTCCATACACTCTTAAAATACCATCATCGTCGGTATAAGGCGTTAAATGCGCCAATATACTTGTTTTCTGGACTGGCTGTCCATTTTTAATACACTCGATTTCAGCTGTAAATGATTCCCGCTGGACTTGTAGACATAACACTTTTTCAGCCGAGTCTAGTTCATATGAGGTGAGCCCGTAATTCTGTAAATCATCATAATTTTTTCGACACCGGTTTACAAATCGAAGAATCCACGCCATCGACCTCTTCATTCGTGTGAACGATGAAAATCTGTCAAAATTTACAAAATTATTTTTCATAACCAAAAGTGTAACTTTGGGGCGAATTTCTTCTTCGATTTGTTCCTCAAGGGGAGGCGATTCGATGGTATAACTTGGCCACTCGTTTTCATTTCGTCCCAGGAAGTTTGGACCGTTTTTCCATCGGGATGATACAGAAAAATCAATATTGTTATAACTTCTAGTAGCATCATCGGCTACGTTGTCTCTAGTAGAGACCCATTTCCAATTATCAATATTAGTTGACGCTAGTATTTCTGCTATTCTATGAGCTACGTATGGCTTATAATTTCTATGGCTACTCGATATCCATTTTAATACTGTTGTCGAATCGCTCCATAATATTGTAGTATGTGGAACAATTTTATGCTCATCAATCACATTTTGTTTTATTCTTGTTCCAAGCACTGCAGCTTGTAATTCTAGGCGGGGAATCGAAATCTTTTTTAAGGGCGCGCATTTGGTTTTTGAGCATATAAAACTTACAGCAATAGTTCCATCCAGAGCAACAAATCTCCAATAAGCAACAGCGGCGAATGCTTCTTCACTAGAATCAACAAATATGTGTAACTCGATTTGTTTCATTTTACCAGAAGGGTAGTAAAATCGTGGCAAACGAAAATTAGAGATATTTTGCAGTTGTGATCGCCATCGCTCCCAATCGACGTTGATATCATCGGGTATCGGCTCATCCCACCTCACTTCACGTTTCCATATGCTGCGTAGTACCAATTTTCCTCCGACAGTAAAATAGCTTAAAAAACCTAGAGGATCAAATGTTGACATAATAACGCTTAATACTTGCCGCTTTGTAGGCTTTTTCTTTCCAGATATGACATCTTGATCGACTTTATTAAATTTTAAGTTAAACATAAATGTATCAGAAGCTGGATCCCAGTAAAGACCTAACACCTTTTCTGTATTGTGATCGGATGGAATAGTTTTTAACGATGAAGCTCCATCTAGAGCCAGGGATACCCTGTTCGAGTTTGAAGTAAAGCCTCTTAGCTCGAAACCTCCATTTTTATGAATTTCTCGAACTTGCTTCGAAATTTCAATGGCCTCTTCGATTGAGTCGAAACTATCTACAAAATCATCCATGTAATGATGATCCAGTATGGCTTCTATTGCTCTGGGATTACAATCCTTGTGTTCTTTAGCGTTAGCCATCATTACGTAAATGGCTGAACACGGTGAGCATGAGGCTCCAAAAATCATGACCAACATTTCATATTCATCTGGTTTCTTGCTTTGATCACCATTTCTCCATAGGAAACGTTGAGATATTCGATCACTCGGCTGTATGATGACTTGGTGAAACATTTCACGAATATCTGCACTAACGGCAACTTTTCTGCTTCGAAAATTATATAGAATGGTGGTCAATGACGAAATATATTGAGGACCTTTTAGCAAATTATCGTTTAAACTCGTTCCATTTACTTTTGCCGCAGCATCGAAAACCAATCTAATTTTTTTGTTTTCTTTATTGGGGTTTATTACACCAAAATGTGGTAAATACCATTTCTTTTTCGATATCAAGCAGATATCTTCAGGCGGAACTTTACGAACATAACCTTTTTCTACGTATCCATTTAGCACTTCACTGTAGGCTGCAGAAAAATTTAAATCACGGCGCATTTTCTTTTCAATACCTTCAAGGCGGCGAATTGCTAATTGATAACTATCTGGCAACTCTATTTTATCATTTTTCCATAATAGGCCTGTTTGAAATCGATTTCCAATACGCTTGGTTGATTCATGAAGAATTCTTTTTGCTCTGACATCGTCGTCACTTTCTATCGGAGGAGCGGTTCTTACACCCATATTTTCAATATTAAAATAATCTTCAATCATTTTGTAGATCTCTTTCTCTTCTTCAGCATGCACAAAAAGACACGAATGTGGTGGAGGCGACAATGATTTGCATGGTCCAAACACGACCCATCCTAATTCTGTATTACACGCAAAGGGTCCAGATAAATTGTCAATTTTCATACTCGATGGCAACCCTAGGTGGGCATGGTCTAGACCAATCAACAGTTTTGGCACTACGTTTGTATATGACTTTATAGAATTATTCGACAAACGTTTTAAACTCACTTTAATTTCATCCTCACTCAGACTTTGCATGGGCAAATTCAAGTTTGAAACTGCATAAACGTTTTTAAGAAGGTGGCTCTTATTCTTCCCGGCTCCACTTATCTTCAGATTGAAGGTCATTGACGGCTCTTGCGCTGATCTACCACCAAACCACTGAATGTTCAAATTATTACTTTTCCCACGTACACCAACGCAGTCGGCAATTTCTTTATCCAACATGGTTATCGACGACCCATCGTCAAATAAAGCATAAATATCCATACTGCAATTTTCACCATATAATGTAACAGGTAGTACACGAAACAGTAGCTTTTTATTATCGTTGGAACAGCTTAGGACATTATTGTTTGATTCGCTCGAATTAGTTGTGTTCGGTTGTACTGGCATTGGGTCAATGGGCGTGTGCTCATGCAACAATTTGTTATGTTTACGTTGGCATCCACCTACAGAGCATATTTTCTTTTTACGGCATTCCCGAGTTGAGTGTCCAATATTTAAACAAGAAAAACACGCATGAATCTTTTTCACCATAGCCCAACGTTCATCCACTTTAAATTTCAAAAATTTATGGCAATTATGTATTTTGTGATTTTCCTTACATACCGGACACTGTTGAACCCTTTCAGTCGCATGAAGCACTCGGCGCTTTGATTCATTGTTATTCACATCTTGTATCAAGCATATTAAATTTGCCACATCACTTAACCACTCACTAAAATGTTCAATAGTAGGGTACGGCTTTATATTTATTGCTATTCTGGCCCACTCTAGCCTTTTACTCATGGGGAGTTTCAAAATTAATTCTTCTAGAAGTGTTGGGTTGGCCATGTGTTGTTGGCCATCAATAGATTTGAGAAAAACTGACAAATTTTTCACTTTTGTTGAAAACGGCACTAATTTCACTAAATTGTTTTCATTTATGGGCGGCAGCTCCTTAACTTTTCCTAATTGGCTGTGTATAAGCTGTTCTGGCCTTCCAAAACGAAATTTAAGTTGGTCTATAACATCGCTGACGTTATCAGGATGGATAAGTAATGACTTAACTATATCCATGGCTTCACCCTTCAGACATTTTTGTAATCGTTGGTTGTTTTCAAAATTGGTATATCCATAGGTGGCTGTTGACTGGCTATAAGCTGTGTAAAATAATGGCCAATCTTCGGGTTCGCCACTAAACACTGGCAAATCTTGTAGTTTTCGCGGCATCACATATTGCGTTTCATGTGGATGGGAATGGCTGAAAACAGGTTGTTGTTGTTGGCTGGAGTACATGTTATTTAAAGATGGCGGCGTAAAATTATTTGTAACAAGCGGCACATATGTATTATATGAAGTAGTTGCAGCTTGTGTCGACGGCAGGGCGACGCTGGCGGCTGAAGTAAGCAGAGGCTGCATAGGTGTCATGGCGATTGACGTTATCGATGTATGTGAAGCTTGTATATTGCGGGACTCGATTGTTGTTGTAGCAAAATCAATGGCGGAACTATTTGGCATTTCAGAGGAATATAGGTTATGGTCACTTACCGTTTGTGATGAGGCAACTTCCATTTGTTGGCATTGGCGTCTGCTCTCCAGGAGTTGTGTTTGCGTCTCATGGAGCTGGCGTTTCAAGCAAGCCATTTGTTTTTGCATCTCTAATAGGGTGATGTTGTCCTTTAATGTCGATGGCTGCATGTTTATTGAAGCTGGCTTATATGCGGCGTCTGATGTCTTGGAGACACTCTCAATGATGAGTTGTTTACCAGGAGTATTCGTTTTATCCTCAAGGTTTCCTCTAGGCGTTTCTGTGCTGGCGGCATTAGCACTTATATTTATGTTCGATGCTGGCTGCATCACTTGTTGATTTGTGGTTGTTAGTGTGTGCGCTGTATTTCCACTGTGTTCACTTGTTGTATTTATTTCATGATCAGGCAGGTCAGATGTAACAGTGTCGGCACTAGCTGTGCTTCTTAGTTTATGTGGGCTCCGGCGTACAGGTGGTACCATCTTTTTAATTTTAAATTGCAAAAAACCTAACCTTACTTTGCACAGTGGCTGCTGGCTGATTTATATTACAATACACACACAAACAAAGAACATAACAACGGGCACGCACTTGGCTCGCAATAAATGTGCGAAATAAAAATGTTGCTGGCCGCAATTGAAGACAGGAGGTTTGCGGTAGAACTAATACAAACACGATTTACATATGCTTGTAATAACGTTTATTTCTATAAAACACAAAAATTTAAAAGAAATACATACAAAATTAATATAACACACTTACCGCAGTTTTGTACCTCCTTCTTCGACAAAAGAAAAATAATTATGCGCCATTGCGCTCTTATAATTGCCAAGTAAATAACAAGATCAAAGAAGAGGACAACAAAGCGGTTTACAAAACAAATGTCAAAAACAATCATTCATAGAAAACTATTAACAAAAATAAATCAACCGCTGTCCATGAGGAACATTTCATTGGTTCCTTAACAATAACAAAAGGTACTTCATGTAATAAAAGAGGAAAACTTTCTTTACAAAACATAGCATCAAAATTTCAGCTAATCTTAAAAAAAAGAGTATCCATTTTAAATGTTTCTGTTTTAAACGATTTGTTTCTTTCGTTTTAATCAAACTTGATTTAGAAAAAATTCTTTCACTGATTGTTGACGTTGGAGAGATTGAAGAAATGCGTAATAAAGCATATCCAATTTCTCTGTTCTTTTTCTTGTCTTTTCTAAAAAATATTTTATTCCATTTCCATTTGGATCTGCTTTTGATTTCTTAATAATTTTAATACTTTAAAAAGCCTTGTTAAGGTCGTCTCAAAAAAATAATCTTCATTATCTGAATCATTACTCTAAGGAAATGTTTCTGACTTAAGAAACCATAAAAGGGTATTTAAAGCGTACCGGATTTGTTTACATAAAAGAAAAAAAAAAACTAATACATATGTACGATGAAAAAACAAATTTTCCATTAATCGATTAATCGACATAAATTATTCGAATTATTCGTTAATCGAAAATACGCCATTATCAATTATTCGAACAGTTAATCTACCAAAATCAATCGATTATTCGAACAACGGTTAATCGTTTGAATACCCTAGTATATGTACATACATACATATATAATATAAAGTACAAATTGCTGAGAAATATATATATCTGTGGGTTTCATGGGTAACCGCGTATGTCTTAAAATAAAATTTTTCAGGAGAGCGGAAAAAATATTAAATACTTTTTGAAATTAGACATTACGTAAAAAAGGCGAAATTGGTCCATGTTTTTTTCAGAAATTTTAAGAACCATGTAAAGGGCGTTTTAAACTAAGCCGGGCGTAAACTAGGCCTCAAAATCTCAAAATCGAAAAAATGGACATACGCGGTTACCACAGATATACATATGTATGTAGTCGAACTTCCCTATAATGAATCTGCATGGGACCAGAAAATACCTTCATTATATAGAAATTGCATCAGGGATACAAAAAAATACAAAATGATACTAAAGGGGATTTGGAAAAAAGGGGCAAAGAATGGCAAGCCAGTCAAAAAAGGGACAAAACGCGACGTTAGTCGCATGACGGTAACGCTGATGAAATGTTCTGTAAAATCGGATAACTTAACCGTCCAGTGTGCATTTTAAGGTCAGATATTCAAAAACTCTCCGCTCCTATTTAGTTTAGGCTCTTAGTTTAATATAATTAAATTCTCTTCTCTTTATATAAAAATATCGCGGGAAAAATTACATAAATAAAAAACAATTCTGAAAAATGATTTTAGATTTCGTTTTTATACCAATTATAATATTTAACTTAAATTACATCTAAAATCAATCTGTTAGTCCAATAAACAACTTAAACTAAAGAAAAAAGCAAGTGACGACCAACACTAAAAACTGTAATCTCTTTTCTTTTTAAAATTACGTTCATTTTGTTGTGCTCCCCAACATCCTTGAGTTTGTTTCTGTATTAAAAACCTTCCTATACTTCTCATAGGCGTTGCGCATTGCTCTTCACACTGTTCCAGTGAGAGAAATTTATTTCGATTAGTATCGCAAATATCCGCTGCATACAGCATACACTCATCGGTACAGTAGTTGTAAAACCAAAAATTTCCAACAACTTTTGGATATCTACAACCGTCTAAAATATTTAAAGGTTGATAACAATACTCGGGCAGTGCGTGAAAGGTACGTAGGGGACTTGAGGCATAATTTGTTTGTGCTTGATACCTTATTACGGGTTCACTTATCTGAAAAGCTGGTCGTGGGTTAAATGGTTCTCTAGATTTTAAATTCGGATAACTTCTTGAATATTTATTTGTCTGATCTTCTTCAATTGATTCTTGTTTTAAATCTTCGGCTTGAAATTTATATTGTGGTTGTAAATCTTCTTCATTTGAATTATAGTCCGGATCTAAATCTAGAGTTTCTCGAAAGGGTGGTATATATTGCTGAGACCCGATTTGTTTGCTTTTAGCTTTATTTGTTAAATGTATGCGTTCTGAGTAATCGGGGGATTTATTAAAAGGTTCGTAGGGTTTGTGTGGTCTACGAAAACCTGTATTGTATGGTGAGGAATTAGAGTTTAGATCTAAGTTTTCATCTGTTAAGTCTTGATTGCTTGTAATTGGATTTGTAATATGACCCAAACAATTATCTCCTTGGCATTTTTTATATTCTTTTAATTTAAAGAAATAAACATCCTAGATTTTAAAGAAATAAAATTATTATCAAAGTTATTTTCTATATAACACTACAAGATTATTTAAAAAAAATCTTTAAGCCTTTCTCAAAAACTCACCTGACACTCTCTTTCATTGTAGGGATTAACATATTCCCTTGAACGCTCCATCACACCTTCACCACAGGTTGCATTACACTGAGACCAAGCTGACCAATTATCTATACGACATTCAGCTTTGCTTTTAGCTGCCTTTACTGGCATTTGTGGCATTTCTTGTTTAAAAATTTCAGCCTCATCTTCGACATTGGACCACTGGTTGGGGTTATTGTTGCTATAATCAGAATTCGTTAGTATTTTTGAGCATTTTTGACCCTGACATGCTTGTTCTTGTCTCCTTTCCACCAATACATCACAATTGTATATTTTAGCGATATCAGCTTGTTTATAGACACGTGTACGATATTGGCGACCTTCACCGCATTCAGCCGTACATTCACTCCAGGCGGACCAGGGATGAGTAAAACATTCTCTTAGTAGATCTTCACTATTATTAGCTGAAATATTTTTATTAAAATTTTAAGAACGAAGAAACTTTTTCATTAATTTCCTTCACATATACATAAATTACTTATATTGGAAAACTCTTTAAAGTGTATTCAGGGTCCTAAACCTGTGCGCCTGTCTTATCAAGTATGATGATTTTGTTTAGTTATAAAAAATAGTTTCAATATTTCCGGTAATTTGAGTTTTGACAAAAGGTTGATAGAAATATGTCAAACCGGCGTTGAATGTGCCTTTGAAATAAGAGTTTTTGTATTGCAAGGTCCTTAGGAATAAAGTTTTAGCAAAAATTCTTCGTACATATATTTGACTATAATGGGTTAAATCTAAAATTTCACTTAGGCTGAACCCACACCAACAAAAGATACAACAGTTCTTTTTTGACTAATTCGACATCCGAACATTAGTTCTTATGAGAAAACCCACACCAAACCAAACAACCGCAACACCAGCACAAGTAGCTGCTACAACAACAACAACAACTACCGCAACACTGTATTTTCGACTAACTGCGACAAAACATTGGTTGAATAAAATTCATGGGGTTTAATACAACATACCACTGTTGGCATCAAGGCGAATTCAACTACAGGTGGTGTCGGAACTACAACAATCCAAAAACAACAGAAACAACATAGGGTTATTTGCATTGCATTGTTAGTGTTTACGGTCCAAAATGTCAACCATTCCTAACAAAACACGAACAAATCAAAACAAATTGGCTCGAACTGTCAAAATCAGATGGCATTTCGACACCACCTGTAGTTAAATTCGCCTTGGTTTTTATCTGACAATTCTTTAATTGTACTTCTTAATGGCAATTGTAACAAATTTACATAAATTGTACCAACATTTCGATATAAAATAAAAAGCATACATATCAATTCATAACACCTTTTCATTCAATATAAACAAAACAAGTAAAAAAGTATTGTCGGTCTCGCCCGAACATTTGATACCCCAGACCCACGGCTGCCAGATTGGACGATTTATCGTCATTTTGAGGGTTTTAGGGTGCAAAAATGGCTCATTGACGATTTGACGATTTATACCCTTAACTTGACGATGTTTCAAATGACAAATTTTGTACTAATTTACAAAAGTTTTTAGTGTTTTCTTTTTTTTTAACAGCTGCATACCTTTTTGATAAAATTTTCGTACTTTTTTTATGAAAGATTAAAGATCTTATTTTATTCACGTCTCTAATTCTAGATTCTTCAATACCAGTGAGAATAGCGGTTTTATTTTTAACGATCTTTTGAGACAAGAAATAAATATTTATGATTTTTAAACATTAGTTATGCATTTTTCAAAACTAGGTCCCAAATATATACACCTGCAAACATTTGTTCTTCTATACTGTGGTATAGGGTATCATATGGTCGGGCTTGACCGACTATACTTTCATATATATGAAAATTTATCTCTAAATTATCTAGTCCCTATATACATAATTGTCCTGGAAAAAGAATTTTGTCATTTCATTTGCAAATTAAAAATTCCTTAGGGGAAACTGGGTCAAAAAAAGTTTAAACGAATTATGACAGCGAAATCACATAGGGCTAATTAATCTTCTATATTAAGTTGAATACAGTCCATCTAAGCCTTATTAGGAACGACTCCCTTGATCTCTTAAAATGTTCTTCAGATGTTAATTGTTTTTCTGAATCTAACTTACAATCGTCATCTTCACATTTCCTCTCATATAGACGTTGCCTTCTTATGGTTAAAGTAGCCAAGGGTTTCATGGGTGCATGAGTTTCATCGAAAAATGGAGAACGTGGATCAGGTGGATATTCCGCACTCATGCGTCTTATAACATCGGCTGGGAATTGCGGTTGATCAGGCGACTAAAAAAAAAGACAGTTACATTTTTTTCTAAACTTTCCAAAAATTTCAAGTGTTTTCTTACCGTATATGTAGGTCCGGCATCTGTCCCAATATCCCAGGGGTATAAATTAATAACTTTCTCCTCCAACCATGTGCAGTTTTCAAAACAAAGTTCTAAACCTGGAACACCAACTATCCAATCGGGGGAAGGTACAATTTTCGTAGCAACAGACAGTTGATGATGAGCAGGATCGACACGTACTGAGGCCACAGAAGGAATATTTAAATAGGGAAATGCTGGACCGCGGGCCTTAATAATGGTGCGTATTTTACCTTCCTTTAAAAAAAATAATTAAAACGTTAAGGAATCGTGTTGGAGAGTTTACAATTGTTATACTCTACCCTAAAATATTGACTAAATTCCCTTTCCAAACCCTGTGAAGAACCATGTTCTGCAAATTCTTTCATTTCGCTTGAGGCTAAAACACCTTTATCCCAAAAACGATAATCCGAGGTATGAGCTGCACCCACAATGTCGCTAAAACGGGTTAACCAACCACGAGTAGGATAATCTTTAGGGTGAAGGTTGCGAGACCAAAGACCTTCAAAAGTAAGCTACGAACACGCAGAGAAAAAACAAGTTTAAATATGGTCACCTCCAACAAAATTATTTTTAAAGAAAATATTAAACATATTGTGCTTAATTGAACTATAATATTGTCACCGACAACCATATTATGGTTGCTTCTAAGCATATAATGGTTAAATATGAAAATAATTTGTTTTTAAATTAGCAATAGTATTTTCTTCTTTTCAAAGAGCATCATGCTATTATAAGTGTTAAGCATATTTTAGTTATTATTAACCATAACATGTTCGAAGACAACCATAATATGGTTGTGACTTTTTGCTAAATGTCTAATTTAACCATAATATGGTTGTCGGTGACAATATTATGATTTATTTTAACAAAATATATTGGAAATTTTCTTTTAAAATAGTTTTGTTGAAGGTGACCATATTTAAACATGTTTTTCTCTGGGTGAATGGATTTTTTTTAAACTATTAACACAATTGATTGAAATTTTAATTATTTACCTCATAACGAGCCTCATCACAGGCACAACAAGGTTTTTCTTCCAAATCCTTCCTTTGACTTTCTACATCATCTACCACTTCCTCACAGACCTTCTTAGTTAAACCGCCATCATCCATAAACCATACATCCCGATGTTGTAGTACAGTTGCCCGTATTAATACACAACCATTTCCCGGTTGCGACGGAGCTGTCCATATCATATCCAATCTAGTTTTGGGATTAGTATTTGTACTTTCTATCATATTAACACATTGTTGGCTGTATCGCGTTTCCACTGGATCCACTACTTCCAAACGTCCCAAATCTTCGTTAAAACCTTTTTCACCATTCTCATTTTCCAACACAAGTTTTGCACTTACAAAACGATGTCCATTAAACGCGTGTAAAGAAACTAATAGAAATTTCCAATTTTTAAACTACATACGTTATTAATAAACAAAAAACAAATGAATCATTATTTTGCGGAAAACAAAGAGAAAAACAACTTGAGCTTCGAGAGGCATAAACAAATCTTCCGGCCCCAAACAACAAGTTGTTTATATTTCTCAGAAAGCTGTTATCAGTGAAGCGCCGTAATTAACCTTTTGGGAAATATTTTGAATATTTCATCTCCAACGTCCAAATCAAAATAAAAACTGTATTATTGCTTGTTGCTAATACAACTACAAATAATGTGAACAGAGTATAGAGTACACCATTTCCAAGTGATAAAGTCATTTTACAAAGCAAATGCGTAAGGGAAAGCATGTGCATATTTATTGTGGATTGATTTCTTTACAAAACACACACTAGTCGAAAAAAATTGCTGTTTCTAACAAATTTGATTATTAAGTCTGTTCGCCAAACTTATAAAGTACTTTCTCAAGTTTACGGTGCGCATTATCATCCATCCGAGCAGATGGATCGATTAATGACCACATTTACTCTTTTGGATAATATTCATTCAAATCAAGCCCGTACCATTGGTACAGAAGAAGTAATCGCATCGAAGCGGCTCGAATTTATCGAATCTTCTCGGTCTCTGCCTGTCAACTACTTTAAACATTTTGAGGAAATATCCTACATATAATATCCAACTGGCGCCAGAATTAAAACCAACGGACCATCAATTGCCTTTGGCGTTCGGTTAATGGGCTGATAACAAACTTTTTTTTTTTTATTATTCCAACACTAAATCCCGCGATGCTTTTTGTCTGCAGGAGACCAGAGTCTCTGGCGGGAATCGAACCCGCAACTCCGGTACAGATAGACTAGCTCACTAGCAGCTAGCCTACCGGGACACCCAAAGTTGAATAGCAATCTTGCCATTTTTATCTAAAGTTTTTGAAAGATTAATTCATAAACAAATTACACAATTGGGGGATTCACAAGGTGTCATAAAGTCATATGTCTTAAAATAATAACATGAAAAAATACGACTGTTGTGAGCAACCCTTCATAATTTAATGTGCTATTTTGAATTTAAATCAGCTGATTAAAAAAAAAATATAAAAATTTTCCACAATGCCAAAAATAAGTGAAAAAACTTAAATAATAGCCAGTCTGTGTGAAAAATACATTTTAGATGTTGTGATGGCAAACTCAAGTATTTTCCATTTTTCGGTTTTGTTGCATATTACAAATAAATTTTATTTTGTTTGTTTACAAACAGCAGAGTTCCAAGCCGATCTTATTTGACGCCGCAAGTAATTTGTCGCAAAAATTGCTAGCCGCAGGTTAAATACAGATGTTACCCGGATAAAATGATACCTTCAACGGCAACGGCTACAAAAAATAACGCGGCACGGCTCAGCCACTCAGCGCTGGACTTTTCTGATTAATTACGACAGCACAATAAACATAGCAAGCAACCCCAGTAAAAAATGTGCTCCAAAAGGAGCAGGTTTTATGTATAAATTCATACCTCAAATCGCTTTAAACCTGCTGATGGGATGCCTGATTTTTGTATGGGGAGTTCCCGGCTTGGAGGACGTTTTTCTGCTGACAATAAGCGCTTCTTTTAACATAATAAAACATGCAAATAAAGCACTCCTAAAGTAATTTTTTAAGGGCTAACTATATTAACATATGTTTTGCTTTTACTGGTTTTTATGCCTTTTTTCAAGCATTTTCGTAAACCATAATATATTTTTATTTTTTTTTCGCTTTAGAACCTTCTTCGTTGTCAGCACTAAAATAGCAGCTTTTTTGTATATTTTTTTCGATATCATTTACTGTTGTATAAGAGCTCTCTTATTGAAGCGCTCGATTATGCGCTTTTTCTCGTAAGTGCTTTAAAAAAGACAAATTTTTTTTACTGGGACGTTCTATTTATTTAAGACACTTTTTGTTTACGAACCAACAACAATATTTTTAAACCATTGTAAAATGTTAGAACATTATGACAATAAACCATGATAGCACACCTTGTGAATACCCCAAATATATTGAAACAAATAATATGCTGACTGGTCGTCAATCTGGTTTCCGTGAAAATCACAGCTGTGTAACGGCTCTTGTGGATGTTGCTGAGGACATAAGACAACAGGTAGAATGCGGTAATGTTACATTTTTAGTTCTCCTGGATCATTCCAGGGCATTTGACACGGTAGACCACAGCATTTTGTGTTATAAGCTTAAACATATGTTTGGATTCGCATCAACTGCCACATGCTTAATAAATTCATATCTAACCGACAGATATCAATATGTTGAAACACCTTCCTCCATTTCGACCACATTACCACTAACCCGGGGTGTTCCGCAAGGCTCGATCTTAGGTCCTCTTCTCTTTTCATTATACGTAAATGATCTTCAGAGTAAACTCGAATACTGCAGGGTTAGATTGTATGCTGACGACGTCCAGCTTTACATTAGTTGCAGCAATACTGCTGTTAATGAATGTGTGAGGACACTAAACGAGGAGTTAGGTCGTGTTTATGATTGGGCTACCGCTTATGGTCTAGCAATAAATCCTATCAAGTCGAAAGCGTTAATCATTAAAAAGAGGTTATTAAAACTTGATCTTAATCCCATATTGACCTTAAACAACCAGTCCATTGATATTGTAAACTCGGTCAAAAATCTTGGTGTATATTTTAACAACACTCTCACTTGGTCTAACCATGTTAATTTTGTATGTGGTTGAACGTATTCAATGTTAAGAAATCTCTGGCAAACCCAGTATTGTACTCCAATTAAAATTAGAACACTCCTTGCAAAATCCTACCTCATACCGAGTTTATTGTATGGCTGTGAACTATTTGCCAGTTGTGATAATAAAAGTAAAAGAAAACTAAATGTGACCTTTAATAACATTATTCGGTATATATATGGCCTTAGAAGATATGATCATATATCCCCTTACTTAACATTGCTCTCTGGCGTTAGTTTTGATAATTATTTAAAGGTGCGCATTTTACTGTTCATGCATAAAATTATATATACACATCAACCGGAGCATCTTTACGAACGTCTAAGCTTTTCAACGCTTCCCAGAGGTAAACGAATTCTTGCATTTGCTTATCAAACTCTGATCTCCAAGTATCAATTCTTTATTCATGCCATCTGTCTCTGGAACGGAATTCCCTATGGATTACAGACCATTAGTAACGCACGACAATTCAGGAAATATATTTTTTGCCATTTTTCACATTGAATTTATATTTATATTTTTGCATGCCTTATATTGATTTTTGCTAAGATTGTCATATTAAACTAAATTATAATTAATCCTATTTTCATTTCTTTTTAGTAACTTAATAATATATTATACAGTTTTGTTATCTGATTCATTGTATTTATGTAAGCTCAGTTCCATACTGCAATATAAGACTTAAGTCTTGTATATGGGACATCGAAAAGAAATAAATAAAATAAATAAAATAAATAAAATAAATAAAATAAATAAAATAAAAATAAATAAATAAATAAATTGCACAGACGGGATGGTGTCCATAAGGCGCAGTCGCGGAGGCCATATACCAGAAATTATTTTTAAATATTAACTGTCATGCAATTTGTGACCTTATAAAGCCAAAATTTTGGTCATTCTATCTAGTGTTTTATTTTTTGCAAAAAATTCTATGACTCTTTTTATCCTAATTTTATTAAAACCTGTTCCACAAAAAAAAAAAGAAAAAAAAATGTTGAATAAACCTAAAACTTCCTGGAAATTGTGTTAGTTGTAAAGATTAGAATTAAAAAAATAAATAATCCTCTTTCAATTCACATTAAAATTTCAAGTTTAAGTTCAATGCCACCATAAAATATTTTTTTATTAAATATGAAATGCCCATCTAGACATAGAGGCGCGTCTCGTGCTTAACTCAAAAAATTAACTCTTTCACTTATTAAGTCTAGAATCCAAATAAGACTTACCGTTATAACTCTGACCCAATATAAAGGTTTGAACATTTCCCGTTATAGATATAACGAAATTTTCATCGACCGGAGACTTTGGCGTAAAAGTATTTGAAGGATAACGACTACAGCGACGTGCAAAAACATTTTGTGGTATTGCGACTAATAAAATAAATAAAATTTCCGTCCACTTCATTTTTAAAGAACTTTATAGCAGCTTAGTTTATTATAGACTAAATACAATTTACAGAATTTCCAGACGAGATAAGAATTTTTAAACGACGTAATGTTCTCAGCGTGTTTAAAGATTAAAAATTGCTTTATTTTAATGATGAAGTTTAAAAGAGAATTCGCAAAATATTTCCTTATCGCTATAAAGTTTGTTCTCTTTTTTATACTTTGCTTAAAATTCAAGGTTGGCTTGGGGGAGAGAAAGTATTATATTTGTAAATACTGATTTAAGGAAAGCGCTACATTGTTTAATGTTATACGCGCTAAATTATTAAATCTTTTTAAAGGTTTTTGGCAATGCAATTTATTCATTTAATGTAAACAAAACAATATTGAAAGAACTATGTATATGTAGACAAGACTTTTGTCATGACTCTAACACAGGGTCTCCACCAGAGACAATATATAAGATTTTTATATCAGCAAACGTCAAATTCAATCGCAGAGAGTATTATCTTACGTGTGACACTCAAATAGTGTTAGTATTAATATTATAATAAATGTTATGATACAGTTGTCATGAGAAATCTTATAACAACTATCTTATGAGATGAGCTGTAAAAAATACACATACATACAAAGATAAAAATAAATACGAGGGCGGATCAATAAGTCCATGACTTTTTGAATGAAACACAGTTTTTTTTTTTACAAAAAAAAATTATTTTTCAACATAATCTCCTTTAAGCTCAATACACTTAGTCCAACGTTTCTCCAATTTGTGTATCCCTTCCAAGAAATAGGATTTTTCGAGGTCCATAAAGTAGGCATTTGTTTGACCAATAATTTCATCGTTGGAGCTAAATCTCTTTCCACCGAGCCATTTCTTTATGTTCGGAAATAGGAAATAGTCAATGGGGGCTAAATCCGGATGAGGTACAAATTCGTAGCCCAATTCATGTAATTTTGCCATTGAAACTGCACACGTGTGCACCCGTGCGTTATCTTGATGAAAAAGAAAACAAAGATAAATATCCAGCCCAATTATGAAAGAAAAACTCCCCGGGAGTTTTTTCCCTTCTCCCATTTTTCTTATGTTAATTCAATTGTAGACTGATCATGATTTGTTACAGTTTTAGCCGAACTAAAATTAGTTTTAGGAGGGTTATTTTTATTGGACCTATGGTAAATTATCCCAAAATTCTGAAGACTGATTTCTAGTATTAAAAAAAATAAATTAGAATAAATTTCAATACCCCAGTGTAATTAGTTTTAGCGTTGACAATGAATTTCACAAAATTGCATGATATTTTTTCTGGCCATATGAATCTAAGTTGGAAGAGATTTTACCGCAATATCTGTATCTCTTATGGTTTTAGGCGAATTTAATTATTTTCCCAAAGTGGGCTTTATTTGCTTTTAGGCACAATAAACTGTTTTCCGAGAGTAGTGTTTATATGGGGCCTAGGGTAAATAATGGACAGATCTTCACATTATGATTGCGTTATTTATTACGGTGTTAGGCGTACTAAAATATTTTCCGGGAGTAGGGTTTATATGGGGTCTAGGATTAATTATGGACCGATCTTCACTAAATTTAGCAGTGTGATTTCTAGTCCTACAAAACTGTACCGTACCAAATTTTAGTATGATAGCGTTATTAATTACGGTTTTAAATGTACTAAACTGTTTTCCGAGAGTACGGTTAATTATGGTAAATTAGGGTAAATTATGGACCGATCTTCAGTATGATTTGCAGTCGTAGTAAGCGAATTCTTGCAAAATTTTATATCATTCCGTGCATTATTCCACCATTTATGTTAGTTTTTGTATCAAAATTATCAACTTTTTTGACTCATTGTTCTGATCCTACTGAACCCATGTTTTCAATCCCAAACTGCTTAGGATAACTACGAGCAATTTGAGACCAAGTTTGTTCTTGTCTTTTGCGTTTTGGAAAGTGAGCGTGTTTTCAACAGACGGACAGACAGGCGGACATGGGTAAATCGCCTTAGAATTACTCAAGGAGCCAGAATATATCGAGGGCCTATATTCAAAACCCCCTATCTTTGATTTTCACGAAAATGACTTTTTAATGGTAAGATGTTCAGTCAAACAACCCATGGCGTGATTTTCATAACAAACATATTTTTAATTGCTGTTTTATTTGCATTTTTGTACTTTCTCTATCTTACACAATTAATCTTTTCTAATAATTAATTTTCAAATATTTTTTGGAATAACTTGTTCTTGCAATATATGTTTTTTCTACTATTTTTTGCAAGCTGAATATGAAAACAAAAAAAAAAAAAATTCTTGCTATAACTTTTTGTTTAATATTGTTAATTGTTATTGTTAATTTTTTTTATCTTATGTTGTATTATTAGTCTTTATCTTAAATAAACCACGTTAAACACCGGCAGATGGCATAAATAAAATCAAAATAATTTATTTTTATTTAAATGCAAAATCCTCTATCTTTCATTTTCATAGATACATATTGAATATTTTTGAGAAGCTAAACCCTCTATCTCGCATAAAGTCCCCAATAATGCAAAATTTTATGAACCAATTATCTGTAAGATTCAGTAGTTGATTTAAAAAATATTGTAGAATAGCGAATTTTAATAACTCAAGTAATACGCCAAAAAAAAAAACAGTTTTTTGTGTTTTTTAAGATAGAGGATTTTGAATATAGGCCCTCGATATATACTTTATAATAAAAAAGTTTCACACGGAATGACAAACTTAGTATACCCTTATTCACCACTAGTGGTGGTGGAGGGTATAAAAATATAAAAAAATCGGAACTCCGAAAATCCCGGAATTAAAAATCAGAAATCCGGAGAATCGGGATTCGCCTAATCCCGAAAATCCCGCTATTCCGGAATCGGGATTTCTTGATTGGATGCCATAATAGACGCCACTATGGACTTAACCAGGTGTTCCCAAAGATATTTGCTTCACGGACTCCCTAAGAAATTTATTTTTTTTGCAGACCCCAAACGCAAAAAACAAAAGGTATAGAGAAATATTCGGCAAACCCCAAACGCAAAAAACAATAGGTAAAGAGAAATATTCGGCAATATAAAAGTCACCACAATGTTCAGCCAATGTTATAGTATTTTAATATGACTTTTGAAAGATTTTGCGATATAAAGGTTCTATAGTTTTTGAATTCCAATAAAAAATTTATAAACCAATAAAAAAATGTATAATCCCAAAGGTGTTCCTTCGCGGAACACCTGAAAACTTTTCACGGACCCCAAACTTTGCCAAGTAAAACAGAACAAGAATAAACTATCTAAACCGTTGACTAAGCTATTATTTTCTTGAATACGCTCTTAGTGTGACTATGCTACACACTAAGATTTTGACTGGAATATTTCCTAGGCTCTTAATTGTAAGACTGAAGCGAACAAACTACTTCTTAGACTGCTAACTGGATTATTTACAAGAGTTATTGACTAATCCATTTACTAGACCTCTAACATGTCTAATGAATAGACTAAAGTCTTTAAATTAAAGTTACGACTATGGATTTCTCTTAGCCATATTAACACTCGTAGGGCCATCATTACAACTTGCAATTAGTTAAAGGTAGGATTTTGTCGGACTTTAAACTATTCGGTAGGATGAACTTGCCTTTAACATGTTGCTCACTGTAGTTTAAACAAAGTAGTAATAGTGAAAAACTTTTTATACGTGGTACAACTTTATTTTTTTTTTTGATTTAATACAATAATTTTATAAAAAATTACTTATGTATATAAATTTTTATATATATAAAAAAAAATTTTAATTCCAACGTGATCGCAATGGTGGCTGCTGAGTCACTTCAAAACCCCTACTTTTATAGTGTCCTCTTTGATTGGCCATAATATCCTGATTGTTTGGACCAACACTTCGCGCACAAGCTTCCAAACATTTTTCCATACTTAGAAATTTATTTTTATTCTCATCACAACTGTCAGCAGTAAAAAGCTTACATTCACCATCGTCAGCATCATAGAACCAGTAGTTTTTCAGATTTAAACGTTTATTACAACGTTGAGTCGAAGCAACTGGTTTTCGTAAACAATAGTTATCAGTTCGTGAGTCCTCCTCTTCAATGGTTTTAAAGCCATAAGGGTCTTGTAAGTTATTGAATGTATTGCGGATGTTGCTAAAGCCGGAACGCATTTTAAAATTGTCTTCCTCCAAAAAGTTGCTAAAATTGGTATTTAGATCGTATTGTTTAGTGGGTTTTAGGGAAGATTTCCTGTTATTTGTTAGACGTCTGTTATCTTTAAAAGAGGTTTCCAAGTTTCCAAAAAGATTTGTAGTTTCAATTTCTTGCTGTTCATAAGGTCGCCGAGATTTCCCACTTACTAACTTTTCATTTCCGTAAATGTTTTTGACATCAACAAACTCCTGCTCTTCTTCTTTTTGATTGGCACTAAAATGACGTGGGTTTTGGGATTTGAAACCAGTGTTATCATAATTATAATTAATGGGGTTGACTTCTTCGCCATAGTTAGACTGTTCTTCTTCTATTTCAGTTGCTTTCCAACTAGGGCGTGCTTCATTGAATGATTTTCTATCAAACTTTTTTGATTGAAAAGGATTTTGTTCAGCTTCCCTGTCATCGAAATTTTGATTGAACATTTCATTATTATTGGAGTCGTAGGCAGAGGTAAAAATATTGCCACCACAATTTTCACCAGTGCATGGTCGTGTTTGCTGCAGATCTACGGCTACACCAGCCTATAGATAGTAGAAAGGAGTTTCTTTATTTGTTTTATAGCTATAAAATTTTTTATTCCCACCTGACACTTTTCCTTGGCATAGGGATTTACATAATCTCTTGTTCTTGTTTGATGTCCTTTACCACATTTTTTGGTGCACTCTGACCATGATGACCAGCTTATAAGTTCACATTCAGCTGCTGGTAAGTCGGGTTGTTGTACTCCACATAAGGTGCCAATACAATTTTGATTTTGTCTTAAAACAACTTTACAATTAAAGTTTTCTGCCACTTTAAGATCCTTATAGGCACGAGTACGATAATGTGTGCCTGCACCACATTTGGCGCTACACTCGCTCCAACTAGACCAAGGATGGGTGGAACACTCCAACGGACCTGTATCCTCTAAGAACGGAACATTTTGTTTTATAGAGAACATATTTTAAAATATATTTAAACCTACCAAAATCACAATCTCTTTCATAAATTCGCTTTCTAATTAGATGTAAAGTGGCCAATGGTTTCATAGGTGCCCCCATTTTATCAAAGAAAGGCGAACGATAATCACTGGGAAATGTAGAACTTATACGTCTGATGACATCTGGCGGATGTTGGGCCTGATCGGGGGACTTGCGTATAAAGAGAATAAATAATTATTGGCACTTAATTGCATTTATGTTAACAAACGGGCAACAAATTTTACCATATACGAAGGGGCAGCATCAGTCCCTATATCCCAGGGATATAAATTCAATACTTTTTTTTCTACCCATGTACAGTTCGATAAACATAATTCTAGACCCGATACTCCTAATATCCAATCCGGCGAGGGATCAATTTTTGATACCAATGATATGACATGATGATTTGGCCCCACCCTAACGGTAGCCAATGTTTTTCCAATGGCATTGGGTCGGTATACAATACCAGGAGCTTTGATTATGGTGCGTATATTGCCTGTCTAAAAAATTTACAAGACTTAAAAATTAACAAATAGAAGAACAGACTTTAGACTATTATACGAATGGAATAAACCTGTAATAGCGATTGTATATAGTAGCAGTTAGTAGTCAAGACTAGTCTATGGACAAGAATATTGGTGTTTTTTAAATCTATAGATATAGACGAAACCGAAGATCAGTCTATTGACAAATCCAAAGACTAGTCTATAGAGTAGACTGTCGGCTAGCTTAAATGCGAGACCATAAACCTGGCTATAGGCGAAACCGTAGATCAGGGGTCTAATCACCGCATTCGATATCGAGTTAACTATCGTATCGAGTAAGCCATCTTATTTTTCTAGATACGATAGACACTGACGTATCGAATGAAACTTGAGAGATTTAATGTCTTTGGTTACTCGATATCGCATGCTATCATCTCAAATTACCATACATTTCATTCAATATCAAGTAAATGATATCAAATAAAATATTTCGATCAATTTTGATCGATATCGTATGCGGTGATTAGACCTCAGCTGTTTGAAAACAAGATTTTAGAACAGTGAGCAAGTGAAAACGTAGAGTGAATTAGAAGACCAGTCTAGGGACGAGGCTGTAGGTCAGTTTATAGACTATACTGCAGTGCATTATATGGCCAAAAACCTAGACCAGTCTATAGGCAAGATAAAGGCTTGTCTTAAGACAAGAAGGTAGACCAAAAGAAACTGAAAAGCAGTCTATAGACAAGATGCAGACTTCTCTTTATACAAAAACGTAGTTTAGACGAAACTATAGACCAGTCTATAATTTTATTTATTGATAAGTATATATATAGTCCGGAATTATTTCAACCTTCACCAAATTAAAGACGAAATGTAGACTATATAGTAGATCAGATGGAACTGTAGACCAGCCTATAGTCGAGATTCCTGACCAGTCAATAAACGAGGCCGTAGACAACTCTATATACTACAGACTAAGCGAGACCCTAGTTTAGTGAATAAACTTCTATAAAGTTTAACTTACCCCTGACTGTTCCTTAATTTCATTCTCTAAAGTTTTCGTTGCACCATGTTCGCCCAACTCCTGAAGTCCCTGGCTGGCACGTCCACCATATTCCCAAAAACGATAATCCAAACTATGTGAGGCACCTATAACCTCACCCAATTTAGTGCGCCAAGGCTCTGAGGGAAAATCTTTTGCATGGGTATTGCGCATCCATTTGCGTTCTAAAATAATCTAAAATCCGACAAAATAAACAAAATTTATGAAAATACATTCTACTCTTGCATCATTTACCTCATATTTTGCTTCATCACAAGCACAACAGGGATTAACTGGCGGTGTTTGACTATTGACCTCATCAATTTCTTCGGGACACAAACGTTTTGTAAGAAACCCATCGTCAATGAACCAAACATTACGGTGCTGTAAAATGGCCGCTTTGAACAAAATACAACCACTTTGTGAGTCCGAGGGTGCCATCCAAGCAACATCGATTCGATTTTTGGCATTCGTATTACTGCTTTCTATCATATTCTCACACAAAGAGCTAAATTTTGTTTCGGCATTATCAATGATTTCGAAATGTCCTAACACTTGATCACTTCCAACACTGCTGGAAGTTAATATGGAATCGGGAGATTCTGTTTCTACCAATAACGTAAAACTGATGAAATTTAAGCCATTGGCACTTGAAAGAGAAACTGGTGGAATAGAAATGATCAGAATAATTACAAATTTGTTTTTCACCATTTTCAAAAACCCATTATATATTACGATCTTTACTAACTGTTGTATTGCTGGCCCGGTATATAAGTGTTGGGATTGCCATCAATTTGTATTTGATAATTTTCATCCACCGGAGATCGATCTCCGCTTGCTCCTTGAGGCTTGCGATAGCAACCTGCAGAGGAAACGTCTAACCAAGTTAATATTAGCAGTGCTGTAATAACACTTTGCTTTAAAAAATAACCTTTCATTATACGGCGGAAGTGAATTTTTTACGATCATAACCACTTCGCACTCAAACAACAACTAAATTGAAATGTCTATTATGATCATCGATTCGAATGATATTCTATGCCCTAGAAAGATTGTAATTTCATTTCTTCCACATAGTTTTAAAGCTTTCATGTCTATTTAGTAGGTCATTCAATCCATTAATTAGCGAGTTCATGCCTCCCCTAAAAAAAAAAAATTAATGTTTTGACAACTGTTTGTACTCATATCAATTAATTGAGAGTGTGGAATTTACGAAATAACGAGCCGAAAAAGTTTTTTTGTAAGACGCTGTGTGGGAAAGACGCAATTTGTTTAGATTGGTATTGATAATGTGGTAGCCAATTAGTCAACCGGCATATTTTACTACAAGTATGTAATCTCGTCTTTATAGCGTCATAGTTTTATTGTTGTGTCGTACATTCATTCATTAAAATGGTGAAAAGTGGGCACGCGTTTCAATAAATGCTGCGTCATGAAAAAGTTTATCACTCTAAATTGATTGTAACAGTGTGTGTTAAACACTACTAAGCATATCCATTCTGCTCAATATATTCTCGCTTCAATTTTTAATTGAGCTGAGGTCAATAACCGTTAGTCATAGACAAACAGAAAGCATTCAAGATAATAGATTATAGAAAAGACTGCGTACTAGAGTTTAGACAAGTCTTTTATTGTGAATGTGAACACTATACAAACATAACGGCATGTACCAAAAGGACAACAAAAAAAATCAGTTATCTGGCCTTTTTGCTACATTAAGAAGGCCGAAAGGTCGAAGGAAGTTATTTCTGTAGCTGCTTCGCTTTACCAAACGTACCTCAGATTAAGCATGATTCATACATACATACTAGGGCTTCCAATCGAAAAATAACGATCCCGGAAATTCCGGGATTTTCGGGATTAGGCGAGTCCCGATTTCCGGGTTTTCTAATTTTTAACCCCGGGATTTTCGGGATCCCGATATTTTTATATTTTTTACTTTTTTCAGTAATTTGTTTAAATCTTTTTTGGTACGCGTATTTAAGTTGTAAATATTTCCAAAACAATTCTATTAACGAGTGTTAAGTGCTTAAGATATTTTTTTCAACTGAACAAAAAAATTCTTTCGTGTTTAGCAGATACAACATTGGATGCTTTAATATTCTTAAGAAACTACTTGAACTTAGTATTAAGTACACGCCCTTTAAAAGTTTGAAATAAACCATTTCGAATTGAATTTTAAAAAGTTTCCAAATGTTTTTAAACATTTTCAAATGTATTTTAAAAAATTTTTAAATGTAATAAAATCGTTCATATGTATTTTAAAATTATCCAAATGTATTTTAAAATTTGCTCAGTTGAATTTTAAAATTTTCCAATTTTTTTTGTTTGGACAATTTTAAAATGCATTAAGAAAATTTTAAAACACATTTATATAATTTTGAAATATATATGGACAATTTCAAAATACATTAAGAAAACTTAAAAATACATTTGGACAATTTTTAAGTTCATTTGGAAAATTTGAAAATACATTTGGAAATTTTAAAATACAATTGAAAATTTATACCAATAATCAAATATGGATAAAAATAAGATTTTTATGTTTTTTGTTATGTTCCCAGCAAAATCTTTACTTACCTGGTAAGTTAGCAAGTAATGTTGGAGAAAGAATGCCCAAAGAATTCAATAGTTACAATACACTTACTAGAAGCCACAAAATATCTAGTTATTATTTAACTACCAGTAAGTTGAATTGAAAGTACTTACAATGTACTTACTAGAATCCAAAAAATAACTAGTTTTTATTTAATTGGTGTTAGGTAATAGAGCTTATAAGTAGTTATGAAGCTAGTTACCAGTAAGTAAATATTCAGTACTGAAAACAAGTCAACTAATAAGTAGTTATTTAGATGATTTTTAGTAAGCAAATATTCATAACTGAAAATTATAGTAGTGAAAAGTACTTACTGAGGTCATTACTAGCAAGTACTTATTGAGGTTTTCAGAATAATGACAACTACTTACCAGGTAACGTATGAAATAACTACAACCTATTACCAAAATTCAAAAAGATTTTCCTGGGTTCTTTTTAATACATGATAATTATGAATTGTGATCAATTAATAAATTAATTTGTTTTTGTTATATATATTAAAGGGCTGCATGAATAACTTCATTCATGAACATACTGAAATGTTTATTCAATGAAGTTCGTATTCAAATAAAATTCAGACAAGCATTTAACGCTTTTTGGCACCCCAACATAAACAATTTTCCTTTCATTTTTAAAATACGGAACAAATTTGTGGGTATGTGCATTTCGCCGATATGTATTAAAGGTCAGCATGAATATCTTCATTCATGAACATACTGAAATGTTTATTCAATGAAGTTCGTATTCAAATAAATTTCAGACCACTGAACAAACTGTTGTTTTATTCAGGCTACTAGAAAAAATATTTCGTTTCATATGGCAAACACAAAGACTTTGTTCAATGTTTTACCCATGAGAGAGTGTGAACTCTCATTTATTTTATATAAATACTCAATAGCAATGCTGCCACTTTTTTCTTTTTTGTTACCTTTACAATAATATATGTAATTTGTAAAGCATTTTTAAATTAAATTTAAATTTTTTTCCTAACAACTTTTTGTTTTTGAAAATAAAATGAAATTTTTTTGAAGAAAAACAACTAATTTACATTGGAAAGTCAAATTTGTAATATTTTTATTATTTTAATATTAATTTACATCCTTATCTTGTTGCTTTTACTCTTCATGGTTTTTTTTTTGTTTTTTTTTTTATCTTTCCTAATGTTTTCATATATTTCAACTGGAATACTGACATTAATATTAATGTGTTTTTCAATGAACTTATTCGACATTTATTCAGTGGTTGTTTTGTTTCAGAGTTGTTAGTATTCATATTCTTTTGCTTAAGTAAACAAAAAAAACTGCATCCTACTCGTCTCTTAAATTTCGTGTGTTTGTTGCTTTCATTTCGTAGTTATTCATTATACTGAATACAAACGAAGCAAATACAAAATTATAATGAAAGTTTCATGAACATCATTATTAAGTTTCATGCAGATGTTTAATATATATATTAAACATCTGCATATGTATTTTTACTAGAAAATGAAGTTGTTTTTCAAATTGTTTTAATTAAAAAAAATTCCTGACAAATCCCGAATAAAATTTAAAAAATCCCGTGAATCCGGGATTCAAAATATCCCGAAAATCCCGGGATCCCGAAATATTTTCTTTAATCCTGAATCCCGGGTCTTAGAAAAATCAGTCCCGATTGGAAGCCCTAATACATACATAAGAACATCGATAAGATAAACTTATGAAAGATGGATGCTACAAAGTAGAATTCGAAAATTATCTGTGGGAGTTTTAATGTATTAGCTATTAACTGGGGTTGCAATTCTATTAGAGGCTTTTATGCGATAAGCTTACAGCCGTACCTAAACGAGAGCGGAAGGCGGAACGTTTTCTTCCGCTTTACGCTGATAAGCCATACCTATAATAGCGTCAACGTTGTGTCACGAACAGTAGTGTAAACCGGTAGATTGACAAAAAAAAAATAGCTAAATTGCCATTATTTTTTAACAATAGCGGGCATATTCACTATTAAACGTGCTGATCAAATTGGATTTTCCTATTGCAAAGCGTTGACGCCACGCTATTAAGTGATGATTCATACAAATTGTACGGGCATGAGAAGTTTCGAAAACCCTTTCCGCTCTTGTTAAGGTACGGTTATTACCTTTCGACATTACTTTTCTAGGACCTGCGCTTTTAAAGGGTATTAAATGGGGTATTAGTCATAACTTTACCCAGAGTGACTATCAGCCAATAGTATTTACTTTGGAAATAGGCCTAAAACAAAATTGAGTCAGAATTTTTATTTGGAACGTATTTAACTTTCATCCGACATAAAATGGAACGATATACAACAAGGCCTTGTGACAAATCCTTTTAAAAGAGTATGTGAACATCGATGCTAGAAGACGGCAGACAGATAAGAAAAAACCATACTATTAATCGAACTCTGAAATCTAAAATTTTTGAAAAAATTACATGGAGCATGAGAGATATTTTGAAAAAGATTCCAACACACTACGATAAGCATACCCGCCAGCGAGCCGAGACCTACTAAGGACAATCCGAAGAAGTAAACAAAAGTGCTTTAGACAAATTTGCAGAGAATATCCATGGAAAAATTTATGTATATAGAATTGTAATGTGACAGCTGTCATTGATGAAGTGTCAGAGAACAACGTAATAAAAATAAGTATGTTCGAAGATTGTTAAAAAAACTTCTGGCTTCGATGGAAAAATCGCGAATGAATTCAACTACTGTTTCCCAATAAAACCCAATAAAATATTTGGAGAGCAAATCTGTTAATTAAATACGTTAGTAAAAGGTTTAATAAGGGTGAGCCTTATTAATAGATTACTACTACCAAAAATGAAAGAAGTCTCTCAGAAAGACAATATTGATTTGGAAAAGGTCGCTTCACAATTGATGCGATTGAAACCGAAAGGAATATGGAATCATTACCCTAAACATAAAGAATGTCTTTAATAGTGCACAATAGAACCAGTTTATGCAACCCCCAAATATCTAAATGTTTGTAGTTATTTTATTAGTATACGCGGCGTTTATTTCTTAAACAGAAATCTTTGGAAAGAAACCACTTTTGGAATTTTATGTATAATGTGAAATCAGGGCTAAGCATATGCGAAGAAAGCCGCCGGAGGAAAACATTCAATTGGCATCAGGATGATGCCATCAGATCTAAAACCACCATCGTCACTAAAATACCTGTGGATTATAACCAATGAACGACTGAATTTTAAAGAGCATTTGGAATACGCAAGCAAAAAAAACCGCAAATATAAACAATGATTTAATTAGGGTTATGCCAAACATTGGAGATCTTAGACAAAAACGAAGTATGTTATTATCTAGATTAACGATATCTTTCCTTCTATATGGTCGCCTTTATGGGTGAGTTTCATTGAGGCTCAGCCCGCATAAGTGTAATATCTCTAATTTTACATACTATATCCCAAGAAGGAATATGTTTTGTCGCCAGAATTATTCCACTAAATCTTAGGGCGGAACGAGACAGAGAAGGTGAGAGGAGTCTCCAAAACCCCAGGGGGCGTATATGATAATTCTAGTAATAGGAAAGTGCATTAAACGTTAGAAAGTAAATTGAACTTAGTTTTTGTCACGAATCACGGGTGATATAGTCACATTTATTGTGGTTGGCGAAGACGTGTTTAGACAAAAAGGTTAACACATACGCTGTCGTGATTAAAACACTAAACGACAATTTTTGCAATAAATATGCCAACTACAATAACTTTTTTTGTAATAGACTTGTAAACAGAGTCTTTTTTGCTAAACACGAAACCAGCATTTAAAAAACTGCAGTCAAAGTTGAAAAACTCCTATTTTTTCCACTTCTTCATTTGTCATTGGCCAAAAAAAAGAACTGTTGCTTTTAGTTCTGATTCATAAAATGTAAACAATCGCTGTCAAACCAACTCAAAAAGCGAAAACGTTTGCACAAATTTTCGTTTTTTGTTGGACAGTTTATGGTTTCTACTACAGTTTTTTAAACCCTGCACGATATTATTTTTCAAAAACGCCAAAAACGATAAGAGTTGATAGTTTTTTCTTTTTAATTTGCAAACGATGTCTGACCAAACTGTCCAACGTTCGAGGATCCAGAGGACTCGGGAGACGTTGTTTTTTAGAAAACATACTGAATGTTATGCTTGTCCTGTATAACTGAAATAAATTTGCAGCTACAAGTAGAGAAAAAGAGACGCCAAGGATGCAGTACCGCAGGATATGTTATTGATGGTGGGAAGGCGGCTTAATGAGTAGGCGACGCACAACACCTTATCGACCCAATCGAACCCAATCCGTAAAGAAAATGGATTGGGTTATAAGCAAGTCTATAAACTATTATTAGCAAGTCCGTCGACTAAACTATATATATGAAAGTCTTTAGACTACACTATAAGCAAATTTATTGAACAGTAGCTCGTTTCTGTATTTCTCGCATCGCAAATTTTCTCATATTGTGTGAAACAAAAAATTTCATCGTTTCTCGATTTGTGAGAAAAAAGTGTTTCTGTATTTAAATGCGAGAACAGACAACACAGATTCTGTTTTAACTGGAATACTTCCAGTAATTAAGTGACAAATGCAAGCGAAACGTCAACGAAAGAAATATATATAATAAAAATAAGGCTGCCAGATTTAAAGATTTATCGACATTTTGACGATTTTTTTTGTTCCAAAATTGGCAAAGTGAAAATTTGCTGATTTTTTTCTAGTGACGATACAGTCTTTGAAATAAAACAATTTTAAATAGTTTTATATGTTTGTGTATTAGGCACCACAGAAAACCGATATCTTTAAAAACAAGGCAGATTAAAAAATGTATCGGCAAAAGCAAAATTTCGAACGGAAACTGTTTAATTTTTATTTGCTTGAATTATTTAATACATTTGTTTGTGTGATCAAAAGATTAAACTATTACCCCATTTTTCAGTCAATGCACTTTAGGAAATTTTTGCCTTTTACTTTGTCCAAAAGTGTTTATTTTATTTCAATATGTCACTCCTTTGTGTGATTTCTGCAGGGAAAAATAACAATCTGAAATTTTAAACTCTTATCGGATTAAGGAAAATAAAATAAATAATTTTATTTAAATAGACCTCAAGCTTATGTATGTATAAAATATGTATTTTACCCATGAACTTAATGTTTTTTTTTTTTTTTTTTTTTTTTTTTTTTTTTTTTTTTTTTTATTATGTGTTTATATGATAAAAATTCGTGATTATATGATAAAAATCGAACAAAATTCGTCAAAATTAATTTTAAATTGTCCGAAAAAAATAGACGATTTTTTTATTTTTTCTTAGGATATTGACGTTTTTTCACAAATTTATCTGGCAGCCCTGCATTAAACAAACACAATGAAAGGCCAAAAAAATTTAAATAACAAAATATAACAATTGTGTTTTATATACTTATTTTCATCATTTAAATTCTTTCTTTTAAAATAAAATAAAATAATACACATTCTTGTGTACATACATACATAATTTGGGCTCCATTTTTTTAATTTTTTTTTCTCGCATCAATTTCAAATATGACTTATTTTGACAGTTCTTGTGAGAAACTTTTTGCAAAATATTGTTACAGAAACACTTGTTCTCACATCCTTCCAATAATTGCTGGAAAATTATTTAAATGACAAATAATTCTCGCAAAGTAAAAGTACAGAAACACTTATGTGAGAAAAACCATTTTTTGTTTCATATTGCACTGTTTTTGTCATAATTCACTTGTTTCATGCGGGAAATTTTACGATGCGAGAAATACAGAAACGGGCTACAGGATATCGGCAAGCCTATTGTATGTACTTATACATAAGTGATTTCTTTAGATTAACAGCCTGTTTTTGTAAAACACAAGTGTTCTCACTTGAAGTTTTCGTATTAAAACGAAAACGTTTTAAATATGGTTTTTAAAAAACATTTAAAAGCTTTCGTCTATTCTTGTTTGACATACGCTTGATAGACGCTAGCTTTTAATTCGTTACTTTGTCCGGCCCTTTTTTATGATCATATTTGTGTGCCTAAGGTTATAGTTCTGCTACTAACATTTTTTATCTTATGGGATTATAATCACTCAGGACCTTGCAGCTTAATTTTGAGTCTCTTCAAAGTACCAAAAAATAAATTACGATTTTCGCCCCTTAAACGTTTGAATTTCGAAAAAGTGCGAAATTTGGCTTTGCATTTTTGAGATAAGTTTCAAATGTGATATAACTTTTATTTCTATGTTTATTGGCTTAAAAGATAGGGGGATGACAAAAAAGTACCAAAATACTCCCTGAAAGAGCAAAATGTCAAAAAAGTACCAGACACTCGTCCACTTATTTTTTTAAAGACAACGATAAGTATTATATTTCATTGTATCTCTCTAAGTTTTGGAAATATAAGGTTACCAAATTTACCCTTGTTACCCCCTAAACATTCGACTTTACAAAAATCCCGTTTTAGTGGATCTATTTGGGAAGAGTCCAGCCACCGGTACAAATTTCAAGTTTTTAGCTTCAGGCGTTTAGGCTGTGCGATCATAAATCAATCAGTCAATAATGTAACAATTCCATATAAATATACACAAACCTTTAATAATATTGTAAATAATGTAGAGTTCTTTCAGTAAAATATCCTTTTTATTTTCTATTTATTTTATTTATGTTTTTTAAAGGAATGCCTTTTACTTACCGTCTTATTTTGGCATTTGTGTTCATTTATTACGAAGTTGTTCATTTTATAAGAACCAAACGTGTGTGAAAAAATGAAAGCTTTTTTAGTCACTCACTTAAAATGTGTTTTAATTTTATGAAAACCTAAATAAGTTTTCGTTTTTTACATTTTCTAAAAACAGGCTGTAAGTTCCCTTAAAAATTTAATTTTTATAATAATTAAATCTTTATTATTTGATAATTAAACATAAAATACTACAGATAATATACTAATAAATATTTAAATTCTAAAACTTAATAATCTCAATATCTTTCTTTTACCATTTATCATTATCGTCGTTGCTATTCAAAAGACATGGCAACATTGAGCATTTTTCAATTCTAACACGATCTTTGCATTTATAACTCATATCAGTATTAAGCAAAGCGCGTGTCTTTTGGCGATACGAATTGTCGCCACAGCTAGCGGTACAAGGTGTCCACACTGACCATTCAGAATAACGGCATTCACTCTTTTCGTTCGTATGAGCTTTGGAATGATGTTTGGCCCCATTGCGCCGACGTTCGCCATAACTATTGCCAGAAGTGTAACCACCTACAGAATAGATATCATCACAACGTTGATAACACTTTTCCAAGCGTACCAAATGCTTGGGACACGGCTTGCCGCCATATTTGGGTGATCTTATGACTTTTCGGGTTTTAATTTGAACGCCCTCACCACAGCTGGCATTACAGGCATGACTGGACCAGTCAGAGACCAAACAATCTATAGGATCTACTTGTAAATTTTCACTTTGTAGTTCCAATTTCTGCCTCGGATGGCGACAGGTTTCTTCGCAGGCTTCCTTGGATGGAAACTTATTGCGATTCTTATCGCACTTGTCAGCCCAGAAAATAGCACATTGATCACTCATGTGATCGTAAAACCAATAATTTGCCACGTCGCTGTCACGGCAGGAACTAACTTTGAGATCTTCATAGCAAAAGGGAGGCACAATGGCATCACAACTAGGTAAGGTGCAATTAACCACCTCTCTTCTTTTAATATGACGACAAGGATCTAAATTGGCATCATGGTCCGGTTTACGCACACCATAAATCTGATCATTATTCCA